>CM038679.1:223743109-224343109 GCA_021605205.1 Aegilops longissima
GTTTGACCGATAAAGATCTTCGTATAATATGTAGGAACCAATATGGGCATCCAGGTTCCGCTATTGGTTATTGACCGAGAATGGTTCTAGGTCATGTCTACATAGTTCTCGAACCGTAGGGTCCACTTACGCTCAACGTTTGATGACGAGTTCATTATGAGTTTATAAGTATTGATGTACGAAGGTTGTTGAGTCCGGATGAGATCACGGACATGACGAGGAGTCTCGAAATGGTCGAGACATAAAGATTGATATATTGGAAGCCTATGTTTGGACTTGGAAGGTTCGGATGAAAACAAGTTCTGGAACAGGGGTTACGGAACCCCCGAGGTCTATGGGCCTTGATGGGCCATAGGGAGAAGAAGGAAGGCCGGCCAGGGGCAGGGCGCGCCCCCTCCCCCTCTAGTCCGAATAGGACAGGGAGAGGCGGCGCGCTCCCCCTCTTCCTCCTCCAATCCTAATCCAACTAGGGAGAGTCCTACTCCGGTGGGAGTAGGACTCCTCAGCCGCCCCTTGGGCTGGCCGCACCCCCTTGCTCCTTTATATCACGGGGCAAGGGCACCCATGACACACAAGTTGATCTACGGATCGTTCCTTAGCCGTGTCGGTGCCCCCTCCACCATATTCCACTTGGTCATATCGTCGCGGAGCTTAAAGCTGAAGCCCTGCGCCGGAGAAGTCATATCGTCGCGAGCTTAGGCGAATCCTGCTTCGGTGGAGCATCATCATCGTCCTGCCGCCGTCGTCTTGTGGAACTCATCCCGACACTTTCTTTGGATCGAGTCAGGGATCGTCATCGAGCTGAGCGTGTCTTGAGAACTTCGGAGGTGCCGTCACGTTCGGTGCTTGGATTAGTCGGATCGTGAAGGCGTGCGACTACATCAACAGCGTTGTTATAACGCTTCCGCTTCGGTCTCACAGTGCGTGGACGGACCTCTCCCTCTCGTTGCTATGCCATCACCATGGTCACAATGCGTAGGAAATTTTTGAAATTACTCGTTCCCCAAGAGTGGTATCCGAGCCTGGTTTTATGCGTTGATGTCATATGCAGAGTAGAACACAAGTGAGTTGTGGGCGATATAAGTCATACTACTTACCAGCATGTCATACTTTTGTTCAGCGGTATTGTGAGATGAAGCGGCCGGACCGACATTACAGCGTATGCTTCTGCGAGGCTGGTTCACTGCTTGAGCACTAGTTGCTTAAAGGTGACCGTGGTGTCTGTCTCTCTCACTTTAGTTGAACCGAGTGTGGCTACGCCCGGTCCTTGCGAAGGTTAAAACAGCACCAACTTGAAAAACTATCGTTGTGGTTTTGATGCGTGGTAAAACGGTTCTTGCTCAGCCCGTAGCAGCCACGTAAAACTTGCAACAACAAAGTAGAGGGCGTCTAACTTGTTTTTGTAGGGCATGTTGTGATGTGATGTGGTCAAGGCGTGATGCTATATTTTATTGTATGAGATGATCATGTTTTGTAACGAGTTATCGGCAATGGCGAGAGCCATATGGTTGTCGCTTTATTGTATGAAATGCAAGCGCCATGTAATTGCTTTACTTTATCACTAAGCGATAGCGATAGTCGTAGAAGCAATAGTTGGCGAGGCGACAACGATGCTACGATGGAGATCAAGGTGTTGCGCGGTGGCGATGGTGATCATGGCGGTTGCTTGGAGATGGAGATCACAAGCACAAGATGATGATGACCATATCATATCACTTATATTGATTGCATGTGATGTTTATCCTTTATGCATCTTATCTTGCTTTGATTGGCGGTAGCATTATAAGATGATCTCTCACTAAAATTATCAAGAAGTGTTCTCCCTGAGTATGCACCGTTGCTAAAAGTTCGTAGTACCCGGACACCACGTGATGATTGGGTGTGATAAGTTCTCGTCCATCTACAGCGGGTGCAAGCCAGTTTTGCACTGCAGAATACTCGAGTTAAACTTGACAAGCCTAGCATATGCAGATATGGCCTCGAACACGGAGACCGAAAGGTCGGCGTGAATCATATAGTAGATATGATCAACATAGTGATGTTCACCATTGAAAACTACTCCATCTCACGTGATGATCGGTTATGGTTTAGTAGATTTGGATCACGTAATCACTTAGATGACTAGAGATATCTGTCTAAGTGGGAGTTTTTTAATATGATTAATTGAACTTAAATTTATCATGAACTTAGTACCGATAGTATTTTGTTGTCTATGTTTCTTTGTAGATAGATGGCTCGTGTTGTTGTTCGTTGAATTTTAATCGTTCCTTGAGAAAGCAAAGTTGAAAGATGATGGTAGCAATTACAGATTTGGGTCCGTAACTTGAGGATTATCCTCATTGCTGCCGAGAAGAATTAAATCCTGGAAGCACCGCTGGGTGCGTGCCTGCTGCAGAACAACGCCGAAGTTGTGAGCGTCTGGCGAGCAAAGCTGATGACTACTCTATAGTTCGGTGTGCCATGCTTTCGGCTTAGAACCGGGTCTTCAACGGCGTTTTGAGCGTCATGGAGCATATGAGATGTTCCAAGAGTTGAAGTTAATATTTCAAGCAAATGCCGGATTGAGAGATATGAAGTCTCCAATAAGTTCTATAGCTGCAAGATGGAGGAGAATAGTTCATCGGTGAGCACATACTCAAAATGTGCAGGTATAATAATCACTTAATTCAGCTGGGAGTTAATCTTCCGGATGATAGTGTCATTGACAGAATTCTCCAATCACTGCCACCAAGCTACAAGAGCTTCGTGATGAACTATGATATGCAAGGGATGACTAAGACAATTCCTGAGCTCTTCGCAATGTTAAAAGCCGCGGAGGTAGAAATCAAGAAAGAGCATCAAGTGTTGATGGTGAACAAGACCACTAGTTTCAAGAAAAAGGGCAAAGGAAAGAAGAAGGGAAACTTCAAAAAGAACAGCAAGAAAGTTGCTGCTCAAGAGAAGAAACCCAAGTCTGGACCTAAGCTGAAAGCGAGTGTTTTTACTGCAAGGATGGACCTTTGGAAGCGGAACTGCCCCAAGTATTTGGCGGATAAAAAGGATGGCAAGGTGAACAAAGGTATATGTGATATACATGTTATTGATATGTACCTTACTAGAGCTCGTAGTACTGGTTACATTGCTAATATTTGCAACTCAAACAGGGACTACGGAATAAGCGAAGCACGGCAAAGGGCGAGGTGACGATGCGCGTGGGAAAGCGGTTCCAAAGTAAATGTGATGACGGTCGAACGCTACCTCTACATCTACCTTTGGGATTAGTTTTAGACCTAAATAATTGTTATTTGGTGCGGCGTTGAGCATGAACATTATATCTGGATCTTGTTTGATGCGAGGCGGTTATTCATTTAAATCGAGAGAATAATGGTTGTTCTATTTATATGAGTAATATCTTTTATGGTCATGCACCCTTGAAGAATGGTCTATTCTTGTTGAATCTCGGCAGTAGTGATACACATATTCATAATGTCGAAGCCAAAAGATGCAGAGTTGATAATGATAGTGCAACTTATTTGTGGCACTTGCCGTTTAGGTCATATCGGTGTAAACGCATGAAGAAACTCCATACAGATGGACTTTTGGAATCACTTGATTATGAATCACTTGGTACTTGCGAACCGTGCCTCATGGGCAAGATGACTAAAACACCGTTCTCCGGTTGTATGGAGAGAGCAACAGACTTATTGGAAATCATACATACATGATGTATGTGGTCCGATGAATGTTGAAGCTCGTGGCGGATATCGTTATTTTCTCACCTTCACAGATGATTTAAGCAGATACGGGTATATCTACTTGATGAAGCATAAATCTGAAACATTTGAAAAGTTCAAAGAATTTCAGAGTGAAGTTGAAAATCATCGTAACAAGAAAATAAAGTTTCTATGATCTGATCGTGGAGGAGAATATTTGAGTTACGAGTTTGGTCTACATTTAAAGCAACGCGGAATAGTTTCGCAACTCACGCCACCGGGAACACCACAGCGTAATGGTGTGTCCGAACGTCGTAATCGTACTTTACTAGATATGGTGCGATCTATGATGTCTATTTCTGATTTACCGCTATCGTTTTGGGGTTATGCTTTAGAGACGGCCGCATTCACGTTAAATAGGACACCGTCAAAATCCGTTGAGACGAGACCTTATGAACTATGGTTTAGCAAGAAACCAAAGTTGTCGTTTCTGAAAGTTTGGGGTTGCGATGCTTATGTGAAAAAACTTCAACCTGATAAGCTTGAACCCAAATCGGAAAAATGTGTCTTCATAGGATACCCAAAGGAGACAATTGGGTATACCTTCTATCACAGATCCGAAGGCAAGACATTCGTTGCTAAGAATGGATCCTTTCTAGAGAAGGAGTTTCTCTCGAAAGAAGTGAGTGGGAGGAAAGTGGAACTTGATGAGGTAATAGTACCAGCTCCCTTATTGGAAAGTAGTTCATCACAGAAATCGGTTTCTGTGACACCTACACCAATTAGCGAGGAAGATAATGATAATGATCATGAAACTTCAGATCAAGTTGTCACTTGAACTCGGAGATCAACCAGAATAAAATCCGCACTGAGTGGTACGGTAATCCTATTCGGAAGTCATGCTACTAGATCATGGTGAACCCACGAACTATGAAGAAGCGATGGTGAGCCCAGATTCATAAAATGGCTTGAAGCCATGAAATCTGAGATGGGATCCATGTATGAGAACAAAGTATGGACTTTGGTTGACTTGCCCGATGATCGGCAAGCCATTGAGAATAAATGGATCTTTAAGAAGAAGACTGACGCTGATGGTAACATAACTGTCTATAAAGCTCGACTTGTTGCAAAAGGTTTTCGACAAGTTCAAGGGGTTGACTACGATGAGACTTTCTCACCGTAGCGATGCTTAAGTCTGTCCGAATCATGTTAGCAATTGCTGCATTTTATGATTATGAAATTTGGCAAATGGATGTAAAAACTGCATTCTTGAATGGATTTCTAGAAGAAGAGTTGTATATGATGCAACCAGAAGGTTTTGTTGATCCAAAAGTGCTAACAAAGTGTGCAAGCTCCAGCGATCAATTTATGGTCTGGTGCAAGCCTCTCGGAGTTGGAATAAGCGCTTTGATAGTGTGATCAAAGCATATGGTTTTATCTGAGACTTTTGGAGAAGCTCTGTATTTACAAGAAAGTGAGTGGGAGCTCTGTAGCATTTCTAATATTATATGTGGACGACATATTGTTAATTGGAAATGATATAGAATTTCTGGATAGCATAAAAGGATACTTGAATAAAAGTTTTTCAATGAAAGACCTCGGTGAAGCTGCTTACATATTGGGCATCAAGATCTATAGAGATAGATCAAGACGCTTAATTGGACTTTCACAAAGCACATACCTTGATAAAGTTTTGAAAAAGTTCAAAATGGATCGTGCAAAGAAAGGTCTTTTACGTGTTTACAAGGTGTGAAATTGAGTCGACTCAATGCCCGACCACGCAGAAGATAGAGAAAATGAAAAATGTTCCTATGCTTCAGCCATAGGCTCTATCATGTATGCAATGCTGTGTACCGGACTGACGTGTGCTTAGCAATAAGCTTGGCAGGAAGGTACCAAAGTAATCCAGGAGTGGATCACTGGACAGCGGTCAAGAACATCCTGAAATACCTGAAAAGGACTAAGGATATGTTTCTCGTATATGGAGGTGACAAAGAGCTAATCGTAAATGGTTACGTCGATGCAAGCTTTGACAACGATCCAGACGATTCTAAATCGCAAACCGGATCGTATTTTTATTAAACGGTGGAGCTGTCGGTTGGTGCAGTTCTAAACAAAGCGTCGTGGCGGGATCTACGTGTGAAGCGGAGTACATAGCTGCTTCGGAAGCAGCAAATGAAGGAGTCTGGATGAAAGAGTTCATTTCGATCTAGGTTTCATACCTAGTGCATCGGGACCAATGAAGATCTTCTCGTGACAATCTTGGTGCAATTGCCTTGGCAAAGGAATCCAGATTTCACAAGAGGACCAAGCATATCAAGAGGCGCTTCAATTCCATTCGGGACCAAGTCCAAGTGGGAGACATAGAGATTTGCAAGATACATACGGATCTGAATGTTGCGAGACCGTTGACTAAGCCTCTTCCACGAGCAAAACATGATCAGCACCAAGACTCCATGGGTGTTAGAATCATTCTTGTGTAATCTAGATTATTGACTCTAGTGCAAGTGGGAGGCTGAAGGAAATATGCCCTAGAGGCAATAATAAAGTTATTATTTATTTCCTTATATCATGATAAATGTTTATTTATTCGTGCTAGAATTGTATTAACCGGAAATATAATACATGTGTGAATAAGTAGACAAGCAGTGTCACTAGTATGCCTCTACTTTACTAGCTCGTTAAATCAAAGATGGTTATGTTTCCTAACCATAGACATGCATTGTCATTTGATTAACGAGATCACATCATTAGGAGAATGATGTGATTGACTTGACCCATTCCGTTAACTTAGCACTTGATCGTTTAGTATGTTGCTTATGCTTTCTTCATGACTTATACAAAGTTCCTGAAACTATGAGATTATGCAACTCCGTTCTTGGAGGAACACTTTGTGTGCTACCAAACGTCACAACGTAATCTGGGTGATTATAAAGGTACTCTACAGGTGTCTCCAAAAGTATATGTTGAGTTGGCATGAATCGAGATTAGGTTTTGTCACTCCGATTGTCGGAGAGGTATCTCTGGGCCTTCTCGGTAATACACATCACATAAGCCTTGCAAGCATTGCAACTAATGAGTTAGTTGTGAGATGATGTATTACGGAACGAGTAAAGAGACTTACTGAAGCGAGATTGAACTAGGTATTGGATACCGACGATCGAATCTCGGGTAAGTAACATACCGATGACAAAGGAACAACGTATGTCGTTATAAGGTTTCGACCGATAAAGATCTTACGTAGAATATGTAGGAACCAATATGGGCATCCAGGTTCCGCTATTGGTTATTGACCGAGAATGGTTCTAGGTCATGTCTACATAGTTCTCGAATCCGTAGTGTAGCGCCCTCGATGCGGCTATATCTCCACGTGTGAAGCACGACTTAGAGGCATAACCGCATTGAAAGCAATGTCGCAAGTGAGGTAATCTTCACACAACCCATGTAATACATAAGGAAAGAGATACATAGTTGGCTTACAATCGCCACTTCACACAATACATGGGTAAAACATTACATCATCTGAGATACAATCAAGGTCCGACTACGGAACCAAAATAAAAGAAGACTACCCCAAATGCTACACAGATCCCGATCGTCCCAACTGGCTCCCTCTTGATCAAGCAAAGCGAAACAACACAAAGAACAAGATCTCCATCGAGCTCCTCCTTGAGCTCAGGTGCATCACCCGCTGCGGTTTCATCGGCACTGCAAACTGGTTTTTGAAGTATCTGTGAGTCACGGGGACTCAGCAATCTCACACCGCGAGATCAAGACTATTTAAGCTTAAAGATAGGACAGGGTTGTGAGGTGGAGCTGCAACAAGCGACTAGCATATATGGTGGCTAACATACGCAAAAGAGAGCGAGAAGAGGAGGCAAGGCACGGTCGAACAACTATGATCAAGAAGTGATCCTGAAACTACTTACGTCAAACATAACTCCAACACCGTGTTCACTTCCGGACTCCACGAGAAGAGACCATCACAGTTTACACGCCGTTGGTGTATTTTAATTAAGATCAACTTCGGGTTTTCTACAACGGACATTAACAAATTCCCATCTGCCACATAACGCTGGCACGGCCAAAGTTCAAAACCCTGCAGGGTGTCCCAACAGCCCATGATAAGCTCTCGCGATCAACGAAGGATATTCCTTCTCCCGGAAGACCCGATCAGTCTCGGAATCCGGCTACAAGACATTTCACAGCAATAAAACAAGACCAGCAAAGCCGCCGGATGTGCCGACAAATCCTGATAGGAGTCGCACGTACCTCGGTCTCGGGCACACCGGATAAGTCAGCCTCACGAGTAAAACCAGCCCTCAAGTTGCCCGAGGTGGCCCATGATCTGCTCGGTTCGGACCAACACTCGAAGGAGCACCGCCCGGGGCTAAAATAAAGATGACCCTCGGGCTCCGAAACCCAAGGAAAAAGGGGTATAGGTGAGGCAAATGGTAAAACCAATGTTGGGCCTTGCTGGAAAAGTCTTATTCAAAGCGAACTGTCAAGGGGTCCCATAAATCACCCGACGCGTTAGGGACGCAAAAATCCGGGAACATAACACCGATATGACGGAAACTAGGGCGGCAAGAGTCGAACAAAACACCAGGCATAAGGCCGAGCCTTCCACCCTTTACCAAATATATAGATGCATTAATTAAATAAGATATATTGTGATATCCCAACAAGTAAACATGTTCCAACAAGGAACAACATCTCCAGGTTCCAACAAGGAACAAACTTCATCTTCACCTGCAACTAACAACGCTATAAGAGGGGCTGAGCCAAAGCGGTAACATAGCCAAACAACGGTTTGCTAGGAAAAGGATGGTTAGAGGTTTGACACGGCAATATGGGAAGGCATGATAAGCAAGTGATAGGCATCGCAGCATAGGCATAGCAAAAGAGCGAGCAACTAGCAAGCAAAGATAGAAGTGATTTCGAGGGTATGGTCATCTTGCCTGAAATCCCGCAAGGAAGAAGAACGAGTCCATGAAGAAGACAAACGGACGAGGTCGAATGAATCCTCACAACTCCGGAACGAAACCGAAGCTAACGAGAGAAGCAAACCGGAAAGAAGCAAACAGCATAGTAAACACACAATCATAAACATGGCATGATGCACAATCAAGTATGATGCATGTCCGGTTTAATGAGGCATGGCATGGCAATATGCACAAACAATCCTACAAATTAAGTGGAGCTCAATATGCAACGAATTGCATATTGACGAAACTCACAACATTATTTAGTTCACTCTTGGTTAGGTTACCAACAATATTAAATGTTGTTAAACATGGCAAGAGGGTGAAGCATAAATAAACTACCTATCTAGGCAAGTTTAAATGAGGCCGGAAACAACAAACAACAATTCCGGAAAATCCCCATATGCAACTTATGGATTCGGTACAGATCTGACCTAAAGCATATTTTAGAGTTGTTAAACATGCAAAGTAAAGCTACCATGTTAAACTAGGCATTTTCTACCCCATTTACATATATAATTTATTTAAAATGGAGCTACGGTTATTTAGTTATGAAATAAATCATTTTAGCATGGCATTTAAGCAAATTAAAGCAAACAACAATTATAAGCATTTAAATGTTGTTATCATGATGCGGATGACATATGCAAGTTTATGCAATTTTTATGAAAATGTTGACAAGAGCATTATGAAGCATTGTGTCACCGTGGTGGAAGAAAGGGGTGCCACGGCAACGACAACGGAAATGGTGCCACGGCAACATTCCGGTTCCGATAACTCGATTGAGATACCGGTGCTAAGGAAAGTGTGGACGGAGCGAGTCATGCAAGGATGGTGGGGTGATCCCGGTTCGGGTTCCCCAGGCGGTGGCATGGCAAAGAGGGCATCGCAAGGATGATTCGATCACGGTCGGTCATCTCGGTGGTTATACCTCGAAGCGAGCAATCGGGACGGGTCGAGTTTAGAGAGGGAAGTAGAGGCGTTCACGGGTCGTCGAGGGAAGTAGAGGAAGTAGTCGTTTCGCGATGATCGCCGAGGGAAGTAGTGGTACACGGCGACGGTAGAGGAAGTAGTGTTTCACGTTCGTTTTGAAGAGGTACTTGACGGGTCCGAATCCTTCGGGTTGTCGTGGTACTTGCGGTCTCGCGATGGTAGTCGTACATCTCGATTTTTGCGACGGTAGTGATACGGCGAGGGGAAGTAGACGTTCATGTGACGGTAGTGGTTCACGTTTTCGTAGATGTTCAAAGAAGGACTTGGCGCATCCGATGTCTCCGGGGTCGACGGTAGTGGTACTTGACGCATCACGTAGTCGAACTTGACGGTCCAAACCGTTCATCGGCGGTCGAACTTGGCGGTCTCGACGGTCGTCGTGGTACTTGGCGATATCCGGATGATCTTGCGTCTTCATGTGTAGAGGTACTTGGCGGATTCGTGTAGTTGAACTTGGAAACGGGTCTCCCAAAGACGTCGTGGTACTTGCGCTTCAATGTCTTGAGCGTGAGGTACTCGCAAAACCGAAATGGTCTTGACGATCGGTGAGGCGATGTGGTCGGTGCGGTCTGGGTCTTGGCGTCCGTGCGGCAGCAGCAAAGCGAGCAGGACGGAGACGCCGGGCGCTGATGGTGGTGGAGCAGGGCTTCACGTGAAGCAGGACAGGCGATCTGATGGCCTCGCAGAGGCCTCGGGTGCTCGAGGGGAGGCCGAGGCGGCTGGACCCGGCGGAGGCGGTGAGCGGGCGGCGGCCATGGCAAGGGCTTGAGCTCCTGGTCCCTGCTGCTGGTCGGAACAGCGAGGAAGGAGCAGGACGGCGAGAAAGCGCAGAAGGAGGTGCGACAGGGCGCAGAGGAGGTCGGACTTGCGGGAGGTGGTGAGCAGACGGAAACAGCGGCCTGGCGGCCTGACTTAGTGCGAGGAGGGCTGATGGAGGTCGCCAGCGGAGAGATTGCTGGCGAGAGTGCGGACGTAGCAGGGCACGACTGGCGGCGAGGAGACAGGGAGGCGAGGCGATGGGGACGCTGGGAGGAGAGAGAGGAGGCGGCGGCGGGAGGAGAAGAGAGGCGGCCGGGAGGATCTGAGGTGAGGGAGATGGGGTGGAGGCCGGCTCGAGGCGGACGCGAGGTGGGAGGCGAGAGGGAGAGATGGGGAGGACGAGGGGATCGAGAGGGATCGAGCCGAGGGGGTTCCTGGCGGCGCAAGCGAGGGGAACGAGGAGGAGGAGAGAGCGCTCGGGCTAGGTTAGAGTGCAGGGGCGGCTGGCGGGCCTTGGGCCTCGGGAGAGGTTAGGCCGGCCTGGACTGGTGGAAGAAAGGCCAGGTGGGCTGATGAGGGGGGCTGGACTGGGCTGGCTGCCTGGAGAAGGCCGAGCTGGGCTGGCACTCTTCTCTCTCTCTAAAATTTAGCAGAAAAGAAAAAATAGAGAGACAAAATAAAGAGAGGGATAGGGAAAGAATTTGGGAACGAGGACGATTTTCCCGAGCTCACAAAAATATGAGGAATTTAACAAAAATGATCCAAGGATTTTTGGTGGAACTCCGGAAAATGATAGAATAATAATGGCAAGGTTTGGAGACCAAACTTGAAGCAGAAAAAGGAACGAAATTATTTTGCAAGTGTGTTAAGATCAATTCCAAATAAATGGAATAATTATTATAGCTCCCTAATAATATTGGGAGGGTATGTTATAAAGAGAAATCACCATGTGAATCCCTCGGTTTAAATGGATCGAAAAAAATCCATGCAATTTATTTAGAAGAGTTTTAAAAATTAATGATATAATGCCATGATGACATGATGCAATGCAAGAGATGACAAGATGAATGCTCAAACAAAACAAATCACATGGCAAAACTCGAAACCACGGAAGGCAAGCTGAAGCTCCGGTCTTGGGGCGTCACAACACTCCACCACTACGAGAGGATCTCGTCCGAGATCTAGGATGGCACCGGAGAAAAGCGGGAGAGGAAGAGGTAAAACAAAGTTGCTTCTTTGACAAACGAGTGAAACCAATAAACCTCGAGAGGTTGAACAAAATGAAAGAAAGAAAACAACGAAGATGAACAAAGTTGAAAACACTCTGTTAGAAAAGAGGAACAAGGGATCTGACGAGAACCAAGAGGTTTAGTGATAAGATAGATATTGAAACCACTCCGGTTAAAACTAGATAGACAAAGAATAAGATTGATAAAATTTGGGCAGCACTCCGACTGAAAGAAGAAGGAAAACTTGATAAGATGAAAAGAACTTGAAGAGATGACACAACCTCCGGTTAAAAGGATAAGCAAGAAAAAGAACATGATCTTGGCGAAGCGAGATGATGGGTGAAAATAGCAACATCACAATGCCTCCGGAAACAATGCATGAGCGATAGAAAGTTGGAATGAATAGAGCGAAGAATGAAACCAACATCTTCCACCATAAATGAATTTGAAAGAGCATCCTTACGAAGTAGGATTTGAGCGGAGTTGTTTGAAAAAACAACAACGATAAGGATAAGCTTGTAGTGGGCTTATGAAAACATCTCAAAATTATGAGGTGATCTTCTACCACCACGGAAACAAAGCGATTGGATTTATCACCAAGGAGGCGAAACTAATATCACGGGAGGACAAATGAAGAACTTGGGTCATTAATAAGCACCATAAATAGCAACAATCCTTAGGGAAAACTTTAGGTGAAATATAACCCAAGATAACTCCAATGAAGAGATTGATGGTTGAAAAGATCTCTTGAGCGAAGATAAAATGATGGATTTAAAATACCTCATTCTTGACAACATGTGAATCATGAAACACGAACTCAAATTGTCGAGAATGACATAACACCACCTCAAATGATAAGGTAGAACGAATTGCACTTCGAAATGCAAGATGAAGAATACTTGAACTCCTCAAAACAAAACATGTGTTGAGCACCATGTTCAATTTTGAGTATGGCTTGGCGGATCATAACTCCGAGAGAAATCTTGAAGAACAATTGAAGAATGAAAAGAATCCTTGACGAACCATCATGTAGAGCCTCCATGAAGAACTCCGGTAAACAAAAGGATGATAAAAGAAAGAGAAGTTGACAACACAAGGTGAAGCCTTGCAGTGACAAGATGAAGCTTTGAAATGATATAACCGAGAAAACTTGGAACTCCGGAAAGAAAGATGAACAAATGAAATCAAGAATTTTGATGAACCTCCGGAATAAGGAATTGAATCTACTCGATGAAACCAGAATAAGAATTACATTATGCTGATCCTTCACCAATTAAATTGATGACAAAATGGATTAGGCATACTACTTATTCTCATTGATAAATGATTACGAGATAGAGATATAAGCGCAAACTTGAGAAGGTCTTCAACAAACCACGGTAGGATTGAAACAACGAATAAATTAATATGATAACAAAGGAAGTGAAATCTTGAACAAACCACCATAATAATTGAGAAAGAAGCGTAGCAAAGGCACAATTCACGGGAAGAATTGGAAAGCGAATAAAGATGCTTGACAAAATTTAGATACATTAGAGCGAAGAGATCATGACCTGATTAGAGGATATTTGACGATGCACCGGTGAGATTTGGAAAACAAGAGTTGAACGTTGGAATGGATAATTCTGAGATGATGGCTCCGGAGAATCAAACTGACAGACTCCTGAAATGCTCCGGGTGGGTTAAAAGAATTCTCACAATCGAAAATAATTATGAGAGGATGGCGTCAAGCTAGAACCAAGAATCTTGAAGAGAATGGAGCAAGATTTAAGAGAAACTCTTCTTCGGTCTTCAAAATTCGAGAATGACGACGAGAACATCACCATGAATTATTGAAGCACTCCGGAATGAAAATTAGGAAGGTTGAACCAACAATGAAAATAATTTGGAAGATCTTGGAGAAAGACATTTGACTGATGATAATTCATTCTTACGTCAAACTTAGAAAAGAATTTGAGAATAACTCCGAAAAATTAGAAGAGTCAGGTAAGATCCTGGAAAAAGACCTGTGGGTTAGGGCCCACTCAAAAGAAAACACCGTTGAACAATTGTTTGACATAGATATTGCACCGGTAGAATTAAATGGCTTGAATGAGATAGCATCCTCAAAAGAACTTGAGTGAATTGAGAATGGAAACTAGAATCTTCTGAGATATCTTCAGCACTCCGTAACAAATGAATAGCGAGAAATGGATGATTAAGAGATGCACCGACATGAGAAAGCATTTGAAACGATGAAAGAATACGATCAACACGAAAACTTGACTTAAAACCACGGAGAAGAAAATTAGAATGGAACAATGATAAGGTTAAAGCTTCCTTAAGCGTCTTCATGAGAAATCACCGGATAAAACATTAAAGGAAAAGAATGAAGAAGCTTCACTCAATAAAAATGGATACTTGATTAAGAAATCTGAGTCCTTGAAGAAAAAAGGGTGGGAGGGCGGGAAAACAAAGACAATTTAGGTCGGATGAAACGAACACCGTTGAGAAAAATGTTAGAATTGATCTTGCGAATGTTGGAATGATCGGATCCACTTGAAGAGAAGCACGCCGGTTGAGAAAAGAATTGACATGACGATCTCGATGATCTAGAAGGATTAGTATTCACATAGCAATATAAGAACACCAATTAGGAAAGGTATGGAATCAACACTTGGCATTGAAGCAACTTGAATACCACAAAGCGGAACAAAACAAAGGATTTGGCTTGCAGAATAAGCGGAACAAATACATATGATAGAGATTTACCCAATCCCATATCATGCATCATCGGAAAGATATTCTAGGAGCTACTTGAATTCCCACCTATAAACTCCGAAACTTTACGGTTATGCAATCAGGTGTTGGGGATCTGAGGGACACAAAATATATCACCCAAACTAACAATACCTAGATCCAATTGTATCCATCCGTCAACACATAACCAAGAAATCCTCGAAATTGTGTACCTCGACCTTGAAAAACATCCGTTATACAAGTCATGGCAATACTCCCTTTTCGCCACGATCTTTGGGCTATCAGGATTATCTCACCAACAAGCTGCACAAAAGAGATTTCGATGTCGGCAAAACTCAGGTATTCGAGCTGCAGCGATAAAATTGTGGCGACAACACCTCGGAGCTCAACTCCCGGGACACCGCCACAACCCCTAAATGTCGGGAGGCACCAAGAACAATGTTCTCGTCACAAAACCATCGGAACGATTCCAAGATACCAGCGTGATCCTAAAAAAATTTTTAGTGAAATTTGAGGAGAGAAAAGTCAAAACTCTCGTCGGGATACCTCACCAGAGCGAAGAAGGGTGAGGAGTAAAAAAATCCTACTCTCCGATATATATAATCCTAAGACTCAACACATTTTCCGTTCTAGACTCAACAACGCCAACAAACAATCAAGTAGGGGGCTCCTAAGTCGGGGAAGGCTCTGATACCAACTTGAAACGCCCTCGATGCGGCTATATCTCCCACGTGTCGAAGCACGACTTAGAGGCATAACCGCATTGAAAGCAATGTCGCAAGTGAGGTAATCTTCACACAACCCATGTAATACATAAGGAAAGAGATACATAGTTGGCTTACAATCGCCACTTCACACAATACATGGGTAAAACATTACATCATACTGATACAATCAAGGTCCGACTACGGAACCAAAATAAAAAAGACTACCCCAAATGCTACACGGATCCCGATCGTCCCAAGCTGGCTCCACTCTTGATCAAGCTGAAGCGAAAAAACACAAAGAACAAGATCTCCATCGAGCTCCTCCTTGAGCTCGGGTGCATCACTGCTGCGGTTTCATCGGCACACGCAAACTGGTTTTGGAAGTATCTGTGAGTCACGGGGACTCAGCAATCTCACACCAGCGAGATCAAGACTATTTAAGCTTAAAAGATAGGACAGGGTTGTGAGGTGGAGCTGCAGCAAGCGACTAGCATATATGGTGGCTAACATACGCAAAAGAGAGCGAGAAGAGGAGGCAAAGCACGGTCGAACAACTATGATCAAGAAGTGATCCTGAAACTACTTACGTCAAACATAACTCCAACACGTGTTCACTTCCGGACTCCGCCGAGAAGAGACCATCACAGTTACACCTTGTTGGTGTATTTTAATTAAGATCAACCGGGTTTTCTACAACGGACATTAACAAATTCCCATCTGCCACATAACCGCGGGCACGGCTTTGAAAGTTCAAAACCTGCGGGGTGTCCCAACAGCCCATGATAAGCTCTCGCGATCAGCGAAGGATATTCCTTCTCCCGGGAAGACCCGATCAGTCTCGGAATCCGGCTACAAGACATTCACAGCAATAAAACAAGACCAGCAAAGCCGCCGGATGTGCCGACAAATCGATAGGAGTCGCACGTACCTCGGTCTCGAGGCACACCGGATAAGTCAGCCCTACGAGTAAAACCAGCCCTCGAGTTGCCCGAGGTGGCCCATGATCTGCTCGGTTCGGACCAACACTCGAAGGAGCACGGCCCGGGGGCTAAAATAAAGATGACCCTCGGGCTCCGAAACCCAAGGGAAAAAGGGGGTATAGGTGAGGCAAATGGTAAAACCAATGTTGGGCCTTCTTTGGAAAAGTCTTATTCAAAGCGAACTGTCAAGGGGTCCCATAAATCACCCGACCAGCGTTAGGGGCGCAAAAATCCGGGAACATAACACCGATATAGCGGAAACTAGGCGGCAAGAGTGGAACAAAACACCGGGCATAAGGCCGAGCCTTCCACCCTTTACCAAATATATAGATGCATTAATTAAATAAGATATATTGTGATATCCCAACAAGTAAACATGTTCCAACAAGGAACAACATCTCCATGTTCAACAAGGAACAAACTTCATCTTCACCTGCAACTAACAACGCTATAAGAGGGCTGAGCAAAGCGGTAACATAGCCAAACAACGGTTTGCTAGGAAAAGGATGGTTAGAGGTTTGACACGGCAATATGGGAAGGCATGATAAGCAAGTGATAGGCATCGTAGCATAGGCATAGCAAAAGAGCGAGCAACTAGCAAGCAAAGATAGAAGTGATTTCGAGGTATGGTCATCTTGCACGAAATCCATAAGGAAGAAGAACGAGTCCATGAAGAAGACAAGCGGACGAGGTCGAATGAATCCTCACAACTCGGAGCGAAACCGAAGCTAACGAGAGAAGCAAACCGGAAAGAAGCAAACAGCATAGTAAACACACAATCATAAACATGGCATGATGCACAATCAAGTATGATGCATGTCCGGTTTAATGAGGCATGGCATGGCAATATGCACAAACAATCCTACAAATTAAGTGGAGCTCAATATACAGCGAATTGCATATTGATGAAACTTCACAACATTATTTAGTTCACTCTTGGTTAGGTTACCAACAATATTAAATGTTGTTAAACATGGCAAGAGGGGTGAAGCATAAATAAACTACCTATCTAGGCAAGTTTAAATGAGGCCGGAAACAACAAACAACAATTCCGGAAAATCCCCATATGCAACTTATGGATTCGGTACAGATCTGACCTAAAGCATATTTTAGAGTTGTTAAACATGCAAAGTAAAGCTACCATGTTAAACTAGGCATTTTCTACCCCATTTACATATATAATTTATTTAAAATGGAGCTACGGTTATTTAGTTATGAAATAAATCATTTTAGCATGGCATTTAAGCAAATTAAAGCAAACAACAATTATAAGCATTTAAATGTTGTTATCATGATCTGCGGATGACATATGCAAGTTTATGCAATTTTATGAAAATGTTGACAAGAGCATTATGAAGCATTGTGTCACCGTGGTGGAAGAAAGGGTGCCACGGCAGCGATAAGCGGAAATGGTGCCACGGCAACATTCGGTTCCGATAACTCGATTGAGATACGGTGCTAAGGAAAGTGTGAATGAGCGAGTCATGCAAGGATGGTGGGGTGATCCGGTTCCGGGTTCCCACGGGCGGTGGCATGGCAAAGAGGGCATCGCAAGGATGATTCGATCACGGTCGGTCATCTCGGTGGTTATACCTCCGAAGCGAGCAATCGGGACGGGTCGAGTTTCGTAGAGGGAAGTAGACGTTCACGGGTCGTCGAGGGAAGTAGAGGAAGTATTCGTTCTCGCGATGATCGCCGAGGGAAGTAGTGGTACACGGCGACGGTAGAGGAAGTAGTGTTTCACGTTCGTTTTCGAAGAGGTACTTGACGGGTCCGAATCCCTTCGGGGTTGTCGTGGTACTTGCGGTCTCGCGATGGTAGTCGTACATCTCGATTTTTGCGACGGTAGTCGTACACGGCGTAGGGGAAGTAGACGTTCATGTGGCGGTAGTGGTTCCGGTTTCGTAGATGTTCAAAGAAGGACTTGGCGCATCCGATGTCTCCGGGGTCGACGGTAGTGGTACTTGACGCATCACGTAGTCGAACTTGACGGTCCAAACCGTTCATCGGCGGTCGAACTTGGCGGTCTCGACGGTCGTCGTGGTACTTGGCGATATCCGGATGATCTTGCGTCTTCATGTGTAGAGGTACTTGGCGGATTCGTGTAGTTGAACTTGACGAAAACGGGTCTCCCAAAGACGTCGTGGTACTTGCGCTTCCAATGTCTTCGGGCGTAGAGGTACTCGCAAAACCGAAATGGTCTTGACGATCCGGTGAGACGATGTGGTCGGTGCGGTGCAGGTCTTGGCGTCCGTGCGGCAGCAACAAAAGCAAGAACGGGACGGAGGCGCGGCGCTGATGGTGGTGGAGCAGGGGCTTCACGTGAAAGCAGGACATGGCGATCTTGATGGCCTCGCAGGGCCTCGGGTGCTCGAGGAGGCCGAGGGCGGCTGGACCCGGCCGGAGGCGGTGAGCGGGCGGCGGCCATGGCAAGGGCTTGAGCTCCTGGTCCCTGCTGCTGGTCGGAACAGCGAGGGGAGGAGCAGGACGACGAGAAGGCGAGAGGAGGTGCGACAGGCGCGAAGGAGGTCGGACTTGCGGGAGGTGGTGAGCGACGGAAACAGCGGCACGGGCGGCCTGACTTAGTGCAGGAGGCGCGATGGAGGTCGCCGGGCGGAGAGATTCTGCAAAGTAGGTGCGGACGTGGCAGGGCACCTGGCGGCGAGGAGACACGGAGGCCAGGCGATGGGGACGGGGGAGGAGAGAAGAGGAGGCGGCGGGGAGGAGAAGAGAGGCCGGCGGCAAGGGAGGATCAGAGGTGAGGAGATGGGGGTGGAGGCCGGCTCGAGGCGGACGCGAGGTGGGAGGCGAGAGGAGAGATGGGGAGGACGAGGGATCGAGAGGGATCGAGCCGAGGGGTTCTGGCGGGCGCAAGCGAGGGGAACGAGGAGGAGGAGAGAGCGCTCAGGCTAGGTTAGAGTGCAGGGGCGGCTGGCGGGCCTTGGGCCTCGGGAGAGGTTAGGCCGGCCTGGACTGGTGGAAGAAAGGCCAGGTGGGCTGATGAGGGGGGCTGGACTGGGCTGGCTGCTGGAGAAGGCCAGCTGGGCTGGCACTCTTCTCTCTCTCTAAAATTTAGCGTAAAAAAAAAATATAGAGACAAAATAAAGAGAGGGATAGGGAAAGAATTTGGGAACGAGGACGATTTTCCCGAGCTCACAAAAATATGAGAATTTAACAAAATGATCCAAGGATTTTTGGTGGAACTCCGGAAAATGATAGAATAATAATGGCAAGGTTTGGAGACCAAACTTGAAGCAGAAAAAGGAACGAAATTATTTTGCAAGTGTGTTAAGATCAATTCCAAATAAATGGAATAATTATTATAGCTCCCTAATAATATTGGGAGGGTATGTTATAAAGAGAAATCACCATGTGAATCCCTCGGTTTAAATGGATCGAAAAAAATCCATGCAATTTATTTAGAAGAGTTTTAAAAATTAATGATATAATGCCATGATGACATGATGCAATGCAAGAGATGACAAGATGAATGCTCAAACAAAACAAATCACATGGCAAAACTCGGAAACCCTGGAAGGCAACTGAAGCTCCGGTCTTGGGGCGTCACACGTAGGGTCCGCACGCTTAACGTTTCGATGGCAGTTCATTATGAGTTTATAAGTATTGATGTACCGAAGGTTGTTCGGAGTCCCGGATGAGATCACGGACATGACGAGGAGTCTCGAAATGGTCGAGACATAAAGATTGATATATTGGAAGCCTATGTTTGGACTTCTGAAAGGTTCCGGATGAAAACAGGAAGTTACCGGAACACCGGGGTTACCGGAACCCCCCGGGGGGTCTATGGGCCTTGATGGGCCATAGGGAGAAGAGGAAGGGCCGGCCGGGGCAGGCGCGCCCCTCCCCTCTAGTCCGAATAGGACAAGGAGGGGGGGGGGCGCCCTCCCTCTTCCCTCCTCCAATCTAATCCAACTAGGAGGGGAGTCCTACTCGGTGGGAGTAGGACTCCTCAGCGCCCTCTTGGGCTGGCCGCACCCCTTGCTCCTTTATATACTGGGGCAGGGGGTACCCCATGACACACAAGTTGATCTACGGATCGTTCCTTAGCCGTGTGCGGTGCCCCCTCCACCATATTCCACTTGGTCATATCGTCGCGGAGCTTAAGTGAAGCCCTGCTTGGAGAAGTCATATCATCGCGGAGCTTAAGGCGAAACCCTGCGTCGGTGGAGCATCATCATCGCCACCCTGCCGCCGTCGTCTTGTGGAACTCATCCCCGACACTTTGCTGGATCGGTCAGGGATCGTCATCGAGCTGAGCGTGTGCATAACTCGGAGGTGCCGTCGTTCGGTGCTTGGATCGGTCGGATCGTGAAGGCGACGACTACATCAACAGCGTTGTTATAACGCTTCCGCTTTCGGTCTACGAGGGTACGTGGACAGACACTCTCCCCTCTCGTTGCTATGCCATCACCATGGTCCTGTGTGTGCGTAGGAATTTTTTTGAAATTACTACGTTCCCCAACAGGTCCCACTTGTGGATGCTTCCGTATCAACTCTTGGTTCACCTTGTCGTGAGGTAGAAGCTTCCACTTGGACGGACGAGGTACTATCCTTCACCTCCGTTGGACGAATCTTGCCAATAGACAAGTCTTGGATTGCTTCCGAGGGGTTTTTATCTCCTACTTCAATTGGCAATTGCTCTACTTGCGATCCGTTAGATTCATCAAAATTCACATCTACCGTTTCATCAACCTTTCAGGTGAAATTGTTGTAGACATGGTATGTTTGAGAGTTTGAGCCATAACCAAGTAGGAAACCTTCATGAGACTTAGAAGCAAATTTAGAAAGACGATGCTTATCAAGAATGTAGCACTTTGAGCCGAATATTCGAAAGTATCCAACTTGGGGTTTGTTACCGGTGAGGAGCTCGTATGCCGTCTTGCCGAGTAGCTTGTGAAGATACAAGCGATTTGTTGCATGACAAGTTGTCTCAACCACTTCCACCCAAAAGTTCTTTGGCGTCTTGTACTCATCAAGCATCGTTCTTGCCATATTTATAAGAGTCCGGTTCTTCCTCTCAACGACTCCATTTTGTTGAGGTGTGTACGTAGTCGAGAACTCATGTGAAATCCCTTCTTCGTCAAGAAAGGTATCTACGTTAGCGTTCTTGAACTCCGTTCCGTTGTCGCTTCGAACCTTCTTGATCTGCACGTCAAATTGATTTTGGGCCTTCCTAGCGAAGTTTTTGAAGATCTTTTGGACCTGTGATTTATCATCGTGAAAGAACACCCACATAAATCTTGAAAAATCATCAACTATAACTAGACCAAAATAATTTCCACTGAGACTTTTGTAAGCGTTGGGACCAAAAAGATCCATGTGAAGTAGCTCGAGTGGCCTCCTTGTGGTCATGATGTTCTTCACGGGATGCCTTCCTCCAACCTATTTACCTGCTTGACAAGCGCTACAAAGTATATCCTTATCAAATATGACATCGTTAACGCTAAGGATATGATTTCCTTTAATAAGCTTGTCAAGGTTTCGCATTCCAACATGACCTAGTCTTCTATGCCACAACCAGCCTTTAGAAGATTTAGCAATAAAGCAAGTTCTAGGTTCAGCCTTTTTAGTGAAATCAACAATGTAGAGATCACCTCGATGTACACCGGTAAAGACCATTTTATGATTATCTCTATGAAACACTTGGAAATCTACTTCATTAAATAGGACATTGAAACCGAAATCAGCAAGTTTAGATACTGAAAGTAAGTTGTAGCCAAGAGATTCAACGAGCATGAAATTTCGTATGGAGCTATCATGTGAGATGGCCACCTTACCAAGGCCAACCACCTTACCCTTTGAATTATCACCAAAAGTGACATATTTTCGAGGGCCGTCGTTTTTAGCAAGCTCACGGAACATGTCTTTATCTCCGGTCATATGATCAGTACATCCACTATCAAGGACCCATTCCTTTCCTCCAGCCATGTAGCCACGAAGATTTGCCATAAGACCAAAGTGTCTCATTGCATCATCAAGATCATATTCACTATCATCATCCTCATCACAGTATCCATGTTCAACATCATCTTGTGATTGATCAATTCCTAGAGAGGGTAATTCATTAGACAAATGATCATTTCTATGATTGTCTTTATGGATTCTAATAGCTTCGGAAATAATATTGCTAATGATTCCAACATCTCCTATGGCACGCATGAGATTTGTAAGCTCAAATAGACAATCACCAAAGCTAGAATCACTAGAATTCATCTTACTCAAAGCAATAGACTTATGGAGAATTTCATCTAAATTTTTCAAGGAATAATCTGGAAATAGTTCCTCAAGAAATTTCCATATAGTATAGGCACAATCAAGAGTAGGCAAACTAGCAATCAAATTTTTGGGCAATCCTCTTATGATAAGATTGATGGTTCTAAGATTGTGAATCATGTCAAGATCCTCTTCAGGTGTGGGATGCAAAGGATCAATATGAGGAGCACAAGGGCTAGCAGTGTACTTGTTCAAATGGTATTCATTGAAAATCTCAAGCATCTGATTTTTCCACTCATGAAAATACTCACCATCAAGAATAGGCACTCTATGTCTAAGACTCCCCAAAGTAGACACATTCATCTTCCTCCAAAGGTGTTAAAGCCAAGGCAATGGAGACCAAAGCTCTGATACCAATTGAAAGGATCAAGAAGAGGTGTCTAGAGGGGGGGGGGTGATTAGACACTAAGTACCAAAAGTTGCAGTTTTTAACTTCTTTAAGTTGGAGTGGAATTTAGGCACAAGTTTAACACTCACAATACATATCAAGAAAGCATGTAAAGAGTATATGAGCAGCGGAAAGTAAAGCATGCAACTTGCAAGAATGTAAAGGGAAGGGTTTGGAGAATTCAAACGCAATTGGAGACACAGATGTTTTTGTCGTGGTTCCGATAGGTGGTGCTATCGTACATCCACGTTGATGGAGACTTCAACCCACGAAGGGTAACGGTTGCGTGAGTCCACGGAGGGCTCCACCCACGAAGGGTCCACGAAGAAGCAACCTTGTCTATCCCACCATGGCCGTTGCCCACGAAGGACTTGCCTCACAAGCGGTAGATCTTCACGAAGTAGGCGATCTGCTTGCCCTTACAAAATCCTTGGTTCAACTCCACAATCTTGTCGGAGGCTCCCAAGTGACACCTAACCAATCTAGGAGACACCACTCTCCAAGAAGTAACAAATGGTGTGTTGATGATGAACTCCTTGCTCTTGTGCTTCAAATGATAGTCTCCCCAACACTCAACTCTCTCTCACAGGATTTGGATTTGGTGGAAAGAAGATTTGAGTGGAAAGCAACTTGGGGAAGGCTAGAGATCAAGATTCATATGGTAGGAATGGAATATCTTGGTCTCAACACAAGGGTAGGTGGTTCTCTCTCAGAAAATGTGTATTGGAAGTGTAGGTTCGTTCTGATGGCTCTCTCCACGAATGAAGAGTGGGTGCAGGGGTATATATATCCTCCACACAAAATCTAACCACTACACACAACTTGCCAAACTCGGTGAGACCGAATTGTTAAACTCGGTCGGACCGATTCAGCAAATCTAGTGACCGTTAGGATTTTTGATGGGACCGACATGCAACTCGGTAGGACCGAAATGGTTAGGGTTAGGGCATAACGTAATCTTGGTGAGACCGATTACACAAACTCGGTGGGACCGATTTTGGTAATAAGCTAACCAGAGAGTTGGTCGGGCAAACTCGATGAGACCGACTACACAAACTCGGTGGGACAGATTTTGGTAATAAGCTAACCAGAGAGTTTGCATTGTAATCTCGGTAGTACCGATTTCTCAAACTCGGTGAGACCGATTTTGGTAATGGACATAAACAGAGATATTACAATCCCATCTCAGTGAGACCGAGATCCCTATCGGTGAGACCGATTTGCCTAGGGTTTGTGGCAGTGGCCCTGACATCTGAACTCGGTGGCGCTGGATAGAAAGAATCGGTAGGGCCGAGTTAGACTCTTGGTATAGGACATATGTGGACGTGAGAAAGTAGTTGAGGGCTTTGGAGCATATCACTAAGCACTTTGAGCAAGCAAGCCATTAAGCAACACCTCATCCCCTCTTGATAGTATTGGCTTTTCCTATAGACTCAATGTGATCTTGGATCACTAAAATATAAAATGTAGAGTCTTGTACTTGAAGCTTGAGCCAATCCTTTGTCCTTAGCATCTTGAAGGGGTTCCACATCTGAGGGAGTCCTGGACTAGGGGGTGTCCGGATAGCCGAACTATCATCACGGCTGGACTCCAAGACTATGAAGATACAAGATTGAAGACTTCGTACCGTGTCCGGATGGGACTTTCCTTGGCGTGGAAGGCAAGCTTGGCGATACGGATATGTAGATCTCCTACCATTGTAACCGACTCTGTGTAACCCTAACCAATCCGGTGTCTATATAAACCGGAAGGGTTTTAGTCCGTTGGACGAACAACAATCATACCATAGGCTAGCTTCTAGGGTTTAGCTTCCTTGATCTCGTGGTAGATCTACTCTTGTACTACCCATATCATCAATATTAATCAAGCAGGAGTAGGGTATTACCTCCATCGAGAGGGCCGAACCTGGGTAAAAACATCGTGTCCCTTGTCTTCGTTACCATCCGCCTAGACGCACATTCGGGACCCCTACCCGAGATCTGCGGTTTGACACCGACATTGGTGCTTTCATTGTGAGTTCCTCCGTGTCGTCACCGATAGGCCCGATGGCTCCTCGATCATCAACAACGACGCGGTCAGGTGAGACTTTTCTCCCGGACAGATCTTCAGATTCGGCGGCTTTGCTGCGGGCCAATTAAGCAGCCATCCGGAGCAGATCGAAGCTACGTGCCAGCCATCAGTCAGATTTGGAAGTTTGAACTATACGGCCGACGTCCGCGGAGACTTGATCTTTGATGGATTCGAGCCACAGCCGAGCGTGCTGCACTGTCTCGATGGGTATGATCTAGCTCTGCCGCCGAACAGTGCCCTGGAAGCCGCACCAGCATCCGCTCTGACCCTTAATCTGGAGCCGGATTCCCCGATCGAGGACGAGTGGTTGGACACCACCTCGGGGGCTACGATCTCTACAGCGATTGAGCCGAACTCCATCCCTGTCCTTTGCAAAGACCTTGACTCTGTGGTGCGGACTCCTCTCCGGACTCCAACCCTCAGCGCCCGCCAATCGAATCCGATTGGGCACCGGTCATGGAGTTCACTGCCGCGGACATCTTTCAAAGACTTCGCCCTTTGGCGACATCCTGAATTCACTAAAGTCTCTCTCTTTATCCGGAGAGCCCTGGCGGACTACGGACATGAAGGTTGGGATCTGGGCGACAAAGAAATTCAACACCCACCTACCACCCACTTTGTAGCCACTATCGATGATTTAACCGACATGCTCGACTTCGACCGAAGACATCGACGGTATGGACGGCGATGCGGAGGCGACCAAGACCCAGCGCCTACAGGGCACTGGAAGGCCACCTCGTCATACGACATATTCATGGTGGACATCCCAAAAGATGGGAACGGTGATGGAACAACGGAGGATGACCCCTCCAAGAAGCAACCGAAGCGCCAACGTCAGCGGCGCCGCTCTAAATCCCGCCACAGCAAAAACGGTGATTCCGGCACGGGAGATAATAACACCCCGGACAGTGCCGAAGACAACCCCCTCTAGCAGGACTCAGCGCAGGAGGAGGGAGAAGCAAGTCCGCACGACAGTGCGGCAGAAAGAGAGGTCGAGGACGATAATTATGTGCCTCCCTCCGAAGATGCGGCAAGCCTCGACATCGACGAATTTGTCGTGCCTGAGGATCCCGCCGAACAGGAGCATTTCAAACGCAGGCTTATAGCCACGGCAAGCAGCCTCAAGAAAAAGCAGCAACAACTTAGAGCTAACCAAGACATGCTAGCTGACAGATGGACTGAAGTCCTTGCATCCGAAGAGTATGAACTCGAACGCCCCTCCAAAAGCTACCCCAAACGCAGGCCATTGCCTCGATCAGAGGAGGAAGCACCCAAGTCACCAGCGCACGACATGGCAGACCGGCCACCCCGTGGCCACGACAGAGAAGCCTCTCGGCCCTCCGCTCAAGCCGCACCCCGATGCCGCTCAAAAAGTACCAAGGCACGGGAAAACGCGCCGGACTTGCGAGATATATTGGAGGATAAGGCAAAACACACAAGATCGATCTCACGGATCGCGTGGCGCCTAACGACTCAGGATGATTACCGTCGTGCGGATCAGCAAACCGGCCGGGCGAACCACAATGAGACAAAGCTCATATGAGCTACGCCGTGATATAGCCCAATCTGAGGCGCCGCACCCCGGTATGCTTCACGGATGAAGTAATGGATCATCAAATCCCGAGGGCTTCAAACCCTTAAACATCGAATCATACGATGGTACTACAGATCCTGCGGTCTGGATCGAGGACTATCTCCTCCATATCCACATGGCCCGCGGTGATGATCTACATGCCATCAAATACCTCCCACTCAAGCTTAAAGGACCAGCTCGGCATTGGCTCAACAGCTTGCCGGCAGAATCAATTGGTTGTTGGGAGGACCTGGAAGCCGCATTCCTTGATAACTTCCGGGGCACATATGTGCGACCACCGAGCGCCGATGACCTTAGCCATATAATTCAGCAGCCAGAAGGATCGGCCAGACAATTCTGGACACGGTTCCTAACAAACAAAAATCAAATCGTTGACTGTCCGGATCGGAGGCCCTTGCAGCCTTCAAACATAACATCATGACGAATGGCTTGCCCGACACCTAGGACAGGAAAAGCGAAATCCATGGCAGCCCTCACAACACTCATGACCCGCTTATGGGAGAGGACAACTGGCTAGCTCGAAGCAACAACTTGGCCAAACACCACGATAGTTCGGATCGAAGGACAACAATGGCAGGTCGCGTCGCAACAAGAACAAGCACCGCATTAACGGCGATAATGCTGAAGATGCAGTCAATGCGGATTTAGAGCTCTAAACCGGTCAGCGGAAGAAGCCATTCAAAAGAAATACCTGTGGCTGGTCCAACTTGGACCGAATACTCGATAAACATGCGGATACATGGCACCCCGAAAAACCAGCCAATCACACCAACAGGATTGTTGGGTGTTCAAGCAAGAAGGCAAGTTACGTGCGAACTCAATGACAAGGGGCTGCATAGCGATGGCGAGGAAGAGCCCCCGCCCGAACAATAGAGGACGAAGGGCTTTCCCACACAAGTGCGGACGGTGAACATGATATACGCAACCCATATACCCAAAGGGAGCGGAAGCGTGCGCTAAGGGCGATATGCGATGGGGCGATCGCCCCAAAGTTCAACCCATGGTCTTCCTGCCCGATCACCTTGATCGAAGGACCACCCACTAGCATCCGTCACGGCGGTTTCGCCGCATTGGTTCTTGACCCAATTATTGATGGATTTCACCTCACCATAGTCCTGATGGACGGCGGTAGCAGCCTGAACCTGCTTTATCGGGATACAGTGCGCAAAATGGGCATAGACCCCTCAAGGATTAAACCTACAAAGACGTCCTTTAAAGGTGTCATACCGGGTGTAGAGGCCAATTGTACGGGCTCAGTTACACTCGAAGTGGTCTTCGGATCCCCGGATAACTTCCGAAGCGAAGAGTTAATCTTCGACATAGTCTCGTTCTGCAGCGGCTATCATGCACTGCTCGGACGAACCGCATTTGCAAAGTTCAATGCGGTGCCGCACTACGCATACCTCAAGCTCAAGATGCCAGGCCCTCGAGGAGTAATCACGGTCAATGGAAACACCGAACGCTCTCTCCGAACGGAGGAGCACACGGCGGCCCTCGCGGCGGAGGTGCAAAGCAGCCTCTCACAGCAATTCTCGAGTCCGCCACTAAGCGTCCGGACAACATCAAGCGCGCCCGAGTAACCTACAACAAGACCGCTGTCACGATTCAAGCACGCCAGAGTAATCCGCCCTAACCCAAGCACTCGCGAAATCGCGAAGCCGATTACTCGCGTACATAACTACGCTCTGGAGATACCATGGGCATAAGGGGAGGAGCGACCACGGCACGCCTGAACGCGGCTCAACCACACCATGGGCCCCGATTGTGTCATTCTTTTCTTTTCCTTTTCTTCTTTTTTCTTACTTTCAGGACTCCGTTTTCCAGAAGCCCTGTCCGGCACTAGAATCGCCGAACTCACGATGCAACAGCCAGGGAAGCAGAAAACTACGTCGAGTGTTCACGTGGTCTCTATTACGAGCATTATACCTGTTTTACATACCATCCCGCAGCTTACCCCTGGAGGGGGACATGTTAAATAGTCCCATCCCTTGCTTATCGCACAATGTGTATCGTTCTGCTTTTATTTGCAGTTTCTTTTTGAATAAACAATACATAGCTTTTGCCTATTATTGCACTCCTTTCTTTTTCTATATATGTTCATTTCACGACATGTTGCACACGTACACTTTGGTACGGCCAATACACCAGGGGCTTAAGTACCCCAAAAGTATGGTGTGATAAGTCCGAACACTTTCACAAGTGCGGCACCCCAAACTTATAGCATTATATGCATCGGCTCCGAATCATTTCTTGGGTCAAGAGTTGGGTTTGCCCGGCTCCTATGTTTTGGCACCTTACGTTCCGTTATATCGGCTAAGGTAGCACTAGGAGAACCACTGCGATTGTGCCCCGGTTGAGCTGGGTCGAGCACCTCAGTGGAGAAAGCTAAAACTGACCGTCATGATAGGGCGAGAGCCGGTCGCTGTTCGAGAGGTTTTTTCGGGTCCTTAAAGACTTATGCTGCTTAGAGCGAGGAACCGGAATTGTCCGGCCAAGGCGTGGATAGCGCCTCGAACTCGGTCTTCCGAATACTAGGGGCTTCACCGAAATTTAAAATTATAGAATTCTATTGCTAAGTGAGAGTGTTCAAGCATTATAAGTCCGGTTGCCTTGTTCGTTGCATTGAGCGCCTCCCTCGATGGACCCAAGAATGGGAACAAGAGCGCTCAAGTTTATCCCGAACACCCCAACACTCGTGGCATGGGGGCTGAAGCCAACGACTTGCCATCTCTAAAATTTGATAAACGGCCGCACAGAAGGTAATATTTTAAATTAACAAGCATTGCTTAGCGCATATGAACAAGTTTTCAGTGTACAGGATAACAAATGCGAGTCTGGTAAAAAATTACATCTTTGGAGCACTCATCCGCTATACTGGCGGGCACCCTTCAGAGGCCCTCATAGTACATTTGGGCGTGCGATGCTCCTTGCCCTTGGTGGCCCGTCCGTCACAAGCTTCTCCGCGTCCAGCTTGCCCAGTGCACTTTAGCACGGGCAAGGGCCGACAGGCACCTTCAATGCAGACGGAGCGCTTGATGACTTCAATCCGTGGACAAAGGCCCACCAGCCGCCAGACTAGCCCAATGTAGCTCCAGGCATGGCTTCCAATGGCCACAGCCGAACTATGAGGCCCCTCATGGCCTATTCGGCGACCTTGTGGAGCTCGACCAGCTGCTTCAGCTGGTCGCTTAGGGGCACGGATGTCCGCCTCGGCATCTTGAGACCGAACACCTTCTCCGCCGAGCTCCCTCCTTGGCGCGGTAGAATCGGCAGCATCGGACACACCACGGGCAGATCTGCGAATGCTCTGGAGAGCTCGAATCCGGGTAAATAACAGGTAATTCACTTTCACATGCTTGCTTTGCATAAAGAATGCCTTACCGCCGCTATCTTCTTTAATGATTCAATTTCTTGGAGGGCTTTTTGGGCCTCGGCCTTAGCAGCTTTGGCACTCTCAAGAGCCGAGGCAAGCTCGGACTCTCGGGTCTTGAGTCACGCTCCAAACCCTCGTGTTTTTCACGAGCACTGGAGCTCTTGCCGCACCTCCGCCAGCTGCACCTCCCCTTCTCTCGCTCGGTGCGTTCATGGCCGCTTTGCTTCGCCACGGACACCGCTTCCTTGTGGTCGCCACCTCGTTCGTGGCCCCTGCAGTACCCATGTTATTCCTGTTATTTTTCGCAACCGAAACCTTTCTATAAGTTATTTCTTTAATAAGGTATTACTTATCTTCCTTGTCCTCGAGCTGCTTCTTGGCAAGGCCGAGCTCGTTCTTGGACCGCTCGAGGTTACGCTTCAATGCATTGACCTCCGTCACAAGGGCGGCAGAGGTCGGCGCAGCCTGCATTCCCATATTGACATACTTATGTTAGACTCCTGCGTATATCTTTTTAGATCCTTAGTCCGGATTTTCTTTCCGAACACCGAACTAAGCATCGAGGCTCTTGTCTATGCGGTAATATTTTACATATTCTAAACTTACCTCAAAGCCTGTTAGAAGGCTGGCACAGCTTCATCCACCTGCTCTTGGCGGACTAAACTTTCTCGGATCACCACACTCATAACAGTGTGCTGCTCCTCCTCGATGGAGGCGCTGTTAAGCGCCTCCAGTAAGCTATCCGGTGCCTCCGGTTGGACGGAAGGCACCGGCGTCTTAGCCTTCCTAGGAAGGGACCGCTTGCCGGACTCCGGAACCGCTGAAGGTTCCGGCATGGAGTCCGGACAAGGGTCGGGCTTAGAGCCCCTGGGGGTCTCGCCCCCCACGCGCCTGGAGTCCGGGAGGTTGCCTTGCGGTGCCTCCTGTGCCACCTCCTCTTGACCAGGCCCCCCTTGGGGCACCACCTCGGCTCATCCGCAGCGTGAGGTGATGAGGCGGCCGGAAGTGAAGTACTCTCCATTTCCGACAAACTCAGGGACCCGCTCGACGAAGCGGCGAACTCGCCCTTGGGCGGGCTGCATGATTGTTCGGCATTAGAGAACACTATGCAATAAAAAGCCATGGGTATCTGGACACTTACGATCTCTCCAGTGGCTTGGCCCTTGTCGGCCACTCCTCCTTGTCGTTGTCGACGTTGGTGGAAAAGTCCGGAGGAAGGGTCCTTCCCTTCTTGGACCCTCCGGCCTCCCCAGTTGGGGAGGCCTTCCTTTTCCTCTCCTCCCCCGCTGGGGGAGAGGCTTCTTTTTCCTCCTCCTCGTTCTTAGGAGAAGATTCTGCTTCAGAATCTGACAGCACCAGGCGTCGGGAGCTCCTTCGAGTTCCCGTTGCCTCCTTCTTGGCCTTCTTCTCCGGCACCACATGAGGTACCGGAGCTAGCAACCCCGTCAATCGGGCGTCCACTGGGTCTTCTGGCAAAGGAGCCGGACAGTTAACCTGTCCAGACGTCTTCTGCCAGTCCTGTTAAAGGTTAGGGAGTTTTAGATCCCGCATAGAGTCAAACTATGAAAAAAGAGTCCCATAAAGGGTAAAATAACTCACCTCGCTGGCTTGACGCTGCGAGCTGAATCCGCGATCTTCGGTAGCGGATGTGGGAGCCTCGGCGCCCTTGAACAGCACCTTCCAGGCATCTTCGTACGTAGTGTCGAAGAGCCTTTTCAGAGTTGGGTGATGTGCCGGATCGAACTCCCACAATTTGAAGGCCCGTTGTTGGCATGGGAGAATCCGGCGGATGAGCATCACCTGGATTACGTTGACAAGCCTGAGATTCTTGTCCACCAGGTTTCGGACGCATGTTTGGAGTCCGGATAGCTCGTCCGAATTCCCCCACGTCAGGCCCGTCTCTTTCCATGACGAGAGCCGTGTGGGGAAGCCAGATCTCAATTCGGGGGCCGCCGCCCATTTGGGGTCGCGCGGCTCGGTGATATAGAACCACCCCGATTGCCACCCCTTTATTGTCTCCACGAAGGAGCCCTCGAGCCATAGGACTTTGGCCATCTTGCCAACCATGGCGCCTCCGCACTCCGCTTGACGGCCGCCCACTACCTTGGCTGGCGTTGAAGATCTTCAGCCATAAGCGAAGTGGGGCTAGATGGAGAGGAAGGCCTCGCATTGACGATGAACGCCGAGATGTTGAGGATGAAATTGGGCCAGGGTCGTGGATGTCCAGGCCGTAGTAGAACATGAGCCCCGGACAAATGGGTGAAGTGGAAAACCTAGTCCGCTGGAGGAAGTGGGGAGAAACACCACCCTCTCATGGGGCCTGGGGGTTGGAATGAGCTGCCCGCGCCGGGCAGCCGGTCTTGTGATGTTGCTGGACAAGTATCCGGCCTCCGCAGCTTTGTGATGTGCCCCTCCGTGACGGAGGAGGCCATCCACCTGCCTCCCGCTCCAGACATAGTTGGAGAAGGTTGAGGTGGGGTGTGCAGACTTGGGCACTGGAGCTCGAGTGCGCAAAAATGGATGAGCAAAGGAGGAAGAAGGCGTAGGTGAAAAGGTGGATCCTTATCCCCTTATATGGACGGATGAAGCTATGCGTCCCCCACCAGCCTGGTAAAACTCGCTTATCTCCCAAGCGCCGTAATCAATGGCGCGGATGGGTTACCCACGTCCGTATTGATGAGAATCCCAGAATAAGGGGCCACGATCTATGCCTTGATAAGATGTGCCAAGGAAACCGCCTCGCTAAACGCGCTGAGGTGGAACAGTAAAAAATGATTCATATAAAGGCCTGGCCGTGGTGTGATGTCATGCCGCGGAATACGTCAGCAGATCTGTGCAAAAGTTATTCTCTCTACGGTGGTATGTGGAACTTGTTTTGCAGAGCCGGACACTATCCTGGTGTTCAAAACCTTCTATGAAGTATTCAGAAGAGGAACCCGCCTTGTAATGCCGAAGACAATATGCGCGCCGGACTCGTCGTCATTGAAGCCTGGTTCAGGGGCTACTGAGGGAGTCCTCGACTAGGGGGTGTCTGGATAGCCGAAATATCATCACGGCCGGACTCCAAGACTATGAAGATACAAGATTGAAGACTTCGTCCGGTGTCCGGATGGGACTTTCCTTGGCGTGGAAGGCAAGCTTGGCGATACGGATATGTAGATTTCCTACCATTGTAACCGACTCTGTCTAACCCTAACCTATCCGGTGTGTATATAAACCGGAAGGGTTTTAGTCCGTTGGACGAACAACAATCATACCATAGGCTAGCTTCTAGGGTCTAGCCTCCTTGATCTCGTGGTAGATCTACTCTTGTACTACCCATATCATCAATATTAATCAAGCAGGAGTAGGGTATTACCTCCATCGAGAGGGCCCGAACCTGGGTAAAAACATCGTGTCCCTTGTCTCCTGTTACCATCCTCCTAGACGCACAGTTCGGGACCCCCTTCCCGAGATCCGCCGGTTTTGACACCGACAACATCCTTTAGTCCATGGCACTTAATTTGTTGAACTTGTCTGAAACATACTAGATAAAAGTGTTAGTCCAACAAGAGATATGTTGACATTAATTACCAAAATCACCCAGGGAGCACTTGTCCTTTTAGACCTCCTCCTGGGCCTTGTCCTCGCGAGCACCAACGGCATCTTCCGCTTGGGTGACTTGACGCTCCCTCGTCTCCAGTCGCTCAAGCTGGAGGCTACGCTCCACGGCTTCCAGCGCCAATGCCTTCTCGTGCCTCCGGATCTCTTCTTCCTCGGCGGGCGTCCCCCGCAGCGACGCAAGGGCGGCTTTGCCCGCGTCCACTTGCCACTCCAAGGAGGCGCTCCAGGCTAGGAGCTCCCACGCGCGCTTCTCCGCGGCCTCGCGGCGGTGGTCAGCTTCTTGGGCCTCTTCCAGAGCTCGGGAGCAAGCTTAACGCGAGGTTGCGAGAGAAGCTTCAGCCTTCGCGTTATCAAACTCACGCTAAAGACGCCCGAGTTTGATGTCCACCTTCAACTTATGCCGCTCCTCGGCCAACCGGAGACCCTCGGCCTCGAGGCGCGCGTCGACACCTGCGAGTTCTTCACCGAGTCGGTTCATTGCCCATCGCCTCCTGGAAGAGCTCAGGATGAACAACACTTCATCCATGCTCGAACTCAAGCGCACGCCCATCTCATTCTCCACCGGCGGGGCTGCAGGCGGGGCCCGAAGCGGTGCGCCCCCTCCCGGCGGGGGGCTGGGGCCTGGCGCATACCAGGAGGCCAGCCATACCTCGCAAGGGGCCCGGACGAATCGAGGCCCGCTTCTTGGGGAGGCGCCCGAGAACGAAGCCATCCAGCTGCCGTCCACAATCAGAGGAGGAGCCCTTGGCACACTCGCTGAGCTCTAGGTAAGGCCGTGGAGGAGGGACGACGGGGGCGTAAGCCCAATGCGTCATGGAGGCGAGCGCGCCCCTGGAACCGACCCCGCACCCAAGGCGGTCGGCGGGCTAGAGGCACTCAAGGACAGCGGGGGAGACAAGGAGAGAGGAGATTGTTCCTCGGGAGACTCAGCAGCTGTGCCGCAGGGGACCCTGAAGAACCAACGTCAGGGAGGAAAGCAGCACTCAAGAAGCCACAAAGATACGGTACTTACTCGTCAATGGCGATGTACTTCCTCCGCTTCAACGGCCCGAAGATGCCACCGCTGCCGCTTGGGGACCCCTTCCTCTTCCGAAGCTCCTCAAAGTCCATGTAGAGCCGTCCGAAGCATTGGACATGGCAGCCAGCACGAGGTGCAGCACGAGAAGCGCTTGAAGGGACAGCCTGAGGGGCGCCAAGCAGAGGAGAGCCGTCGGGCGCCACCTCGCAGCAACCTGCCGAGGTCTCAAGAGCTTCGGCCTCAGGAGTCGCGCGCTGCGTCGCCCCCACAGCTACCGCACCAAGACAGGAATCACGAGCTCCCGAGGACGACGCCTCAGGAGCACCAGGCGGCATCAGCACCCCGGTACTAGAGCCATCGGCCTCGGACGGTGCTCGCCTCCCTACATCCACACTTTGGGTAAGCTCGATGCCAGCAACAAAGAGGGGAACCACGTTGACAGGGTTCTTGTGGGGCCCCACCAGGCCATCTCGGCGCAGCCCCCACTCGTCAAAGGAAGGCATGTGCTCCATGAACTCCTCCTTATTCGAGCAACGGTACAGCAAACAACTCTTCCCAGGCATGTCGTCCGGCAATGGAACACCCGCCAAGACCCCAAGCACCATCTGCCGCGTCTCAAGAGGGAGCCCAGACTCCTGAAGCCTCATATGGTCCTTGCTATTGAGCAAGGCCCACATCGGCTGAGAATGGCGTTGAAGCAGAGCGACTCGGCGCCGGACAAACTCCTTCACCTCCATAGGCGCAGTTACGCCACGGTCCTTCAACCTCTTCAACCTGAGCGAGACAGGGACAAGACAGGGACAAGGCGCCGACGGAGAATGAAGCAGAGGGCTGAGCACTCCGACATCAGCAAATACCCACCGCGTCCAAAACCCGCTCGTGGATGGAGGAAGCTCGAAGTCGATCCCCACGCCTGCCGTTGCAGCCACCGCCCGGAAGCTAAGACAACCCGAGCTCTACCGGGGGTCAATCAGATACAACGAGAAGAACTGGCAAAGAAGGGCCACGGAAGGGGCAATGCCCACCATGGCCTCACACGCGAAGGCGAAGACGGCAAGAAGGGTCACGGATTGGGGATCAAGATGCAGCATATGGATCTGATAGTGTTCAAGCACTACGTTGAAGAAGGCGGAGAAAGGAGGGACCAGGCCGGCCCAAAGGGCATCGATGAAGATTGGGACCTCGGTGGCAGCCTGGTCAATTCAAGCACGAGACGCAAGCCAAGCCGTCGTCTTTCCCCACTAATTGAAATTGGAGGCAAGCATGGGGCGCACCTTGCCCATGGCCTCATCATTGAGCACTAGCGATCGGCCAACTACGGGCTCGACGGCTGGAGGCGCACCGGTTAAAGACAGAGGCCTCTTCCCCTTATCTGCTTGTTTCAGTGCCATGGAAATGGAGTGAGCGGAGCTCAGGTTAGATCGGAAAGAGGAGCGGAGTCCCGGGGAAGCAAAGGAATTGGGGAATTATGGCACGGGCGATGGAAGAATAACTGTGTAGGTTGCGGTGGCCGCATAGCCAGGCGGATTCTAAGGCAGCATGGGGAAGCGGAGACGCCCACGTCCAATCAACCGCCACGCGTCGACCAAGGCCGCAGGCTATTGGGGACCGCGGCGCTCCGCACTTGACCTTTGGCTTCGCCTCGAAGCCAAGCCCGAGGATGCCTTGGGCCCGGGGGCTACTGTCGTCATTCCGGGGATGGGGGTCCCCAGACTTGCCTGTCTGCGGCCCACGGCGTGGCTCCACGAGTGGGCCCGTACGACCCATCTTCACCGACAAGCACGCAAGACCCTCGTTAGGGGCCAAGCCTCGCGAGGCGGACGGTGCAATACCCCGTCGGTAGCGGCCTCACCAGGTTGGCTCGCGAGGGGTAGATAGATCAGGTGTCAGGACCCCGATTCCAAGTCACATCGACCTAGCTGGTAACACCTCATATCACTTTGCGGCCTCACGCACGGTATTCCCACGGTGTCGCCTTACCATGGCCGGGACCGCTTGGCGTCTTTTGGCTCACGATATGATAGTGTCGCTAGCAACCACATGACAAAGAACCGGGCCGACATGGCTAGTCGTGAACCCAAAGCGGCACTAACCTATGGGGACAGCATACATGAAACACTTGAGCATGTCGGTCATCAACGATGAACTCGGGCTGTAGCACTGGCTAACAGGACTCCGTATCCCGGCTGTAGCAGGCTAGGCAGGACTCAAGTATCACCGCGTGACAATTCCCGAAGGACGGACATAGGAACGAAATGGATCACATGCCGCCATCAAGTGTCCAAGCGGTAGTGCTGGGCTAGCAGGACTCCGTGAACCGGGCAGTAGCGGACTACTATCGCTCGAGGCACGAGACTACATTTCCCCATATGAGAGGCTGCCAAGGATAAACAACTAGTTTGTCGGATCCCACTCATACCAAGCATTTCAATCATACACGCAATATGCCCGATATGAGTAAATACAACAAGGCATCACAACAAAACTCTACAACTCAAGCACTTTATTTAAGAGGCTCCGAGGAGCCATACATAACATAGTCATACAGGTAGGGGTCACATGACCCAACACTCAAGTCATACAATCATACAAGCACATGCGGAAGCAAAGTAGTCCGAGTACGCACTCTAGAAAGAAAGAAAGCTTGTTGGAGCCTTTCTATCTACAATGGCCCTTCACAAGTCTTAGATCGCCACCGGTGGCTAGCTTACTCGTCAAGTCAACATCTACATAGAATCCGTCGGAGGGGTAGTATAGTCCTCTGAAAAATATTGATTACAAACATGAGTACAAAAGTACTCAGCAAGTCTTACCACGTAATCCTATCATACATGCACATTCTCAAGGAAGGAGGTGGAGTTATTTGCAGCAAGCCAGCTTTGACTCTTGGCTAAGCTATCCCACGTGACACACTTTGTAAAGCATTTTGTCGCACACCAGTCCACTAATCACCATCACAATACTCCACCGTGGATCCTCTCTCGTCATCCCCGAGAGGGCCATCCACGATACTCACACTTATCTTGAGGCTTTTAGTAGTATCCATTTACTTGTCTATGAACTGATATAGGTAACCCGAAGTCCTTCTCCGTGGACACGGCTATTCAATAGATCATATTTAACCCTGCAGGGTATACTTCTTCACACACGCTCACCACTTATAAATCGTTTACACGACATGTACTGCAACCTTCAAGCGGAAGCCCAACGTGGGTGTCGGCCTCAGCCTACCTAAACACTCAAGTCCCTAGTCCGGTGTATCGCCTATTCGGGTTCCATCCGCAGGAGTCCGGCGAGGTTTCCCATACAGCCCCGAACGATGTGCAGGGTTCCCGAGATACCAAACGGGCACTCCGTACACGGGCCACGGTGCCTACCGCAACACAACCCACCCCTAAGGTCAGCGTATGCGTGCGCCCCAAAGATGCTACAAACACCGTAAACTACTTGCAACTCCCGGACTATGAACAGGGGTGGTTAAGAAGTTTAGAGGGTCCATTGGTTTCGGGCCCAATGCGTGGTAGTAGCTAGTTCATGGATCACAAACACAGATCTCAGTTCTTAAGTTCGGCCTCAATGAAACAACCCACCATGTACTCCTACATGGCCTCTCATCGATACCTTTACCAAATCGTGTTCAACACTTACACTCTCGAACCAACACAACCTTTCACTCCAGTTCATCATCCCGATGAGCCGACTGACACAACTCTAAGCATAGCAAGCATAGCATGGTAGGAATCACAAACATGGCTCAATCAACTCCTACACATACTAGTGGGTTTCATCTAGTTATCGTGGCAATGACAGTCATGCAAAGGAAGTGGGTTCAACTACCGCAGCACACAACAGTTGAATCGCGTTGTCTTAATGCAGAAACGAGAGCGAAGCGAGAACATGGGTTTGTATCGGAATGATCAATGAATTGCTTGCCTGATGGAACTGGGGTAGAGAACTGCCCTTCAGGTGGGTAGTCGAGGTTATCTTCGGGGGCAGAACCTATCATGAAAACACACCGAAATAAACATACAGACAATATGCAACAATATGATGCATGCTATGACATGGCAATATGGATGTGTGTTGGCCTAATGCAAGTGGAAGGAACAGGGGATGAACTCATTTGAATCAAGATTCAAATGATAGCTCATTTGAGTTAGTCCTAATGGTGCAAAATCTTATTCTGGTTATTCAGCATAGTTAACTTGTTTTAACATGCATGAAACCTGTACCAATGGATAGAGTGTATTTTTCTGATAATTTTTCATATATAAATCTTTGCATTTGGAGTTATAGAATAAAAGTTATAAGCATTTGAAATTTGAATTATATTCTGGAATTTACTATATAAAAATAATTCCAGAATTTGAATTAATGCGTCAAAGATGAGGTCAGCGTGACGTCAGGGGTCAACGGGGTCGTCCAGGTCAAACTGACCAGTGGGACCCGCATGTCAGGGTTAGTTTAAACTAATTTAATTAATTAGAACTAATCCTAATTAGTTTAACTGGAGGGGCCCCACCTGTCATTGACTCAGACAGTCAACAGGGCCCACGGACAGGGTCAACTCACCGGCGTCTAGCCGTCCCGGCGAGGCCAGGGCAAGGAGCAAGTGCTTTTGCACTTTTCGGGCACCAAATGGAGCGCGGGGAGCACCTACGTGAAGCTGGAGGTGAGCCGCGGTGTTTGGTGGGGTTAGTTGGGTTAGGGGTGGCCGGAGTGGGCGCCGGCGATGAGTCGGGCGGCGGCCGGGGCTCGGGTGATGTCGGGTTTGGTGTTGGAGTGCTCGGCGAGGCGCGGGAAGTGCATAGCTAGGCCCAGCGCAACCCAGTGAGTGCGATGGACAGGGTGGCGTGGCGGTTGGTGGCGGAGCCTCGTCGGGCGCACGAGCCCGCGGCGGTGGGTTCGGGTGATCAACGTGGCGCTCGTGGTGGGGCACGAGGAAGAGAATGGAGGGATGGAAGGTAGCCAGGCTCACGGTGAACCTGTGGAGAGCCTCGTCGGGGTCGGGGGCGGTCTGATGCGGCGGCGACGGCGATGGGGATCTCCGGCGGCCTCGATCTCGGTCGAGGTCGGTGTAGTGGCCTCGGGGTGCTTAGAGCGAGTGGGGCTTGGCTAGCTAGAGGTAATGGGGTGCGGCGGAGCTGCTGGACATGGTGGGGAGGAGCGGGACGGCGGGAGCACGGCGTCGACGGTGGGCTGGCGTCGGCGATGGCGTCGGCCAGGTTGGGGAGAGCGAGAGAGAGGGGCAGGGGAAAGTGACGTGTCCGGGGTCGGGCGACGACGCTGGGTCGCCCAGGCGAAGCGGCGCGGGGGTGAAGCAGGCGGCGGCCAGCTGCGTGGCGCCTGCGCTCGCCGGCCGGCACCAGGCTGCTGCTGGCTCAAGCCAAGAGCTAAGCAGCTGTTGGCTGCTGCTGCTGGGCTGGGCGGCAGGTGGGCTGTCATGAGCATGTAAGGTTTCCTCTTTTTTAAGTTTTTCTATTTTCGCAACTTTGTTAGGGTTTTTAAAATACCAAAACTATTTTAAAATTACCAAAATGCTCCTGGTCACTTGTTGGAATATTCCCAACATGAAACATTTTAGTTTGACAATTTTGAACATTTAAAATATTTTTCATAATTTGAAATGCTCATTTCAAAAACTTGTGGATTAATTCTAGAACCCTTAGGTGACCTAGAAAATGGTGCACCTCCTTTGACATGGGTCCTGAACCCAAACAAAGAGGATGAGCATTTTGAAGGGCATTTTGATTCATTGAAATAAATTTTAGTAAACCCTAGTTCTTTTATGGGGGTGTTCGGGGTTTCGCCTTCCCCATTTCAAATTCGATGAAATTTAAACATGATGCACACCCTAATGCATGGTCTATCCGGGATGTGACAACTCACCCCACTCAAAAGAATCTCGCCCGAGATTTAGGATCTGTTGCGAAAAAGGTGGGGTACTCAAGTCAAGACGATCCTCCCTTTCCCAAGTTGCTTCTTGCTCGGAATGGTTTGACCATTGAACCTTTAGAAACTTGATATTCCGACGCCGAGTGGTACGCTCGGTTTGATCGAGGATACGAACGGGTATTCTCGATAGGTAAGGTTATCTTGGAGATCAAGCGTTTGTGGTCCACTCCACGGATAGGATCCGAGAAGCAACGCTGAGTTGGGAAACGTGGAAGACATCATGGACCTTGGAAAGATGCGGAGGTAGTTCCAATTGGTAGGCAACTTCCCTCGCTTGGCAAGAATGCGAAAGGGTCCAATGTAACGAGGAGCCAACTTGCCTTTGATACCGAATCGATGGGTTCCTTTAAAGGAGTAACCAAGGTAAGCCTTCGCCAATTTCATAAGCCATAGGCTTATGCTTGCGGTCATATTGGCTCTTTTGACGAGATTGGGCTGTTTTCAATTTCTCACGAATAACGCGAACTTGCTCTTTCGCTTCCTGAATCATATCCGCCAAAGAGTTGTCTCTCCCGGTTTCGACTAGTTAAGAGGCGTTCGACATTTCCGCCCATAAAGAACTTCGAAAGGGCTTTGCCCAAGCTGGCTTGATAGCTATTGTTATAAGCTTAACTCGGCGAATGGAAGGCATTTCTCCCAATTCATGCCGAAAGAGATGATGAAGCTCGAGCATATCCTCTAGGATTTGATTGACTCGCTCTACTTGACCACTTGATTGGGGATGGAAAGCGGTGCTAAAGGAGAGACGAGTTCCCATAGCGCTTTTGGAAACTTTCCCAAAATTGAGAGGTGAAGAGACTCCCACGGTCTGAGTTAATCTCTAATGGAACACCATGAAGAGACACTATTCGAGAGATGTACAAATCAGCTAGCTGGCTAGCGGTTATACTCTCATGAACGGTAGGAAGTGGGCTACTTTGGAAAGACGATCAACGACAACGAAGATAGCGTTATTCCTCTCTTGGTCCTGGGAAACCGGTAATGAAATCCATACCGATTTTATCCCATTTCCATTCAGGAATTTCCAAAGGTTGAAGGGTACCAAGAGGTCGTTGATGCTCTGCTTTAACTCGACGACGACGCCGCAGATTAGCAATGTATTGAGCGATTTCTCTCTTCATCCTAGTCCACCAAAACCTCTGGCGAGATCTTGATACATTTTAGTACTACCAGGATGAATGGTGAGAGGAGAGTCATGAGCTTCCTTAAGGATCAATCGCCTCAGGTTGCGCACCTTGGGAACCACTAGCCGGTCTCCAAAGAACACGACACCTTGTTCATCAATGGAGAAACAATCTGCGACTCCTTTCTTGATGTTTCTCCTGATACGGGAGATTCCCGGATCTACCTTCTGTGCTTTGATGATCTGATCCGTAAGGGTAGGTTTCGCCACCAGGGTGGAGAGGAATCCTCGAGGAACAATGTGAAGATTAAGCTTACGAAATTCCTCGTGGAGAATTGGTTGACTTTGTTGTAACATCAGATTGTTACAATAAGATTTGCGACTTAGTGCGTCAGCCATGACATTGGCTTTGCCTGGGGTGTAGGATATTCCTAAGTCGAAATCTGTAATCAACTCGACCCAACGCCTTTGCCTCGAGATTCAAATCCGTTGGGTGAAGATATATTTCAGACTTTGGTGATCGGTGTAGATTTCGCAACGATTACCCGTAAGGTAATGTCGCCAGGTTTTGAGTGCATGAACCATCGCTGCAAGCTCTAGATCGTGTGAGGGTAGTTATCCTCATGTGGACGAATCGTCGAGAAGCGTAGGCAATCACATGACGATCTTGCATGAGTATGCAACCTAGTCCTTGTCGCGAGGCGCCGTAATAGATAATAAAGTCCTTAGAGAAATCTGGTGGAACAAGTACGGAGTAGATGTCGCATCTTTTCAGTTCTGAAAGCTGATCTCGACTTTGTGGCGCCCATTCAACTTCTTATCTTTCTTGAGGAGTTCGTTAGAGGTTTAGCAACTTTAGAGAAATTCTCGAAGCGGCGGCAATAGCTCGCTAAACCGAGGAAACTCCGAACTTGCTTGACCGATTCAGGTGGAGTCCAATCAAGGACGGCTTGAACTCGCCGGGATTGACAGCAATACCCTTACCAGAGATTACATGTCCTAGATAGGTCACTTCGGTAACCAGAATTCACACTTAGAGAATTTGGCATAAAGGCGGTGCTCTCAAGTTTCATCAATACTAGCCTTAGATGTTCGGCATGTTCTTCCTCATTCTTGGAGTAGATGAGTATATCATCAAGGTATACCACGATTTAATTTATCCAAATACTCCATGAAGATTGAGTTCATTAACCGAGAGAAAGTGGCTGGAGCATTGGTTAATCCGAAGGACATGACGGTGTATTCAGATTGGCCATAACGAGTGACAAAGGCCGCTTTGGGAATGTCCCGTTTTTGATTTTGATTTGATGGTAGCCCAACCTCAAATCCATCTTGAAAAGATCGAGGATCCAGCGAGCTGATCATACAGGTCGTTGATCCCGGGAGCGGATACTTGTTCTTGATAGTGACCAAATTGACAGGTCGGTAATCTACAACCATCCGATCCGCACCATCCTTCTTCTTGACGAAGAGGACGGGCAAGCCCATGGAGATGAACTAGGACGGATGAAACCTTTTGCAAGGACTCATCGAGTTGTTTCTTAAGTTCAGCTAGTTCTAGGGGTGCCATCTTATAAGGTCTTCTAGAGATTGGGACGGTTCCGGAATAAGATCTATCACGAACTCGACATCCCTGTCTGTGGAACACTGGCAGTTCTTCCGAAAGACATCCGGGAAATCACGGACTACCGGAATATCTTCGAGGTCTGGAAGGGGGTTGGCATTTAGGGAGTAAAGCTGGCGCTTAGACACTCGGGTTAAAACATCCACTGTTTTGCCCGAAGGATGGGTAAGTTGAACAGTTCTAGTAGAGCAATCAATCTTAGCATAATGGGCTGACATCCAGTCCATACCCAAGATGATGTTTATGTCCGAGGACTTGAGAGCTATTAGAGATGCAAGAAAGACTAATCTGTCGACAAGAATTTCATTCCCATGACTTATTCTAGAGGTTTGCCATCTAGAACCAGGAGTTTGAATTTCCATGGAGGTAGGCATGTCACGAATGTGGTGTTGTGCAATCGAGCATAGCTCTCTTAAATAAATGAATGAGATGCTCCAAGATCAAAAGAACAGTTGCGGATGGCAATTAACAAGAAGCGTACCGAGGACGACGTTGGGATCCTCATAGGTTTCTTCAGCAGAGACATAGTTGACATGGCCACGAGCGGTGGCAACTGGCTTAGCATAGGGCATCTTTCCTGCTGGCTTGCCGCGGCCAACAGACTTTCCAGCTTGATTGGGGTTGTTCTGGGACACTCTCGAATATAGTGGCCCCTCTCCACACTTGAAGCAAGTGATCACATTTGGCCGTGGAGCAGCACTAGCAGTTGGACCTCCATATGTCTTGGGTGGAAAATACGGTTGGTTGGGGCGAGGCGCCTCAAGGATGGCCTCGGGGTGTACACTGGTGGTAGAGCCGATTTGGAACCCAAACCCGGCGATTCGGGATCCAGAGCGATGACGATCCGAATCACGGATGTGCTTGCGTGAAGTCTCAAATCAGTCTCGCCCAATCTCGGCGCCGATAGCCTTATTGACTAGCTTCGGAAAGAGGTGCACTCATGCAGACGGAGATCTCGGCGTAGCTCAGGCTAAGTCCTTACGGAACCTCGCTTGCTTCTTGGCATCGGTAGAAACTTCTTGGGAGCATAACGTGCTAACCTCCCAAATTCACGGTCAGAGGCATCCACCGTCACCGCCTTGGGTGGCTGCAGAATTCCTCACGCTTGCGGTCCATAAGTCCTTCCGAATATGGTGCTCGCGAAGGCGGCACTGAATTCATCCCAAGTTGTAACTTGTCCAGCCGGACGCATAGCCTCATAGTTTTCCCACCAGAGACTGGCAGGGCCTTCCAGATGATAGGCGGCAAAGGTAACCTTGTCAGCCTCAGCCACATTGGCGGAACGCAGCTTGTGGTGGATATCATGGAGCCAATCATCTGCGCCGAGTGGCTCGACGGAACATTTGAATTTTGGAGGATATAGCTTGACGAAATCATTGAGTGAAACCCCATCGTTTCTTGGCTGGCGTGCTGTGTTTTGTTCAATCCGCCCAATAAGCGGTTGGTTTCCGCGCTTATTGCGTTCTGCTTCCAGCATCACCTCGGCCAAAGATGGCGGTTGCGGCAGATTCACATCTCTGGCTGCACTGGCTTCTCCCTGCTCTGGAGTAGCAGGAGTATTTCGAGTGTTGACCATCCTGGGAGACAAAGCAAAGGTTTAAACCAGGATGGCAGAATTTAACAAGGAAGTGCGGAAGGTAATGGACAGCATGGAATGCAAAGATGTTCATCCGTATGACATGGTAATATAAAACTGCCATATATATATATATACCATCGGTCATACACACCATTCGTAGTTTAGTACAAGCCTGACGGAGTACACTATATGGAAAGGCGTTACATCTCATCGGAAGCATTCCAACTCCTATACATTATTTTTCTACACTTCCGGAACGATACACACTAAGTCGTATTCCACGAGTCACGCAGGACGGTGGAAACACAACTAGTACCATACTAGGAATACTACTACTATCTCAGGCAGCTCCATAGTAGTCCTCATAGAAATCACCACCTGCACTGAAGTGGAACATGATCGTCCGGAAACAGACAATCCTGTGGGGCCTGTGGACCATAAGGACTCGGATGTGGCCGTGGACCAACAAACGGTGGCAGAAGAGGCCCACGAGGAGGAGTGATGCCTCCAACCTCACGCCACTCCATGAAATCCGGCAGACTCGCCCGCACAGGGTACAAGTCTCTCATGTCCATACATCCGGCTTGCACGGCAGGTGCAAACCTAGTCGAGTAGCCCAAGTGGTCGAACGGGCATTAAACAGCTCCATACGCAAGGCCCGGTTCTCACGGTCCTTGTCCTCCAAAGAACTCAAGAGTAGTGCGAAGGAGTGAGTCCTCATGGGATGCATCGCTGTACAAACCTCAAGGTAGCCATGCGCCCTGTGAAGAGATGCCGCATATAGGGAAATCGGTGTTGCTCAAAGAAAGCAGTTCGCTCGAATAATAGTCATCATGGAATAGGCTGCATCTTGTACAGACATTCCAATAGTGATTCGAGCCCATAAGAACAAAGTGAAGTGGCTCAAGAGCTCGGGGTAAGATGGATAAATCCGACCGTGCATAGGTATTGGCTTTGATTGAAATCCCTGAACTGCTCCTCGACGGTATATTCAGGATACCATCGATAACCAGCCTCAATCATCACCCTAACCAACATGGCGTGTGACCGCACACATCAATGCAGCGGGTCGTGAACCACTTGGTTCGGGAACGGTGGCCATCTGAAAGCACAGCCATAATGCAAAGGCATTAGAATTCTAGGAAAATCGGGCAGCATAACATTCAGAATGCTCAAATCAGATTTGAGACATTCAAAATCAGATTTGCAAAACCACTCAACAACATCATATCAAGGTTCGGTTCAAATGATAGCATACTAAAATTTAGTAGCACCGAATCGAGGATGTAACCAACAATCCTATAAGGTACTACGGATTAGTAACACGTGAACTCGATAGAGAAAGAGAGCCTAGTCCTATACCCACGTTGAATGAGAAGAGGATGACTCAGATCAGAGGCATAAGGTAAAGGAGTAAAAAGAGCCTTACGTTCCTCCCACAATCAATTCCCCTACATATAACTAAAGCATTTCTAGACTCAACTTGACCAGTTTGGCTTAGCGGACCTACAGCAGCCCCTCGCTCGATGCCAACGCTGTCAGACCCCGATTCCAAGTCACATCGACCTAGCTGGTAACACCTCATATCACTTTGCGGCCTCACGCACGGTATTCCCACGGTGTCGCCTTACCATGGCCCGGACCGTTTGCGTCTTTTGGCTCACGATATGATAGTGTCGCTAGCATCCACATGACAAAGAACCCGGCCGACATGGCTAGTCGTGAATCCAAAGCGGCACTAACCTATGGGGACAGGCATACATGAAACACTTCGAGCATGTCGGTCATCAACGATGAACTCGGGCTGTAGCATGGGCTAATGAGGACTCCGTATCCCGGCTGTAGCAGGCTAGGCAGGACTCCAAGTATCACCGCGTGACAATTCCCGAAGGGATGACATAGGAACGAAATGGATCACATGCCGCCAGTCAAGTGTCCAAGCAGTAGTCTTTGGGCTAGCAGGACTCGTGAACCGGGCAGAAGCGGACTACTATCGCCGAGGCACGAGACTACATTTCCCCATATGAGAGGTTGCCAAGGATAAACAACTAGTTTGTCGGATCCCACTCATACCAAGCATTTCAATCATACACATAATATGCCCGATATGAGTAAATACAACAAGGCATCACAACAAAACTCTACAACTCAAGCACTTTATTTAAGAGGCTCCGAGGAGCCATACATAACATAGTCATACAGGTAGGGGTCACATGACCCAACACTCAAGTCATACAATCATACAAGCACATGCGGAAGCAAAGTAGTCTGAGTACGACTCTAGAAAGAAAGAAAGCTTGTTGGAGCCTTTCTATCTACAATGGCCCTTCACAAGTCTTAGATCGCCACCGGGTGGCTAGCTTACTCGTCAAGTCAACATCTACATAGAATCCGTCGAGGGGTAGTATAGTCCTCTGAAAAATATTGATTAAGCAAACATGAGTACAAAAGTACTCAGCAAGTCTTACCACAGAATCCTATCATACATGCACATTCTCAAGGAAGGAGGTGGAGTTATTTGCAGCAAGCCAGCTTTGACTCTTGGCTAAGCTATCCTACGTGACACACTTTGTAAAGCATTTTGTCGTACACGAGTCCACTAATCACCATCACAATACTCCACCGTGGATCCTCTCTCGTCATCCCCGAGAGGGCCATCCACGATACTCACACTTATCTTGAGGCTTTTAGTAGTATCCATTTACTTGTCTATGAACTGATATAGGTAACCCGAAGTCCTTCTCCGTGGACACGGCTATTCAATAGATCATATTTAACCTGCAGGGTATACTTCTTCACACACGCTCACCACTTATAAATGCGTTTACGACATGTACTGCAACCTTCAAGCGGAAACCCAACGTGGGTGTCGGCCTCAGCCTACCTAAACACTCAAGTCCCTAGTCCAGTGTATCGCCTATTCGGTTCCATCCGCAGGAGTCCGCCGAGGTTTCCCATACAGCCCGAACGATGTGTGCAGGGTTCCCGAGATACCAAACGGCACTCCGTACACCGGGCCACGGTGCCTACCGCAACACAACCCACCCCTAAGGTCAGCGCTATATGCGCCCCAAAGATGCTACAAACACCGTAAACTACTTGCAACTCCCGGACTATGAACAGGGGTGGTTAAGAAGCGAGAGGGTCCATTGGTTTCGGGCCCAATGCGTGGTAGTAGCTAGTTCATGGATCACAAACACAGATCTCAGTTCTTAAGTTCGGCCTCAATGAAACAACCCACCATGTACTCCTACATGGCCTCTCATCGATACCTTTACCAAATCGTGTTCAACACTTACACTCTCGAACCAACACAACCTTTCACTCCAGTTCATCATCCCGATGAGCCAGACCTGACACAACTCTAAGCATAGCAAGCATAGCATGGTAGGAATCACAAACATGGCTCAATCAACTCCTACACATACTAGTGGGTTTTATCTAGTTACTGTGGCAATGACAGGTCATCCAAAGGAAGTGGGTTCAACTACCACAGCACACAACAGTTGAATCGCGTTGTCTTAATGCAGAAACGAGAGCGAAGCGAGAACATGGGTTTGTATCGAATGATCAATGAATTGCTTTCCGATGGAACGGGGTAGAGAACTGCCCTTTGGTGGGTAGTCGAGGTTATCTTGGGCGAGAACCTATCATGAAAACACACCAAATAAACATACAGACAATATGCAACAATATGATGCATGCTATGACATGGCAATATGGATGTGTGTTGGCCTAATGCAAGTGGAAGGAGCAGGGATGAACTCATTTGAATCAAGATTCAAATGATAGCTCATTTGAGTTAGTCCTAATGGTGCAAAATCTTATTCTGGTTATTCAGCATAGTTAACTTGTTTTAACATGCATGAAACCTGTACCAATGGATAGAGTGTATTTTTCTGATAATTTTCATATATAAATCTTTGCATTTGGAGTTATAGAATAAAAGTTATAAGCATTTGAAATTTGAATTATATTCGGAATTTACTATATAAAATAATTCCAGAATTTGAATTAATGCGTCAAAGATGAGGTCAGCGTGACGTCAGGGTCAACGGGTCGTCCAGGTCAAACTGACCAGTGGGACCCGCATGTCGTGGTTAGTTTAAACTAATTTAATTAATTAGAACTAATCCTAATTAGTTTAACTGGAGGGGCCCCACCTGTCATTGACTCAGACAGTCAACAGGGCCCACGGACAGGGTCAACTCAGCGGCGTCTAGCCGCCGGCGAGGCCAGGCACGGCGGAGCAAGTGCTTTTGCACTTTTCGGGCACCAAATGGAGCGCGGGGAGCACCTACGTGAAGCTGGAGGTGAGCCGCGGTGTTTGGTGGGGTTAGTTGGGTTAGGGGTGGCCGGAGTGGGCGCCGCCGACGAGTCGGGCGGCGGCCGGGGCTCGGGTGATGTCGGGTTTGGTGTTGGAGTGCTCGGCGAGGCGCGGGAAGTGCATAGCTAGGCCCAGCGCAACCCAGTGAGTGCGATGGACAGGGTGGCGTGGCCGCTGGGTGGCCGGAGCCTCGTCGGCGACGAGCTCCGCGGCGGTGGGTTCGGGTGATCAACGTGCGCTCGTGGTGGGGCACGAGGAAGAGAATGGAGGGGATGGAAGGGTAGCCAGGCTCACGGTGAACCTGTGGAGAGCCTCGTCGGGGTCGGGGGCGGTCTGATGCGGCGGCGACGGCGATGGGGATCTCCGGCGGCCTCGAGCTCGGTCAAGGTCGGTGTAGTGGCCTCGGGGTGCTTAGAGCGAGTGGGGCTTGGCTAGCTAGAGGTAATGGGGTGCGGCGGAGCTGCTGGACATGGTGGGGAGGAGCGTGGACGGCGGGGAGCACGGCGTCGACGGTGGCGCGATCGGCGATGGCGTCGGCCAGGTTTGGGGAGAGAGAGAGAGGGGCAGGGGAAAGTGACGTGTCCGGGGGTCGGGCGACGACGCTGGGGTCGCCCAGCGGCGAGTGGCGAGGGTGAAGCAGGGCGGCGGCCAGCTGCGTGGCGCGCCTGCGCGCCCGGCCGACACCAGTTGCTGCTGGCCGAGCCAAGCAGCTCATTGGCCAGCTGGCTGGGCTGGGCGGCAGGTGGGCGATGTCATGGCGACAGTGTAAGGTTTCCTCTTTTTTAAGTTTTTCTATTTTCTGCAACTTTGTTAGGGTTTTTAAAATACCAAAACTATTTTAAAATTACCAAAATGCTCCTGGTCACTTGTTGGAATATTCCCAACATGAAACATTTTAGTTTGACAATTTTGAACATTTAAAATATTTTCATAATTTGAAATGCTCATTTCAAAACTTGTGGATTAATTCTAGAACCCTTAGGTGACCTAGAAAATGGTGCACCTCCTTTGACATGGGTCCTGAACCCAAACAAAGAGGATGAGCATTTTGAAGGGCATTTCGGATTCATTGAAATAAATTTTAGTAAACCCTAGTTCTTTTAAGGGGGTGTTCTGGGGTTTCCTGCCTTCCCCATTTCAAATTCGGATGAAATTTAAACATGATGCACACCCTAATGCATGGTCTATCTGGGATGTGACATCAAGGCAAGGCAAACCTCGCAAGGTTCTCGTGACGTGAGCCATGACGATCGAGACCAGGCAGGGGCCAGGCGGGCGCCAGCGTGCACAGTGTCCTTGTTTCCCCTTTGGTGCTAAGGAGGCAAGCGCAAGCGCGGAGTACCGAGGCGTCAAGAAAAGGTTTCCATATCATTGCAACGAGACCAAGACCAGCAGGACGGCAAGAAGGAGGTCACCATGGAGCCCAAGGCGGCGTCACCACCAGACCCTTTTGCAGGCGATGGGTGCTTTTGTCAGGATAAGCTGTACTAGCTGTCCCCTTTTAAATTGGCCATTGTTGGCTCCCTTCCTTCTCAATATTAGGGGAGAGGAACAGGGCCTACATAAATAGGACTAGCTACCACCATAGGAGATAACTCATTCAGAGGCATCTCATCCTTACTTGAGTGATCCTCACCCACTCAAGTCCACCAAGCACAAGAACACCTCGCCTCAGGAGGCTGTTCTTCCCCTTGTATTGTTCATCCTCAGCCCAAGAGGCAATCCACCACCACCACACTGGAGTAGGGTATTACACCACAACGGTGGCCCGAACCAGTATAAATCTTGTGTCCCGTGTGTTGCGAGTTCATGGAGTTAGTTCTTGAGATCTTAGTGAAGCTAGGACGTGGATCGGTGGGAGGATATCTTCGTGCGCACTCCAGTGTTCGAACCTTGAGGGTTTTGCCGGATCCCGTGATCCGACAGAAGTGCATGACCCAGCCGTCGGGCACGTCGTCGCCTAGCACCAAGCATCGATGCTCACACAGCTCCTGGTTCGATGTGTCTGTCCAGGCTGCCACGAAGTTAGCGAGTGCCACTCCCTTGATTACCCTGGTCGTGTTGAACTCCAGCTGGAAGGTCTGCAGCTCGATGTTCCATTCGGCGAATTTGTTGGTGGTGTTAGGGCTGCGCAATATCCACTCCAGGGGGTATGCGGATACGACCTTTAAGGGGTGGCCCTGGAAATAGTGGTGGAGCTTCCTCTAGGCGGCCAGGAGCACGAGGAGGAGCTTGTGCTGCATAGGGTAATGCATGAGCGCATACTGGAGCACCGTGCTGACGAAGTACACCGGGTGTTAAACGAGGCGCGGAGGAACGACAGATTCTCGTCTGGCGCAAGGTGCGCGGGGCTTGGGGATCCCTTCGGGCGTTAGGGGACGGAGCCCTCAGGAGCATCATCCTGAGGCAACGAGGACTCAGAAGGCTTCATTGTCAGATTTCGGGTTCCGGCAGACCCTTGAGGTTCGAACTCTGGGGTGCGCACGGAGATCTTTCCCCTACCAGCTCACGCGTTAATGGTTTGCAAGGGATCTAAACTAGGAACAATGAACAACACAAGAGACACGAGGTTTATACTAGTTCGGGCCACCGTTGTGGTGTAATACCCTACTCCAGTGTGTGGTGTGGTGGATTGCCTCTGGGGCTGATGAGGAACAGTACAATGGAAGAACAGCCTCCCGAGGGGCTGTTCTTGAGCTGGTGCGATGGACTGCTTGGGTGAGTCCAGCCGCTTCTCTCTCTCTCTCTCTGGTAGGTTCGACCTGTGTCTCGTCGATCCCCCTACCTATGTGGTGGCTAGTCCTATTTATAGAGGGAGGCCCTGGGCCTCTTCCCAAATAATGAGCGGGAAGGGCGCCAATAATTGGCCATTTTGAAGGGGAACATCTAGTACACTTATCCTGACTAAAGTTGGTCTTCGGTTGCCAAAGGCTCTGACGGTGACGCCGTCTTGGGCTCCATGATGACCTCCGTCATGCCGCTCTGCTGGTCTTGATCTTGTTGCACCGAAGCGGCAACCATTCCCTGATGCCCCGGCCTGTGCTTGCCTCCTTTGCACCAAAGGGGAAACAAGGACACTGCGCAGGCTGGCGCCCGCCTGGTCTCGTTCGTCATGGCTTGCGTCACGGGGCATCCTCGTGAGGTACCCTGCCTTGATCTCTCCGCCTCCTCGTGAGCCTGCCTGATGAGGCTGCCCCTGAGGAAGGTTCCTGTCGTCCACCCCTCGAGGCATGGCCCCTCGCGAGGGTCTTGAGCTTGAGCTGATGAAGCTAGGCCGCGTTGGGCCTCCACTTGAGCCACGCCGCAGGCCGCAGGCAGGCAAGTCTGGGGACCCCCGTTCCCAGAACGCCGACATTCATGGCCCCGCACAGACCGTGGGGCTTCCCTCGAGTGCTGCCGTGTTCCTCTCGAATTGCTACAAGTACAGCGCTGGCCAAATGCGGGGTGGCCGCTAGGTAAAGCACCAGGGGCTCGCGCGAGCGGGGCGCCACCATGATGGGCCGGCTCGTGAGGTACCTCTTGAGGTCCTCGAAGGCTGCCTCCGCCTCGGGTGTCCATTCGAAGGGACTCTTCCTCTTCATCAACTTGAAGAATGGCAGTACACGCTTGCCCGGCTTGGATATGAAGCACCCTAAGGAGGTCACGCATCCCGCCAGCTTCTGCATATCCTTGAGGGTTTCGAGCGGGCGCATCTTTTTGATAGCATTGACTTCTCTAGGTTCGCTTCTATCCTCAGTGCGAGACGGGGAAACCAAGCAGCTTGCGAGATGGGACCCCAAAAACACACTTCTTGGAGTTAAGCTAGAGATTTACCCTGCGCATGTTGGCGAATGTTTCCTCCAGGTCCTCGATCAGGGTTGTCGCTGCCACAACCCTAGATTCATTACTGTAAACAGTTACATCAGTGAGCATGCATCATGTTTAATTCGAAGAAATTTGAATTGAGGAAGATTCTCAAAGCATAAGAAACCTTTTAAAATTGAGCAAGTTAAAATTTTCTTCAAATGAGCCCAAGGAAATGTTCATTTTAATCCCTGAAAATATTGGTAAGAGGTAAAAATCTAAACCAATATTTTAGAGCATTAAGAGTAATTAATTTGGGCATTTGAATTAAATCATAATGTATTTGAATTGGATTTATTTCTGTTATAAAGGAAATACATGTCCAATAATTATGGAAATTATTGTGTGGCTCTAGAGTAATATCTCTAGTCCATACAATAATTTACAGAAGCAAATAAATTGGTTTAGTACTCCTACTAAATCAAAACAAACAGAACTAAATAAATAGAAAAACCAAAGAGAGAGAGAGAGAGAGAACCTACCTGGCGCCTACCTGTGCGGCCTGCTGCTGAATTCGGCCCAGCCCAGCCACACTCCCCTGCCAGTTGTCTTCCTCCTCTTGCCAGAAGGCAGAGGGGAAGCAGTGCATGGCGCTCGCGTGCGCGGGCACACAGCTGCCTGCCTGGCCACTCCCTGGCTAGCGCGACGTTGGGATCGTCTCCCCATGGCCTCCGAAACCCACCGACCCCTCGCTCACTCTTTACCATTCGCCCCCTCACTCTCTTCACGCCATGGCCGACGCACGCCCGAGCTCGTCGCCACCGTAGTCGTGCCCACAGCCGCCCTCGAGCCTCTCCGACCTATCCTCGAGCTCTGCCTTGTCTGCCTCGTCCTCTCCACCGAGCTGCGCGATGCCGGACGCCCCCAAACGCCCTCACCACCATCTTCTTCAACCTCGGTCGCCGGAGATCCCTCTCGGCGTCCCGCTCAGCCTCGACACTCCCCGGCCTCGCCGTCTCCGCCAAACGAACCTCTGTGAGCCCTGATCAAAACCCCCCTTACCTCGTCGTCATGCGCATCCTCTAGCTAGCTCCACAGCCGGAACTGAGAGCTCCACATCACCGGCGATGTCACCGTCGTCGCTGCAGCCGCTGAGCCTCGAAACCGAGCGCGTCACCATTCTCTGCATGCTCCCAGGAGCATGGAACGCCCACCAACTCCTCCTCCCGTGTACTCTAACGCAGAGCCCGACGTCACCCGAACTCCGGCAGCCATCGCGAGCTTGATTCCGACGAGTCCGGTCGACCTCGGCCCCTCCTGCTTGCTTATATAGATGCGGCTGAGCGCCAGCTGCGCGTAGATGCTCCTCGCCACTGTTTGGGTCTCCGGGGGGCGTTTCCCGAGCGGACTCCGCCGCGGCTTGATGTCGCCGGCGGCCAAACTCCGGCGTTCCGACGTGGCCGCGTAATTAGTACTAATCACTGCCAGCTAAACCACCCACGGAAGCTAACAGTCGGGCCCCACATCCTAATTACTAGCTAACTAAACTAGATTAAGTTTAATCTAATTACCCTGGACCCACGCGTCAGCATTGACTGTGCCGATGTGTCCGTTGACCGCACTCCCACCGTCATTGTCATTGAACAACCTTTGGGTCATCGACCGCTGGACCCCACCGTCAGGTTTGACCTGGACCGCACCTGTTGACCTGCTAATGTCACCATGACGTAAGGCTGACGCAGTAAATATTTTCTGGGATTTCAAATAAATCAAAAATGATTTATTTAATTCAGAAAATATCCAAAACTTCTAAAAATCGTATAAAATCAACGGTTACTCCAAATGAAATAAATTATATATGAAAAATGATCAGAAAAATCCAATCTATCCATTTATACTGGCTTCATGCATGTTTAAACAAGCTAACTTGTTGTTCAGTGCAAAACATGATAAAGCACTATTTAAGATCACAAATGAGTTTGAACTTCGAATCTTTGGTTCAAAATAGCTCAAACCCATCTGGTTATAGATGCATTAGACCAACACACTAATTTTGCCATGTCACATGCATGCATCATATTGTTGCATATTGTAATGTATTGATTGTGTTGCATATTGTAATGTATTGAGTGTCCGGTTGAAGTGCAGTACCCCTCGACCACTCCGTCCGGCAAGCAAAACCCCCTTGTTCATTCCGATACAATCCCACTCTCTTGCTCCTGCTCTCTTTTACTGCACTAGGACAACAACGATTCAACTGTTACATGCTGCGGTAGTTGAACCCCTTTCCTTTGCATGACCTGTCATTGCCACAGTAAATAGATGAAACCCACTAGCATGAGTAGGAGTTGTTTGAGCCCTGATGTGCCTACTCATTCCTGCTTGTTTGTTATGCCTACTACTACTTAGAGTTGAGTCGGGTCTGATTCATCGGGAATGAATTGGAGTGGTGATGAACATGTCCTACTGTGCGTGAGCTAAGTGTGTGAACACGATTTGGTAAAGGTAGCGGTGAGAGGCCATGTAGGAGTACATGGTGAGTTGTCTCATTGAAGCCGTCCTCAGGAACTGAGTTCTGTGTTTGTGATCCATGAACAACTACTACCACACATTGGGATCCTTAATTGTCTCTCTTGACTTATTTATCACCTTGATCTCTGTCCAGGAGTTGCAACTAGTTTCTGGTATTTCTAGGATATGTGTTGGAGGCCGTGCGTAGCGCTGACCCTATGGGTGGGCTATCATGCGGTAGATACACCGTGGCCCGGTGTACCGGGCACCCATTGGGTGTCTCGGGAACCCTAGACACATCGTTTGGGGCTGTGAGCGAAACTCTGGCCAGATCTCCTCGCGGATGGAACCCGAATAGGCGATAAACCTGGACTAGAGACTTGTGTGGTTAGTCAGGTCGTGGACGACTCCCTCGCCAGGCTTCCGCTTGAAGGTTGCCAAGATACACGACGTGTACATGGTGGTAAATGGCGAGAGCATGTGTGAAGAAGTACACCCCTGCAGGGTTAACATGATCTATTCGAATAGCCGTGTCCGCGGTAAAGGACTTCTGAGTTGCCTGTACAATTCATAGACAAGTGAAAGTAGATACTCTAAAATGCGCAAGATAAGCGTGAGTGCTATGGATGACGTTCTCGTAGGAAGACGGGAGCGGATCCATAGTGGTGTATTGATTGGTGAATATGTGGACTCGTGTGCACCACCTCAAAAGAGTTATTGCAGTAGTAGTTCAGGTTAGCCACATAGTCAAAGCTGGCTTACTGCAGTTAAACCCCACCATCTCTTTGTTGATAATGATGCATATGTAGTTAGTTCTGATGTAAGTCTTTTTGGGTACATTTGTACTCACGTTTGCTTAATTTATGTGTCACAGCCCTAGAATTTGATTGCAAATAATTGCACAAACATCCATGCATCATGTCTAATTTTCTTTGAAACTTGAAGTGGGGATGACAGAACCCCCAGCACCCCCCCTTAAACCAACTAGGGTTTACTAAAATCATTCTTAATGAACCCAAAATGCCCTTCTAAAATGTTCATCATCTTTGCCTTGGTCTAGAACCTCTGACAAAAATGTTGCACACATTTCTAGGACAACAGAGTGTCACTGGATTAACTCATTAGTTAATTGTATTTGGGAATTTAAATGCTAGTAAATATTTTAAATGCCCAAATAATCCCAAACCAAAATGTTCCATGTTGGATATATTCTAAATATTGGGCATGCACAGTTTGGTGATTTTTGAAAGTGCCTAGATATTTTTAGTAATGCCACAAACTTACAGAACAAAAGATAAATAGAAAACAGAAGAGAGAGAGAGAGAAAGGAACTAACCTGGCGCCCACCTGGCCTGGCCCAGCATGGCCTAGTGCCAGTCATCGCCTACCTCTGCCAGTAGGCAGAGGAGGGACACCGCGACACCGCCGAGCTCGCCACGCCTCCTCCTGCTTGCCGCCGAGACTCTGGACGCGTGGGTGAACGCCCCGGCGTCGTCCTAATTCGCCCGATCTCTCTCACTCTCCCCCTGCTCTCTCCCTCGCCTCCGCACCTCGGACCCGAACACGTCCGTCGCCGCCGCCTGTCATTGCCGTGACCACCGGCCACCCCACGCCTCACCGACGCACCCACGAGCTCCGCCTCGTCCCTCTCTTCCTCCTCACCGAGCCACGCGGCACCAGACACCTCCAAACGCCGTCACCGTGGTCGTCTTCTACCTCGGGCATCCGAGATCACCGGTGACCGCACCTCGTCTCTAGCCCGTCCCCGAGCCCGCTGAGACTGACATACGACTCCCTGTGAGCTCCCGATTCTTTCCACTTGCTCACCCCCTCCGTTCCCGTCCCCTAGCCCCGTCTTCCACCATGGCCGAAGCACGCCGCCGCCGTGCCTCATCGCCGCCATGGCTAGAGCCACAGTGGCTCGAAGCCAGGCACACCACCGTGCTCCACACCTCACCAGGAGCACGTAGCACACACCAACGCCTCCCCTAGCGCCCTGCATCGCCTAACCTGCCGTTAGCCGAACTCCGGTCGCCGCCGCGAGCTCGCTTCCGACGAGCTCGGTCCACCCCAGCCACTCCCGCTTGCCCCGTTAGACACGCCTCATTGCGCTGCAGCCCGTAGAGCCTCTTCGCCACCCATTTGGGCACCCGTGAGCGATTTCCGAGCCGCGCCGCCGCGTCTGGCCTCGCCGGCGTCAAGCCGCCGGTAGGTTTGACCCGCTGACCAGGGGTTTGATCTCCCCAGGCCCCTACTTAATTAGTATTAGGTTTAATTAGTGTTAAATTAACTTAGTTAACTAGATGAGCCACTGACATGTGGGCCCAGGCCCTAATTAACCTAGGTTAGTGCTAACCTAACACTAACTAACTATGTTAGTTAGTTGCTACACTGACTTGTGGGTCCCCGCCGTCAGGTTTGACCTGGGCTGGCGCTTTTGACCTGCTGACGTCACCCTGATGTCATGCTGATGCAGTTAACCCTTTTATGGATTTAACTTTATACATGACATTCCAGAAAATGCCCAAAACTTCTAAAAATCATAGTAAATCAACCATAGCTCCAAATCAAACAAGTTATATATGAAAAATGATCAGAAAAATTCAATATTTCCATCTGCACCATTTTCATGCATGTTTAAACAACTTATACCTGCTGATCAGGTCAAATCAATTAAATGGCATTTGAATTTCACATATGAAGTTTGAATTTGAACCTAGGGTTCAAACAAACTCCATTTAACATGTTGCTAGTTGCATTAGCTCAAAACACAGCATATTTCCATGTCATGATCATGCATCATATTGTTGCATTGCATTGATTGTGTTCTTACTTGTTTGCCGGTATTTGTCCCCTCTCAGTAGACGAGGTTCCGACGATGAGTTCGATGACACCGATGAAGAGCTATATTATCTTGAAGTGCTGTGCAAGCAAAACCTCCTTGTTCATTTCGATACAATCCCACTCTCTCGCTCCTGCTCTCTTTTCTTGCATTAGGACAACAACGATTCAACTGTTACATGCTGCGGTAGTTCAACCCCTTTCCTCTGCATGACTGTCGTTGCCACAAGAATAGATGAAACCCACTAGCATGAGTAGGAGTTGTTTGAGCCCTGATGTGCCTACTCATTCATGCTTGTTTGTCATGCCTGCTACTGCTTAGAGTTGAGTCAGGTCAGATTCATCGGGGATGAATCGGAGGTGTGTGAACATGTCCTACTGTTGAGAGCTAAGTGTGTGAACACGATTTGGTAAAGGTAGCGGTGAGAGGCCATGTAGGAGTACATGGTGGGTTGTCTCATTGCAGCCATCCTCAGGAACTGAGTTCTGTGTTTGTGATCCATGAACAGTTACTACCACACATTGGGCTCCGGGCGCTCCAAGCTTTCTCAACTTATTAATCAACTTGATCTCTGTCCAGGAGTTGCAACTAGTTTCTGGCGTTTGTAGGTAGTGTTAGTAGTCTACGAAGTGGCACCCGGTACAGGTGGCCTTGGGACAGACTAGGCACAGTGGCACGGTGTACCAAGTGGCACCCCGATGGTGGGCTTGGGAACCCTGCTCACATCGTTTGGGGCCGTGAGCGACACCCCGGCAGGATCTCCTTGCGGATGGAACCCGAATAGGCGATAAACCTGGATGAGAGACTTGTGTGGTTAGTCAGGTCGTGGCCGACTCCCTCGCCAGGCTTCCGCTTGAAGGTTGCCGAGATACACGATGTGTACATGGTGGTAAGTGGCGAGAGCGTGTGTGAAGTAGTGCACCCCTACAGGGTTATAAATGATCTATTCGTATAGCTGTGTCCGCGGTAAAGGACTTCTGGGTTGCCTGTACAGTTCATAGACAAGTGAAAGTGGATACTCTTAAATGCGCAAGATAAGCGTGATTGCTATGGATGGCGTTCTCGTAGGGAGACGGGAGCGGATCCATAGTGGTGTATTGATATGGTGAATATGTGGACTCGTGTGCGCCGCCTCAAAAGAGTTACTTGCAATCGTAGTTCAGGATAGCCACTGAGTAAAAGCTGGCTTGCTGCAGTCAAACTCCACCACCCCCTTTGTTGATACCGATGCATATGTAGTTAGTTCTGATGTAAGTATTGCTGGGTACATTTGTACTCACGTTTGCTTAATTTATGTTTTGTAGAGAGACGTCAGTCTCGCTAGTAGTTCCGTGTGGACTTCGACGTTTAGCTTGTTACCTCAGCTACGATCTTGTGCCCTCTACAGGATCTGGTAGATAGTCAGGCTTCTCAGCCTTTTTCATTGTAGATGTCTGTACTCAGACATGTTAAGCTTCCGCATGTGCTTTGACTTGTATGCTCTGAATGTTGGGTCATGAGACCCATGTTTGTAATATCTCGCTCCTCGGAGCCTATTGAATAAATACTTGAGTCATAGAGTTATGTTGTGATGCCATGTTGTATTTACACATATCGAGCATATTGTGTGTATGATTGAAATGCTTGGTATGTGTGGGATCCGACAACCTAGTTGTTTATCCTTGGTAGCCTCTCTTATGGGGAAATGTAGTCTTGTGCTTCCATGAGCCATAGTAGTCCGCTACAGCCCGGTTCACCGGAGTCCTGCTAGCCCAAGACTCTGCTCGGAACACTTGATCTGGCCGGCATGTGATTCACTTCGTTCCTGTGTCTGTCCCTTCGAGGAAATGTCACGCGGTGACATCCGGAGTCCTGCCTAGCCTGCTACAGCCTGGGTTCCCGGAGTCCTATTAGCCCAGTGATACAGCCCGGATTCGCACGCTGCTGACCGGCATGCTCGATGTTGATTCATGTATGCCTGTCCCTATAAGTTAGTGCCACTTTGGGTTCACGACTAGTCATGTCGTCCCGGGTTCTCTGTCATATGGATGCTAGCGACACTATCATATAAGTGAGCCAAAAGGCGCAAACGGTCCCGGGCCATGGTAAGGCGACACCCGTGGGAATACCGTGCGTGAGGCCGCAAAGTGATATGAGGTGTTACTGGCTAGATCGATGTGACTTGGAATCGGGGTCCTGACAGCTTTGGTATCTGAGCCTGACTGCCTGTAGGATTACCAAGCCTAACCGGTCGAAGTTGTGTCTAGAAATGCTTTAGTTATGTAAGGGAATTGATTATGGAAGGGAACGTAAGGCTGTTTTTACTCCTTATACCTCATGGCCTTCTGATCTGAGTCGTCCTCTTCTCTTCTGCGGGGATTAAGAACTAGGCCTTCTCATCTATCTATCAGGATGACGTGTTACTAATCCATAGACTTATAGGATTGATAGTTTCAAATCTCAGTTCAGTTTTCACTACTTCTGTGTATTCATAGCTGGTCTCAGATTCTTGATATTGTGATGATCGAGTGGTTATGCCACTATTTTGCAGGATGTCTCAAATCACTTTGAGCATTTACAGCCGTTATGCTGTCCGAGTCATCCCAGGTTTCTAATTAATCTGATGCATTTGCAAATCCCTTCTTCCCACCCCGTTGTTCCTTTGGGCCAGATTAAGCACACTAATCGGTCTGTTGAGGTACTCCGTTGCCTTGACATACATGTTGGAGTTAGTATTATGACCCTAGGTGTCTTAGAGAACTACTCAGAAATCTAGCAATGCCTTGCATCCCAAGTGTGATGATTCTGGCCATTACTCTCGAAAGCATCCCGTGATGCTACTTAGTATTAGGTATTCTATTCCTAGGTTCTTGAACCCGAGATTCACCCTACTTACCTCGTGTTGATAGTGTTGCTCGTACCTTTAGGATATTAGTAACCTTTGCATTAGTCCTCGAGGTCTGTGGTATTTCCTTCTTCCAAATACCATGAACCATTAAGGCAGAAGTTATTTGAACCAAAAGATCACAATCAGAGTATTCTTGAGGAGTTCTCCATTCATAATTGTGACTCTTCCAGTCCTACCTCACTGCATGGGTTATCCGGAAGAAACATGTTGAACTTGGTTCGACATACTAATCTATGCATCCACAACTCAGAAAGTTATATGTTCCTCGAGTTGTTCCTCCTTAGTTGTATTCTGACCCCCGTCTATCAATTGATAGTCAAGGGTATGCGTGCATTCGTTTATCGATGCCTATTACTCTTGTGGTCCGTCGAGCCATTCTATTCTGGAATGACTAGGAGAACAAACTCCAGTACCTTGTCCATTTCTAGGATTGGGTCAAAGCAGTTGTATTCCGCAGATCAAAGTGCCCATCTAGCTTTTGATTCTGTTCCACCTGGAGTGTTACCATCTTTATGTCAAGAATGGCATGAGAATTGCACCACCTCTTATCAGTTCTTGACGTAGTGATACTTCTCACCATCATTATTCATTCCCCGGTCCCGTGTTGTTGTAACCGGAATGCCGACAAGTGAATTGTGGTGTGTGAAATCGATACGCCTAGCAACCCCCTTGCTTGGTAGTTAATGGAAAATATTCTCATTCTTAGCGTGTTGGTTATTAAATCATCATCCTAAGATTGATCGTGCTACCTAGTCCTTATTTCTGGTGCACTCTTCGATCAATGAGTTAGGATTGTGCCAATCCCTCGCTATTTTGATCATATCGTCTTGCCATGAAAAGCAAGATTATTCTCGAGCTTAGTAGCATATTGGTGGTTCGTGATTTTCCGAATATCTTCTCGGAAGAATTACCAGGTTATCACCTGACCGCTATGTTGACTTCGTGATCAAGTTGGTTTTCTTGTAACCACCCTCTCTCCAAGAATCTGTGCCGGATACCCTGAGCTAGTTGGTTAAGCTAAACAACAACTTGGAGAGTTGGAAGATAAAAGCTTACCTGACTTAGTTCAACTCCAAGGGATATCCTGGTGTGTGTGTGTGTGTGTTGAATAAACATGATATCTTCATCGATTGGTCCCTGTGATCAGTTGTTGGATCTATTGCCTTGTCAAAACTTTGACTTGAGTATGGGCTATCGTCAAGTCAAATCAGAACCAACGATGTTCGTAATGTTGTCTTACTCGTGGTTGATCCCTCGAGCATACACCATTACATCTTTTGGTCTGACCAATGATATCACCGTGTTCATGTGATGGTGGAAGTCCAGGATATGGAAATTCCGATGAGTTCTTTGTTGAGCCCAACAATGCATTTTGTCTCCCCCATGATTCATGTTGAACATCAACCAACTGTTGGAAACTTTGTAAGCAATGCCTTCGTGTTCCGTTCATGAAGCTTATGCTTGGATGGAAGAAGTGACTTCCTCGAATTCATTTGCTTTAGGTGTAAGTTGCCGCCATGAATTTGAGAAAAGTTTGTTTTGCTTCCTTTGGAATCATCGCAAGTCCGTCATGCATTCGTGCGAGGTATTCTATGGTTTGGTAGATTAATTACCTCCACTCCATTCGTATTCCCTAGCACACCAAGCCACTGATTGATTTGTTCAAGGAGAAGAAGTTCCTTCTTAAGAGCATACCTTATGCAAGGACTTCAGTATCCTCGTTGATGGTTCCGAACCAGAACTCGGTAGTGTTTCATTGTAAGACTGCCATGTGGTCATGCTTGTCTGGGACAGTGTGTTCACATGTTTGTAGCGGAACGCGCTCATATTTTGGAGCTTACTACCGTAGTCCATCTCCCGAGAATCTCGCAACGTCATTTCGTTGATTTGTGTTGCAAACTTTCTTTTCAGACATGTTGAGTCTGAAGTATCCTATCACAAATCGGATTTGAATCTCAGGCAGATATGATGGTTGGAACACTCCCAATATCTGCATTTTGTTACCAGTTGCACCCCATCGTGCCAATTTTCCATGGGATGCCCTTCTCAACAGTTGCTGTCCAGGTTCATCTTCAAAGGTGGACTTACCATGGGTCCCATCCATTTCCGGTGATAAGCAAATCATCCCTTTCGTTGTCTTCAACAAGGTAGTTCACATCATCCATTCTAGTCCGAGTATGCCATTCCTTCAAACTCCGCCAAACGATCGCTGTGATTTGCCTTAGGCTGATATAAAGAGTCTCAATGATCTCTATATCAAAGGTAATTCTTTTTGCCACTTAAGGTTATAATTCTACGAGCCACTTCCTTTAAGATGTCTCGTTATGGTATCATGGCAATTCAACTCCTCGCTACTTTAACAACAATCCACCATCCTTTTAAGTGTGGGATTGTTGCCTACCAAATTGAACCCTTGTCATCTGCATGTTTCCATTGCTTCAGATGTGTGTTTTGCGTCTCAACTCGAGAGATATTGTTATGTCTCATTCCATGAGTTGATCGTCAGTTGTTCGATCTTCGAGAAGATCAATCCTAGTAGAGTTCCTTTCAGTCGTCCTCACGTGAATGAAGATCTCAAGAGCGAGGATGTCAAGATCAACGTGATGCAACGAATCAACAACCTTATGAACTGCAACCTGGATCGTGAAGATTGTGTTGGTCTTGTGCCCCTCTGTCTTCTTACCTCATGTCCTGAATCTCGGGACGAGATTCTTGTTTAGTGGGGGTGAGTTGTCACAGCCCTAGAATTTGATTGCAAATAATTGCACAAGCATCCATGCATCATGTCTAATTTTCTTTGAAACTTGAAGTGGGGATGACAGAACCCCCAGCACCCCCCCCCCTTAAACCAACTAGGGTTTACTAAAATCATTCTCAATGAACCCAAAATGCCCTTCTAAAATGTTCATCATCTTTGCCTTGGTCTAGAACCTCTGACAAAAATGGTGCACACTTTTCTAGGACAACAGAGGGTCACTGGATTAACTCATTAGTTAATTGCATTTGGGCATTTAAATGCTAGTAAATATTTTAAATGCCCAAAAAAATCCCAAACCAAAATGTTCCATGTTGGATATATTCTAAACATTGGGCATGCACAGTTTGGTGATTTTTGAAAGTGCCTAGATATTTTTAGTAATGCCACAAACTTACAGAACAAAAGATAAATAGAAAACAGAAGAGAGAGAGAGAGAGAGAATGGAAATAACCAGGCGCCCACCTAGCCTGGCCCAGCACGGCCAAGCCCACTGGCCTACTGCCAGTCATCGCCTACCTCTGCCACTAGGCAGAGGAGGGACACCACGACACCGCCGAGCTCGCCACGCCTCCTCCTGCTTGCTGCCGAGACTCTGGACGCGTGGGTGAACGCCCCGGCGTCGTCCCAATCCGCCCGACCTCTCTCACTCTCCCCCTGCTCTCTCCCTCACCTCCGCACCTCGGACCCGAACATGTCCGTCGCCGCCGCCTGTCGTTGTCGCGACCACCGGCCACCCCACGCCTCACCGACGCGCCCACGAGCTCCGCCTCGTCCCTCTCTTCCTCCTCACCGAGCCATGCGGCACCAGATGCCTCCGAACACCGTCACCGTGGTCGTCTTCTACCTCGGGCATCCGAGATCGCCGGCGGCCGCACCTCGTCTCCAGCCCGTCCCCGAGCCCGCTGAGACCGATGTACGACTCCCTGTGAGCTCACGATTCTTTCCCCTTGCTCGCCCCCTCCGTTCCCGTCCCCTAGCCCCGTCTTCCACCACGGCCGAAGCTCGCCGCCGCCGTGCCTCGTCGCCGTCATGGCCAGAGCCACAGTGGCTCAAAGCCAGGCACACCACCGTGCTCCACACCTCATCAGGAGCACGTAGCACACACCAACGCTTCCCCTAGCGCCCTGCATCGCCTAACCTGCCGTTGGCCGAACTCCGGTCGCCGCCGCGAGCTCGCTTCCGACGAGCTCGGTCCACCCCAGCCGCTCCCGCTTGCCCCGTTAGACGCGCCTCGTCGTGCTGCACCCGTAGAGCCTCTCCGCCGCCCATTTGGGCACCCGTGAGCGATTTCCGAGCCGCGCCGCCGCGTCTGGCCTCGCCGGCGTCAAGCCGCCGGCAGGTTTGTCCCGCTGACCAGGGGTTTGACCTCCCCAGGCCACTGCTTAATTAGTATTAGGTTTAATTAGTGCTAAATTAACTTAGTTAACTAGATGAGCCACTGACATGTGGGCCCAGGCCCTAATTAACCTAGGTTAGTGCTAACGTAACACTAACTAACTCTGTTAGTTAGTTGCTACACTGACTTGTGGGTCCTCGCCGTCAGGTTTGACCTGGGCTGGCGCCTTTGACCTTCTGACGTCATGCTGACGCAGTTAACCCTTTTCTGGATTTAACTTTATACAGGAAATTCCAGAAAATGCCCAAAACTTCTAAAAATCATAGTAAATCAACCGTAGCTCCAAATCAAACAAGTTATATATGAAAAATGATCAGAAAAATTCAATATTTCCATCCGTACCATTTTCATGCATGTTTAAAAAACTTATACCTGCTGATCAGGTCAAATCAATTAAATGGCATTTGAATTTCACATATGAAGTTTGAATTTGAACCAAGGGTTGAAACCAACTCCATTTAACATGTTGCTAGTTGTATTAGCTCAAAACACAGCATATTTCCATGTCATGATCATGCATCATATTGTTGCATTGCATTGATTGTGTTCTTCCTTGTTTGCCAGTATTTGTCCCCTCTCAGTAGACGAGGTTCCGACGATGAGTTCGATGACACCGATGAAGAGCTATATTATCTTCAGAAGTGCCACGCAAGCAAAACCTCCTTGTTCATTCTGATACAATCCCACTCTCTCGCACCTGATCTCTTTTACTGCATTAGGACAACAACGATTCAACTGTTACATGCTGCGGTAGTTCAACCCCTTTCCTCTGCATGACCTGTCGTTGCCACAGTAAATAGATGAAACCCACTAGCACGAGTAGGAGTTGTTTGAGCCCTGATGTGCCTACTCATTCATGCTTGTTTGTCATGCCTGCTACTGCTTAGAGTTGAGTCAGGTCTGATTCATCGGGGATGAATCGGAGGTGTGTGAACATGTCCTACTGTTGAGAGCTACGTGAGTGAACACGATTTGGTAAAGGTAGCGGTGAGAGGCCATGTAGGAGTACATGGTGGGTTGTCTCATTGCAGCCGTCCTCAGGAACTGAGTTCTGTGTTTGTGATCCATGAACAGTTACTACCACACATTGGGCTCTGGGCGCTCCAAGCTGTCTCGACTTATTAATCAACTTGATCTCTGTCCAGGAGTTGCAACTAGTTTCTGGTGTTTGTAGGTAGTGTTAGTAGTCTACCAAGTAGCACCCGGTACAGGTGGGCTTGGGACAGACTAAACCTGATGTACGGTGTACCAAGTGGCACCCCGATGGTGGGCTTGGGAACCCTGCTCACATCGTTTCGGGCCGTGAGCGACACCCCGGCCGGATCTCCATGCGAATGGAACCCGAATAGGCGATAAACCTGGATGAGAGACTTGTGTGGTTAGTCAGGTCCTGGCCGACTCCCTCGCCAGGATTTCGCTTGAAGGTTGTCGCGATACATGATGTGTACATGGTGGTAAGTGGCGAGAGCGTGTGTGAAGTAGTGCACCCCTGCAGGGTTATAAATGATCTATTCGAATAGCCGTTTCCGCGGTAAAGGACTTCTGGGTTGCCTGTACATTTCATAGACAAGTGAAAGTGGATACTCTAAAATGCGCAAGATAAGCGTGAGTGCTATGGATGGCGTTCTCATAGGGAGACGGGAGCGGATCCATAGTGGTGTATTGATATGGTGAATATGTGGACTCGTGTGCGCCACCTCAAAAGAGTTACTTGCGAAATGTAGTTCGGATAGCCACTGAGTCAAAGCTGGCTTGCTGCAGTCAAACTCCACCACCCCCTTTGTTGATACCGATGCATATGTAGTTAGTTCTGATGTAAGTCTTGCTGGGTACATTTGTACTCACGATAGCTTAATTTATGTTTTGCAGAGATACATCAGTCTCGCTAGTAGTTCCGCGTGGACTTCGACGTTTAGCTTGTTACCTCAGCTACGATCTTGTGCCCTCTGCAGGATCTGGTAGATAGTCAGGCTTCTCAGCCTTTTTCATTGTAGATGTCTGTACTCAGACATGTTAAGCTTCCGCATGTGCTTTGACTTGTATGCTCTGAATGTTGGGTCATGAGACCCATGTTTGTAATATCTCGCTCCTCGGAGCCTATTGAATAAATACTTGAGTCGTAGAGTTATGTTGTGATGCCATGTTGTATTTACACATATCGAGCATATTGTGTGTATGATTGAAATGCTTGGTATGTGTGGGATCCGACAACCTAGTTGTTTATCCTTGGTAGCCTCTCTTATGGGAAAATGTAGTCTTGTGCTTCCATGAGCCATAGTAGTCCGCTACTGCCCGGTTCACCGAGTCTGCTAGACCAGCACTCTTGCTCGGAACACTTGATGGCCGGCATGTGATTCACTTTGTTCCTCTGTCATCCCTTGAAATGTCACGCGGTGACATCCGAGTCTGGCTAGCCTTCTACAGCCCGGGTTCCCGAGTCTGTTAGCCCAGTGCTACAGCCCGGATTCGCACGCAGCTGACCGACATGCTCGATGTTGATTCATGTATGCCTGTCCCTATAAGTTAGTGCCACTTTGGGTTCACGACTAATCATGTCGGCCCGGGTTCTCTGTCATATGGATGCTAGCGACACTATCATATATGTGAGCCAAAAGGCGCAAACGGTCCCGGGCCATGGTAAGGCGGCACCCGTGGGAATACCGTGCGTGAGGCCGCAAAGTGATATGAGGTGTTACCGGCTAGATCGATGTGACTTGGAATCGGGGTCCTGACATTATGTTTTTGCAGAGAGATTTAGTCTCGCTAGAAGTTCCGTGTGGACTTCGATGTTTAGCTTATGACCTCGGCTACGATCTTGTGCCCTCGGCAGGATCTGGTAGATAGTCAGGCTTCTCAGCCTTTTTCATTTGTAGATGTCTGTACTCAGACATGTTAAGCTTTCGCATGTGCTTTGACTTGTATGCTCTGAATGTTGGGTCATGAGACCCATATTTGTAATATGTCGCTCCTCGGAGCCTATTGAATAAATACTTGAGTCATAGAGTTATGTTGTGATGCCATGTTGTATTTACACATATCGAGCATATTGTGTGTATGATTGAAATGCTTGGTATGTGTGGGATCCGACAACCTAGTTGTTTATCTTTGGTAGCCTCTCTTATGGGGAAATGTAGTCTTGTGCTTCCATGAGCCATAGTAATCCGCTACAGCCCGGCACACCGGAGTCCTACTAGCCCAGCACTACTGCTCCGAAACACTTGACTGGCCGGCTTGTGATTCACTTCGTTACTGTGTCTGTCCCTTCGGGGAAATGTCACTCAGTGACATCCGGAGTCCTTCCTAGCCTGCTACAGCCCGGTTCACGGAGTCCCATAGCCCAATGCTACAGCCGGATTCAAGACGCTGGCGACCAACATGCTCGATGTTGATTCATGTATGCCTATCCCCGTAAGTGAGTGCCACTTTGGGTTCACGACTAGTCATGTCGGCCCGGGTTCTCTGTCATATGGATGCTAGTGACACTATCATATACGTGAGCCAAAAGACGCAAACGGTCCCGGGCCATGGTAAGGCGACACCCATAGGAATACCGTGCGTGAGGCCGCAAAGTGATATGAGGTGTTACCGGCTAGATCGATGTGACTTGGAATAGGGGTCCTGACAGCTCTGGTATCAGAGCCTGACTGCCTGTAGGATTACCAAGGCAAACTGGTCGAAGTTGGGTCTAGAAATGCTTTAGTTATTTAAGGGAATTGATTGTGAAAGGGAACGTAGGGCTCTTTTTACTCCTTTCCCTTATGCCCTTCTTATCCGAGTTATCCTCTTCTTTTCTACGGGCATTAAGAACTAGGCTTCTCTTATTTCTATCTGGATCACGTGTTACTAATGCATAGACTCTTAGGATTGATGGATTCGAGTCTCAGTTCAGTTTCTAGTACTTTCGTGTGTTGACAGTTGGTCTTAGAACCTTGATAGTGTGATGTTAAGTGGTCATGCCACTATTTTGCAGGATGTCTCTAATCTTTTTGAGCATTTACAGCCGTTATGCTGACCGAGTCATCCCAGGTTTCTAAATAGTCCGATGCATTTGCAAATCCCTTCTTTCCGTTCTTGATGTACCTTTGGGCCAGATTAACCACACTAATCGCCGAGTTGAGGTACTCCATTGCCTCGCCCTATATGTTGAACCACTCACTAGTCTAGCAATGCTTTATATTCCCAGTGTGATGATTCTGGACGTCATTCTCGAAAGCATCCTGTGATGCCATTTAATTAGTAGGCATTCCATTCCTGGGTTCTTGAACCCAAGATTCACTCTACTGATTCATGTAGGTAGCGTTTGCTAGTTCCTTTATGATATTAGTAATATTTGCGATAGTCCCCGAGGTCCGTGGTATCTCATTCTTCCAATACGATGAACCATCATGGCAGAAGTTCTTTTGAACCAAAAGATCACAACCAGGGTGCTCTTGACGAGTACTCCATTCATATTGTGAATCTGCCAGTTCTACCTTTCTCCATGGGTTATCCGGAAGAAATATGTTGAACTCGTTCAACATGCTAATCTATTCGTCCACAACTTAGAAAATTATATGTTCCTTTGAGTTGTTCTCTTTAGTTGTATCCTGGCCTCTGTCTATCATTTGATAGTCAAGAGCATGTCATGCATTCATGCTCATCGATATCTCATATTCTTGTGGTCCGTCAAGCCATTCTATTCTGGACTGACTAGGAGAAACAAACTCCAGTACCTCATCCATATCTAGGATTGGGTCAAAGTAGTTGTATTCCGTAGATCAAAATGCCAAACCACCTTTTGTTTTGTTCTACCTTCGAGTATTACCCCCTTTATGTCAAGAATATCATTGGCATTGCACCACGTCTTATGAATTCTTGACGCAGTGATACTCCTCACCATCATCATTCATTTCTTGGTTCCGTGTTGTTGCAACCAGAATGCCGACAAGTGAACTATGATGTGTGAAATCAATACTCCTAGCAAACCCGTTGCTTGGTAGTTAATGGATAATAAACTCATTCTTAGCGTGTTTGTTTTTGAATTATCATTCTAAGATTGATCGTGCCCCCTAGTCCATATTTCTTGTGCACACTTCGATCAATGAGTTAGGATTGTGTCAAACCCTCGCTCTTTTGATCATATCATCTTGCCCTGAAAAGAAAGATTGTTCTCGAGCTTAGTAACATACCGGTGGTTCGTGATTTTCCGAATATCTTCTCGGAAGTATCACCGGGTTGTCCCCTGACTATTATGTCGAGCTCGTGATCAAGTTGGTTTTCTTGTAACCAACCCTTCTCCAAGAATCTATGTTGCTTACCCCTGAGCTAGTTGGTTTAGCTAAATAACAACTTGGAGAGTTGGAAGATAAAAGCTTGTCCGACCTAGCTCATCACTAAGGGATATATTGTATGTGTGTTGAAGGAAGATGGTTTTTTCATCGATTGACCCTCGTGATTAGTTAACAGACCTATCACCTTATCCAATCTTTCATTTGAGTATGGGTTATCATCAAATCAAAATCAGAACCAACGATGTTCGTAATGTTGTCTTACTCGTGGTTGATCCCTCGAGCATACACCATTATATCTTTTGGTCTAACCAATGCTATGTCCTTGTTCACATAATTATGGAATTCCATTTATATGGTCATCCCGATGACTTGTTGTTGAGCCCATCAACAACATTATATCTCCTCCATGATTCATGTTGAACATCAAGCTAGTGTTGGAAACTTTTGTAAGAATCTCCTTCGTGCCAGCTCATGAAGTATATGTTTAATGAAAAAAGTGAATTCCTCTAATTCACGTGTGTTTGATGTAAGTTGCCACCGTGAATTCGAGAAAGCTTGTTTTTCTTCCTCTGGAATCATCCCAAGTGAATCATGCATGTGCGAAGTATTCTTTGGACTGATAGACTGATCATCTTCATTCCATATGCATCCCTATCACACCAAGCCACTAATTGATTTGTTCAAGATAAAGGAGTCTGTTCTAATGTGAATTCTTTGGACTTCCACGCGTGGAGACTTTGATGTCATTAATGATGGTTCCCCACCTGAACTCGGCAGCGTTTTGTTGTAAGACTACTATGTGGTCATGCTTGTCTTGGACAGCATGTTCACAGGTTTGTAGCAGAACCAGCTCATGTTTTGGAGCTTGCTATCGTAGTTCATTTCCCGAGAATCTCGCAACGTCATCTCGTCGATTCGTGTTGCAACCTTTCTTTTTCAGACATGTTGTCTGAACTATCCTGTTACCAACCAGATCCGAATCTTAGGCAGATATGATGGTTGGAACTTTTCCAAGATCTATGATGTTGGTTCCGGTGAGGTTGATGTTTTGGCTGACACACCTAGCTGGAAGATCAATTATTGTAGCATCTTGATTGAGCAATTTGGTCATCTTCGCCATGAGGATTCCCTGTAACTTATTTTACGAGTTGATCCCGTATGGATCCTTGTACTCCCGAAGTCCGACCCTTACTTGATGGCCATGTTGATGCTTTTAAGCATGATCGTGGTACCTAGAACATCAAGGAGAACATTTGAAGAGGAGTGCTAAATGTCTCTCGGTCGATCATCCAATTTTTTTCCTTGGCATCGCTAAGGTATAATCTGTCAAAGTGTTTTTTTCCTTTGCATCTGCATCTTCCATCACTATTCCTCATGGTAGTATGATGTGTTGCCACGATCCTTGGCACGGATGTTGGTAAGACCTTGATGAATATGGAAATGCTCAAGTTCATGAAAGCACGCTCAGTCACTATGTTATATCTTAGGTATCAAAAGTAATTCTTTTTGCCACTTAAGGGAATAATTCTACGAGCCACCTTTCCTAAGGTGCCCCGTTAAGGAATCATGGCAATCAATCTCCTCGCTACTTTGAAACCATGCACCATCCTATTCTAGCGTGGAATTGTTGCCTACCAAATTGAACTTTCGCCATCTGTTTCTTCCATCCCTCTCGATGCGTGTTTTGTGTCTCAGTTCGAGAGATGTTACTACATCTCATTCCGTGAGTTGATCGATCTTTAAGAAGATCGTTTCCTGTAGAGTTTCCTTCCATCGTCATCGTGTTGGATGAAGATCTCGAAGGCAAAGATGTCAAAATCAATGAGATGCAATGTATCTGTATGTTTGAGAAGGGCAGTTGGATCGAGAAGACTGTGTTAGCTTTGTGTCCCCCGTGTCTTCTTACCTCACATCTTGAATATCGGGACGAGATTCTTGATTAGTGGAGGTGAGTTGTCACAGCCCTAGATTCATGACTGTAAATAGTTGCATCAGTGAGCTTGCATCATGTTAATTCGAAGAAATTTGAATGGAGGAAGATTCTCAAAGCCTCAGAAACCTTTTAAAAATGAGCAAGTTAAAAATTTCTTCAAATGAGCCCAATGAAATGTTCATTTTAATCCCTGAAAATGTTGCCAAGAGGCAAAAATCTAATTTTTAGAGCATTAAGAGTAATTAATTTGGGCATTTGAATTAAATCATAATGTATTTGAATTGGCTTTATTTCTGTTATAAAAGAAATATATGTCCAATAATTCTGGAAATTATTGTGGGGCTCTAGAGTAATATCTCTAGTCCATACAATAAATTACAGAAGAAAATAAAATGGTTCAGTACTCGTACTAAATCAAAACAAACAGAACTAAATAAATAGAAGAACCAGAGAGAGAGAGAGAGAGCCTACCTGGCGCCTACCTGTGTGGCCTGCTGCTGAAGTCGGCCCAGCCCAGCCACCTCCCCTACCAGTTGACTTCCTCCTCTCACCAGAAGGCAGAGGGGAAGCAGTGCACAGCGCTCGCGTGCGCGGGCACGCTGCTGCTTGCCTGGCCGCTCCCTGGCCAGTGTGACGCGGGGATCGTCTCCCTGTTGCCTCCGGAAGCCACCGACCCCTCGCTCACTCTTTCTCCTTCGCCCCATTGCTCTCTTCACGCCATGGCCGATGCACGCCCGAGCTCGTCGCCACCGTAGTCCAGCCCACAGCCGCCCTTGAGCCTCTTTTACCTATCCTCGAGCTCCGCCTCGTCTGCCTCGTCCTCTCCACCGAGCTGCGCGATGCAGGACGCCCTCGAACGCCCTCATCGCCATCTTCTTCAACCTCGGTCGCCGGAGATCCCTCTCGGCGTCCCGCTCAGCCTTGACCCTCCCCGGCCTCGCCGTCTGCGCCAAACGAACCTCTGTGAGCCCCCGATCGAAACCCCCCTTACCTCGTTGTTGCGCGCATCCTCTAGCTAGCTCCACAGCCGGACCGAGAGCTCCATGTCGCCTGCGATATCACCGCCATCGCTGCAGCCGCTTAGGCTCGAAATCGAGTGCGTCACCGTTCTCTGCACGCTCCCAGGAGCATGGAACACCCAACAACTCCTCCCGTGTACTCTAACATCGACCCCGACATCACCCGAACTCCGGCCGCCGCCGCGAGCTTGATTCCGGCGAGTCCGGTCGACCTCGGCCCCTTATGCTTGCTTATATAGATGCGGCTGAGCGCCAGCTGCGCGTAGATGCTCCTCGCCGCTGTTATGGGTCGCCGGAGGGCATTTCCCGAGCGGACTCTGCCGCGGCTTGAGGTCGCCGCCGGCCAAACTCCGGCGTGCCGACGTGGCTTCGTAATTGGTACTAATCACTGCCAGCTAAGCCACCCACAGAAGCTAACAGCCGGGCCCCACATCCTAACTAACTAGCTAACTAAACTATATTAAGTTTAATCTAATTACTCTGGACCCACGCGTCAGCATTGACTGTCCTGACGTATCCTTTGACCAGACCCACCTGTCATTGTCACTGAACAACACTGGGTCACTGACCAGTGGACCCCACTGGTCAGGTTTGACCTAGACCGCTCCTGTTGACCTGCTGAGGTCAGCATGACATAGGGCTGACGCAGTTAGTATTTTTTGGGATTTCGAATAAATCAGAAATGATTTATTTAATTCAGAAAATATCCAAAACTTCTAAAAATCATATAAAATCAACCGTAACTCCAAATGAAATAAATTATATATGAAAAATGATCAGAAAAATCCAATCTATCCATTTGTACTGGCTCATGCATGTTTAAACAAGTTAACTTGCTCTTCAGTGCAAAACATGATAAAGCACTATTTAAGATCACAAATGAGTTTGAACTTTGAATCTTTGGTTCAAAATAGCTCAAACCCATCTGGTTATAGATGCATTAGCCCAACACACTCATTTTTCCATGACACATGCATGTATCATATTGTTGCATGTTGCAATGTATTGATTGTGTTACCCGTGTGATCCCCGTGGTAGGTTCTTCTCCCGAGGATATCCGTGTGTGTCCGTGTCACAGCCCTAGCTTAGCCTTTGCTTGGCCTTGCATGATCTTCATATCATCATGTTTAATTTTCTCAGAAACTTGAAATGGGGATGGCAGAAACCCCCAGCACCACTCAAACCAATTAGGGTTACTAAAATACTTTTTCAATGACCCAGAATGCCCTTTGGAAATGTTCATGATTTCTGATAAAGGTGAAAACCTCTGCCAAAAATGATGAATATAATTATAGGTCATTCCTGGATTTTTGAATTAAATCATAATATACTTGAATTGGGGCATTTGAATTCTATATATATTTTAGAATGCCCCAAATATTCTGGAATAATTTGTGGGCCGTTGGAATAAACCAACTAGTGTCCACAATTTGTCTCAGGAGTTTTAAAAATGAATTAGCATTTTTTACTAATTCAAAACAGAGGAATAAAAATAGAAAACGGAAACAGAAAGCAGAGAGAGAGTTTTACCTGGCGCTCACCTGGCCTGGCCCAACCCGGCCCAGCCCATTGGCCTGTGCGAGTCGTTGTTATCCTCTCGCCAGTCGGATAGGGCGCATGCCTGACACGGGCGCGTGCTCCGCGCGCCACGCGAGCTCCCTGCCTGCCTGCGTCCCGGCTGCCCTGCATGCCTCCGCGCACGCCACGCAGCCTCTCCGACCGCCGCTCACTCTCTCTCGAGCTCTTCCCCTCCTCTGCTCCCTCTCTCTCTCTCATGCCCGAGCGCAGCCGTCGTCGCCGCCCGTCGTTGCCGTGACCACCGGTCACCCCATGCCTCACCGACGCGCCCACAAGATCCGCCTCGTCCCTCTCTTCCTCCTCACCGAGCCGCCCGACGCCGGAAGCCCCTGGACGCCGCAAGCACCGCCGTTCCCCTCGTCGGCCACCGGAGATCGTCGCCATCGATTTGCTGCCTCCGGTGCCTCCCCGAGCTCGCTGACCCTCCCGTTCGACTGACTGTGAGCTCCTCTGCCGCTCCCCTCTCTCCCCGTGCTCTGTTGGGCCGTGTACCCGCCGTTTCCACCGGAGCCGAGAGCCGGCCGCCGCCGTTCTTGTTGCCGCTGTAACTAGAGCTAGCAAAGCTCGTTCCCGAGCACGGCTACGTGCTCAGCAGCTCCGCAGCAAGCTAACGCCGCCACCAGCTTGTCTTCCCGTGCACCATAGCGATGCGTCGCTCGATCCCGAGCTCCGACAACCGCCGCGGGCTCCACTCCGGCAAGCTCCGGCCTCCCCACTACCGAGCACCTGCACCGTTCGACGCGCGGGAGCAAGAGCTTTCCAACGCACCTAGACACGCTTCGAACGATGGCCCGTAGAGCAAACCCGACGCGGGCACCGCCGCGGTCTGTCGTAGCCGGCGGTTAAACGGTAGTTGCTGACGCGGCACCATTAGTTTAGGTGCTAATCGTGTTTAGTTATTGCCTGGGTCAATGACATGTGGGTCCCCGAGCATAATTAGGTTAGTCTAATTTTTTGTTAAGATTAGTACTAATACGTGTGGACCCCACGTGTCAGCTTTGACTTTGGTCAAGTCAACGTTCACCGGTCCCACCTGTCATCCACCCAAACCAGCCCGAGACACTGACGTATGGGTCCCACAGGTCAGGTTTGACCTGGCCGATCCAGTTGACCTGCTGACGTCACACCTATGTCATACTGACGCAGTAAATCCTTTTCTGGATTTATTCTTATATAGGAAATTCCATAAAATAGTATAAACTTCTAAAATTCATATAAATTCAACCGTAACACAGAATGAAATAAGTTATATATGAAAAATTATCAGAAAAATGCAATCTATCCATCTGAACCATTTTCATGCATGTTAGAACAACTTTTGTTCACTGTTTAGTTCAAATCAATTAAATGGCATTTGAATAATTACATATGGAGTTTGAATTTGAATCTTGTATTCAAACCAACTTCATCTAATCTGTTGCTAGTTGCATTAGCTCAAATCACAGCATATTGCCATGTCATGATCATGCATCATATTGTGCATTGCATTGATTGTGTTCTTCCTTGTTTGCCGGTGTATCCCCTCTCGATAGACGTGGTTCTGACGATGAGTTCGATGACACCGATGAAGAGATATACTATCTTCAGAAGTGCCAGGCAAGCAAAACCCCCTTGTTCATTCCGATACAATCCCACTCTCTCGCTCCTGCTCTCTTTTATTGCATTAGGACAACAACGATTCATCTGTTACTTGTTGCGGTAGCTGAACCCCTTTTCCTCTGCATGACCTGTCATTTCCACAGTAAATAGATGAAACCCACTAGCATGAGTATGAGTTGTTTGAGCCCTGATGTGCCTACTCATTCATGCTTGTTTGTCATGCCTGCTGCTGCTAAGAGTTGAGTCAGGTCTGATTCATCAGGGATGAATCGGAGGTGTGTGAACATGTCCTACTGTTGAGAGCTAAGTGTGTGAACACGATTTGGTAAAGGTAGCGGTGAGAGGCCATCGAGGAGTACATGGTGGGTTGTCTCATTGAAACTGTCCTCAGGAACTGAGTTCTGTGTTTGTGATCCATGAACAACTACTACCACGCATTGGGCCCGAAACCAACCTCTCGACTTATTAACTGCCCTTGCCCTCTGTCGAGGAGTTGCAACTAGTTTCTGGTGTTTGTAGTATATGTGTTGGAGGCCGTGCGTAGCGCTGACCCTAGGTGTGGGCTATGATGCGGTAGATACACCGTGGCACGGTGTACCAGGCGCCCGTTTGGTGTCTCGGGAACTCTGCACACATCGTTTGGGGCTGTGAGCGAAACTTGGCGGATCTCTCATGGATGGAACCGAATAGGCGATAAAACTGGTGGAGACTTGTGTGGTTAGTCGGTCGTGGTGACACCCTCGTTGGGCTTCCGCTGAAGGTTGCGAGTACATGTCGTAAACGGCGGTAAGTGGTGAGTGTGTGAAGAAGTACACCTGCAGGGTTAACATCATCTATTGAATAGCCGTGTCCATGTAAAGGACTTCAGGTTGCTGCATGCAGTTCATAGACAAGTGAAAGTGGATACTCTAAAATGCGCAAGATAAGCGTGAGTGCTATGGATGGCGTTCTCGCAGGGAGACGGGAGCGGGTCCATAGTGGTGTATTGATATGATGAATATGTGGACTCATGTGCGCCACCTCAAAAGAGTTACTTGCAGTCGTAGTTAGGATAGCCACCGAGTCAAAGCTGGCTTGCTGCAGTCAAACTCCACCACCCCCTTTGTTGATACCGATGCATATGTAGTTAGTTCTGATGTAAGTCTTGTTGGGTACATTTGTACTCATGTTTGCTTAATTTATGTTTTGCAGAGAGACTTCAGTCTCGCTAATAGTTCCACGTGGACTTCGATGTTTAGCTTGATACCTCAGCTACGATCTTGTGCCCTTGGCAGAATCTGGTAGTTAGTCAGGCTTATCAGCCTTTTTCATTTGTAGATGTCTGTACTCAGACATGTTAAGCTTCCGCTTGTGCCTTGACTTGTATGCTCTGTATGTTGGGTCATGAGACCCATGTTTGTAATATCTCGCTCCTCGGAGCCTAATGAATAAATATTTGAGTCGTAGAGTTATGTTGTGATGCCATGTTGTATTTACACATCTCGAGCATATTGTGTGTATGATTGAAATGCTTGGTATTGAAGGAAATATGCCCTAGAGGCAATAATAAAGTTATTATTTATTTCCTTATATCATGATAAATGTTTATTATTCATGCTAGAATTGTATTAACCGGAAACATAATACATGTGTGAATACATAGACAAACAGAGTGTCACTAGTATGCCTCTACTTGACTAGCTCGTTAATCAAAGATGGTTATGTTTCCTAACCATAGACATGAGTTGTCATTTGATTAACGGGATCACATCATTAGGAGAATGATGTGATTGACATGACCCATTCCGTTAGCCTAGCACATGATCGTTTAGTATGTTGCTATTGCTTTCTTCATGACTTATACATGTTCCTGTAACTATGAGATTATGCAACTCCGTTTACGGAGGAACACTTTGGTGCTACCAAAGCGCCACAACGTAATCTGGGTGATTATAAAGGAGTACTACAGGTGTCTCCAAAGGTACATGTTGGGTTGGCGTATTTGAGATTAGGTTTTGTCACTCCGATTGTCGGAGAGGTATCTCTGGGCCTTCTCGGTAATACTCATCACCTAAGCCTTGCAAGCATTGTAACTAAAGAGTTAGTTATGAGATGATGTATTACGGAGCGAGTAAAGAGACTTGCGGTAGCGAGATTGAACTAGGTATTGGATACCGACGATCGAATCTCGGGCAAGTAACATACCGATGACAAAGGGAACAAAGTATGTTGTTATGCGGTTTGACCGATAAAGATCTTCAGTAGAATATGTAGGAGCCAATATGGGCATCCAGGTTCCGCTATTGGTTATTGACCAAGAATAGTTCTAGGTCATGTCTACAAAGTTCTCGAACCCGTAGGGTCCGCACGCTAAGGTTTCGATGGCGGTTATATTATGAGTTTATGAGTTTTGATGTACGAAGGAGTTCGGAGTCCCGGATGAGATCGGGGACATGACGAGGAGTCTCGAAATGGTCAAGACGTAAAGATCGATATATTGGACGACTATATTCGAGTTCGGAAAGGTTCGAGTGATTCGGTATTTTTGAGTACCGGGAGTTACGGGAATACGGGAAGAGTATTGGGCCTTAATGGGCCTTAGTGGGAAGGAGCCAGGAGGTGGCGCGCGCCTCCCAAGCCCAGTCCGGTGGACAAGGGGTTGGGCGCAGCCCACCTCTCCTTCCTTCTCCACTTCCCCTTTCCCCCTTCTCCTAGTTGGACTAGGAAGAAGGAGTCCTACTCCCGGTGGGAGTAGGACTCCCCTTGGCGCCCTCCTCCTAGGGGCGGCCTCCTCCTCCCTCCCTCCTTTATATACGAGGCAGGGGGCACCCCATAACACACAAGTTGATCTACGGATCTTTCCTTAGCCGTGTCGGTGCCCCTTCCACCATATTCCACTTCGGTCATATCGTCATGAGCTTAGGCGAAGCCCTGCGCGGAGAAGTCATATCGTCATGAGCTTAGGCGAAGCCCTGCGTCGGTGGAGCATCAAAATCGTCCACCACGCCGTCGTCTGACGGAACTCATCCCGACACTTTGCTGGATCGAGTCCGGGATCGTCATCGAGCTGAGCGTGTGCAGAACTCGGAGGTGCCGACGTTCGGTGCTTGGATCGGTCGGATCGTGAAGACGTCGACTACATCAACAGCGTTGTTATAACGCTTCGCTTTCGGTCGAGGGTGCGTGGGCGGACACTCTCCCTCTCGTTGCTATGCCATCACCATGGTCTTGCGTGATCGTAGGAAATTTTTTGAAATTACTCGTTCCCCAACGATGGCATCCGAGCCTGGTTTTATGCGTTGATGTCATATGCACGAGTAGAACACAAGTGAGTTGTGGGCGATACAAGTCATACTACCTACCAGCATGTCATACTTTGGTTCAGCGGTATTGTGAGATGAAGCGGCCGGACCGACATTACGCAGACGCTTACGCGAGACTGGTTTCACCGCTCCGAGCACTCGTTGCTTAAAGGTGACGGCGGGTGTCTGTCTCTCTCACTTTAGTTGAATCGAGTGTGGCTACGCCCGGTCCTTGAGAAGGTTAAACGAGTCTATTTGTGAAATATCGTTGTGGTTTTGATGCGAGGTAAGAACGGTTCTTGCTCAGCCCGTAGCAGCCACGTAAAACTTGCAACAACAAAGTAGAGGGCGTCTAACTTGTTTTTGCAGGGCATGTTGTGATGTGATATGGTCAAGACGTGATGCTATATTTTATTGTATGAGATGATCATGTTTTGTAACCGAGTTATCGGCAATGGCAGGAGCCATATGGTTGTCGCTTATTGTATGAAATGCAAGCGCCATGTAATTGCTTTACTTTATCCCTAAGGAGTAGCGATAGTCGTAGAAGCAATAGTTGGCGAGGCGACAACGATGCTACGATGGAGATCAAGGTGTCGCGCGGTGACGATGGTGATCATGACGGTGCTTGGCGATGGAGATCACAAGCACAAGATGATGATGACCATATCATATCACTTATATTGATTGCATGTGATGTTTATCCTTTATGCATCTTATCTTGCTTTGATTGACGGTAGAATTATAAGATGATCTCTCACTAAAATTATCAAGAAGTTTTCTCCCGAGTATGCACCGTTGCGAAAGTTCTTCGTTTGAGACACCACGTGATGATCGGGTGTGATAGGCTCTACGTTCAAATACAACGGGTGCAAAACAGTTGCGCACGCAGAATACTCGAGTTAAACTTGACGAGCCTAGCATATAACAGATATGGCCTCGAACACGAGACCGAAAGGTCGGCGTGAATCATATAGTAGATATGATCAACATAGTGATGTTCACCATTGAAACTACTCCATCTCACGTGATGATCGGACATGGTTTAGTTGATTTGGATCACGTGATCACTTAGATGACTAGAGAGATGTCTGTCTAAGTGGGAGTTCTTAAGTAATATGATTAATTGAACTTTAATTTATCATGAACTTAGTCCTGGTAGTATTTTGCAAATTATGTTGTAGATCAATAGCTCGCGTTGTTGCTTCCCTATGTTTTCATATGTGTTCCTAGAGTAAATTGTATTGAAAAATGTTAGTAGCAATGATGCGGATTGGATCCGTGATCTGAGGTTTATCCTCATTGCTGCGCAGAAGAATTATGTCCTTAATGCACCGCTAGGTGACAGACCTATTGCAGGAGCAGATGAGGCGTTATGAACGTTTGGCTAGCTCAATATGAGCGATCTGACGTTATGAACGTTTGGCTAGCTCAATATGATGACTACTTGATAGTTTAGTGCACCATGCTTAACGGCTTAGAATCGGGACTTCAAAGACGTTTTTGAACGTCATGGACCATATGAGATGTTCCAGGAATTGAAGTTAATATTTCAAGCAAATACCCGAGTTGAAAGATATGAAGTCTCCAACAAGTTCTATAGCTAAAAGATGGAGGAGAATCGCTCAACTAGTGAGCATGTGCTCAGATATGTCAGGTACTTCAATCGCTTGAATCAAGTGGGAGTTAATCTTCCAGATAAGATAGTGATTGACAGAATTCTCTAGTCACCATCACCAAGTTAGTAAAACTTCGTGATAAACTATAATATGCAAGGGATGACAAAAGTAATTCCCAAGCTCTTCGTGATGCTGAAATCGACGAAGGTAGAAATCAAGAGAAAAACATCAAGTGTTGATGGTTGACAAGACCACTAGTCTCAAAGAAATGGCAAAGGGAAGAAGGGGAACTTCAAAAGGAACGGCAAGCAAGTTGCTGCTCGAGTGAAAAAGCCCAAGTCTAGACCTAAGCCTGAGACTGAGTACTTTTGCTGCAATGGAACTGGTCACTGGAAGCAGAACTACCCCTGAATATTTGGTGGATAAGAAGGATGGCAAAGTGAACAAGGCTATATTTGATATACAGGTTATTGATGTGTGCCTTACTGGTGTTTTTAGTAGCCCCTGAGTATTTGATACTCGTTCGGTTGCTAAGATTAGTAACTCGAAACAGGAGTTACAGAATAAACAGAGACTAGTTGAAGGGGAAGTGACGATGAGTATTGGAAGTAGTTCCAAGATTGATATGATCATCATCGCACACTCCCTATACTTTCGGGATTAGTGTGGAACCTAAATAAGTGTTATTTGGTGTTGAGCATAAATATGATTTGATCATGTTTATTGCAATACGGTTATTCATTTAAAGTCAGAGAATAATTGTTGTTCTGTTTACATGAATAAAACCTTCAATGGTCATACACCCAATAAAATAGTTTGTTGGATCTCGATCGTAGTGATACACATATTCATAATATTGATGCCAAAAGATGCAAAGTTAATAATGATAGTGCAACTTATTTGTGGCACTGCCGTTTAGGTCATATTGGTGTAAAGCGCATGAAGAAACTCCATGCTGATGGGATTTTGGAATCACTTGATTATGAATCATTTGATGCTTGCGAACCGTGCCTTTTGGGCAAGATGACTAAAACTCCGTTCTCCGGAACAATGGAACAAGCTACTGACTTGTTGGAAATAACACATATATACCGATGTATGCGATCCAATGAGTGTTGATGCTCGTGGCAAGTATCGTTATTTTTCTGACCTTCACAAGATGATTTGAGTAGATATGGGTATATCTACTTGATGAAACATAAGTCTGAAATAGTTGAAAGGTTCAAAGAATTTCAGAGTGAAGTGGAAAATCATCGTAACAAGAAAATAAAGTTTCTGCGATCTGATCGTGGAGATGAATATTTGAGTTACGAGTTTGGTCTTCAATTAAAACAATGTGGAATAGTTTCACAGCTCACGCCACCTGGAACACCACAATGTTATGGTGTGTCCGAACGTCGTAACCATACTTTATTTTGATATGGTGCGATCTATGATGTATCTTACCGATTTACCACTATCGTTTTGGGGTTATGCATTAGAGACAGCTGCATTCACGTTTAATAGGGCACCATCTAAATCCGTTGAGATGACACCGTATGAACTATGGTTTAGCAGTAAACCTAAGCTGTCGTTTCTTAAAGTTTTGGAGTTGTGATGCTTATGTGAAAAAGTTTTCACCGATAAGCTCGAACCCAAATCGAGAATCGTCTTCATAGAATACCCAAAGGTAACTATTGGGTACACCTTCTATCACAGATCTGAAAGCAAGATATTTGTTACTAAGATGGATCCTTTCTAGAGAAGAAGTTTCTCTCGAAAGAAGTGAGTGGGAGGAAAGTAGAAACTTGATGAGGTAATTGTACCTTCTCCCTTATTGGAAAGTAGTTCATCACAGAAATCAGTTCCAGTGATTCCTACACCAATTAGTGAGGAAGTTAATGATGATGATCATGAAACTTCAAATCAAGTTACTACTGAACTTCGTAGGTCAACCAGAGTGAAATACGCACCAGAGTGGTACGGTAATCTTATTCGGAAGTCATGTTACTTGACCATGGCGAACCTACGAACTATGAGGAAGCGATGATGAGCCCAGATTCCGCGAAATGGTTTGAGACCATGAAATCTGAGATGGGATCCATGTATGAGAACAAAGTATGGACTTTGGTTGACTTGCCCGATGATCGGCAAGCCATTGAGAATAAATGGATCTTCAAGAGGAAGACGGACACTGATAGTAGTGTTACTATCTACAAAGCTCGACTTGTCGCAAAAAGGTTTTTGACAAGTTCAAGGTGTTGACTACAATGAGATTTTCTCAATTGTAGCGATGCTTAAGTCTGTCCGAATCATGTTAGCAATTGCCACATTTTATGAAATCTGGCAAATGGATGTCAAAACTACATTCTTTAATGGATTTATTAAAGAAGAGTTGTATATGATGCAACCAGAAGGTTTTGTCAATCCTAAAGGAGCTAACAAAATGTGCAAGCTCCAATGATCCATCTATGGACTGGTGCAAGCATCTCGGAGTTGGAATAAACGCTTTGATAGTGTGATCAAAGCATATGGTTTTATGAGACTTTTGGAGAAGCCTGTATTTACAAGAAAGTGAGTGGGAGCACTACAAACATTTCGATAAGTATATGTGAATGACATATTGTTGATCGGAAATAATGTAGAATTATTCTCGCAAAGCATAAAGGAGTATTTGAAAGGAGTTTTTCAAAGAAGGACCTCGGTGAAGCTGCTTACATATTGAGCATCAAGATCTATAGAGATAGATCAAAGACGCTTGATAAGTTTTTCAATGAATACATACCTTGACAAGATTTTGAAGTAGTTCAAAATGGAACGATCAAAGAAAGAGTTCTTGCCTGTGTTACAAGGTGTGAGATTGAGTAAGACTCAAAACCCGACCACGGCAGAAGATAGAAAGAGAATGAAAGTCATTCCTATGCATCAGCCATAGGTTCTATAAAGTATGTCATGTTGTGTACCAGATCTATTGCATACCCTACCATTAAGATTGGCAAGGAGTGCAATAGTGATCTAGGAGTAGATCAATGGACAGCAGTCAAAATTATCCTTAGTAGAATAAGGATATGTTTCTCGATTATGGAAGTGAAAAAAGGTTCATCGTAAGGGTTACGCCGATGCAAGTTTTAACACTAATCTAGATGACTCGAGTCTCAATCTGGATACATATTGAAAGTGGGAGCAATTAGCTAGAGTAGCTCGCGTGCGAGCATTGTAGACATAGAAATTTGCAAAATACTTACGGCTCGAATGTGACAGACCGTTGACTAAAATTATCTCACAAGCAAAACATGATCACACCTTAGTACTCTTTGGGTGTTAATCACATAGCGATCTGAACTAGATTCTGACTCTAGTAAACCCTTTGGGTGTTGGTCACATGTCGATGTGAACTATAGATGTGAACTATTGATGTTAAATCACATGGCGATGTGAACTAGATTATTGACTCTAGTGCAAGTGGGAGACTGAAGGAAATATGCCCTAGAGGCAATAATAAAGTTATTATTTATTTCCTTATATCATGATAAATGTTTATTATTCATGCTAGAATTGTATTAACCGGAAACATAATACATGTGTGAATACATAGACAAACAGAGTGTCACTAGTATACCTCTACTTGACTAGCTCGTTAATCAAAGATGGTTATGTTTCCTAACCATAGACATGAGTTGTCATTTGATTAATGGGATCACATCATTAGGAGAATGATGTGATTGACATGACCCATTCCGTTAGCCTAGCACATGATCGTTTAGTATGTTGCTATTGCTTTCTTCATGACTTATACATGTTCTGTAACTATGAGATTATGCAACTCCGTTTACGGAGGAACACTTTGGTGCTACCAAACGTCACAACGTAATCGGGTGATTATAAAGGAGTACTACAGGTGTCTCCAAAGGTACATGTTGGGTTGGCGTATTTGAGATTAGGTTTTGTCACTCCGATTGTCGGAGAGGTATCTCTGGCCTTCTCGGTAATACTCATCACCTAAGCCTTGCAAGCATTGTAACTAAAGAGTTAGTTATGAGATGATGTATTACGGAACGAGTAAAGAGACTTGCCGTAACGAGATTGAACTAGGTATTGGATACCGACGATCGAATCTCGGGCAAGTAACATACCGATGACAAAGGGAACAAAGTATGTTGTTATGCGGTTTGACCGATAAAGATCTTCGTAGAATATGTAGGAGCCAATATGGGCATGCAGGTTTCGCTATTGGTTATTGACCAAGAATAGTTCTAGGTCATGTCTACATAGTTCTCGAACCCGTAGGGTCCGCACGCTTAAGGTTTGATGGATGGTTATATTATGAGTTTATGAGTTTTGATGTACCGAAGGAGTTCGGAGTCCCGGATGAGATCGGGGACATGACGAGGAGTCTCGAAATGGTCGAGACGTAAAGATCGATATATTGGACGACTATATTCGGAGTTCGGAAAGGTTCCGAGTGATTCGGTATTTTCAGAGTACCGGGAGTTACGGGAATACGGGGAAGAGTATTGGGCCTTAATGGGCCTTAGTGGGAAGGAGCCAGGAGGTGGCGCGCCCTCCCAAGCCCAGTCCGAATTGGACAAGGGGTTTGGGCGCAGCCCACCTCTCCCTTCCTTCTCCACTTCCCCTTTCCCCCTTCTCCTAGTTGGACTAGGAAGAAGGAGTCCTACTCCCGGTGGGAGTAGGACTCCCCTGGCGCGCCCTCCTCCTAGGGCCGGCCTCCTCCTCCCTCCCTCCTTTATATACGGGGCAGGGGGCACCCCATAACACACAAGTTGATCTACGGATCTTTCCTTAGCCGTGCGGTGCCCCTTCCACCATATTCCACTTGGTCATATCGTCATGAGCTTAGGCGAAGCCCTGCGCCGGAGAAGTCATATCGTCATGAGCTTAGGCGAAGCCCTGCGTCGGTGGAGCATCAACATCGTCACCACGCCGTCGTCTTGTGGAACTCATCCCGACACTTTGCTGGATCGAGTCCGGGATCGCCATCGAGCTGAACGTGTGCGAGAACTCGGAGGTGCCGACGTTCGGTGCTTGGATCGGTCGGATCGTGAAGGCGTCGACTACATCAACAGCGTTGTTATAACGCTTCCGCTTTCGGTCTACGAGGGTACGTGGACGGACACTCTCCCCTCTCGTTGCTATGCCATCACCATGGTCTTGCGTGATCGTAGGAATTTTTTTTGAAATTACTACGTTCCCCAACAGGTATGTGTGGGATCCGACAACCTAGTTGTTTATCCTTGGTAGCCTCCCTTATGGGGAAATGTAGTCTTGTGTTTCCATGAGCCATAGTAGTCCGCTACCACCCGGTTCACCGGAGTCCTGCTAGCCCAGCACTACTGCTCCGAAAAACTTGACTGGTCGGCATGTGTTTCACTTCGTTCCTGTGTCTGTCCCTACGGGGAAATGTCACGCGGTGACATCCGGAGTCCTGCCTAGCCTGCTACAGCCCGGGTTCCCGTAGTCCTGTTAGCCCAGCGCTACAGCCCAGATTCACACGCTGCTGACCGACATGCTCGTAGTTGATTCATGTATGCCTGTCCCCATGGGTTAGTGCCGCTTTGGGTTCACGACTAGCCATGTCGGCCCGGGTTCTCTGTCATATGGATGCTAGCGACACTATCATATACGTGAGCCAAAAGGCGCAAACGGTCCCGGGCCATGGTAAGGCGACACCCGTGGGAATACCGTGCGTGAGGCCGCAAAGAGATATGAGGTGTTACCGGCTTGATTGATGTGACTTGGAGTCGGGGTCCTGACAGCTTTGGTATCAGAGGCTGACTGCCTGTAGAATTACCTAGCCAAACCGGTCAAAGTTGTGTCTAGAAATGCTTTAGTTATGTAAGGGAATTGATTGTGGAAGGGAACGTAAGGCTCTTTTTACTCCTTATACCTCATGGCCTTCTGATCTGAGTCATCCTGTTCTCTTCTACGGGGTTTAAGACCTAGGCTTCTCATCTATCTATTAGGATGACGTGTTACTAATCCATAGACTTATAGAATTGATAGTTTCAAATCTCAGTTCAGTTTTTACTACTTCCATATGTTCATAGCTGGTCTCAGAACCTTGATATTGTTATGTTGAGTGGTCATGCCACTATTTTGCAGGATGTCTCAAATCATTTTGAGCATTTACAGTCGTTATGTTGTCCGAGTCATCCCAGATTTCTAAATAGTATGATGCATTTGCAAATCTCTTCTCTCCGTTTTTAATGTTCATTTGGGCCAGTTTAATCACACAAATTAGTGCGTTGAGGTACTCCGCTGCCTCGGCATATATGTTGGAGCTATTATTATGAACCTAGGTGTTTTAGGGAGTCACCTAGTAATCCATCCATGTTTTGTGTTTCCGGTGTGATGATTCTGGCCATTATTCTCGAAAGCATCCTGTGATGCCATTTCGTAGTAGGTATTCTATTCCTGGGTTCTTGAACCCGAGATTCACCCTACTTACCTCCTGTTGATAGTGTTCGCTAGTTCCTTTAGGATATTAGTAACTTTGCAATAGTCCTCGAGGTCCGTGGTATATCATTCTTCCAAATACCATGAACCATCCTTGGAAGAAGTTCCTCGTTGAACCAAATGGTCACAACAAGAGTGCTCTCAATGAGTTCCCCATTATATACTGTGACTCGGCCAATCCTCCCTCTCTGCATGGGTTAACCGGAAGAAATATGTTGAACTTGGTTCGACATACTAATCTATGCATCCACAACTCAGAAAGTTATATGTTCCTTGAGTTGACCCTTCTCAGCTGTATTCTGACCCCCGTCTGTCAATTCATAGTCAGGAGTAGTCATGCATTCGTCATCGATGCCTATTATTCTTGTGGTCATCAAGCCATTCTATTCGGAATGGTGGGAGAAACAAACTCGATACCTTGTCCACTTCGAGGATTGGGTCAAAGTAGTTGTATTTCGCAGATCAAAATGCCAATCCAGCTTTTGATTATGTTCTACCCTGAAGTATTACCGCCTTATGTCAAGAATGTCATGGGAATTGCACACTATCTTATGAATTCTTGATACAGTGATACTTCTTGCCATCATAGTTCATTCCTGGGTCCCGTGTTGTTGTAACCGAAATGCCGACAAGCGAACTGTGATGTGTGAAATCGATACTCCTAGCAACCTTGTTGCTTGGTAGTTAATGGACAATATTCTCATTCTTAGCGTGTTGGTCATTAAATCACCATCCTAAAATTGATCATGCTACCTAGTCCTTACTTCTGGTGCACCCTTCGATCAATGAGTTAGGATTATTCAATCCCTTGCTTATTTGATCATATCGTCTTGCTCTGAAAAGCAGGATTGTTCTCGAGCTTAGTAACATATCGATGGTTCGTGATATTCCGATTATCTTCTCGGAAATATCACCAGGTTGTCACCTGACCGCTATGTTGAGTTCGTGATCATGTTGGTTTTCCTCGAAACCAGCCATTCTCCAAGAATCTGTGATGGATACCCTTGAGCTAGTTGGTTAAGCTAAACAACAACTTGTAGAGTTTGAAGATGAAAGCTTGTCCGACTTAGTTCATCACTAAGGGATACCCTTGTGTATGTGGGTGTGTGTGTTGAAGAAAGATGATATTTCCATTGATTGGTCCTCGTGATCAGTTGTTGGATCTATTGCCTTGTCAAAATTTTGACTTGAGTATGGGCTATTGCCAAGTCAAATCAGAACCAACGATGTTCGTAATGTTGTCTTACTCGTGGTTGATCCCTCAAGCATACACCGTTACATCTTTTGGTCTGACCAATGCTATCACCGTGTTCACATGATGGTGGAAGTCCAGTGATATGGAAATTCCTATGAATTGCTATTGAGCCCATCAGCAGCATTTTGTCTCCCCCATGATTCATGCTGAACATCAACCTAGTGTTGAAAATTTTATAAGCAATGCCTTCGTGTTCCGTTCATGAAGCTTATGCTTGGATGGAAGGAGTGACTTCCTTGAATTCATGTGCATTTGGTGCAAGATGCCGCCGTGAGTTCGGGAAAGTTAGTTTTGCTTCCTTTGGAATCATCCCAAGTCAGTCATGCATGTGCAAATTATTCCATGGTTTGATAGGCTCACTACCTCCACTCCATGTGTAATTCCTAACACCCCAAGCCACTGATTGATTTGTTCAAGGAAAAGGGAGTTTGTTGTGCTAATACTAGTTCATGCACAAGATTCCAATACCCTCGTTGATGGTTCCCAACCAGAATTCGATAGTGTTTTATTATAAGACTACTACGTGATCATGCTTGTCTGGGACAGCATGTTCACATGTGTGTAGCAGAACCAGCTCATGTTTCGGAGCTTGCTATCGTAGTTCATCTCCCGAGAATCTTGCAACGTCATCTCGTCGATTTGTGTTGCAAACCTTCATTTTTCTTTCTAGACTTGATGAGTCTGGAATATCCTAACACCAACCAGATCTGAATCTCAGACAGATATGATTGTTGGAACATTCCTGCATTAGCACTTTGTCCCTAGCTTGCACCGCCATTGTGCCATCCAACCATGGGCTACCCTTCTCGGTAATTTCTGGTCAGGATCGCCTTCAACAGTGGTCCTACCATGGGTCCCCTCTAGCTCCGATGATAAGCAAATCATCCCTTGCATTGTCTTCAACAAGGTAGTCCACATCATCCATTCTAGTCCGGGTATGCCATCCCTTTGTATTCCGCCAAACGATTGTTGTGAATTGCCTTAGGCTGGTATAAAGAGTTTCAATGATCTCTGAATCAAAAGTAATTCTTTTTGCCACTTAAGGGAATAGTTCTTCGAGTCACCTTTTCTAAATTTCCCCGTTACGGGATCATGGCAATTATTTCCTCACCACCTTGACACCATCCACCATCTTTCTAAGCGTGGAATTGTTGCCCACCAAATCAAACCTCGTCGCTTGTTCTTCCATCCGTCTTGATGTGTTTCATGTCTCAGCTCGAGAAATGTTCAATGTTTCCTTCCGTGAGTTGATGCGTCAGTTGTCCGATCTTCGAGAAGATCAATCCTTCTAGAGTTTTCCTTTTCCTCTCGTTGTCATGATAGCTGGAGTTCTCAGAGCAAGACGTCGAGACAAAGATGGCGATCGAATCAACGTTCTTATGAGATGCAACCTGGATGGTGAAGATTGTGTTAGTTTGCGTTCCCCCTTCATCTTACCCTACGCTTGAATCTCGGGACAAGATTCTTGTTTAGTGGGGGTGAGTTGTCATAGCCCTAGCTTATCCTTTGCTTGTCCTTGCATGATCGTCATATCATCATGTTTAATTTTCTCAGAAACTTGAAATGGGGATGGCAGAAACCCCCAGCACCACTCAAACCAATTAGGGTTACTAAAATACTTTTTCAATGACCCAGAATGCCCTTTGGAAATATTCATGATTTCTGATAAAGGTGAAAACCTCTGCCAAAAATGATGAATATAATTAAAGGTCATTCCTGGATTTTTGAATTAAATCATAATGTATTTGAATTGGGGCATTTGAATTGTATATATATTTTAGAATGCCCCAAATATTCTAGAATAATTTGTGGGCCGTTGGAATAAACCAACTAGTGTCCACAATTTGTCTCAGGAGTTTTAAAAATGAATTAGCATTTTTTTACTAATTCAAAACAGAGGAATAAAAATAGAAAACAGAAAGCAGAGAGAGAGTTTTACCTGGCGCTCACCTGGCCTGGCCCAGCCCGCCCAGCCCATTGGCCTGTGCCAGTCGTCGTTGTCCTCTCGCCAGTCAGACAGGGCACGTGCCCGACGCGCGCATGCGCTCCGCGCGCCACGCGAGCTCCCTGCCTGCCTGCGTCCCCGCCGCCCTGGATGCCTCCGCGCATGCCACGCAGCCTCTCCGACCGCCCCTCACTCTCTCTCGAGCTCTTCCCCTCCTCTGCTCCCTCTCTCTCTCATGCCCGAGCGCAGCCGTCGCCGCCGCCCGTTGTTGCCGCGACCACCGGTCACCCCACGCCTCACCGACGCGCCCACGAGATCCGCCTCGTCCCTCTCTTCCTCCTCACCGAGCCGCCCGATGCTGGAAGCCCCTGGACGCCGCAAGCACCGCTGTTCCCCTCGTCGGCCACCGGAGATCGTCGCCGTCGATTTGCTGCCTCCGGTGCCTCCCTGAGCTCGCTGACCCTCCCGTTCGACTCACTGTGAGCTCCTCTGCCGCTCCCCTCTCTCCCCGTGCTCTGTTGCGCCGTGCACCCGCCGTTTCCACCGGAGCCGAGAGCCGGCCACCGCCGTTCTTGTTGCCGCTATAACAAGAGCTAGCAATGCTCGTTCCCGAGCACGGCTACGTGCTCAGCAGCTCCGCAGCAAGCTAACACCACCACCAGCTTGTCTTCCCGTGCACCATAGCGCTGCGCCGCTCGATTCCGAGCTCCGGCAACCGCCGCGGGCTCCACTCCGGCGAGCTCCGGCCTCCCCACGTCCCAGCACCTGCACCGTTCGACGCGCGGCAGCAAGAGCTTTCCAACGCAACCAGACACGCTTCAAATGGTGGCCCGTAGAGCAAACCCGACACGGGCACCGCCGCGGTCTGTCGTCGCCGGCGGTTAAACGCCGGTGGCTGACGTGGCACCATTAGTTTAGGTGCTAATCGTGTTCAGTTATTGCTTGTGTCAATGACATGTGGGTCCCCGAGCATAATTAGGTTAGTCTAATTTTTTGTTAAGATTAGTACTAATACGTGTGGACCCCACGTGTCAGCTTTGACTTTGGTCAAGTCAACGTTCACCGGTCCCACCTGTCATCCACCCAAACCAGCCCGAGACACTGATGTATGGGTCCCACAGGTCAGGTTTGACCTGGCCGACCCAGTTGACCTGCTGACGTCACACCTATGTCATACTGAAGTAGTAAATCCTTTTCTGGATTTATTGTTATACAGGAAATTCCAGAAAATAGTATAAACTTCTAAAATTCATATAAATTCAACCGTAACTCAGAATGAAATAAGTTATATATGAAAAATTATCAGAAAAATGCAGTCTATCCATCTGTACCATTTTCATGCATGTTAGAACAACTTTTGTTCACTGTTTAGTTCAAATCAATTAAATGGCATTTGAATAATTACATATGGAGTTTGAATTTGAATCTTGTATTCAAACCAACTTCATCTAATCTGTTGCTAGTTGCATTAGCTCAAATCACAGCATATTGCCATGTCATGATCATGCATCATATTGTGCATTGCATTGATTGTGTTCTTCCTTGTTTGCCGGTGTATCCCCTCTCGATAGACGTGGTTCTGACGATGAGATCGATGACACTGATGAAGAGATATACTATCTTCAGAAGTGCCAGGAAAGCAAAACCCCCTTGTTCATTCCGATAAAATCCCACTCTGTCGCTCCAGCTCTCTTTTATTGCATTAGGACAACAACGATTCATCTGTTACTTGCTGCGGTAGCTGAACCCCTTTTCCTCTGCATGACCTGTCATTTCCACAGTAAATAGACGAAACCCACTAGCATGAGTAGGAGTTGTTTGAGCCCTGATGTGCCTACTCATTCATGCTTGTTTGTCATGCCTGCTACTGCTTAGAGTTGAGTCAGGTATGATTCATCGGGGATGAATCGAAGGTGTGTGAACATGTCCTACTGTTGAGAGCTAAGTGTGTGAACACGATTTGGTAAAGGTAGCGGTGAGAGGCCATGTAGGAGTACATGGTGGGTTGTCTCATTGAAACCGTCCTCAGGAACTGAGTTCTGTGTTTGTGATCCATGAACAACAACTACCATGCATTGGGCCAGAAACCAATGGACCCTCTCGACTTATTAACTGCCCTTGCCCTCTGTCCAGGAGTTGCGACTAGTTTCTGGTGTTTGTAGTATATGTGTTGGAGGCCGTGCGTAGCGCTGACCCTAGGGGTGGGCTATGATGCGATAGATACAACATGGCACGGTGTACCCGGCGCCCGTTTGGTGTCTCGGGAACCCTGCACACATTGTTTGGGGCTGTGAGCGAAACTCCGGCCGGATCTCCTCGCGGATGGAACCGGAATAGGCGATAAACCTGGACTAGAGACTTGTGTGGTTAGTCAGGTCGTGGCCGACACCCTCGTTGGGCTTCCGCTTGAAGGTTGCCGAGTACATGTCGTGTAATGGCGGTAAGTGGTGAGTGTGTGAAGAAGTACACCCTGCAGGGTTAACATCATCTATTCGAATAGCCGTGTCCGCGGTAAAGGACTTCTGGGTTGCCTGTACAGTTCATAGACAAGTGAAAGTGGATACTCTAAAATGCGCAAGATAAGCGTGAGTGCTATGGATGGCGTTCCCGTAGGGAGACGGGAGCGGGTCCATAGTGGTGTATTGATATGGTGAATATGTGGACTCGTGTGCGCCACCTCAAAAGAGTTACTTGCAGTCGTAGTTAGGATAGCCACCGAGTCAAAGCTGGCTTGCTGCAGTCAAACTCCACCACCCCCTTTGTTGATACCAATGCATATGTAGTTAGTTCTGATGTAAGTCTTGCTTGGTACATTTGTACTCACGTTTGCTTAATTTATGTTTTGCAGAGAGACTTCAGTCTCGCTAATAGTTCCGCGTGGACATCGACGTTTAGCTTGATACCTCAGCTACGATCTTGTGTCCTCGGCAGGATCAGGTAGTTAGTCAGGCTTATCAGCCTTTTTCATTTGTAGATGTATGTACTTAGAGATGTTAAGCTTCCGCTTGTGCCTTGACTTGTGTGCTCTGTATGTTGGGTCATGAGACCCATGTTTGTAATATCTCGCTCCTCGGTGCCTAATGAATAAATATTTGAGTCGTAGAGTTATGTTGTGATGCCATGTTGTATTTACACATATCGAGCATATTGTGTGTATGATTGAAATGCTTGGTATGTGTGGGATCCGACAACCTAGTTGTTTATCCTTGGTAAGCCTCTCTTATGGGGAAATGTAGTCTTGTGCTTCCATGGGCCATAGTAGTCCGCTAGAGCCCGGTTCACCGGAGTCCTGCTAGCCCAGCACTACTGCTCCGGAACACTTGGTGGCCGGCATGTGTTTCACTTCGTTCCTGTGTCTGTCCCTACGGGGAAATGTCACGCGGTCACATCCGGAGTCCTGCCTAGCCTGCTACAGCCTGGGTTCCCGTAGTCCTGTTAGCCCAGCGCTACAGCCCGGATTCACACGCTGCTGACCGACATGCTCGAAGTTGATTCATGTATGCTTGTCCCCATGGGTTAGTGCCGCTTTGGGTTCACGACTAGCCATGTCGGCACGGATTCTCTGTCATATGGATGCTAGCGACACTATCATATACGTGAGCCAAAAGGCGCAAACGGTCCCGGGCCATGGTAAGGCGACACCCGTGGGAATACCGTGCGTGAGGCCGCAAAGTGACATGAGGTGTTACCGGATGATCGATGTGACTTGGAATCGGGGTCCTGACAGCTTTGGTATCAGAGCCTGATTGCCTGTAGGATTACCTAGCCAAACCGTTCGAAGTTGTGTCTAGAAATGCTTTAGTTATGTAAGGGAATTGATTGTGGAAGGGAACGTAAGGCTCTTTTTACTCCTTATACCTCATGGCCTTCTGATTTGAGTCATCCTCTTCTCTTCTACGGGGTTTAAGGACTAGGCTTCTCATCTATCTATTAGGATGACGTGTTACTAATCCATAGACTTATAGAATTGATAGTTTCAAATCTCAGTTCAGTTTTTACTACTTCCGTATGTTCATAGCTGGTCTCAGAACCTTGATATTGTGATGTTGAGTGGTCATGCCACTATTTTGCAGGATGTCTCAAATCATTTTGAGCATTTACAGCCGTTATGTTGTCCGAGTCATCCCAGATTTCTAAATAGTATGATGCATTTGCAAATCTCTTCTCTCCGTTTTTAATGTTCATTTGGGCCAGTTTAATCACACAAATTAGTGTGTTGAGGTACTCCGCTGCCTCGGCATATATGTTGGAGCTATTATTATGAACCTAGGTGTTTTAGGGAGTCACCTAGTAATCCAGCCATGTTTTGTGTTTCCGGTGTGATGATTCTGGCCATTATACTCGAAAGCATCCTGTGATGCCATTTAGTAGTAGGTATTCTATTCCTGGGTTCTTGAACTCGAGATTCACCCTACTTACCTCCTGTTGATAGTGTTCGCTAGTTCCTTTAGGATATTAGTAACTTTGCCATAGTCCTCGAGGTCCGTGGTATATCATTTTTCCAAATACCATGAACCATCCTTGGCAGAAGTTCCTCGTTGAACCAAAAGATCACAACAAGAGTGCTCTCAATGAGTTCCCCATTCTATACTGTGACTCTGCCAATCCCACCTCTCTGCATGGGTTATGTTGAACTTGGTTCGACATACTAATCTATGAATCCACAACTCAGAAAGTTATATGTTCCTTGAGTTGACCCTTCTCAGCTGTATTCTGACCCCCGTCTGTCAATTGATAGTCAGGAGTAGTCATGCATTCGTCATCGATGCCTATTATTCTTGTGGTCTGTCAAGCCATTCTATTCTGGAATGACTGGGAGAAACAAACTCCAGTACCTTGTCCACTTCGAGGATTGGGTCAAAGTAGTTGTATTTCGCAGATCAAAATGCCAATCCAGCTTTTGATTATGTTCTACCCTGAAGTATTACCGCCTTATGTCAAGAATGTCATGGGAATTGCACACTATCTTATGAATTCTTGATACAGTGATACTTCTTGCCATCATAGTTCATTCCTGGGTCCCGTGTTGTTGTAACCGAAATGCCGACAAGCGAACTGTGATGTGTGAAATCGATACTCCTAGCAACCTCGTTGCTTGGTAGTTAATGGACAATATTCTCATTCTTAGCATTTTGGTTATTAAATCATCATCCTAAGATTGATCGTGCTACCTAGTCCTTACTTCTGGTGCACCCTTCGACCAATGAGTTAGGATTATTCAATCCCCTGCTTATTTGATCATATCGTCTTGCTCTGAAAAGTAGGATTGTTCTCGAGCTTAGTAACATATCGGTGGTTCGTGATATTCCAATTATCTTCTCGGAAATATCACCAGGTTGTCACGTGACTGCTACGTTGAGTTCGTGATCATGTTGGTTTTCCTCCAAACAACCCATTCTCCAAGAATCTGTGATGGATACCCTTGACCTAGTTGGTTAAGCTAAACAACAACTTGGAGAGTTGGAAGATGAAAGCTTGTCCGACTTAGTTCATCACTAAGGGATACCCTTGTGTGTGTGGGTGTGTGTGTTGAAGAAAGATGATATCTCCATTGATTGTTCCTCGTGATCAGTTGTTGGATCTATTGCCTTGTCAAAATTTTGACTTGAGTATGGGCTATTGCCAAGTCAAATCAGAACCAATGATGTTTGTAATGTTGTCTTACTCGTGGTTGATCCCTCGAGCATACACTGTTACATCTTTTGGCCTGACCAATGCTATCACCGTGTTCACATGATGGTGGAAGTCCAGTGATATGGAAATGCCGATGAATTGCTGTTGAGCCCATCAGCAGCATTTTGTCTCCCTCATGATTCATGTTGAACATCAACCTAGTGTTTAAAATTTTATAAGCAATGCCTTCGTGTTCCATTCATGAAGCTTATGCTGGATGGAAGGAGTGACTTCCTCGAATTCATGTGCATTCGGTGCAAGATGCCGCCGTGAGTTTGGGAAAGTTAGTTTTGCTTCCTTTGGAATCATCCCAAGTCAGTAATGCATGTGCAAAGTATTCCATGGTTTGATAGGCTCGCTACCTCCACTCCATGTGTAATTCCTAACACCCCATGTGCTAATACTAGTTCATGCACAAGATTCCAATATCCTCGTTGATGGTTCCCAACCAGAATTCGATAGTCTTTTATTATAAGATTACTATGTGATCATGCTTGTCTGGGACAACATGTTCACATGTGTGTAGTAGAACCAGCTCATGTTTTGGAGCTTGCTATCGTAGTTCATCTCCCGAGAATCTCGCAACGTCATCTCGTCGATGTGACTTGGAATCGGGGTCCTGACAGTCCAGTTGAAGTGCAGTACCCCTCGACCACTCTATCAGGGAAGCAACACCCCCTTGTTCATTCCGATACAATCCCACTCTCTTGCTCCTACTCTCTTTTACTGCAATAGGGCGACAATGATTCAACTGTTATATGCTGCGGTGGTTGAACCCCTTTCCTTTGCATGACCTGTCATTGCCACAGTAAATAGATGAAACCCACTAGCATGAGTAGGATTTGTTTGAGCCCTGTTGTGCCCACTCATTCATGCTTGTTTGTTATGCCTGCTACTGCTTAAAGTTGAGTCGGGTCTGATTCATCGGGAATGTGGAGTGGTGATGAACATGTCCTACTGTGCGTGAGCTAAGTGTGTGAACTTGATTTGGTAAAGGTAGCGGTGAGAGGCCATGTAGGAGTACATGGTGGGTTGTCTCATTGAAGCCGTCCTCAGGAACTGAGTTCTGTGTTTGTGATCCATGAACAGCTACTACCAAACATTGGGATCCTTAATTGACTCTCTCGACTTATTAATCGCCTTGATCTCTGTCCAGGAATTGCAACTAGTTTCTGGTGTTTGTAGGATATGTGTTGGAGGCCGTGCATAGCGCTGGCCATAGGGGTGGGCTATCATGCAGTAGATACACCATGGCCCGGTGTACCGGGCGCCCGTTTGGTGTCTCAGGAACCCTGCACACATCGTTTGGGGCTGTGAGCGAAACTCCGGCCGGATCTCCTTACGGATGGAACCCGAATAGGCGATAAACCTGGACTAGAGACTTGTGTGGTTAGTCAGGTCGTGGCCGACTCCCTCGCCAGGCTTCTGCTTGAATGTTGCGATACACGACGTGTACATGGTGGTAAGTGGCAAGAGCGTGTGTGAAGAAGTACACCCCTGCAGGGTTAACATCATCTATTCAAATAGCGTGTCCACGGTAAAGGCCTTCTGGGTTGCCTATATACTTCATAGACAAGTGAAAGTGGATACTCTAAAATGCGCAAGATAAGCGTGAGTGCTATGGATGACGTTCTCATAGGGAGACGGGAGCGGATCCATAGTGGTGTATTGATTGGTGAATATGTGGACTCGTGTGCGCCACCTCAAAAGAGTTATTTGCAGTAGTAGTTCAGGTTAGCCACTGAGTCAAAGCTGGCTTGCTGCAGTTAAACCCCACCATCCCTTTGTTGATAATGACGCATATGTAGTTAGTTCTGATGTAAGTCTTGCTAGGTACATTTCTACTCATGTTTGCTTAATTTATGTTTTTGCAGAGAGACTTCAGTCTCGCTAGTAGTTCCGTGTGGACTTCGACATTTAGCTTGTTACCTCAGCTACGATCTTGTGCCCTCAGCAGGATCTGGTAGATAGTCAGGCTTCTCAGCCTTTTTCATTTGTAGATGTCTGTACTCAGACATGTTATGCTTCCGCATGTGCTTTGACTTGTATGCTCTGAATGTTGGGTCATGAGACCCATGTTTGTGATATCTCGCTCCTCGGAGCATATTGAATAAATACTTGAGTCGTAGAGTTATGTTGTGATGCCATGTTGTATTTACATATATCGATCATATTGTGTGTATGATTGAAATGCTTGGCATGTGTGGGATCCGACAACCTAGTTGTTTATGCTTGGTAGCCTCTCTTATGGGGAAATGTAGTCTTGTGATTCCATGAGCCATTGTAGTCCGCTACAACCCGGTTCACCGGAGTTCTGCTAGCCCAGCTCTACTGCTCCGGAACACTTGACTGGCCGGCATGTGATTCACTTTGTTCCTGTGCCTGTCCCTTCGGGGAAATGTCATGCGGTGACATCCGGAGTCGTGCCTAGCCTGCTACGGCCCGGTTCACCGGAGTCCTGTTAGCCCAGTGCTACAGCCCGCATTCGCACGCTGCAGACCGACAAGCTCGATGTTGATTCATGTATGCCTGTCCCCGTAAGTTAGTGCCACTTTGGGTTCACAACTAGTCATGTCGGCCCTATTCTCTGTCATATGGATGCTAGCGACACTGTCATATATGTGAGCCAAAAGACGCAAACGGTCCCGGGCCATGGTAAGGCGAGACCCGTGGGAATACCGTGCGTGAGGCCGCAAAGTGATATGAGGTGTTACCAGCTAGATCGATGTGACTTCGAATCGGGGTCCTGACAGTCACCTTGCATGATTTGACCATGATGTCATCGACGTAAGCCTCCGCATTCTTCCCCAGCTGCGGCCCCAACGCGATGAGCATGAGCCGGTAAAAGGTCACGTCGGCGCTCCTCAGCCCAAAGGGCATGCCGGTGTATCAGTACATGCCACATGGCGAGATGAAGGCTGTCTTCTCGACATCTTCGTCCACCATCTTGATCTGGTGGTAGCTCGAGAATGCATCCAAGAAGCACAACATATCACGTTCCATGGTAGAGTCCACAATCTAGTCGATGCGCGGGAGCGGAAATGGGTCCTGAGGGTAAGCTTTGTTGAGGCTAGTGAAGTCAACGCACATACGCTCCTGACCGCCCTTCTTGGGGACGACAGGCTTGGCGAGACACTCCGGATGCCGCACCTCAGATATGACCCCTACTTCTTGTAACTTGCGCACCTCATGCACAATGAACACATGCTTTTCCTGCGGCCGCCGCCTAGCCTTTTGCTTCACTGGGCGGGCGCATGGACACACCGCCAGGTGATGCTCGACAACTCCTCTTGGGACGCCGATCAGATCAGACGCCTTCCATGTGAACACCTCTTTGTTTGCTTGAAGGAAACGGACGAGCGCCTGCTCTTGGTCCGCGGGCAAGTCAGCATCAATGGTGAAAGTTGGGCATGGGTTGTCATCGTCGACGAACAGCCTCTTCATCTCGGCACGGTCTTGGGAGAACATCTGCTTCTTCTTTGTGGGTGCATTCTCCGGGGCCTCTGTGACCTCATCGCCATCTGGACGCGATGCCGCTGTTGTCGGCATCCTGGGAACAGGGGTACCCAGACTTGCCTTCCTGCGGCCCATGGCGTGGCTCCACCAATGACCTGGTACGGCCCATCTTCAGCAGCAACCACTCAAGACCCTTGAGGGAGTCCTGGATTAGGCGGTGTCCGGATGGCCAGACTATAGCCTTTGGCCGGACTCCTGGACTATGAAGATACAAGATTGAAGACTTCATCCCGTGTCCAGATGGGACATTCCTTGGCGTGGAAGGCAAGCTTGGCGATACGGATATGTAGATCTCCTCCCATTGTAACCGACTATGTGTAACCCTAGCCCTCTCCGGTGTCTATATAAACCGGAGGGTTTTAGTCCGAAGGACGAACAACAATCATACAAGAGGCTAGCTTATAGGGTTTAGCCTCTCTGATCTCGTGGTAGATCTACTCTTCTATTACCCATATCATCAATATTAATCAAGCAGGAGTAGGGTTTTACCTCCATCGAGAGGGCCCGAACCTGGGTAAAAACATCGTGTCCCTTGTCTCCTGTTACCATCCGCCTAGACGCACTGTTCGGGACCCCCTACCCGAGATCCGCTGGTTTTGACACCGACATTGGTGCTTTCATTGAGAATTCCTCTGTGTCATCACCTTTAGGCCCGATGGCTCATTCGATCATCAACAATGATGCGTTCCAGGGCGAGACTTTTCTCCCCGGACAGATCTTCGTATTCGGCGGCTTTGCACTGTGGGCCAATTCGCTTGGCCATCTGGAGCAGATCGAAAGCTACGCCCCTGGCCATCAGGTCAGATTTGGAAGTTTGAACTACACGGCTGACGTCCGCGGAGACTTGATCTTCAACGGGTTCGAGCCACAGCCGAGCGTGCCGCACTGTTATGATGGGCATGATCTAGCTCTGCCGCTGAACAGTGCCCTAGAGGCCGCACCCGTGTCCACTCCGACCCTTAGCTCGAGCCGACTGCGCCAATCGAGGACGGGTGGCTGGACACCGCCTCGGGGGTTGCAATCTCTACAGCGATCGAGCCGAACACCAGCCTTGTCCTTTGCAAAGCTTGTGACTCCAAGGCGCCGGAGTCCCCTACGAACTCCGAACCTTCCGCGCCCCTGCCAATCGAATCCGATTGGGCGCCGATCATGGAGTTCACCGCCGCGGACATCTTTCAGCACTCGCCCTTTGGCGACATTCTGAATTCACTAAAGTCACTCTCTTTATCAGGAGAGCCCTGGACGGACTATGGTCAGCAAGGTTGGGATGCGGACGACGAAGAAATTCAAAGCCCACCCACCACCCACTTCGACTCCGATGACATCGACGGTATGGACGCCGATGCAGGAGACGACCAAGAACCAGCGCCTACAGGGCACTGGAAGGCCACCTCATCGTATGAAATATACATGGTGGACACCCCGAAAGAAGGGAACGGCGATGGAACAACGGAGGATGACCCCTCCAAGAAGAAGCCTAAGCGCCGGCATCAGCGGCGCCGCTCTAAATCCCGCCAAAGCAAAAACGACGATTCCGGCACGGGAGATAATAACACCCCGGATAGTGCCGAAGACAACCCCCTCCAGCAAGACTCAGTACAGGAGGATGGAGAAGCCAGCCCTCATGAGAGAGCAACAGAGAGGTAGAGGACGATAATTACATGCCTCCCTCCGAAGACGAGGCAAGCCTCGACGATGACGAATTTGTCGTGCCTGAGGATCCCGTCGAACAAGAGCGTTTCAAACGCAGGCTTATGGCCACGACTAGCAGCATCAAGAAAAAACAACAACAACTTAGGGCTGACCAAGACTTGCTAGCCGACAGATGGACTGAAGTCCTTGCGGCAGAAGAGTACGAACTCGAACGCCCCTCCAAGAGCTACCCAAAACACAGGCTGCTACCCCGATTAGAGGAGGAAGCACCTAGACCTACATCACCAGCGCATGATGAGGCCCATCGGCCACCTCGTGGCCGCGACAGAGAGGCCTCTTGGCCCTCCACTCAAGACGCACCCCAGCGTCGCTCAAACAATACCAAGGCACGGGGAAATGCGCTAGACCTGCGAGATATATTGGAGGACAGGGCAAGGCAAACAAGATCGATCTATGGATCGCGTGGGCGCCCCACGACACGTGATGATAACCGTCACGCCGGACATGGTAAATCCAGCTGGGCCGAACAAAGTAGACAAAGCTCGTTTGAGCTACGTAGTGATATAGCCCAATACAGAGGCACCGCACACCCACTATGCTTCACATATGAAGTAATGGATCATCAAATCCTCGAGGGTTTCAAACCCGTAAACATCAAATCATACGATGGCACAACAGATCCTGCGGTGTGGATCGAGGATTATCTCCTTCATATCCACATGGCCCGCGGTGATGATCTACACGCCATCAAATACCTCCCACTCAAGCTTAAATGACCAGCTCGGCATTGGCTTAACAGCTTGCCAGCAGAATCAATTGGTTGTTGGGAGGACCTAGAATCCGCATTCCTCGACAATTTCCAGGGCACCTATGTGCGACCACCAGACGCCGATGACCTAAGCCACATAATTCAGCAGCCAAAAGAATCGGCCAGACAATTCTGGACACGGTTCCTAACCAAGAAAAATCAAATAGTCGACTGTCCGGACGCAGAGGCCCTTGCAGCCTTCAAGCATAACATCTGCGACGAGTGGCTTGCCCGGCATCTAGGACAGGAAAAGCCGAAATCCATGGCAGCCCTCACAACACTCATGACCCGCTTTTGCGCCCTGGTAATTCAGATACCAAGGACATCAATGGCAGGTCGCGTTGCAACAAGCACAAGCGCCGCATTAACGGCGACAATGCTGAGGATATGGCAGTTAATGCCGGATTCAGAGGCTCTAAACCCGGTCCACGGAACAAGCCATTTAAAATAAATACTCCGGGCCCGTCTAGTTTGGACCGAATACTCGATCGCTCGTGCCAGATACACGGCACCCCCGAAAAACCAGCCAATCACACCAACAGGGATTGTTGGGTGTTCAAGCAGGCAGGCAAGTTAAGTGCCGGAAACAGAGACAAGGGGCTGCATAGCGATTACGAGGAGGAGCCCAGGCCTCCGAACAATAGGGGACAGAAGGGCTTCCCCCCACAAGTGCGGACGGTGAACATGATATACGCAACCCACATCCCCAAAAGGGAGCGGAAGCGTGCACTCAGGGACGTATATGCGTTGGAGCCAGTCGCCCCAAAGTTCAACCCATGGTCCTCCTGCCTGATCACTTTTGATCGAAGGGACCACCCCACTAGCATCCGCCATGGCGGATTCGCCACATTGGTTCTAGACCCAATCATTGATGGATTTCACCTCACTAGAGTCCTTATGGACGGCGGCAGCAGCCTGAACCTGCTTTATCAGGATAAAGTGCGAAAAATGGGCATAGATCCCTCAAGGATTAAACCCACAAAGACGACCTTTAAAGGCGTCATACCAGGTGTAGAGGCCAAGCTGCAGGCTCGGTTACACTTGAGGTGGTCTTGGATCCCGGATAATTTACGGCGAGGAGTTAATCTTCGACATAGACCCGTTCCGTAGTGGCTATCACGCGCTGCTCGGATGAACCGCATTTGCAAAGTTCAATGCGGTGCCGCACTACGCAGACCTCAAGCTCAAGATGCCAGGCCCTCGAGGAGTCATTACGGTCAATGGAAACACTGAACGCTCTCTCCGAACAGAGGAGGATACGGCGGCCCTCGCGGCGGAGGTACAAAGCAGCCTTTCAAGGCAATTCTCCAGTCCGGCCATTAAACGTCCGGACACCGTCAAGCGCGCCTGGAGTAACCTACAACAAGACCGCCTGGCACGTTCCGAGCAAGCGTAGCAATGCGGCCCCAACCCCAGCCCTCGCGAAATTGCGAAACCAGTACTACGCGTACATAACTACGCTCTGGAAATACCATGGGCATAGGGGGAGGAGCACGACCACGGCATGCCCAAAATGCGGCTCAACCGCACCAGGGGCTCCCGATTTTGTCATTCTATTTTTTCTTCTTACTTTCAGGACACCACTCTACGGAAGGCCTGTCCGGCAGTACAATCGCCGAACACACGATGCAACAGCCATGGAGGCAGAAAGCTACGTCGAGTGTCTAGGTGGTCTCTATAACGAGTAGTATACTTGTTTCACATATCATCCCGCAGCTCGCCCCTGGAGGGGGACATGTCAAATAGTCCCATCTCTTTCTTATCGCACTATTTGTATCGTCCGGCTTTTACCGCAACCTTTTCAAATAAACAATACATAGCTTTTGTCTATTATTGCATTCCCTTTTTATCTATATATGTTCATTAATGACATTATGCAACCGTACACTTTGGTACGGCCAATACACTAGGGGCTTACGTACCCCAGAATATGGTGTGAGAAGTCTGAACACTCTCATGAGTGCGGCACCCCGAACTTATAGCATTATATGCATCAGCTCCGAATCATGTATTGGGTCAATAGTTGGGTTTGCCCGGCTCCCATGTTTTGGTACCTTACGTTCCGTTATATCGGCTAAGGTAGCGCTGGGAGAACCACTGTGATTGTGCCCGGCTGAGCTGGGCTAAGCACCTCGATGGAGAAAGCCAAAACGACCGTCATGGTAGGGCGAGAGCTGGTCATGATTCGAGAGGTTTCGAGTCCCTAAAGACTTATGCCGCTTAGAGCGAGGAGTCGGCTTTGTCTGGACTAGGCGTGGATAGCGCACCGAACTCGGTCTTCCGAATACTAGGGCCTTCGCCGAAATTTAAAATTATAGAATTCTATGGCTAAGTGAGAGTGTTCAAGCATTATAGTCTGATTGCCTTGTTCGTTGTGTTGAGCGCCTCCCTCGAAGGACCCAAGAATGGGAAATAGAGTGCTCAAGTTTATCCCGAACACCCCAGCACACGTGGCATGGGGGCAGAAGCCGACGACTCGCCATCTCTCAAATTTAATAAACGGACGCACAGAAGGTAATATTTTAAATTCAAAAGCGTTGCTTAGCGCATATGAACAAGTTTTCAGCGTACAGGATCACAAATGCGAGTTTACTCAAAAATTACATCTTTGGAGCATTCATCCGCTATAAGGCGAGCACACTTCAGGACGCCCTCATAATACATCTCGGGCTTGCGATGCTCCTTGCCCGACGGTGGTCCATTCGTCACAAGCTTCTCGGTCCATCTTGCCCAGTGCACTTTAGCACGGGCAAGGCCCCACGGCACCTTCGATGCATCTGGGCGCTTAATGACTTCAAGCCATGGACAGGCATCCACCAGCCGCCTCACCAGCCCGAAGTAGCTCCCAGGCATGGTTTCCCCAGGCCATAGACGGACTACGAGACCCTTCATGGCCTGTTCGGCCACCTTATGTAGCTCGACCAGCTGCTTCAGCTGGTCGCACAAGGGCACCGAGTGTCCGGCCTCAGCATACTGAGACCAGAACACCTTCTCCGTCGAGCACCCCTCTTCGGCTCGGTAGAATGCGGCGGCGTCAGACACACTCCGAGGAAGATCTGCGAATGCTCCTGGTGAGCTCCGGACTCGGGTAAGTAACAAGTAATTCACTTTAACGTGCTTGCTTTGCATAAATAATACCTTACCCGCCGCTATCTTCTTCATCGCCTCAATTTCATGGAGGGCTTTTTGGGCTTCGGCCTTGGCAGATTTGGCGCTCTCAAGCGCCGAGGCGAGCTCGGACTCTCGAGTCTTTGAGTCAAGCTCCAAGCTCTCGTGTTTTTTCACGAGATCCTGAAGCTCTAGCTGCACCTCCGCCGCCCGCGCCTCCTGCTTTTCTCGCTCGACGCGTTCCACGGCCGCATTGTCTTCGGCCTTGGACAACGCCTTCTTCAGGGTCGCCACCTCAGTTGTGGCCCATGTAATACTCACTTTGGCCCTGTCATTTTTTGCAACCACGTCTTTTTTATATATAAATAAGGTATTACTTACCTTCCTTGTCTTCGAGATGCTTCTTGGCAAGGCCGAGCTAGTTCTAGGACCGCTCGAGGCTCGCTTCAATGCATCGACCTCCATGATCAAGACGGGCAGAGGTCAGCAGCGCAGCCTGCATTCCCATATTGACATACTTATGTTAGACTCCTCGATATCTTTTCGATCCTCGCCGGCTTTTCTTTCCGAACACCAAACTGAGCATCAGGGGCTACTGTCTATGCGGTAATATTATTACATATCTTAAATACATACCTCAAAGCCTGTTAGAAGGCTGGCACAGGCTTTAGTCAGCCCGCTCTTGGCGGACTGAAGCTTCTGGATCACCACACTCATAATAGTGCGGTGCTCCTCGTCGATGGAGGCACCGTTAAGCACCTCTAGCAGATTATCCGGTGCCTCCGGATGGACGGAGTTCACCGGCATCGTAGGCTTGCCCTTCTAACTAGGGGGCCGCCTGCCGGACTCCGGAACCGTTGAAGGTTCTGGTGCGGTGTCCGGCCTAGGGCCGGACTTGGAGCCCTTGGGGGTTTTATCCCCTTTGCGCCTAGAGTCCGGGAGGTCGCCTTGCGGCGCCTCCAGGACCACCCCCTCCTGGCTTGGACCCTTTTGGGACTCCACCTCGGCATCATCCGTAGGACGAGGGGAGGTAGCATTCGGAAGTCAAAGGCTATTCACATCCGACGAATCCAGGGATCCGCTCGACAAAGCGCCGAGCTGCGCCACGGGCGGACTGCATGATTATATTCGGCGTCAGAAGATACTGTGCAATAAAGGAACGCCATGAGTTATTCTGGTATCCGGATACTTATGATTTTGCCAGGGGCTTGGCCCTGGATGGCCAGTCCTCTTCGCCGTCGTCGGCGTTGGTGGAGTAGTCTGGAGGAAGGGTCCTTCCCTTCTTGGACCCTCCGGCCACCCAAGTTGGGGAGGCCTTCCTTTTCTGTCCTCCCCCCGCTCAAGGGGGAGAGGCCTCTTCTTCCTCCTCCTCATCTTCGTGGGAGGAGTGCGCCTCGGAGTCATCGGACAATGAATCCGACACCACCGAGCGCCGGGAACTCTTTCGAGTTCCCGCGGCCTTTTTCTTGGCCTTCTTCTCCGGCACCACATAAGGTGCCGGAACTTGCAGCCGCGTCAAGCGGGCGTCCGCTGGATCTTCGGGCAAAGGAGCCAAACAGTCGATCTATCCGGTCTTCTTCTGCCATTCCTGTCAAAGGAACAGGAGCTTAGATCCCGCATAGAGTCAAACTATGAAAAACAAGTATCCCGTAAAGGGCAAAATAAGCTTACTACGCTGGCTTGGCACTTCGCGCGGAATCCGCGATCCTCGGTGATGGGAGGGGGAACCTCGGCGCCCTTGAATAGCACCTTCCAGGCATCCTCGTGTGTTGTGTCAAGAGCCTGGTCAGAGTTTGGTGCTGGGCCGGGTTGAACTCCCATAAGTTAAAAGCCCGTCGTTGACACGGGAGGATCCGGCGGATGAGCATGACCTGGACTACGTTGACGAGTTTAACCTTTTTGTCCACCAGGTCTTGGACGCAGGTTTGGAGTCCGGTCCGCTCTTCCGAATTACCCCACGATAGGCCCTTCTCTTTCCAGGAGGTGAGCCGTGTGGGGATGCCAGATCGGAATTCGGGGGCCGCTGCCCATTCAGGGTCACGCGGTTCGGTGATGTAGAACCACCCCGATTGCCACCCCTTTATGGTCTCCACGAAGGAGCCCTCGAGCTACGTCACGTTGGGCATCTTGCCCACCATGGCGCCTCCGCACTCCGCTTGCTGGCCGCCCACTACCTTCGGCTTGACATTGAAGGTCTTCATCCATAAGCCTAAGTGGGGCTTGATGCGGAGGAAGGCCTCGCACACGATGATAAACGCCGAGATGTTGAGGACGAAGTTCGGGGCCCGATCATGGAAATCCAGGCCGTAGTAGAACATGAGCCCCCGGACAAATGAGTGAAGTGGGAAACCTAGTCCGCGGAGGAAATGGGTGAGGAATACCACCCTATCATGGGGCCTAGGGATGGGGATGAGATGCCCCTTTTCTGGGAGCAAGTGCGCAATGCCGTTAGACAAGTATCCGGCCTCCCTCAGCTTCTTGATGTGTCCCTCCGTGACGGAGGAGACCATCCGCTTGCCTCTAGCTCCGGACATGGCTGGAGAAGGTTGAGGTGGGATGTGCGGATTTGGGCGCTGGAGCTCGAGTGCGCGGAAATGGATAAGCAAAGGAGGAAGAAGGCGTAGATGAGAAAGGTGGATCCTTATCCCCTTATATGGGCGGACGAAACTATGTGCCCCCCACTAGCCTGGTAAAACTCGCTTATCTCCCAAGCGCCGTAATTAATGGCACGGTTGGGTTACCCGCCCGTATTGATGAGAATCCGGAATAAGGGACACGATCTCTGCTCGACAAGGCGTGTGGAAACCGCCTCACTAAGTCGCTTGAGGTGGGACAAGTAAAAATGATTGAATAAAGGCTTGGCGTAGTGTGATGTCACGCTGCGAAATCGTCGCCAGATTGGATTTGTGTAAATATTATTCTCTCTCTGTGGTGCGTGGAACTTATTTTGCGAGCCGACACTATCCTTGTGTTCAAAATCTTCTATGAAGTATTCGGAGGAGGAACCCGCCTTGCAATGTCAAGACAATCTGCGCTGCCGGACTCGTCGTCATTGAAGCCTGGTTGAGGGGCTCTTGAGGAGTCTGGATTAGGGGTGTCCGGATGGCGGCTATAGCCTTTGGCCGACTCGGACTATGAAGATACAAGATTGAAGACTTCGTCCCGTGTCCGGATGGGACTTTCCTTGGCGTGGAAGGCAAGCTTGGCGATCAGATATGTAGATCTCCTCCCATTGTAACCGACTCTGTGTAACCCTATCCGCTCCGGTGTCTATATAAGCGGAGGGTTTTAGTCCGTGGGGACGAACAACAATCATACCATAGGCTAGCTTCTAGGGTTTAGCCTCTCTGATCTCGTGGTAGATCTACTCTTGTACTACCCATATCATCAATATTAATCAAGCAGGAGTAGGGTTTTACCTCCATCGAGAGGGCCCGAACCTGGGTAAAAACATCGTGTCCCTTGTCTCCTGTTACCATCCGCCTAGATGCACAGTTCGGGACCCCCTACCCGAGATCCACCGGTTTTGACACCGACAACCCTCGCGAGGTGCCAAGCCTCGCGAGGCAGACGACACCAAGACCATCTCAGGGGCAGCCTCACTAGTCTGGCTCCCGAGGAGCGGAGATATCTGTTCAAGGGGCACCTCGCAAGGTTCACGTGACGTGAGCCATGACGACTAAGGCCAGGCGGGGGCCAGTAGGCATAGTGTACCAGTTTCCTCTTTGGTGCTAAAAAGGCAGGCGCGGGCGAGGAGTCCCGAGGCATCAGGCAAAGGTTTCCATATCGGTGCAACGAGACCAAGAACAGCAGGACGGCAGGACGGAGGTCACCCCGGAGCCGACAGCTGCATCACCACTAGAGCCTTTGGCATGCGAAGACCAACTTTTGTCAGGATAGCTTGTACTAGTTGTCTCCCTTCAAATTGGCCGTTGTGGGATCCCTTCCCGCCTACATTTGGGAAGAGGACCAGGGCCTCCATAAACAGGACTAGCCACCACCATAGGAGGCATCTCATCTGATCTTGATTGGGTCCAATCCACCAAGGCCATCTCACCAGCTCACTGACCTCAAGAACACCTCTCCTCAGGAGGATGTTCATACCTTGTACTTGTTCATCCTAAACCTGCAAGGCAATCCACCACACCACACTGGAGTAGGGTATTACACTACAACAGTGGCCCGAACTAGTATAAACCCATGTGTTCTTTGGGTTTGTCGAGCTAGGCCTTGAGATCGTTGTGCTAGCGAGCTAGGGAGAGAGAGATTTCTTCATGCGCACCCAGAGTTCGAACCTCAAGGGTTTGCCAGAACCCAGAATCCGACATTTGTCGCGTCAGGCAGGGGGTGCACCGAAGCTTTTCCTCCATCGATCCACGCTCCATTGCTCCGCCGCATCCATGGCTGATGCTCGCCGAGCCCGTGCTGAGCGCCGGGCCGCCCTTGCCGCTCACGTTGCTCAGACGACGCCCATTGGCGGACCTCCCCGCCATTCTCCGTCACCCGCTGCCAACGCCGCCACCGGCCCGGCGGGGAATGAGCAGCAAGCTTCATCACTGCAGCCCTTTGTGTGGCAGGACGGACGCACTGCCACCCCGTCGCTGACTCCGGCAGGCTCGTCGTCCCGCGCTCGTTGTGCACCCATGGACGCGCAGGTCACGCTGCTCATAGCACGCGAGCTCCTTCGTTATCGCCCGGTCGACGACCTCTACGAAGACTGGCTGGACCGCATTGCCGAGCTCATCAGCGCTGTTGGGGGCTCTCCTGCACTGTCTCTCTCGCTGCCTTGCCCACCTCCAGCTGCAGGCGACGTAGTCCACGGAGCGCCTCCATCGCCTCTGCATCAAGATGCCGCCCTCCCAACAAGATGCGCGGCCCCGCGGCGCGACCCACCGTGCAGGGCGCCCGCGCACGAAGAAGGAAGCTGCCAAGAAGTCCCTCGGCAGCAAGAAAACGCTCCTGCACTCCCAGCACCTCCGCGTCAAGACCGTGTGCCGCTTACGGCGGCGGCGCGTGGGTACCAGGACTAGGCTCCGCCTCTGGGACGGGCCCCGGTGATCACAATAGGTTGTCGTGCCTTCACTCTCGAGCTGTGCAGCTTCGTCTGGCCCGGCAAGTTCAAGCTAGACCTGCCTCCGCGCTACGACGGCACCCCCAACCCTGCAGAGTTCTTGCAGCTCTACGAGCTAAGCATCAAGGCAGCCAACAATGACGAGAAGGTCATGGTGAACTGGTTTCCCATGGCCCTCAAGGATGGCGCGCGCTCGTTGCTCCGGAACCTGCCCGCGGGATCAATCTCCTCCTGGGGCGAGATGTGTGAGTGCTTCGTCGCCAACTTCCAGGGCACCCGCGACCGCCCGCCGGCCGCGGGTGACCTGCGGCGCATCAGGCAGTAGCCAGGGGAAACTCTGCAGAAGTACATCCAGCGCTTCAACAGCGTCCGCCTCAAGATCCACAAGGTGACGAACGAGGCCATCATCTTCACGTTCTCCGATGGCGTCCGCGACATCAAGATGAAGGAGGAGCTCGCGATCCACGAGGACCTATGCACGGCCCTGGAGATGTTCGACATGGCGATCAAGTGCGCAAGAGCTGAGGAGGGGCGCCTCTCCCTCCTCGAGCTTCCAGCTGTCGACACAGAAGACAAGAAGGCCAAGACCAACGATATGAAGCGCAAGGGAGCATCCGTGCTCGCGGCCGATCTAGAGATGAAGCGCGGCTGCGACCACCCGGAGTCGTCAAAGGGCAGCCGTCCGTTCTATGCCTTCAAGAACGTACACAACCACAACACTGATGACTGTCAAGAGCTCAGGGCCATCCGTGATGGGCGCTTCGGTCGACGCCCCGAGCGCAACGACCGGGGCTACGACCAAGGAGGAGGATGAAATGGGGGACGCTGGGACGACTGCAGCCCCCACCTGGAGTGGCACGACCGGCCTCGTGAGGACCGCTGACAGGACCAGCCTCGCGACGGCGCCTGGAGAGAACAGCCTCGTGAGGAATGCCCTCCGGGCAACGCAGGCCTCCCTCCGCTCTCGCCACCACCGAGGAGGAACGATGACCATCATCAGGACGAGGGGGCTGGGAGCTTCCAGGAGCCTCGCGCCGTCGCTTGCATCTTGGGTGGCGCTCAGGCACCAGCCTCCCGGTGCATCTTCAAGCTGTTTGCTCATGAGGTGAACTCGGCCCTCCCCGGGCTCGAAGCGACGTGCCCGCTCAGGTGGTCCAAGTGCGCCCGACCACCTCAAGTGCGCGGCAACCGCCAGCTCCCTCCTGATGCTCTGCTCGCCCGTCATCAGTAATGTACAAGTCACCAAGACCCTCATCGACGGCGGTGTAGGGCTCAATATCCTTTCCATTGAGACATTCGACCGCCTCCAAGTGCCATACGATCAGCTACAACCTACCAAGCCCTTCTCAGGAGTGACCGATGGCTCCAACACCCCGATCGGGCAGGTCCGCCTCCCTGTCACCTTCAGCCAGCGCGACAACTAGCGCACCAAGCTCATTGACTTTGACATCGCCCACATCTGCCTGCCGAATAACACGATCCTCGGGTATCCAGCCCTGGCCAAGTTCATGGCAGTGACCCATCACGGCTACAATGTCCTCAAGATGCCAGGGAGCGGCGGCATCATCGCGGTTGCTTGCGAGGAAAAGGACGCGGTGTGCTCCCTCAAGCGCATTTACCAAGCTGCAGCAGCTGAAGACCCAGATAACGAAGGCGCCGTCTACCCTCCTGAGGCCATCCCCAAGAAGAAGAAGCGGCTGCTCCACCAAGGGCCTTAGGAGAGCAGCGTTTCCAGTGGCACCACCTCAGGACCTGCGCCCACAGATGGTGCACCTCCCTCCCTCGCATAGGAAGGCGTGCACGGTGCCCTCCTCAGGATGGGCTCGGGGGCTCTCTTGTGGAGAGCCTCAGACTTAGCCAATGTCACGAGGGAGGTGCTTGGGCACCATTTGGAGGCGTGCTTCGCCGCACATTTCCCTCAAGAGGGCACAAGGCATGGAGCGCATGGTGCTCAGGACTTCATCACCAAGGCGACCGAGGAGCTTCAAGAAGCAAGGACCGTATGCGGCGACCGCCGCCCACCACCTGGCGCAGCTCCCCATCCTGGAGAGTGTGACGAGCTTCGCATCTGCGTCGACATCCCAGGACTCAACAGGGTCGCGTCTCAGGAGCGTTTCTGGCCTTCGCGCGTTGGTCGGTGCGAGGGTCCACCTCACAGCTATGTCCGCATGCCCTTTGCCTTGCCGAATGCGGCTGTCACCTCCCAGCGCGACTTGTGGAGCATTCTGGCAGCTCAGGAGGCCAGGCATCAGGCAGTCCTGGTAGAGATGGCGACGGTTCTTCATGAGGCGTCCGGGCCCTCAGAGCCTCCTAAGGCTCAGGACCGAGGCGACTCGTGAGGAGCAGCTTCTTCAGCATGCGTCTTCGGCTATTCCAGCACCTCTCCAGGACTGGTACCAGGTGACTCTTTCCGGTTCATTCAGCTGGGGGCGCCCCTCGGGCTGCATCATCCCCGGGTCGCATGGGCCTGTCCCTGTATTATGTATTCTTTTGCATCTTTAGCTTACTCTGCTGGGGGCTCCCTCGGGCTGCATCATTCCCAGGCCGCTCGGGTCCGTCCCAGTGGGATGTATCGTTCTCGCATCTATCTGAACTAGTTTTCCCACTTGCTTGGATTACCTTATCATTACTACCAGCCTGCCTGTTGCCCTTCGCGGCCACCCGCGTTGCTGACCGGCCTCCTGCTCATACCACAACGGGGGCAACACGTGTTGGCACGACGCTTGTGCTCGCGTCCGTTCCTGCAATGCTGAAAAACCTAAGTGGTTGAGCTCTGGCTCGCGGCATGCCCCGCGCACGTCACCTCACCAGGCCCTCAGTGCCTTCATCTTCTTGTGGAAAGACCAGCGGCAGGGCAGCAAATGTGATTGCAATCTGTATTCCTCCCTCGGGCTAACCTGCAGGAATATCCGGAGCCTAGCTACGGCGGCACCGCAGGCTCCTTCCTTTTCTCACACAATTCGCTTGCGCATTAAAGGGGGGGGCTCCTGAGCATCGCATCTTATGAGCTCTTACTGACTCTCCAGCCATCACCCCCTGGCCTTGACCACGACACCGCGACCTGGCATACCAGCCGCAACTCAGCTCGTTCGAAGGTTGGGACCCGAGGACGCAGAGCACCTAGAAGAGCATGAAATAGGGAGGGAAGCTGGCGCGGGCCTAACCCAGTCATACCACTACCATTGACGCACGAATCGGGCACTGCACAAGGAAACCGCCTCAGACTTGATAAGATAAGTCATGTATTCAAGTCAGCCCAGCACGTGACTTAGGGTTTTCGGCTCGTGCAGCCTTGCTCTGGCAATGTCGCCTTCCTTTTCTACCTTTATGAAGCTGCTTGCACGCCAAGGGGGACCTCTTGAGCATCGCACCTCAGGAGCTCTTACCGGACCTTGGCCGCTCACCTCGTAGCCTCGACCATGGCATCGTGTCCTGGCATACCAGCGATGGCTAACACTTGCCTAGGGACTGGGACATGTCGGCTCAGAGCACTAAGCTGCCGCGAGGACCAAAAGGGGGGACAATGCCGAAGCAAGACGCGCAATCATGAATTTCACAATTGGAATAACATCTCTACAAAGCACTACAGATTCTTTACACACACCCACGGGGTTCATCTCGATTCCTCGCAGGGAACAAAAGATGAAGGCTTCCAGGAGTCATATCTAAAGGCTTCGCCGCTGACGCCATCATCAACAGTGGGCCACGGGAGGCCGACCCAACCCCATCCAGATCAACAACGAAGACAGGCGGACGCCGTTGCTGTGCTCGGGGCGCGACGAGAGCTCGAGGGCACATAGCAGTTGTCGCTCGTCTCCAGGGTCTCGTCAGGCTCGGGAGAGTCACTGGACTCCCAGGCGCCATTGCTGCTTCTGGAGGAGCTGTCACCAGGACCAAGGGCGGGCCTAGCGCCAGCCGCCGCGCCGCCCTGGCGCCCCCCTCCTGGGCAACACTCCAGAGGACGGCCTTCCACATCAAAGACCTTGTAGAACATTGTGGAGGTGCCGTCGTACTCGAAGTGGATGGCGAGGGCCCCCTGCTCTCGAGTGACCTCACGTTGAGTGACTGATGGTGTCCTAGACTAGGGGAGGTACTCACCACGTCGTCTCCCGGCCAGGTGGATCGGGCCGAGGACCCCCGTGGCGGTCCTATCTGTTGGAAATATGCCCTAGAGGCAATAATAAATTAGTTATTATTATTATATTTCCTTGTTCATGATAATCGTTTATTATCCATGCTATAATTGTATTGATAGGAAACTCAAATACATGTGTGGATACATAGACAACACCATGTCCCTAGCAAGCCTCTATTGGCTAGCTCGTTGATCAATAGATGGTTATGGTTTCCTAACCATGGACATTGGATGTCATTGATAACGGATCACATCATTAGGAGAATGATGTGATGGACAAGACCCAATCCTAAGCATAGCACAAGATCGTAGTTCGTTTTGCTAGAGCTTTTCCAATGTCAAGTATCTCTTCCTTAGACCATGAGATTGTGCAATTCCGGATACCGTAGGAGTGCTTTGGTGTATCAAACGTCACAACGAATCGGGTGACTATAAAGGTGCACTACAGGTATCTCCGAAAGTGACCATTGGGTTGACACGGATCGAGGCTGGATTTGTCACTCCGTAAACGGAGAGGTATCTCTGGGCCCACTCGGTAGGACATCATCATAATGTGCACAATGTGACCAAGGGGTTGATCACGGGATGATGTGTTACGGAACGAGTAAAGAGACTTGCGGTAACGAGATTGAACAAGGTATCAATATACCGACGATCGAATCTCGGGCAAGTACAATACCGCTAGACAAAGGGAATTGTATACGGATTGATTGAGTCCTTGACATCGTGGTTCATCCGATGAGATCATCGTGGAACATGTGGGAGCCAACATGGGTATCCAGATCCCGCTGTTGGTTATTGACCGGAGAACGTCTCGGTCATGTCGATGTCTCCGAACCCGTAGGGTCTACACACTTAAGGTTCGGTGGCGCTAGGGTTATATAGGAAGCTTGTATGTGGTTACCGAATGTTGTTCGAGTCCGGATGAGATCCCGGACGTCACGAGGAGTTCGGAATGGTCCGGAGGTAAAGATTTATATATGGAAAGTTGTTGTTGGGTTAGGAAAAAGTTCGGGTTTTTCGGTATTGTACCGGAAGCTTCGGAAGGTTCCGGAGGATTCGGAGGGGTCCGGAGGTCCGGAAATTGTTCCACCACGTCCAATACAGTAGCATGGGCTGTAGGGGGCGCCCTAGCCTTAATGGGCCAGGGAACCAGCCCCCAAGGCCCATGCGCATGGGAGGGGGAAACCCTAAGGGGAGGGCCTCCACTTGACTTGGGAGGCACTCCTCCCCTCTGGCCGCCCCCAAGTCCCATCTAGGGCTGGCCGCACCCCTTGGGGTGGGAAACCCTAAAGGGGCGCAGCCCCCTTTCCCCTATATATACTTGAGGTTTTAGGGCTGCCACACATGAGTTCTCTCCCTCTTGGTGCAGCCTGCCCTCCTCCTCCTCCTCTCCCTTGGTGCTTGGCGAAGCCTGCGGGATTGCCACGCTCCTCCACCACCACCATGCCGTTGTGTTGCTGATGGATGGAGTCTTCCTCAACCTCTCCTCTCTCCTTGCTGGATCAAGGCATGGGAGACGCCACCGGCTGTACGTGTGTTGAACGCGGAGGTGCCGTCCGCTCGGCACTAGGATCTCCGGTGATTTGGATCACGAGCAGTACGACTCCTTCAACCCCGTTCTCATGAACGCTTCCGCTTAGCGATCTACAAGGGTATGTAGATGCACTCTCCTTCCCTCGTTGCTAGTTTCTCCATAGATAGATCTTGGTGACACGAGGAAAATTTTGAATTTCTGCCACGCTCCCCAACAAAGGGCATCATGAGCTAGGTCTATTGCGTAGATTCTTTGCACGAGTAGAACACAAAGTAGTTGTGGGCGTTGATGTTGTTCAATATGCTTACCGTTACTAGTCCAATCTTGTTTCGACGGTATTGTGGGATGAAGCGGCCCGGACCGACCTTACACGCATTTCTACGTGAGACAGGTTCCACCGATCGACATGCACTTGGTGCATAAGGTGGCTAGCGGTGCCGCCTCCCACTTTAGTCGGAATGGATTCGATGAAAAGGGTCCTTATGAAGGGTAAATAGCAATTGGCATATCACGTTGTGGTTTTATGAGGTAGGAAACGTTCTTGCTAGAAACCCAAAGCAGCCACGTAAAACATGCAACAACAATTAGAGGACGCCTAACTTGTTTTTGCAGGGTATGCTATGTGATGTGATATGGCCAAGAAGAATGTGATGAATGATATGTGATGTATGAGATTGATCATGTTCTTGTAATAGGATTCACGACTTGCATGTCGATGAGTATGACAACCGGCAGGAGCCATAGGAGTTGTCTTTATTTATTGTATGACCTGCGTGTCATTAAACAACGCCATGTAATTACTTTACTTTATTGCTAACGGTAGCCATAGTAGTAGAAGTAATAGTTGGCGAGACAACTTCATGAAGACACGATGATGGAGATCATGATGATGGAGATCATGGTGTCATGCGGTGACGATGATGATCATGGAGCCCCAAGATGGAGATCAATGGAGCTATATGATATTGGCCATATCATGTCACTACTATATAATTGCATGTGATGTTTATTATGTTTATGCATCTTGTTTACTTAGAACGACGGTAGTAAATAAGATGATCCCTCATTAAAATTTCAAGAAGTGTTCTCCCTAATCGTGCACCGTTGCTACAGTTCGTCGCTTCTAAGCACCACGTGATGATCGGGTGTGATGGATTCTTACGTTCACATACAACGGGTGTAAGCAAGATTTACACACGCAGAAACACTTAGGGTTAACTTGACGAGCCTAGCATGTGAAGACATGGCCTCGGAACACGGAGACCGAAAGGTCGAGCATGAGTCGTATAGTAGATACGATCAACATGAAGATGTTCACCGATGATGACTAGTCCGTCTCACGTGTTGATCGGACACGGCCTAGTTGATTCGGATCATGTAATCACTTAGATGACCGAGGGATGTCTATCTGAGTGGGAGTTCATAAGATGAACTTAATTATCCTGAACATAGTCAAAAGACCTTTTGCAAATTATGTCGTAAGCTCACGCTTTAGTTCCACTGTTTAGATATGTTCCTAGAGAAAATATAGTTGAAAGTTGAAAGTAGCGATTATGCGGACAGTAGAAAGCTTATGTCCTTAATGCACCTCGGTGTGCTGAACCCCAAACGTCGTTTGTGGATGTTGCGAACATCGGACATACACGTTTTGATAACTACGTGATAGTTCAGTTAAACGGTTTAGAGTTGAGGCACCAAAGACGTTTTGAAACGTCATGAACATATGAGATGTTTCGAGGGCTGAAATTGGGATTTCAGGCTCGTGCCCACGCCAAGAGGTATGAGACCTCCGACGATTTTCTTAGCCTGCAAACTAAGGAGAAAAGCTCAATCGTTGAGCTTGTGCTCAGATTGTCCGGGTACAACAATCACTTGAATCGAGTGGGAGTTAATCTTCCGGATGAGATAGTGATGTTTCTCCAAAGTCATTGCCACCAAGCTGCTAGAGCTTCGTGATGAACTATAACATATCGGGGATAGATATGATGATCCTTGAGGTATTCACGATGTTTGACATCGCGAAAGTAGAAATCAAGAAGGAGCATCAATTGTTGATGGTTGGTGAAACCACTAGTTTCAAGAAGGGCAAGGGCAAGAAGGATACTTCATGAAACGGCAAATCAGCTGCTGCTCTAGTGAAGAAACCCAAGGTTGAACCCAAACCGAGACTAAGTGCTTCGTAATAAAGGAACAACCATTGGAGCAGAATTACCCTAGATACTTGGTAGATGAGAAGGCTGGAAAGGTCGATAGAAGTATATTGATATACATTATGTTAATGTGTACTTTACTAGTACTCCTAGTAGCACCAGGGTATTAGATACCGTTCGGTTGCTAAGTGTTAGTAACTCAAATAAAAGCTACGGAATAAAAGGAGACTAGCTAAAGGTGAGCTGACGATATGTGTTGGAAGTGTTTCCAAGTTTGATGTGATCAAACATCGCACGCTCCCTCTACCATCAAGATTAGTATTAAACCTGAATAATTGTCATTTGGTGTTTGCGTTGAGCATAGACATGATTGGATTATGTCTATCGCAATACGGTTATTCATTTAAGGAGAATAATGGTTACTCTATTTATTTGAATAATACCTTCAATGGTCTTGCACCTAAAGGAATGGTTTATTGAATCTCGATCGTAGTGATACACATTTTCATGCCAAAAGTATAAGATAGTAATGATAGTACCACTTACTTGTGGCAATCGCCATATAAGTCATATTGGTGTAAACGCATGAAGAAGCTCCATGTTGATGGATCTTTGGACTCACTCGTTTTGAAAAGTTTGAGACATGCGAACCATGTCTATTGGTGTATACGCATGAAGAAACTCCATGCAGATGGATCGCTTAGACTCACTTGATTTTGAATCACTTGAGATATGCAAAACATACCACATGGGCAAGATGACCTGAAAAGCCTCGGTTCAAAGAAGATGGAACAAGATAGCAACTTGTTGGAAGTAACACATTTTGATATGTGCAGTCCAATGAATGCCGAGGCATGCGATGAATATCGTTATGTTCTTACTTCACAGATGATTCGAGTAGATGTTGAGTATATTTACTTGATGAAACACAAGTCTGAATTATTGAATGGTTCAAGTAATTTCAGAGTGAAGTTGAAGATCTTCGTGACAAGAGGATAAAATGTCGTGATATGATCATAGAGATGGATATCTGAGTTCGAGTTTTGGCACACTATTAAGACATTGTGGAAATTGTTTCACAATTAATACCGCTGGAACACCATAGTGTGATGGTGTGTCCGAACATCATAGTTGCACTCTATTGGATATGGTGCGTACCATGATATCTCTTATCGAATTACCACTATCGCTCATGGGTTAGGCATTAGAGACAACCGCACTCACTTTAATAGGGCACCACGTAATTCCGTTGAGATGACACCGTATGAACTATGGTTTAGAGAAACCTAAGTTGTCATTTCTTAAAGGTTTGGGGCTATGACGCTTATGTGAAAAAGTTTCAGGTTGATAAGCTCGAACCCAAAGCGGATAAAATGCATCTTCATAGGACACCCAAAACAGTTGGGTATACCTCCTAATTCAGATCCGAAAGCAATAGGGATTGTTTCTTGAATCGGGTCCTTTCTCGAGGAAAAGTTCGTCTCGAAAAGTTGAGTGGGAGGATGGTGGAGACTTGATGAGGTTATTGAACCATCACTTCAACTAGTGTGTAGCAGGGCACAGGAAGTTGTTCCCGTGGCACCTACACCAATTGAAGTAGAAGCTTATGATAGTGATCATGAAGTTTGGATCAAGTCACTAACGCACCTCGAGGGTGACAAGGATGCGTACTACTTCGAGTGGTACAGTTCTGTCTTGAAGGTCATGTTGCTAGACAACAATGAACCCACGAGCTATGGAGAAGCGATGGTGGGCCCAAATTCTACAAATGGTTAGAAGCCATGAAATCCGAGATAGGATCCATGTATCGAACAAAGCATGGACTTTGGTGGACTTGCCCGATGATCGGCAAGCCATTGAAATAAATGGATCTTTAAGAAGAAGACGGACATGGACGGTAATGTCACCTTCTATGAAGCTCGACTTGTGGCAAAGAGTTTTCACAAGTTCAAGGAGTTGACTATGATGAGATTTTCTCATCCGTAGCGATGCTTAAGTCCGTCGGAATCATGTTAGCATTAGCTGCATTTATGAAATCTGGCAAGATGGATGTCAAAACGATTTTCCTTACCGGCCAGAAGGAAAGGTTGTATGTGATACAATCGAAAAGTTTTGTCGATCCTAAGGATGCTAAAAGGTATGCTAGCTCCAATGATCCTTCTAAGGACCTGGAGTAAGCATCTCGGAGTTGGAATGTGCACTTTGATGAGATGATCAAAGATTTTGGGTGTATACAAAGTTTATGAGAAACTTGTATTTCCAAAGAAGTGAGTGGGAGCACTATAGAATTTCGATGAGTATATATTGTTGACATATTGATGATCGAAATGATGTAGAATTTCTGGAAAGCATATAGGGTTATTTGAAAGATGATTTTCAATAGAAAACCTGCATTAAGTTACTTGAACATTGAGCATCAAGATCTATAAGGATAGATCAAAATGCTTAATAGTACTTTCAAATGAGCACATACCTTGACATGATCTTGAAAGTGTTCAAGATGGATCACCAAAGAAGGAGTTCTTGCACGAGATGTAAGGTATGAAGTTAAGAGTTAAAGCTCGACCACGGCAGAAAAGAGAGAAAGGACGAAGGTCGCCCCTATGCTTCGATATAGGCTCTATAGTATGCTATCTTTGTGTACCGCACCGAAGTGTGCCTTGCCATGAGTCATCAAGGGTACAAGAATGATCCAGAATGGGGATCATTGGACAGCGGTCAAAATTGTCCTTGGAGTAAATAAGGACATGTTTCTCGATTATGGAGGTGATAAAGAGTTCGCGTAAAGGGTTACGCCGATGCAAGCTTTAACACCTATCCGAGTGACTCGAGAGCAAACCGGATACGTATAGTGGAGCAACCATTTGGAATAGCTCCAAGTGGAGCGTGAAAACAGCATTTGCAATATGACATAGAGATTTGTGAAGTACACACGGATCTGAAAGGTTCGAGACCGTTGACTAAAACCTCTCTCACAAGCAAAACATGATCAAACCCCGTAACTCATTGAGACTTAATCACATGGTGATGTGAACTAGTTTAAGACACTAGTAAACTCTTTGGATGTTGGTCACATGGCGATGTGACCTATCAGTGTTAATCACATGGCGATGTGAACTAGATTATTGACTCTAGTGCAAGTGGGAGACTGTTGGAAATATGCCCTAGAGGCAATAATAAATTAGTTATTATTATATTTCCTTGTTCATGATAATCGTTTATTATCCATGCTATAATTGTATTGATAGGAAACTCAAATACATGTGTGGATACATAGACAACACCATGTCCCTAGTAAGCCTCTATTGGCTAGCTCGTTGATCAATAGATGGTTATGGTTTCCTAACCATGGACATTGGATGTCATTGATAACGGGATCACATCATTAGGAGAATGATGTGATGGACAAGACCCAATCCTAAGCATAGCACAAGATCGTAGTTCGTTTTGCTAAAGCTTTTCCAATGTCAAGTATCTCTTCCTTAGACCATGAGATCGTGCAATTCCCGGATTCCGTAGGAGTGCTTTGGTGTATCAAACGTCACAACGAATCGGGTGACTATAAAGGTGCACTACAGGTATCTCGAAAGTGACCATTGGGTTGACACGGATCGAGGCGGGATTTGTCACTCCGTAAACGGAGAGGTATCTCTGGGCCCACTCGGTAGGACATCATCATAATGTGCACAATGTGACCAAGGGGTTGATCACGGATGATGTGTTACGGAACGAGTAAAGAGACTTGCCGTAACGAGATTGAACAAGGTATCGGTATACCGACGATCGAATCTCGGGCAAGTACAATACCGCTAGACAAAGGGAATTGAATACGGGATTGATTGAGTCCTTGACATCGTGGTTCATCCGATGAGATCATCGTGGAACATGTGGGAGCCAACATGGGTATCCAGATCCGCTGTTGGTTATTGACCGGAGAACGTCTCGGTCATGTCGCAGATGTCTCCGAACCCGTAGGGTCTACACACTTAAGGTTCGATGACGCTAGGGTTATATAGGAAGCTTGTATGTGGTTACCGAATGTTGTTCGAGTCCGGATGAGATCCCGGACGTCACGAGGAGTTCGGAATGGTCCGGAGGTAAAGATTTATATATGGAAAGTTGTTGTTGGGGTTCCGGAAAAGTTGGGTTTTTCGGTATTGTACCGGGAAGCTTCCAGAAGGTTCCGGAGGATTCCGGAGGGGTCCGGAGGTCCGGAAATTGTTCCACCACGTCCAATACAGTAGCATGGGCTGTAGGGGGGCGCCCTAGCCTTAATGGGCCAGGGGAACCAGCCCCCCCAAGGCCCATGCGCATGGGAGGGGGGAAACCCTAAGGGGGAGGGCCTCCACTTGACTTGGGAGGCACTCCTCCCCCTCTTGGCCGCCCCCCAAGTCCCATCTAGGGCTGGCCGCACCCCTTGGGGTGGGAAACCCTAAAGGGGGCGCAGCCCCCCCTTTCCCCTATATATACTTGAGGTTTTAGGGCTGCCATACACATGAGTTCTCTCCCTCTTGGTGCAGCCCTGCCTCTCCTCCTCCTCCTCTCCCTTGGTGCTTGGCGAAGCCCTGCGGGATTGCCACGCTCCTCCACCACCACCATGCCGTTGTGTTGCTGATGGATGGAGTCTTCCTCAACCTCTCCCTCTCTCCTTGCTGGATCAAGGCATGGGAGACGTCACCGGGCTGTACGTGTGTTGAACGCGGAGGTGCCGTTCCGTTCGGCACTAGGATCTCCGGTGATTTGGATCACGACGAGTACGACTCCTTCAACCCCGTTCTCATGAACGCTTCCGCTTAGCGATCTACAAGGGTATGTAGATGCACTCTCCTTCCCTCGTTGCTAGTTTCTCCATAGATAGATCTTGGTGACACGTAGGAAAATTTTGAATTTCTGCTACGTTCCCCAACACTATCATGGGCCACTTCGGACAGCCCATGCCGCATAAAAGGAAGATTCCGCAAGACTTGGTGATCAAGACAAGGACTCCTCTCCACAAACGTATTCGGCTAGTACTCTTGTTATCCTAGGCCTCTGGTGCATTATATAAGACAAGGCCAGGCTAGTCGATAGATTATGATTATGACATTACTCATCATACCCTTAGGTCTTAGACCACAACATATGATCTGGAGGTAGATCAAACTCTTGTAACCCTATATTCATCAAGATCAATCAAGCAGGAAGTAGGGTATTGCCTTGATAGAGAGGGCCCGAACCTGGGTAAAACATCGTGTCCCCTGTCTCCTATTGCCCATCGATCCATGACACACAGCTTGGGACCCCCTACCCGAGATCTGTCGGTTTTGACACCGACAATGATGCTTTCATTGAGAGTTCCACTGCGTGATTGGCAAAGGGTCAATGGCTCGTCTGCAGATCGACTGCGACGTCGGCATCTTCATCGCCGGCTCGACTGATCACCTTGGCTTGACCAAGGACTGTGCCATGCCTCCGATCATCATATTAGGATGCGGGCTTCCATCAACATCAACTCAGATCCCTATCATAATCATGGAGAAATCATCCTTGGGGCTCGGGGGCTCAACGTCAACATTGCCCTCGGGCGACCACGCCGTTTTTTCGAACATCAAACTTGTATCTACTGCCACCACCTCCTAAGCATCATTTTGACGATTCCTTTGGTGGAATTGTGCGGAATTAAGTCTACAACAACCATGCAAAATTTTGTCAAGTTCCGATGGAGGAATCTCCGGCAATCTACGATATACCAGAGCCCTATCAAATCTAGACGGGAATCTGGACGAGTTTAGGGCGTGGTCTCCAGCACCTAGCTCGGTCGTCTTTTGGAAGATCCAACCATTGATCGGCAGCTAAATTCCTATATCTACCACCCCTCGAAATTTCAGCTCTATCCGACGGTCCAAACTCCAGGAACCTTCCAATTAGTGCATCACTTTTCGGATCTGTTTTTTGCGCGAACACGGATCCGACCATAATTCATGTTTCTTTATGAAGGTGATATTGGACGACCTTCTTAAAGGAGTTTTCTTCTAGGGTATTGTGCGTTGTTCTTAACATGTGCCCATAAAATTTTAAGCCTTCTCTGAGGCACTCATAACCATCACGCTGGTGTCAAACCAGTCCTGTAACATTGCTCCACATCTGCCGACCTGCTAGACAGACCGTCGCTTCATCGAGCCGAGCCTAACCTTATCGGATCATCAGCTCGGCAAGCCGAACAAGAGTTCGGCATTGCGAAGGATAAATCATCACCAACACCATCTCCCCATGGATTGCACAGGATAGGCGCGCCGACATCGCCACTCGGTCACTTCATCAATCCGGCATTGACCGTGTCACAAGTTATGACCAGCGTCGGCATGGTCGCACTGTTGCTACTTCAAGCCGATGTCCATCACGCCGAACTACTTCAACACCTCGGCCGACATGGCAGCTGCAATGTCTCCTTACCGACCCGCTCCGTCACCTCGGCTGGACCGGGGACTTTGCTATTTCTTCATCAACATACTCCGGTGACTTCGGCGTCACCAGCCGATCAGCTTCGTCACGTTAGCTGGACCGGGGGCTTTGCCTCGGTGAGCCCACCTTTGCCAGCATCACCATGCTGTCGCTTTATCGCCCCATCAGGCAATGGGTGTGTGGATCGAGTCCCAATTTTGGGAGTAACCTTTCTTCAGATTGCTACGACAGATAAACCAGGTGCTACTAATCCTAGTATTTTTTTCTTTCTTTGGTTTATTTTTTCCAAGGAATTATTACTCTGGTTTTTTTCATCATCTATACATAGGTCTATCAAATGGTGTCCGTATTAACGACGGTCGCATGCTGGTTCGGTCAGTTTCTGTACACAGTTTGGCGAATGCCTCATCCGGAACTCGGACAAGCCTGTGAATTGAAGCTTTGCCACGGCTTCACCGCGTCACGCCGACGCCCTGCATCGACATTGACTTCAGCGCCAGGCCACTTCTCTTTAAATAAATCATTTTTGCAAAAAGCAATTATCGTTTTTGGACCGGACTATTTTATGTGTGTAGGTGTTCGACTTCGACTACGTCACGCGGTCACTTCGGCAAGCCGACGTCGTTGTCCCAATCGGCATAAATCAGCTCGCGTGATCACCATGTTGGTCGAATCGCCATACCGACATGTTCGGTTGCCTCGGGGACTTCGGCATCGTTGAGAGAGCTCTACCTCATCGAGTGTTCGGCACACGAGCCATATTTCTTTTATTACTCACTTTGCATAAATTATCAATTATGCAACAACATTTTTTTAATTTATTATTTTTCCTATTATCTCCGGCTTGCACTATTTTCTAGGCACAGATAAAGGATCCGGGTCGGGCAGCGCTGTCACCTCGTCGTACCGACGTACCATGTCACCTCCGCTGGACCGACGACTTCGTCATCAATTCATTAACCCACGCCGGGGACTTCGGCGTCACACTGCCGGCCTGCATTGGTCGTGCTATGTCGCGACTTCGGAGTGCTGAGCTCTTCGCTCCGCTACCTCGGGACCGGTTTGGGGGCTGGGACCTTGTCCCGCCGTAAGCTCGGGCCGTGCGTGACACTAAGCACATTAACAAGCTAAGTCACTTTTATGCTCAGAGTTTTCAATTTTAAATTTTGTTCGATTCGACCAAAGCATTATAGTTTTTTGGCAAAAAGTTGTACGTGAAAAACTTCCTTGTCAAAACTTTGTTTGTGACACACAAATTCAAATACCCTGTTTACTTGGGGGCTTCCTTTATGAAGCCTTTCCTCTTGCATATGATTATACTTGTACGGCTTCGTTCCCTGTTCGTGTATTACGCCACAATATGCATCATGTTGACTTAAGTGTTCCGCAAGCTGGGTTGCCTTGCTCCTGTGTTTACCCCTACGTTCTCCATTGTTCGGCTAGGGAGTAAAGGGAGCACCTCTGCGATTGTCATGATCGGGTCATTCGAGCTCGGACCTCAGACTGGGTGAAGCCGAAAGCTAGCGCTCTTATTGTTTTACAATCATGGTCGGCACACAACGGAACTCATGAGTACAAAAAATCCATTGCACAAGTCTCATAGTAACAATGAGAAACCGAAGAAAGGCATCGGTGGGGGTACTATTTTCTTCGAAGATGCTTCTTACACTTTGTCAGTAATATAGCATAAGTTCCCTGAGCGCGCTTTGTCTGTTACAGCCTTATGGCCTGATTGCCTGGTTATCGGAAACACCGTCGATATTCTCGACAGGTGGAGTACATATCACTTTTCAGCCCTTGACCGAAGAGGGAGAAGCTGATGGTCGGTTAAGACGCATTTAAAGTTCGGGTGAACACAGATCTGATATAAGTACTTCGGTACATACAATCGTTATACATAAAATTCTTTTACCCAAGTCACTTGGGGGCTCTTAAAATTTACATTAGCCGTTTTATAATAAGTGTTTTCTTCTTAGTCGTTGAAAGGTCTTTTTCTATCACTCCTTTTTCGACGCGAGTGTGTGGTCAATAGCCGGGGAGCCTAATTTCTCTCTCAAAGCCGCTCGAGCTTAGTTCGCTAAACAGGCCTCAGAGAAGTACTCCGCCTTCGAGATAAGGAGCTTGAAGCCATAGGCTAACCCACTTGAAAGTCTTGAGATCGGATGTGTCATGTTAAAGCACGATAGAAGCACAATTTTTTTCTCTTTTCTCCAATTTTCGGATTGGCACCGAACACTTGATCTAGTTCGGACGTCAAGTTTTTACTGAAGTTTTTGGCTTTCCAAGCCTATGGCACTTTTAAACTATTTGCATGTTTCCAGCATAAGTCTGGCTGTGCAACACCGGACACCTTTAGAGTTTCGGCAAAAACATCATTCTCGGATATTGCTATATATGTGTCGGTTTCGAATTGTGACTTCGGTCAATAGTTGGGTTGCCCGGCTCCTATGCTTGCCTCCTACGTTCCGCTTTATTCGGCTAGGTGTGCAAAGGGAGAACCACTGCGATTGCGCTTCCAGCTAGCATGGTTAAAGCACCTCAGTGGAGAAAGCCGAAAACTGACTGTCACAATAAAGCGCAAACTGGTCAGCGATCCGATGACTGTGTTAAACTATAAGATCGATAGAGGTCACCCCATGTTAAATGACGGGCCATTCATAACATTTGCCGAAGTGTTTACGGCTTTACCTCGGCTGTCGCGGAACACTAACTGGGGGCTCATAGCTAGCGTCCCCAGTTTAAAGCTCATATGACTAAGTGAAAGTTATAAGGCCAGCATATCTGATTGCCTCATTTCCGCTAACACAACCGCCTTCGGGCACCGAGACGTCGGCTAAGGGTTCTCTTGTTATGGCGGAAACACCCTGTGTAGTATCTATAAAGGGGTAGAAGCGGACGATGGGCCACTTTCAACTGATAAACGGTCGCAATGGAGTCAAAATAAGTATATATCATCAGCGTTTGTATTCATTATACAAGCATTGCCTTCCGTAATTATTGTTATATAAAGCCATAAATATGCATCAATTTGACATAAGATTTTGGCCAAGATGGGCTGCCTGGCTCCTGTGCTTACCCCTACGTTTCCGATTGTTCGGCTAGGCGGTAAAGGGAGCACCTCTGTGATTGTTACTACCGGGTCATCCGAGTTAGTTCCTCAGACTGGGTGAAGCCGAAAGCTAGCTATCTTCAAGGATATAATTGGTCGGCAATGACGGAAGTGAAAATTTAGGTTCTCTAGAGACCACATAGTTCGGGAACTTTCCCCAAACTAAATCCTCGATATTTTCCACCACATTGATTAGAGGTGAGGTTTCATGATCATGATCAGCATGACAACCCAAATAAAGGAACCGATAGCGGGACTATTTTCCTTGGAAGATGTTTCTGACATTAAAAACTAATATAAGATATCTCTCCGCGTACCTTTGTTTATAAAATCGTATGACTGGATTGCCTTGTTTGTCGTAAATCTTTGCTCTTATAAAGGCCTTATAAAGAAGGACAAAAACACCCCGGCTGCTGGCCGAAGAGGTTGAAGCCGATGGTCAGTCAATAAAGTTTTGTACAATGCGGATCCGAGCATTAATGATGTAAAATACTTGGATACATAGGATCATAAAATGCAAGTAAAGTCGATTTATTGCAGCTCATCTTTTAAATACCAAGGGGCACAATCTCGCTGAGACAACCGAGCAACTTACGTAAAGCTCTCCTAAATCCCAAGTGGCATCGATTTCCTATCTATTAAGCTTGTTGGGACCAACCTTGGCGAGCCCAGCTTTCGCTGGCTCTAGCTCCTTTAAGAGATATTTATTCTCTTTTCGAGAAGTTTGTGTTAAACACAACAAATTTTTTCTGTCAAACGGATATCGATCCTTAATTTGGCCACCCGTGCCCACATTAAGGCCCGGAGGCTATTGGGCTTTCCGCTCATTATTTACTAACATGAAAGGGGCACATCGACCAGTGTCTCGGGGGCTACTGCATTGGCAATCCAGTGCAGAAGATTTAAGTGCGATATAGTTTTCGAGGAGATTATGATCCCGAGGTTGGTCAGCTGCACCCAACCTGAGTCTCGAGGACTTTGTAGACCGCTTTTTGTATCCCAAAGTATTCTGCCGTGCTAGGAGTTGACCCTCAGGCCGATTTTACGAATCAACCCGAGTCTCAGGGGCTACTGGGTTCAGCGGTCATATGTCATCCTTCAGGTGCATCTCGGGTTTTAGACCGATACACACCTTGAGGGCTACTGACTATATATCTCGGCAGAGAATAAATTGCACCAATCAAAAATATTGACAAAAAATTGGCCCGCGGTCGGGGTGGTGCACCACCTTGGAAGCAGTCCGGCATAAAGCTCGGGTTCCAGTGGCTGGCTCCATAGAGGGCATTTCCGGCATTAAAGCTCGGCTAAACTCCTTCAACTTGTTTGAACCAAGGTGATCTATGACACCTCAGATATAGTCTGGCGTTGGAGCTTGGACATAGTCCGGCGTTGGAGCTTGGATACATTCCGGCATTGGAGCTCGGAAGCGGTCCGGCGTTGGTGCTTGGCTGCAAAAGATACCTAGAATACAATCCGGCGTTGGAGCTCGGACACGAGAGGACACTGCCGCCCGGGAACAACTTCAAACCTGAGGTGTGGCATAAAAATAACAAGGCATTGATAAAGGCCAGAAACTTAAAGGGGCTCCTCGGATACCCGACGTGTAAACTCTTCGGATTTACTTCGGCGATCCTCAAGATCGAAGATGAGAAGATTTGTTGAACCAGTTTTCAAGACCGACGACCGAAGATGAAGAATAGTTCAGAAGAATCAAGGAGTGTTCCTAACTTGAAGACCTGTTCAGGGGGCTACTGACGGTGTCCTGGACTAGGGGGTACTCACCACTTCGTCTCCCGACCAGGTGGATCGGGCCGAGGACCCTCGTGGCGGTTCTATCATGCGCCACTTCAGATAGCCCATGCCGCATACAAGGAGGTTTCCGCAAGACTTAGTGATCAAGACAAGGACTCCTCTCCACAAACGTATTCGGCTAGGACTCTTGTTACCCTATACCTCTGGTGCATTATATAATCCAAGGCCAGGCTAGTCGATAGATTATGATTATGACATTACTCATCATACCCTTAGGTCTTAGACCACAACATATGATCTCGAGGTAGATCAAAATCTTGTAACCATATATTCATCAAGATCAATCAAGCAGGAAGTAGGGTATTACCTCGATAGAGAGGGCCCGAACCTAGGTAAAACATTGTGTCCCCTGTCTCCTGTTACCCAATGATCCATGATGCACAGCTTGGGACCCCCTACCCGAGATCTGCCGGTTTTGACACCGACAGTGACCTCACCCCATCCACGGGTCATGAAGATCTTGCCTAGGGAGACGACCTCGACCTATGGTCCCGTCGCCGGGGTGCCACACTCGCGTGCTGCAGCCACAACTTGAGTAGCCCCCTCGGCGGCATCTCTTCAGTGAACAATTGCGGGAATCGGATCCACGAGCGCGGTGGCATTCCTGCCCACACCATGAATTCACGCGAGGAGCCCTCGGCGTGAGTTCGTGGGCCGGCTACACGTGCCACCGCAGCATGGCCACCGCAGTCGTGGCACGAGCGACGTGGGCCGCTTCCTCCTCCTCCAGAGCCCTCTACCGGGGCATAGAAGGGCAGCGGGTAGCCAGGGGACATCGCTCGTACCATGGCATCATCACCTCCTGTCTCACGATGACATCGCGGGGGCGGGTCAACCTCTTCTTTGGCGGAAGTGGCCCCTTCTCTTCGTGGGGAGTCTTTCCTTTCTCAGCGGCGGAGAATCTCCTTATCGGCGCCATGGGTGTCGCAGCAAGATGGTGGAGCAAGGAAGAATAAGAAGAAGGCAAAGTGGAGAAAGAGATGAGCGACGGGGGCTCCGCCCCTCTCCTCATTTATAGCTAGAAGGTTTCCTTATCGGTGCAACGAGACCAAGACCAGCAGGACGGCAGGACGGAGGTCACCATCAAGCCCACAGCTGCATCACCACCAGAGCCTTTTGCAGGCGAAGACCGCCTTTTGTCAGAATAGATTGTACTAGTTGTCTCCCTTCAAAATTGTCCCTTGTGGGACCCCTTCCCGCCTACATTTGGGAAGAGGAACATGGCCTCTATAAATAGGACTAGCCACCACCATAGGAGGCATCTCATCTGATCTTGGATTGGATCCATTCCACCAAGGCCATTTCACCAGCTCACCGAGCTCAAGAACACCTCTCCTCAGGAGGCTGTTCATACCTTGTACTTGTTCATCCTCAGCCTGCAAGGCAATCCACCACACCACACTGGAGTAGGGTATTACACCACAACTGTGGCCCGAACCAGTATAAACCCCTGTGTACCGTGTTCTTTGGGTTCATCGAGCTAGGCCTTGAGGTTGTAGTGCGAGCGAGCTAGGGAGAGAGAGAGTTCTTCGTGCGCACCCTAGAGTTCGATCCTCAAGGGTTTGCAGGAACCCGGAATCCGACAGTCGTGGCCTTGTAGGTGAGCTTGAGTGCTCGAACCGCATACCCCTTGTCTCCAGTCATGGTGATGACACCGCTGCTGCTTGACATTTTGATGGCTTTGTAGTCGGTATCTGCGCCGCCATGAACTTGCGAGAGTGGGGTACCACAAGATCTCATTTCAAGGGAAGCCGATGAGGGCCACGTCAAAGTCGATGAGCTCGCACGGTAGTTCTTGCGCTTGCCAAAGGTGACAGGAAGGCGCACATGCCCCAAGCAGGGGGCGGAGCCCCTGCCACCCTGGAGAATGGCTTGGTTGGCAGGAGCTGGACGTACAACACCTGAAGCATCTCAAAGGCCTCGACAGAGAGCATGTTGAGGCCCATGCCACCATCGATGATGGTCTTGGTGATGGAGACATTGCTGATAGTTGGCGCGCATAGCATAGGGAGCGCAATAGCGGCTACATCGGACCCAGGGTGATCCCTGGGGTGGAAGGTGGTGGCGACCTCACGCCGCGCGCGACTCTGCGGGGTCTCAGGTTGGAGTCAGGCGGCAATCGCCCAGCGGAGGAGCTGCTTGGCATGGCAACCGGACACAGGTGCTTGCGACCCGCTGAGGAGGCACGCAACCGTGTGGGGCCCTGGGCCGTGAAGTGTGCTACAAACTGCCCGCGGAGCACCCCCCATGAGGATGCTGAGGCCTCCGGGTGGCCACGAAGCCAAGAGTGGGGAGCCTCCGTGAGTGCTAGTGGGATCCAGTTTTCCATGGCGTTCTCGCCGCCGCCTGCCGCCAGGATAGCCTGCTCGTACAGCGGGAGGAACTCGTCCCGGTCAATCGCGCCGTCGTATCACAGGGGCAACGCCGGCCTGACCCTTACCGCTAGCAAACTTGGCACAGATTCAGAGTGAAGGCTGGACAACCAGCTGCGATGCCAGGGACGACGAGAGAAGTTGCGAGGCGGTCGGCGTCTGCCATAGGAGCGATGAAGTGGGGATGAAGCGGAGCCGGGCGCAGGATCTTGACACGCCCCTACCTGGCGTGCCAAATGTCGGAACTCTGGGGCATCGGCGAAGATCTAAACCAGCCCCAGCCTCAAGCTCATCACCTCACTGCCTTGCCTCGTCGAGTTCATGCGAGCGGGGAAGGAAGAACACAACAGTTTATCCAGGTTCGGGCCACCTTGTGGTGTAAAACCCTACTCCTACTTTGTGGTGGATTGGTCACACGAGGAGGTTGTGGATGAACTAGTACAGTGGAGGAGCTGCCTCGCGAGAGCTCTAGGAGTGAAGGTGGAATGGATATGTTCCCTCTCTATGGTGGAGACTAGCACTACAGGAATCAGCTACTTTGCCATCTGCCACGGCGGACGGCAAAGTCATGGATGGCGGACGGCAAAGGTCTTTGCTGTCCGCGGCGGACGGGAAAAGTCGACGGCAAAGTATGGGACGGCTAAGAGCTACGTTGCCGCCTGCTTCGGGCGGCTGACGGCAAAGGAGCCTTTGCCATCTGCAGCCGACGGCAAAGAATGCAGACGGCAATAAATGCGCTGTTACATCCGTTAGGTGGTTAACGGCAAGCCTTTGCCGTCGGCCGCTAACGACAAACTTCGTAAGGCCTTTGCCGTCAGCCACTGTAGGCAAACTAACCAAATTGGTCAGCCTCCCAGGAAGTACAGTTGCCTGCCACGTGGCCTCTTTGCTGGCCACTGCTGATGGCAAAGAGCCCTTTTCCGTCGGCGACAGACGGCAAGGAGCCTGCATATTGGCTTTTTTCCCTGTTTTTTTAAATCCAACAATTTTCACAGCAAATATCTATGACATATATAGATATATTTCACAGGGCTATTTAACAGCACATAGGTTTCATCGCACATACATATATAGCAAGTTGCACATACACATAAGTTGCAACCATTAGGAAGTTACACATACATATTACAATGCAAAGTTTCATCAAGATAGCAAGTTCCATCGTAGCAAGCTAGAAGAATACTAGAAGAGAATGAAATAAAAAACAAGCACTCCATTGTGACGACCGGTTTTGCCAGAAAATGGCCGTTGTGCTCACCAGCCCCAGGATTACTGTTAGCTGATAAGGCACCAACTTGATACAGAAATTCCAAGAAAAAATACATAATATGTAGTACAAGTCCACTCTGGCCTGTGAGTGCAACAAATGGTTTCTAGTGGTTTGATGGCGGAAGCGGTTTGTGGTTCACCACGGTCTATGGGACTCCATTTCCCACAGGAACAAGCGACCTGTGTTAACTCCTATCTTCGCGAGGCTGCTATCACCATTGCTTAGGTTCCGGGCGGTCATCACAACGCTCCTCTCCATGCAAGAAATCTGGCCAAGACAATAGCTGGGACAAGCCAGTGAGTACTTTGAATGTACTCGCAAACATTATGAACACGGGTCTAATATAAATGATAATCATCGCTTGAAACATTCTATGATCACATCGTCGGTCATAAAATAAAATCTCGGTGCATGCAGGCAGGTTATTTATATGCAACATGGATATGCAATAATGGGGTAGAAATAACATGCATCGATCGGTCTAAGCGACGCCTCGAAAGGGCCATGATATGAAGCATGCCTCAGTCGAGCGTCTAAGCGACACCACAAAAAGGGCTTGTATGGTAAATAAATAACAAGCATGCCACAGTCGGGCGTCTGTGCGATGCCACATAAAGGGCTTATAAAATAAATATCAAACATGCCACGATCAAGGCGTGCGTGCGGCGCCACATAAAGGGCTTATAAAATAAATATCAAACATGCCACGGTCGGCTCGTCTGCGGCGCCACATAAAGGGCTTATAAAATAAAAGCGATTATGGTGAATATCCAGGAGGTAGAACCGTCCCAGGGATACTCAATAAATCAAGTAATGGCAATAGTTAGTCCATGATACACATAATTATAATCATCATAATCAACACAAGTCACAAATCATGATCCATGTTCTGGTTTAGCAGTTTCTCCTCCGAAGACCGACACTAAGACCGACACTTGACCCGACCCAGACTGTAGCCCTTAACCAAGGACACGACTTTTCTAATAGGTTTTAATACCTCTGCAGAGGGTGTACTCTTTACCCACGAGTAACGGATTTTTTAGTCCATCGGGACTAATTCCGTCTATGGTCTTTTAGTCGAAAACATGCCTGACTTGCACACACCAGCTTAACTTACCGGTGTCTGGAATCACCCACGACACCTGTCAAGCCAAACTCTAAGTGGGGAGGCTACAACCTCGCGTAGCATGGGATCAAATTTCCATCACGCGCTCTAAGGGGTGCCCCCTCTCGGTCCCAACCAGATACACCCATGCTCCCGGACCAGGTGGCATGCCTACCGGATGCAGCCGGTATCTTCCACCATAGCCTCTCTGTACGGTGTGTGCCAAGACAAGGGTTAACAACTTACTGAACCATACCCTACCTGCGGTAGGAACGAGTGGTAGTACGAAACAAGTATGGGGGTTACTAGAACAAGACTCGATCTACGGCCGACTCAGGAGGCTTAAGTATTACCTGCATGATATGGAAAACAAACATATTTCAATCAACAGGATCACCGCTCATTATACCCTACTATTCCATACCGGACATAACCGTCCCAAAGGAGACCGGCGACAAGCTCACGCTTACCCAAGGCAGAGGCCTTCCCGGATTCCTTTCTGGCATGCATGCAAGGCACATGAGGATGATCACCATCACAAGTATATTCATTTCCAACAGCAAGGAAAAATCACTAATATGCATTCATGCAACAGATCACATCTCCACATAAAATAACGAGTTTTTCCGAAGTAAGGTGGTGTTATAACCGCGTCAACTTAACACACCAAAAATATTATGCCATGGTTCAGGATGCTTGCCTTCAAGGTGGGGAGAGTCAGGGTGCATTCCAACACTTTGAAAGTTTTCTCCTCTCTCCAACAAATCCTATTTTTGGAAATATTTAAATTAGCACATAGTTTGAAAACAGCACAAAACAGTTGCTTGGAAAATTTTGAAATAAATATGAAAATAAACTAGACAATATTTGGGAGATGTAGAAAAAAGAATCAATTCATTTGGAGTTATATTTAAAAAGATATAGCCAGTCAAAGTTTAGTCAAATTCTGATTTTTAAATAAAACAGAAACAGAAAAGAAAACGTTTCGAAAACGTACACGGTGAAGGCGTATTCTGGAAATATGCTTCCACTTACTCCTGCGTGGACCGGCGCTGGGTCATTGATAGTGGGCCCGCCTAGCCCACTGGTCAGGTTTGACCAGTCCACGCAAGATCGTCCCCTCCGGCCGAGCAGGCGGAGCTCGGCGAGGATTGCCCGTGAACGGAGGCGTCCTTGGTGATCTCGAGAACATGGGTATGCTCGGGAGGTCGAGACGAACTCGTGGGTACCCGCCATGGTCGCCGGCGGACGGAGTCGCCGCGACGAAGCCAGCGGCGGAGAAGGCATTCGGGTGGATTTGGGGTCCTGGGCTATGTTGGCTCTCGGTCGGGGCTGAGGCGATGGGCAGCTCCGCACGATCACGTGGAGTTCGGTGGTGGCGCTGGATTGCCGGGAGGTGCCTTGGTTGCGACTGAACCAGCCGGGACTTGGCGGCGGCCGAACCGGCCGGAGTCGGGGAAGATGGCCTTCCTCTCCTCGACTGCTGGCCATGGTAGCTCTAGGGTGATAATTTGAGGTTGCTTGAGGATCCGATTGAGCTCCGGGGCCCTTATATAGGCGGTGGAGGTTGGTCCCGAGGCGGCCGGCGATAAGGATGACGGCGAACCGCCATTCTGTGCTGCAAGGCGACGTGGCGGCGACGCGAGCTATAGGACGACTTGCGGATAAGCTTGCGAATTAAACAGCAAAAAAAATGAAAAAACTTAAGAAAAAAAAGTAGTAGTCCTCACGAGCAATGGGACGGTCGGTGGGGGCACCGGCGGCGGGGGGCAGCGCCGGCGGCGGTGGCGGGCGACAGGCGTCGGGCGGGTGGGGTGGGGCGGAGGGTGGCGGGCGACGGGCGTCGGCAGGGGCGGCACCGGGTGGCGGGCGGGGCGCGCCGGGCGGCGGTGGCGGAGGGTGGGGGCGACGGGCGTCGGCGGGTGGGTGGGGCGGAGGGTGGTGGTGCGACGGGCCAAGGGCGGCGGCGGGCGGCGCCAGCGGCAGGGCAGGGCGGCGCGGCGGCGGGGGGCGGGGCGGCGGTGGATCTAGCTAGGGCGGGCGCCGGGAGGAGAGAGGAAGAGAAGGGAGAGTAACGGCGGGGTGGCGTCCGTTAGTACTCGGCTCTTTGCTGTCCGCCGTTATCTCTCTTTGCCGTCTGCTAGCAGACGGCAAAGAGGTGGGGGTGTTAAGTTTTTTTAAAACGGGCCGGTGGGTGGGGGCCACCTCCCTCTTTGCCGTCAGCTGGCGGACGACAACGAAATGGCGCATGGCAAAGAGGTTCTTTGCCGTCTGCCGTTTCTTTGCCTTCTGCTTTACGGTAGCTGATGGCAAAGAGCTTCTTTGCTGTCCGCTAGCGTACGGCAAAGATCCGGCAGATGGCAAAGTAGGTGATTCCAGTAGTGTAGCCTATACTTATAATGGCCTTGGTCCTCTTCCCTCATAGCTTAGGCGGGAAGGGATCCCACAACGACCAATATGTAAGGGGATAAGAAGTACATCTTATCCCGATGAAAGGTGGTCTTGGCCCGCAAAGCTTCTTGTCATGATGCAGAGGTGGGCTCAGCGATGACATCTGTCCTGCCGAGCTCGTGGTCTTGCCCTTGTCACACTGAAACGGAAACCTTTGGGGGATTCCTTGGGAACCCGCGTACGTCCTTGCCTCCTTAGCACCAATGAGGAAATTGTCCTCCTCTGTGCCCCCTGGCGCTTGCCTGGCCTTGGTCGTCGTGGCTTACATCATCGAGAGCCTCGTAAGGCTAGGTACATGCATAGAAGTCTCCGCTCCTCAGGAGGCAGGCTCGGGGAGCTGCGCCTCGGGAGGTCTTGGCGTGATTCACCTCGCGAGGCCGGGGGCCCTCGTGAGGGCACTACAAGAAATATGTCAACTTGTCACCTTGACTATTAGTCACTGAAAGGTCATGGTTTTTCATTTGCACCTTTTTGTGACCAAAAAGAGAAGGTCAAAAGCTGGCGGTTGTAAACTGACTATAGCGACCTTTCTTCTGGAATGGTCCCAGACATTTATGACCAAAATATGTCCACTGTGGCGTTTTGGTCACTAGCAACCTCCCCAGGCCACGTAGGCATCCAGCGTGGCAAGCTGATGTGGCACAAGATTCAGCCCAGTCCAATTCGGTTTTCTAAATGGGCCTAGCCCAAGAATTCTGCCCATTTATGATTTTTTTCCTTTTAATTTTGGTCAGCTATATTGGCCTAGCCCAGCAATTTGGCCTTTTATTTTCTAGGCCTTTGGCCTTTTCGCTTCCATTTCTTGTTTGAGCCTTGGCCTTTTTACATTCCATTTTAGACCAGGTCCCACTAGTCAGATCATCCAATTAGGTCCCACTTGTCGGTTTTTCTTTTGTTTGTTTCCCATTTTAAAGGACTCGCTAGTGAAATGGGACCCAAGGGTGTTGTTTAGGCGCCGCACATCAGTTCACTATTTGTGAACTAACCAATAACTTGATTCAAACATAGCCAATAACACATACAACTTAAAACAACAGCCAAACGAAGTACTTTACAGTCATGGCAGTACAAATCAGGTATTCAACTATAAAATACACCTAATATTAACATTGCCAGCTCCAGGGAGCTAAAACACATAGTTGGGTGCTGGTTTTCTTCGGGATTCTTCTCCTGGGGCTGTTGTGCACTGCATCTGCAGTTTATAAATCAAAAAAGTTAGGAAATCAAGTGAAGTTGTGCATATAACATTCTCCTAACAATGAAAAATAGATGCTGAAGTTGAGATCTAATAAGAAACCGTGCATATCACATTCGCAAACATGTATTGATACCTAGTGTTGACTGTATCTACATCTAAACTGAATACTGATCCATAGTGTTGACTAAATCTGCATCTAAACTGAATACTCTTCACTGAACATAGACAAGTGATATGCTAATCAGGTGTCAGAATGATATCTGATTCAACAAGGTTAACCAAATTTCCCACATAGTTTTGGGGAAATTCTATTCATCTACAGTGATTGGCAGCTATGGATGGCAATGTGACAGTACAGACAGACTTGTGGCTGCTCATTTGTATTCATGTAACTATGGCAGTGACGCAAATAGACTTGTGGCTGCTCATTCACTAGCTATGCCAACGATGCAAACAGACTTGTGGCTACTCATTCACATTCACAGCAACACGTCATCATTCATCTACAAGCAACTATTGACCATCATATCAGACGAGATAGGAAGGGTCACCCGACATATTGAACTCGATGCTGCAGAAGGCCGATGATGTGGTGGTACAGAGCAGGCCCTTTGTGGCTGGCTAGATGCGCCCCTCCTCCTGCTCCTCGAGCAGGACAAGGACGGCGACCGCTAGGCTCGTCGAGATCGGGATGCTGGGGGAGGCGAGCACGCCCGTGAGGTACTCCATGGCGCCGGGCGCATCATGTGCGGCAGGATGCCAATCACCAGGTTGACCACGATCATGAACAGCAGTGTCACCAGCGCCGCTGCCTGCACGCATTCCAGCGATGTTGACAGTGTCAGAAACTCGACGGGCTTTCAAAACAAAGTACTGCTGGTGCTGCTACCGCTGCAGAAATGGTTGGAGATGCACCCACCTTGTTGGTGTAGATGGTCCAGTTGGTGAAGAGCTCTGATAGCAGGGCTCCGAGCTGCCCAAAGAGCGCACGGAGGCGCCCACGGAGATGTTATCTCTGAGGAACAGGGTACGCTGAGATTGCAAAGCAGTCCTCCCCTCTTTTCGCAGACACTGCAAGACAGCCCATCTTTGAAAAAAATTAACCAGTCTCAAGTTAACTTGTGCAGTAAAAGTTACCCTACACCTGCAAAACACAACCATGCATGTACAGGCACTATACGTACACAACAAGACATATCAATAGAGACAAATAATGTTCAGGGTTATGCATGATGGATGTTGAGCACTTTTGGTGCTTATTCAGAGTAAAAAAGGGTACCCTAGAAAATTTAAACATATTCTGCTACACAGAACCACGAGCTACCCATTTAGCAAGAACGGTACAGGAACAAACCATGAGCTATCTATCCAGCATATTATGCGCACGCGTGAGAATACTCGGGTATACTTAACTTGGGTTCGAGACCAGTGCAGTTTAAAAGCATATCAGATTAGGTATACAATAATGCACCTGGGTTTAACTTATCAGGTTTCTTCACTTTCAATTTACGCAGCAGAGCAGCTAAATTGATTACCCAAAACATGCATGCTAGTGGTCTACTGGAAGCATCACAAAGTTAATGTTTTGCTTACCACACTGCTATCAAGAACCTCCCTACTTCAAAAAGAAAAAGAACAGACACTTCCAGTTCGTATAATCTGAAATTGAACACTGAAATTTAAGAATTAAAAGATGATTGAACACTGAAAGAGGTTAGCAAGTTGCTTGTTGGTTTCATCACAAGGACCAATAGTATTTTTAAACCTACGCAAGTCATTTTTTTAAACCTATGCAAGTACCAGGAGTATTTCACTCCTTTCCAGTGCAAGTACTCAAAAAAATTTTGAGTAGCAAATCTAGGAGTACTAGAGAACTCCAAGTTAAATGTACTCAAAGCAACCACCAAAATCTCTCAATACCGGTCATTAACTAGACACGTTATATAGACAATTAGGATGCATGCAATAAACATACAGGAGTTATATAGAGCAGCAGCAATGGCATCACAGTTGAGTTGCCAGACCAAAACAAAGCCATGTATGTATGTATGTAGCAAAATCAGCCAAACTGAATATGCATCATCAGCTGATTAAAAGCAGTGGATAATATAGTTCATCAACTGATATGGGCAGCTACCAAGTTTCCCAATGGGAGTACCAACATAGCAGCAATAAAAATAACAGAAAATTAAAATATAAGTGTGGCAGCGCATAAAACATTTGCTAGAAAGAACATGCTTCCACCTTGTTTTAACAGAACTTTTAAACTTAATAGTAATGTGCTTATCCATGGCATCATTAGTCTTAACCAAACAGAGCAAGCAAAGGAGCTAATAGTCCTAATTCAGGTCATGTTATCATATCAGGTATTGCATAAAGACATCTTGGGACATATATAAAGCATCCTCAAATAATCAGCATACACCTCCAAATAGGAAGCAGAAAATATAGGGTATCTGCATTTATCACTGGATTCGATCCCCTCTATATCCAAGATGCATCAGGAAATCAGTAGCACGATTCACACTTTCACAGATGTGGTAGACAGATGCGGAAGCCTTTCTAACTTGGCGCGATGTAGCTTGTAGACAGAGATGGGGAATCCATTCTCTGCAATGTTGAGGGCAAGGTTCTGCCCCATGACGGCGAGGCCAGCAAGACCAATTCTGGTGAGAGCCATCTCTTACTTGAAAAGAGATGCATCAAACACGTCATGTACAGAACAGTGTCAGGTAATTTATGTTTGTCTGACTCGAAAGGTTAAAACCTGCCTTCACAAAAAAATTATCATGCATATGAACTAGATAGAAGAACAATCATCATCCTAATGAGAAAAGTGGCATGTGAATAACTGAATACTGGGATATATGCGACAGCGCAGACAGCACAACATGCAGTTGGGGTGACAAATTAGATCCACAATCAAGTTGCAGCTAATCCACAATCAAGTTGCAGCAGTATAGTTGGGCAGTTGGGCAAACAGAACAACATGACATTGCTACTACTCAATCAAGGCCATGGCGACCTTGCTCCGCCGGATCTGGGAGGGAGACACTACAACAAAAAGGGCTGCTAGTGGCGCACCTGTTTGCACTACTAATGGCGCACTACAGGTGCGCCACTAGCACCACGCCATTAGATTTTTTTTCTAATGGCGCACCTGTGGTGCGCCATTAGTATCTGGCATACTAGTGGTGCACCACATAGAAGTGCGCCATTAGTAACAGTATTTTTTCAAAAAAAAAATTCAGTTTTTTAATTTTTTTTTTAAAAAATTTCAATTTTTTTTGTTTTTTTCTTAATCTCAGTTCACTATGGCTTAATCTCGGGTCAATATGCTTAATCTCAGGTCAAATCACACTCCGTGGTCAAACTTCCCGAAAGGTCACCCATCCCCACACTACTCCAGCCCAAGCATGCTTAACTTCAGAGTTCTATCCAACCCCAGCAACAACTCACTTCACAGGCACTTGTTGATATATCTAGCATATCAATCCTATTATACCTTGTTGATGTCTAGGACTTTGTTCATGTTCATGACTATGATGAAATTTTGAAAAATATTTCAAACTTCCCGGTCATATTACGTATCATTTTTTGAAAAAAAATTCAAAAAAAAAATTCAAAACCAATTTTTTTTTTGTTACTAGTGGCGCACCACATCCACGGTGCGCCACTAGTAAGTTTGAAAATGTTTAACGGGGTTCCCCCTGTTAAATTTTTTCTGTTAGGTTTTTGGGGATTTTAAAAATGTTTAACGGGGTTCCCCCGGTTAAATTTGGATGTAACTTTTCGAGTAGATGATTTTTCATATAAAAAACTTTTTCATCCGAGTTCGTATGCAAAAGTTATGCCCATTTTACAAATTTCCAGAGAGATTTTGCAAATAAAGTCGAAATTCATATTTGTAAATTTTCCCAACAACTAGACCACATATCACATGGGAAACTTATTTTTTTTTTACATTTCCATCATTTTCTTTTAATATTTTTTTAACTGAAAGGGCGATCCATGGGGGGGGGGGGGTGCATTCGGGAACTTTTGGGCCATGTTAGTAATGGCGCACCGTGGGGTGGTGCGCCATTGATAGTTAAACTACTAATGGCACACCACACCCACTGTCCACAGGTGCGCCATTACTAACAATTTTTTTTATTTTTTTTATTTTTTTTTTCAAAACTACTAATGGCGCACGGCGGGTGTGGTGCGCCATTACTATGTCAACATAGTAATGTCGCACCACACCCGCTGCGCGCCTTAGTAGTTTTGAAAAATTAAAAAATTTACTAATGGCGCACCGTGGGATGTGGTGCGCCATTAGTATTTGCAAACTAATGGCGCACCAACACATGGTGCGCCATTAGTATTTAGTAATGGCGCACCACATGTACAGTGCGCCATTAGTGTCCATCCCATCTATAGCCCTTTTCCTAGTAGTGAGAGAAGGAGAGGTGAGGAAGATCCTACACAGAGAGGGTGGAGGGGGGGTCATACCAGATCGGTTGTCGCCATGTCTAGCTTCCTCCTGTGCTGCGTGCGAGGTCACCATGGCATCGGGCTTGTCCATGGCGTCCTCCTTGACCAGACGATCTGCAAAAAAAACCGCACAAACGCAATGAGATTTGAGCAAGCTGAAGATATCTAGAAGAAGAAGAAAGGGGGGATCCATACCAGATCTCACCGGTGTCGCCATGGACGGGCTCCTCCTGCGCGCCTCACCTGTGAGGTGGCCATGGCGTCGATCTACGGTTTCGGCGTGGAGAGAAGGAGAGGGTGGAGTAGAAGGCAGAGGTCGACCGCGGGTATGAACGAGACGACGTCGCCGGCCAGTCAAGGAGTGGGGGAGGAGGTCGTCGGCGGGGCTGGGGTTGGGGGAGAGGAGATCAGCGGCGGGGACGGGTTTGGGGTTGCGGGAGAGGAGAGGATGAAGGCGCGGCTCGGGAAGGAGGGCGCCACCTCCGGCGACGGGAAGCTAGGGTTAGACAGGGGTGAGGGAGAGGCCATGGCTATGGCTCGCCGGGTGTGACGCCGTCGTCGATAGCGGAGGCGCGTCTGTCACCGAAGAGGCCGAGGCGGGCGGCGCGCACGTCTACTGTGGAAGAGGCGCCGGTGCCATGGGAGAAGGGGCCAGCGGCGGACAGGACGAATAGGTGGGAGATCTAAATCGGGGACGCGTAGGTGTGAGGAGGCTAGGTTTTCGGTGGGAGGATGCTAGGGTTTCCGCAGGAAGCGCCTCTTTTATTCCAGACGCGGGCGCTCCGCACCGTCGGATCAAGATTTGACGGCAGGCGGTGCTCGAGCTGCTGTCCAATGGGCCTAAGGGCCAGGCAAGACTGGGCTGGATAATTTTCGGCCCAGTTGATCAGAATAGATATGACAGAAAAAACATTAACTCCCTCTATTTATGTGAAGAATATGCCAAATATTAGTTGCAAAATTGACCCCAAAGTTTTTAAAATATGTGTAGAAGGTTGCATCTGGGAATGGCAAACAATCTTGCCTAAGGAAGTTTTCATTTTCGTTGGACGAAAAAACCATTTTCCAATTTTCGAGTGCCCAAAAGGAGGTTTTTTTTGTGAAGAACCTACCAAATAATTTTTGCAAAATTGGACCAAATCATTTTTCTAAAATACTAGGCCATATTTAATGCACAATTGACCAAATGGTTGGGTGTAAAAAGTTTTGATCCACCTCTCGTGAAAAGACAAATTTTCGCCAGTTCAGCTGAAAGCGGGTCAATTTTGAACTGTATCTGCCTTGTAGTTTGCTCTTTATTTTTTTCAAAAATCATTTCTAGGTACATAAGTATCTATTTAATCAGAGAAACACCAAAAAAATTCCAAGATTCAACCACTAGCTAGGAATGGTCATTCCCGCCATTTTGACCGCATTTTGAAACGGGCATAAAAATTCAAAAAAAATTCAAAAAAAGGAAAAACTTCGCATTCTATCATTATATGTGGACAAGTTCCCAGGAAAAATAACAAACTTGTAATACGGCAATTATTTTAAAAAAGTGTTCTCAGAAACTAGCTATCATGTGTGGAGATCAATGGCTTTCAAGCCAAATGATCAATCTTATGGCCACATTCATGGCATAGTTTGTTCAAATGATCTCATATTGTGCACGAGGGTGCATCTTGGAATTCCAAACAATGTTGCCTAAGGAAGTTTTCATTTTCTTTGCACGGAAAATCCATTTTTCATTTTTCGAGAGCCCAAAAGGAGGTTTTTTTGTGAAGGAACTACCAAATAATTGTTGCAAAATTGGACCTAATCAATTTTATAAAATACTAGGCCATATATAATGCACAATTGACAAAATGGTTGGGTGTCAAAATTTTTGATCCACCTCTGGTGAAAAAGATAAATTCCCGCCTATTCAGCTGGAAGCGGGTCAAATTTGAACTGCAGCTGCCTCATAATTTGCTCTTTATTTTTTCCAAAAATCATTTCTAGGTAAATAAGTATATATTTAATCAGAAATACGTGGTTTGATGGCGAGACATCGAGGTTTGGACGGTGGCCGAAGGCCCCAACTGTAGAGCGTGTAAGCTCGCATGCCCGCCGCGTGGTCACCGCGTGACCGTGGCGTTGCCATGTGTTCTGGGCGGCCTAGGCATGTCTAGTGGGTTGGGCACTCCCCAGGTAGGTGCTAGGAAGAAAATCACAACATAAGATTCTCACGAGGAGACCGATCGATGCTCAAACATGAATAAGCAGCCAAGTGTTTGATTTGCGGTACGGGAAATGCACATGGCTAATGGGCGTGAGTTTTTGCTGAGGATGATCAGTTACTAAGAAGACCGTCTTCAAAAAATTTCACCTCAAAAGGAGGAGCCTAGGTGGTACTTGCTGTACAAAGTACCACACTGGACATAAATATGAATGTTGAAGCTGGGCTCAAAATAATGAATGGATTGAGCTGGCATTTGGTGGAGGATGGTTATTTGGGCATAGGAAAGCACTGTAGAAAATGGATACCATTTGGACATGCCAAAGTGGTACTTCCTTCACAAAGTGCTGCTCCGAACAGAATAGGAAAATGAATATTTTCGAATTATTTTTGAACTAGGCAAGGAATGTTTTTAAGATATTTGATGAAGATATGATCCAAAACATTTATGAGAATTTTTTGGGAATTTTTGGAATAACAGAAATATAGGTTGCTTCACAACCTAGGGCAAAAACTGCCACATGGACATGACACATAGGCAAAACTGATGAGATGGCGCCTAGTCATCACAACCCACCACAATCTACAAGGCTATGGCCATCTATATTGGTCATTAACAACTAGAAATAAGGCAGCAGACTAGCACTATTTGCTTTGTGACCATTTCGTGTAAGGAAATTACGACCTTTCTGACCAAAATGGTCGCAATGGTTTAGGGTTTGGAGCCCCCCGAACAGCTTTTGACCAATTGGTCTGAAATGGTCATAGATCTATGACCAATTCTTCCAGGGTCACTGACACAAGGTCACTAGTTGACATATTTCTTGTAGTGGGGTCTTGTCTTGGGTGTCTTGCAGCTAGGCCATATCGGGCCATCGATGAGGCCGCGTGCCGTGCCACAGCACACAGACACTTACTAGCATGACTCTAATATATCACCATCTTTATATCTCAAAATAATATGCAATGAATCAAAATTTTCATATTATTCAATGCTCTTATATGAAAGTTTTTGTTATATCCCTGTTGAATGCCCATCATATTAGGACTAAATTCATAACCTAAGCAAATTACCATGCTGTGTAAAGACTCTCAAAATATTATAAGTGGATCACGAGAGTTCATCAATTTCTATATAATAAAGCCACCGCCATGCTCTAAAATGATATAAGTGAAGCACTAGAGCAAACTGCCTAGCTCAGAAGATATAAGTGAAGCACATAGAGTATTCTAATAAATTCATGATTAAAGCGTGTCCCTCTCAAAAGTTGTGTATAGCAAGGATGATTGTGGCAACATTGGTACAATGAGGTGCTATACAAATGGTTTTTAACCCCTTTCCGCAACAACATTTGGAACCGTCGCCAAGTGAGTGACTGCGATAGGAAGCCATGATGCATACAGTTGTCTGTATAAAACTGTTTCTGATATCTCAAATATCCCAAATGCTCCATCCTTGCAACTCGTTTGTGCTCACATTGCCATCGCAATCAGAGTTATGTGGTTTTACCTAAAACCAGGCACAGTACATGCACATTCCAGGCACATACCAATCTGGCTCTATGTTTACGATGCCTGGCACACCACAAACAGTTCATCATTGTAAATCGTGTATGATAGGTCAACAATCACACACATTTAGTTTTCCTACACCATTTGTTATATTTTCTGACATCACACATGCTTTGCAAACGGCATCTGCATGCATGGTTACACACGTTTCCTCTCCGTGAACTGTGTCGGATTATGATGTATATCACACACGCTGTGCTTTATAGACCGTGTGCGCCATAATGACCTGCAGAGCGTAATTTCACCCTAATTTAATTGCTACTATTTAAAACTATACCTAATTTGAATTTGAAAGTAAGCTATAGCTTTATTCATATCCATCAGGTTCAAACAACCAAAGCATTATTCGATTCACATGTACATATGTTCAAGGATTACATAAGAACCAAAAAAAGAATGATGAACCAGGGTTGTATGCTTGTATTATTACAGATGGTAAAGAAAGAGGCGAGAGACATTCTAGTTGCTGAACAAGGTGAAGCAGAATGGCCCTATTGTGCTCTCCTCGATGCAAAAGGCTCACACGACTCTAGTCCAACCCCTTGTGATGGATGGCCATCAATCATGTAGTTTCAGAGGTAATCTTGAGTAAACTGCTTCAGGATCCACTGCAAAGGAAAAAGATTCAGACATTGTCAACTAACGCAACTCATTACGGGCAGTAAAAAGAAGGCTACAGAGTTCTTACTTACCATCCTGCTGTTCACTGTTGTCTTGCCTAAAGTGTAAACAAACAGTTCTATTGACATCTTTTGACCCATTTTAATAACAATCTTTATTAGTTTCCTCACTTGATGCTGGTTCATGACTATCTCATTGCCCCATACGCAGAAAGGGTTGAAGTCTGGATCTTTGGCAATGATATATGTACCTAAAAGAACCAAGTTAATATTAGAAGAAAAACAACAATTGCAAAATGATGTAGTACAACACTCCCTCCATCCCATTATATAAGATCTTATTACATCTACATCTAGACATCATCATAACATTAAGGTAACACTCTTCCTTGTTGCTATGTAGCCTGGGATTGCATATTTAGTCATTTAGTACAATGCATGTTGCTATGTAGCCTCAGATATATTAAATAAGGCCCTAGTTAACCTACCGATAAATGGTTTACAAATATATTCAAGGAATTGTCTGATTCGACGATTAATCCCTTATCAGGCCCCAGCTATATGTACGAACTACCGACATCCTGAACAGTGAGTTTATATAAGCAATGCGATGAAACTAACCTCGATGGAAAACATCAGTTGTTCTCAATATTGTCCTGTATGAGTACATATAAAGGCATGTTAAGCACAACAGGCTAAACATCAACCAAATATATCCATGGTAGACAACATAATCTACAAATGATAGCCTCAGTGTGCTGGTTTAAGCACGCTAGTTAAGGAAAACAAGAAGTGGAAAGGTGTACTAACTTCAACAGACATAACATTTAAAAAAACAAATATAGTCATTGAAACTGGTATTGTGCAGGCCTAAAGTACACTAGTTATTGTCAAAAAAGGAAAGGCATGTTAACTGCAACATCCTTAACAACAACCCAATATCGTAATTCATAGTGATATTTTTGAAATTGTTATTGATGAAATTGAACTGCATGGCAAGTAGTTGCACAAATAGAGCATCACATAGTGAAGAACTGAAGTAAACAAGGCATAAGGCTATCTCTAGTCGATCCTTTAAAAGTTAACGGACTAAAACTCTTAGCGGACATATATATACTTCAACAATTTTTGGCCGTTTCTAGTCGATCCCCTAAACTTAAAATTGTAAACTTCAATTTCATCAAGTTCGAAGCAGGTTCAACCGAAACTAGCATGCATTCAAGCATAAACACAGACATTTTTGCATAACTGAACATAAAACATAAATTTAAAGTAAACTAAACTACTTTCGGTCGAAGTGGAGGTCGAGGCAATCCTTCGTTGTTAGGAACGGTGTGCCGCGAGCCGGTTCCGGACCGGTGCCGTCATTGGGGTCATTAGGGAAGACACTCCTCCACTCATCGATGTCGATCTCCTCGTCCTCGCAGGCCACCTCAACACCCTCTGTGCCACTGTCCTCGCCACCTTTGAACTCATCATCGAAGGAAAGTACGATAACCTCCCTGCCCTCCGCGCCGGCAAAGATCACCTGCTCTGCCTCCACGAGCTCCAAGTGCTGCTGGCGGAGCTCTTGCATGTAGGCCTCAACGCCGGCCTCGCCTGAAGGCGCTCCCACGCCTCGCGGTTCTTCGGCACCATAGCCGAGCTCACCACCCATAGCTCCGGAGCAACGAGGTCGACCGGATGTGTGCTGAAGGGGAAATTGATTCTAGCCGCCGCGCCGTGGTAGCGGACCTGCCAACAGTCATACTCCATGGCCGCGAGCTCGGCCGTGTGGAAGCTACTGAGCCACCAGCGGGTGTGGGTCACCCGGTCCATAATCTCGGTGACCCACATCCCCCATCGCCGCTGCTGGAACCCGAGGTAGGACCTCATCGGCTGCCAGTCCCGAGGGAGGACGGGGAAGTTCTCGAACCATAGTAGGGGTGTGGCGGCAGGCGGATCAGGCGACCGGCGACGCAAGATTGATAAAGAGCTCGCGGAGGACGACGAGGACACCTCAACGGCCACCTCGCCGGCGTCAGGCAAAGAGGCTGCGATAAACCTCTTTTGGGCGATTGGCTCCTCGAGCTCCCCAGCACATAGGCAGAGGTTGAGGATGGATGCGGTGGCGGCGACGATGGCGGCGACCTAACAATGGTTTCGAGCGAGGGAGGGGTGGTGTGTGTCTGTGTGAGCGGAGGTTTTGGGGAGTGTGTAGTGTGTGTGGAGGGCAGGGGGCAAAGTGGTGTTTGAGGAAATATCGCGATAAATGAAAAAAATTCTAGGCGGGAGTAAACTGCCGGGCTACTGAAAATTTGGATCAAGGGAGAGCAGACATTTTTGAGATTGCGAGGGACGCAGAGGCGGGAGTAACAAGGCAGGGCTACTGAAAATTTGAATCAAGGGCGAGCAGATATTTTTGAGACTGTTAGGGATGTAGAGGCGAGAGTAAAATGCCAGTGCTACTGAAAATTTGAATCAAGGGATTGAAGCAGAGCGGGAGTAACAGACATCGCACATAGGCTGCACATACTAATCTTGTGCTATCAAACATAAAAACCTTCAAGGCGGTAGATATTTTCTAGATTATGAGGTAGTAGATATTTTCAAGAGCGGGAAGCAAGCCTCGTGGAGCCAACTCTACTATGCTGATGTGAGCGACTGAAGGGGCATGAGTGTGGCACACGGCTAGTCTGACTGGATCATGTCTGTTGCATACCCAATGCACAACTTTGACGTGGCACCTGTCGCACAAAGTGCACAGTATTGCTAGTCAGGCACCCCCTACGTACCCCACTTCGTGTCGGCGGTAAGGGAATCCTAGCTACGAATGCATACCCCTAGGTAGTTAGTTTGAAATCTCACCCTATCTTAACACGAAACCTATAGGAGTCCATCATATATATGGTCAAACTTCCCCTTTTGCTTCCGGACAAAGGTGGACGTGCGCCGACCCACAAATGTGTGTTTGTGGCGGGAGATGTGTGAGACCACATACAAACCACCTGCGGGTGGCCCTATGCTATATGTATGAAAAGGGTGTGGTGTGATATTTAACTACCATTCACAACTTCGATGTAGCACATGTGCCTCACAAAGTAACCGGACTTCCCCGACCACACGGAGGTTGCGGGTAGTGCGAAGTAGCCCCCAACACACACCTGTCGAGGGGAGGGCATCTCACCAAGACGTATTGTAAAACGGACCAAATAGAATCCAACTTGATCGTATAACCTCTCTTGCTCATTGTTGGTCAAAGTGATGGACGACCACACGACCCCGCAAAATTGGCTAGCTTGTCGCCGATAAACTCGCGAGGGAGTACCGTCTGAAGACAAAACCCACTCTGTGCATGTGGCCCAATTATGTATATGGAAGTGGTGTGTGTGGTGTTTGAAAACGCAATGCACAAATTTTATGTGGCACCATGCTTTGGAACCATAAAATCCCCACATCGATCGAGCGAGGGTTCACGATGCGTAGCATGCATGCGCTCAAACTTAATTAGGCCTAGAATGATCGACCTACTATACGGTAACACGAACCAAAGAAGAAGAATCCACCCTGGTAACCTTGAGGCAGGTATAATTTATCCCATTGCTGATAGTCAGTGGGTAAGTCCTGTCCATTGTGTCCCTAAGAAGGGCGGTGTTACTGTCGTTCCTAATTATAAAGATGAATTGATTCCACAAAGAATTATTACAGGTTATAGGATGGTAATTGATTTCTACAAATTCAATAAGGCTAGTAAATAGGATCATTACCCCTTACCTTTTAACGATCAAATGCTAGAAAGATTATCCAAACATACACATTTTTGCTTTCTAGACGGTTATTCTGGTTTCTCTCAAATACCTGTGTCAGCCGATGATCAATCAAAGACCACTTTTACTTGCCCTTTCGGTACTTTTGCTTATAGACGTATGCCTTTTGGTTTATGTAATGCACCTTCTACCTTTCAAAGATGCATGATGGCTATATTCTCTGACTTTTGTGAAAAGATTTGTGAGGTGTTCATGGACGATTTCTCTGTTTATGGATCCTCTTTTGATGATTGCTTGAGCAACCTTGATCGACTTTTGCAAAGATGTGAAGAAACTAATCTTGTCTTGAATTGGGAAAAGTGCCACTTTATGGTTAATGAAGGTATTGTCTTGGGGCATAAAGTTTCTGAAAGAGGTATTGAAGTTGATAAAGCTAAAGTTGATGCTATTTAGAAGATGCCATGTCCCAAGGACATCGAAGGTATAAGAAGTTTCCTTGGGCACACCGGTTTTTATAGGAGGTTCGTTAAGGACTTCTCAAAAATTTCTCGGCCTCTGACTAATTTATTACAAAAAGATATACCATTTGTCTTTGATGATGATTGTGTAGAAGCATTTGAAATACTTAAGAAAGCATTGCTCTCTGCACCTATTGTTCAGCCACCTGATTGGAATTTACCCTTTGAAATTATGTGTGATGCTAGTGATTATGCTGTAGGTGTTGTTCTAGGGCAAAGTGTTGATAAGAAACTAAATGTTATCCAATATGCTAGTAAAACTCTAGACAATGCTTAAAGAAATTATGCTACTACTGAAAAAGAATTCTTAGCAGTTGTATTTGCTTGTGATAAGTTCAGACCTTATATTGTTGATTCTAAGTAACTATTCACAAGGATCATGTTGCTATTAAATATCTTATGGAAAAGAAAGATGCTAAACCAAGACTTATTAGATGGGTTCTCTTACTACAAGAATTTGATTTGCATATTATTGATAGAAAGGGAGCTGAGAACCCCGTTGCAGACAACTTGTCTAGGCTAGAGAATGTTCTTGATGACCCACTACCTATTGATGATAGCTTTCCTAATGAACAATTAAATGTCATAAATGATTCTCGTACTACTCCATGGTATGCTGATTATGCTAATTACATTGTTGCTAAATTTATACCAACTAGTTTCACATACCAGCAAAAGAAAAAGTTTTTCTATGATTTGAGACATTACTTTTGCGATGACCCACATCTTTATAAAGAAGGAGTAGATGGTGTTATTAGACGTTGTGTACCTGAGCATGAACAGGAACAGATCCTACACAAGTGTCACTCCGAGGCTTATGGAGGACACCACGCTGGAGATAGAACTGCACATAAGGTATTGCAATCCGGTTTTTATTGGCCTACTCTCTTCAAGGATGCCCGTAAGTTTGTCTTATCTTGTGATGAATGTCAAATAATTGGTAATATTAGTAGACGTCAAGAAATGCCTATGAACTATTCACTTGTTATTGAACCATTTGATGTTTGGGGCTTTGATTATATGGGACCGTTTCCCACCTCTAATGGATACACACATATTTTAGTTGCTGTTGATTACGTTACTAAGTGGGTAGAAGCTATTCCAACTAGTAGTGCTGATCATAACACCTCTATTAAGATGCTTAAGGAAGTTATTTTTCCGAGATTTGGAGTCCCTACATATTTAATGACTGATGGTGGTTCACATTTTATTCATGGTGCTTTCCGTAAAATGCTTGCTAAGTATGATGTCAATCATAGAATTGCATCTCCTTATCACCCACAGTCTAGTGGTCAATTAGAATTGAGTAATAGAGAGCTCAAATTAATTTCGCGAAAGACTGTTAATAGATCTAGAAAGAATTGGTCCATGAAACTTGATGATGCATTATGGGCCTATAGAGCCACATATAAAAATCCTATGGGCATGTCTGCGTATAAAATGGTTTATGGAAAAGCATGTCACTTATCTCTAGAACTAGAACATAAGGCATGTTGGGCCATTAAAGAGCTCAATTATGATTTCAAACTTGCCGGTGAGAAGATGTTATTTGACATTAGCTCACTTGATGAATTGAGAACCCAAGCCTATGAAAATGCCAAGTTATTTAAATAAAAAGATAAAAGATGGCATGACAAAAAAATACAAAAGCGTGAGTTTAATGTAGGTGATTATGTATTGCTATACAACTCTCTTTTAAGATTTTTTGCAGGAAAACTTCTCTCTAAATGGGAAGGTCCGTACGTTATCAAGGAGGTCTATTGTTCCGGTGCCATAAAAATCAACAACTTCGAGGGCACAAATCCGAAGGAGGTGAACGGTCAAAGAATTAAACATTATATCTCAGGTAATCCAATAAATGTTGAAACTAATGTTATTGAAACCGTAACCCCGGAGGAATACATAAGGGACACTTTCTGGAACGTTTCAGACTCCGAAAAGGAATAGATATGTGGTACGGTAAGTAAACCGACTCCAAAATAGTTCTAATGGCAATTTTTCTCTGTTTTGGAATATTTAGAAAAATAGAAAAATAAGAAGCAGTCTGGGAAGGACACGAGGGCTCCACGAGGGTGGAGGGCGCGCCCTACCCCCCTGGGCGCGCCCCCTGCCTCGTGGGCACCCCGTGCGCTTTCCGGACTCCGTTTTCTTGCACGACACGTATTTTGGTCGGTAAAAATTCATGACATAATCTCCCGAAGGTTTTGACCCCTGTATCACGCAAACATCCTCTGTTTTCGTTTCGAGCTGTCCTGCTGCAGATTATAGCAACATGTCGTCCCAGGATTCGGAAGGAGAAAGCTATGTGGCTGATTACCTTGCAAATCCTAAGATCTATGGAGATGTGGAGCATTGTGGTTGGACTACATAAGAAGAACATGACTATGAACCCAAGAGAAAGGAGGAGATGAGCTCAAATGATGATGAAGTCCCATTACCTCAACCTGGGGACATGCATGTGGAGTTCAAAAAGTCAAGCTTCCCAGATAGAGCAAAGAAACTTAAGATCGAGTTTATCCCTTTTCGTCTCTTGTAGGAAAACAAGCAGGAACTATGAAAAAAGATATTAAGCCTGGAGCAGGAGAATGATGACTTGAGGGATCAAAATTATGTCCTCAAGCGCAAATTAAGGAAGAAGCCTACGCCATCAACTAAACCTTTATCTCCATCACCTCCGAAGAAGGAAATATAATCACATGGGTATGGGTACTCCCCTTGGCAACTGCCAAGCTTGGGGGAGGTGCCCCGGTATCGTATCACCATCACACCCCTATCTTTACCGTTTTTCTTAGTTCGATCCTTTTAGTAGTATCTTGATCTAGTAGAATAAAGTTTTGGTATGATTTAGTTTTGAGTCTTGCCTTATGATCCCTCTATGTAATCGAGTCCGTGAGCTATATAATAAAAATTAGTGTTGAGTCAAGGGCTTGATTATCTTGCTATGATCTTGAGGGAATAAAAGAAAAGAAAAAGAATAAAAAGAAACAAAGAGATCATATTGGTTTTATGGAGAGTAATGAATTCACATAGAAAGAGTATGATGATTAAAAGTTGTTGGGAGTTGACAAACATAGCATTGGTCATCATTGCAATTAATAGGAATTAATAAAGAAAGAGAGGTTTCACATATAAATATACTATCTTGGACATCTTTTATGATTGGGAGCACTCATTGAAATATGATATGCTAAAGAGTTGATGATGGACAAGGAAGACAACGTAATGGGTTATGTTTTCTTATATCTGAGATAAAGTATATTGTCATGGATCATCCAACATGTTGAGCTTGCCTTTCCCCCTCATGATGGCCAAATTCTTTGCACCAAGTAGAGATACTACTTGTGCTTCCAAATACCTTTAAACCCAGTTTTGCTACGAGAGTCCACCATATCTACCTATGGATTGAGTAAGTTCCTTCAAGTAAGTTGTCATCGGTGCAAGCAATAAAAATTGCTCCCTAAATATGTATGATTGATTGGTGTGGAGGAAATAAGCTTTATATGATCTTCTGATGTGGAAGAAATAGAAGCGACAGACTGCATAATAAAGGTTCATATCACAAGTGGCAATATAAAGTAACGTTCTTTCGCATTAAGATTTTGTGCATCCAACCCTGAAAGCGCATGGCAACCTCTGCTTCCCTCTGCGAAGGGCCTATCTTTTATTATTATCTTCTACCTATTGCAAGAGTCATTGTGATCTTCACCTTTGCTTTTTACATTTTATCATTTGGCAAGCAAAGGATGTTGGAAAGATCCTGATATATATAAAATTGGATGTGGGTTAGCATGAATTATTATTGTTGACATTACCCTTGAGGTAAAAGGTTGGGAGGCGAAACTATAAGCCCCTATCTTTCTCTGTGTCCGATTGAAACTCCATAACCACAAGTATAGCGTGAGTGTTAGCAATTATGAAAGACTAAATGATAGTTGAGTATGTGGACTTGCTAGAAAGCTCTGACATAGACTCTTTCTGATGTTATGATAAATTGCAATTGCCTCAATGACTGAGATTATAGTTTGTTGGTTCTCAATAAAGTTTCTGATTCATACTTTGCATTTTGAATAGATTATTACTTGAGCATAAGAAATCATATGACAATATCCATATATATGTTTCTGTTATGAGAATAATCACGATGCGCTCATGTCCGTATTTTATTTTATCGACACCTCTACTTCTAAACATGTGGACATATTTATCGTTATCAGCTTTCACTTGAGGACAAACGAGGTCTAAGCTTGGGGGAGTTGATACGTCCATTTTGCATCACGCTTTTATATCGATATTTATTGCATTATGGGCTGTTATTACACATTATGTCACAATACTTATGCCTATTCTCTCTTATTTTACAAAGTTTACATAAGGAGGGAGAATGCCGGCAGCTGGAATTCTGGGGTGGAAAAGGAGCAAATATTAGAGACCTATTCTGCACATCTCCAAAAGTCCTGAAACTCCACGAAAGTAATTTTTGGAAATAATAAAAAATACTGGAAGAAGAATCTACGTCAGGGGCCCCTCCACCTGTCCACGAGGGTGGGGGGCGCGCCCTACCCCCCTGGGCGCGCCCCCTGCCTCGTGGGACCCTGTTGGCCCTCCGGTGCCCGTCTTCTGCTATATGAAGTCTTTCGTCCGAAGAAAATCATAAGAAAGCTTTCGGGATGAGACTCCGCCGCCACGAGGCGGAACCAATCTAGGGCTCCAGCGGAGCTGTTCTGCCGGGAACACTTCTCTCCGGGAGGGGGAAATCATTGCCATTGTCATAACCAACGCTCCTCTCATCGGGAGAGTCCAATCTCCATCAACATCTTCACTAGCACCATCTCCTCTCAAACCCTAGTTCATCTCTTGTATCCAATTCTTGTCTCATAGTCTGGGATTGGTACCTGTAGGTTGCTAGTAGTGTTGATTACTCTTTGTAGTTGATGCTAGTTGGTTTATTTGGTGGAAGATCATATGTTCAGATCCTTTATGCATATTAATACTCCTCTGATTATGAACATGAGTATGCTTTGTGAGTAGTTACGTTTGTTCCTGAGGACATGGAAGAAGTCTTGCTATTAGTAGTCATGTGAATTTGGTATTCGTTCGATTTTTTGATGATGTATGTTGTCTCTCCTCTAGTGGTGTTATGTGAACGTCGACTGCATGACACTTCACCATTATTTGGGCCTAGAGGAAGGCATTGGGAAGTAATAAGTAGATGATGGGTTGCTAGAGTGACAGAAGCTTAAACCCTAGTTTATGCGTTGCTTCGTAAGGGGCTGATATGGATCCACATGTTTCATGTTATGGTTAGGTTTACCTTAATAGTTCTTTTGTAGTTGCAGATGCTTGCAATAGGGGTTAATCATAAGTGGGATGCTTGTCCAAGTAAGGACAGCACCCAAGCACCAGTCCACCCACATATCAAATTATCAAAGTACCGAACGTGATGAAAACTAGCTTGACGATAATTCCCATGTGTCCTCAGTAGCGCTTTTCTCTATATAAGAGTTTTTCTAGGCTTGTCCTTTTCTACAAAAAGGATCGGGCCACCTTGCTGCACTTTAGTTACTTTTGTTACTTGTTGCTCGTTACCAATTATCTTATCACAAAACTATCTGTTACCTACTATTTCAGTGCTTGCAGAAAATACCTTGCTGAAAACCGCTTATCATTTCCTTCTGCTCCTCGTTGAGGTCGACACTCTTACTTACCGAAAGGACTACGATAGATACCCTATACTTGTGGGTCATTACCCTCCACCGTCTACTGTTCAACGAGCCCTCCACGGGGTCGTCCTGTTCATCCACCGCTCCACGGGGTCCTGTTCATCCACCCCCAACCGGCTTGATCGAGGTCTTGTTCATCCAGCGGCAACAACCTCTACTACCAGGAGGTCCTATTCATCCTACCCCCCACCGGGAACTGTTCATCCAAACCACCCAAACAATGCTCCACTGTTCATCCAGGAAAGGAGGCAGCAGGGTTCGATCGGCTTCAGTTAGCAGCAGTAGCGAAGGAATCACCCGGGTTCAGTTAACAACAAGGAATCGATCGCTCGGGTTCAGTAACGTAGCTAGTGCAATCACTCGGGTTCAATTAGAGCCCAACGCCTGGCTCGGGTTCAGTTATATCGCTATGCCTCGCACACAAGCGTACTTGTATGAGAGAAACACGCATCGCTCGGCCCCTGACCACCCACCGTAACCGGGAACTCCCCCGATATTTTCCTCGCCCTCGCTTCTACCACGGTTTTTTCCGTCATGCACAGCCCAAAGAATATCATGCAGCTGCGTCTCCGGCCCACCCAGGACGAAAAGCCCATTTTCTATCATGATTTTTTGTCATAGAAGTAGGAGCCCACCACATCTATGATGATACCGGGTTTTGTCACAATTATCGTCATAGAAGTGTCATAAGCATGATAGAAAAAAAATCGTTTGGCCCAAAATGTCACGGATGTGTCTTTTTTTGTAGTGCAGCCATAGCATGCATGTGTCCAAAACATATTTATGGTGGTGCGTGATGCATGCATATGTGTTGAATACCTAATGCACAACATTGATGTGGTGCATGCCTTCAAAATCGCATAGGTCCCGACACAGATCAAGAGGTTCATGGCGTGTCTTGTGCTCGCCCCCTTCGATCCAGCGGGATGGATTCATGTGTACACATGCGCTATTATATATGTAACCTCACATCATGACCTATATCACGAGACAAACAAAAAATTAATCCCCTCCTAAGTCAAAATGATTAACCTCTCTCGTTGTCGGTGAAAGTGATGGACCAAGCGTGCCGACGGATGGAAGCTGTCACAGCCCCAGGATTGTTTGTAATTAGTTGCATTGCATCCATGCATCATGTTTTAACTTCATGAAACTAGAAATGGGGATGATAAACCCTAGCATCAAGATTAAATCAAATAGGGTCAACCATAAATATTTTCAATGAACTCAGAATGCTTTTCAGAGAAGTTCATCATTTTTGAATTGGTTTAGAACCCCTGCCAAAAATGGTGCACGTTTTGTAGGCCAGTCTGGATTTTTGAATTAATCCATTAAGTATTTGCATTTGGGAATTTAATTCCTATAAATATTTTAATTGCCCAAATAATACTGATAATGGTTGAGGGATGTTGGAAATAATTCCATAAGTGCCCACAATTGTTTTTAGCATTTTATCAAATGGTTTAGTATTTTTACTAAACCAAAACAAAACAGAACAAATTAGAAAACAGAACAGAATTAGAAAAAACCAGAGAGAGAGAGAGGAAACCCACCTGGCACTTACCGCAGCCCACCGGCCAGCCCAGCCCACCAGGGGCTCCTCCCTGTCGTCTTCCCCCTTGCCAGGAGGATGAGCGAGTGGCCGACGCGCACGAGCACGCGTCCGGCCACCTCCTGCTTGCTTGCCGCTGCTGGAGTCGGCCCCGAGCGCCACGTGCTTTGCCCGACCCTCCCATGGACCTCTCTCACTCTCCCTCGGCTTCCTCCCCCTTCTCTGCTCTCTCCCTGCACGCGCACGAGCGCTGCCGTCGCCGCCGTTCGCCGTAGCCGTAGCCACCGCATCCCCCTCGACCTATCTCTACGCCCTAGAGCTCCGCCTCATCGCCTGCATCGTCCTCGATGAGTCAAGCAACCAGGGGCGCGCCGTAACGCCGCCATCGACGCCGTCTTCACCTCTGGCCGCCGGAGATCGCCCTTGCCGCCCCGACTGCTCCGGACCGCCTCTGAGCTCGCCGACCTCCTCGTCCGACTCGCCGTGAGTCTCTGACCCCGTCCGTCCCTTTCTTCTTCCCCGTAGGCCGCCGTAGCCACCGGACCGCCCATGCCCGAACCCGTCCCCGCCCGCGCTCGTCGCCGGTGATGCTCCAATGACCATTTGGTCCCGGGCATGCGCCCATCGTACTCACCACACCATGTAGACGCCGTAGTTTATAATCGCACGTCGCCACGGCCACCGCAACCGCATCCCCGCTCGCGCCCGAACTCCGACGGCCGCAACCGAGCTCGCCGCCGTCGACTCCAGCCACCCCGGGCCCGGAGACCACCACCATCCAACGCGCCATCGTGCCAGCTCTCCGCAGAGCCAAAGGGCGCACCGAATGGTGCACCGTAAGCGAAACCCGAACCCCTCCAGTGTGCCTCCACCGAGTTTTGGTCGCCGCCGGCGTAACTCCGGTGACGCTGACGTGGAAGTCTCATTAGCCGCTAATGACCACTCTAAACACCCCCTTGAGCCACTGCCATGTGGGCCCCCGATCCTAATTAGGTTAGTTTAGTTTTTCTATTAGATTAGTGCTAATGCCGTGGACCCCATGTGTCAGCTCTGACATTGGCCTAGTCAGCGTTGACCGGGCCCACTTGCCATCCACTTAACCAGCCCTGAGACACTGACGTGTGGGTCCTAGCCATCAGGTTTGACCTGGGTTGGCGTTGTTGACCTGCTGACGTCATGCAATCATCATGCTGACGCAGTAATTGTTTCTGGGATTTTAATAAATCAGAAATTATTTATTATTTTCAGAAAATGCCATAAACTTCTAAAAATCATATAAAATCAAACGTAGCTCAGAATGAAATAATTTATATATGAAAAATGATCAGAAAAATCCAATCTATCCATCTGTACTGTTTTCATGGATGTTTGAACAGCTTAAAGTTGCTGTATAAGACAATACGTATAAATGGCATTTGAAATGCCTTAGATGGAGTTTGAATTTGAACCTTGGGTTCAAACCAACTTCATTTAAATCGTTGCTAGCTGCATTAGCTTAACTCACATCATATTGCCATCTCATGATCATGCATCATATTGTTGCATTGCATTGATTGTGTTCTTTCTCTGTTGCTGGTGATTGTCCCCTCTCAGTAGACGTTGTACCGACGTTGTGATCGTTGACACTGATGAAGACTCAATGCTATCTTCAGAAGTGCCAGGCAAGCAAAAACCCCTTGTTCATTCCGATATAATCCCACTCTCTCGCTCCTGCTCTGTTTTACTGCATTAGGACAACAACGATTCATCTGTTACTTGTTGCGGTAGCTGAACCCCTTTATCCTCTGCATGACCTGTCATTCCACAGTAAATAGATGAAACCCACTAGCATGAGTAGGAGTTGTTTGAGCCCTGATGTGCCTACTCATTCATGCATGTTTGTCATGCCTGCTACTTCTTAGAGTTGAGTCAGGTCTGATTCATCGGGGATGAATTGGAATGGTGTGTGAACATGTCCTACTGTTGAGAGCTAAGTGTGTGAACACGATTTGGTAAAGGTAGCGGTGAGAGGCCATGTAGGAGTACATGGTGGGTTGTCTCATTGCAGCCGTCCTCAGGAACTGAGTTCTGTGTTTGTGATCCATGAAACAGTTACTACCATGCATTGGGCCCTGAAATACGACCCCGCTCGACTTCTTAATCACCCTTGTCCTCTGTCCAGGAGTTGCAAGTAGTTTCTGTTGTTTGTTGTATGCTGGGGGCCGCACGTAGCGCTGACTTTAGGGGTGGGCTGTGTTGCGGTAGGCACGTGGCACGGTGTACCGATTCGCCCGTTTGGTGTCTCGGGAACCCTGCACACATCGTTCGGGGCCGTTAGTGGAAACCTTGGCCGGCCTCCCTGCGGATGGAACCCGAATAGGCGATAAACCTACACTAGAGACTTGAGTGTTTAGGTAGGTCGTGGTCTACACCCACGTCGGCTTTCGCTTGAAGTCAGCCGAGCACATGTCGTGTGCAGACGCTAAGTGGTGGAAACATGTATGAAGAAGTACACCCCTGCAGGGTTAACATCATCTATTCGAATAGCTGTGTCCGCGGTAAAGGACTTCTGGGTTGCCTATAACAGTTCATAGACAAGTGAAAGTGGATACTCTAAAATGCGCAAGATAAGCGTGAGTGCTATGGATGGCGTTCTCGTAAGGAGACGAGAGCGAATCCATAGTGGTGTATTTATATGGTGAATATATGGACTCGTGTGCACCACCTCAAAAGAGTTACTTGCAGTCGTAGTTCAGGATAGCCACCGAGTCAAAGCTGGCTTGCTGCAGTCAAACTCCACCACCCCCTTTGTTGATAATGATGCATATGTATATAGTTCTGATGTAAGTCTTGCTGAGTACTTTTGTACTCACGTTTGCTTATTTTATGTTTTGCAGAGAGACGTCAGTCTGGCTAGTAGTTCCGCGTGGACTTCGACGTTTAGCTTGATACCTCAGCTACGATCTTGTGCCCTCGGCAAGATCTGGTAGATAGTCAGGCTTCTCAGCCTTTTTCATTTATAGATGTCTGTACTCAGACATGTTTAGCTTCCGCATGTGTTTGACTTGTATGCTCTGAATGCTGGTTCGAGAGACCCATGTTTGTAATATCTTGGCTCCTCGGAGCCTAAAGAATAAATATTTGAGTCGTAGAGTTATGTTGTGATGCCGTGTTGTATTTACACATATTGAGCATATTGTGTGTATGTTTGAAATGCTTGGTATGTGTGGGATCCGACAATCTAGTTGTTTATCCTTGGCAGCCTTTCATATGGGGAAATGTAGTCTAGTGCTTCTGAGCGATAGTAGTCCGCCACTGCCCGGTTCACGGAGTCCTGCTAGCCCAAAGACTACCGCTCGGGACACTTGACTGGCCGGCATGTGTTTCACTTTGTTCTGTGTACGTCCTTCGGGAAATGTCACGCGGTAACATCCGGAGTCTGCCTAGCCTGCTCTGACCTGGGTTCCCGAGTCCTGTTAGCCCAAAGGTGCTACAGCCCGGATTCACACGCTGGCGACCAACATGCTCGATGTGATTCATGTATGCTGTCCCCATGGGTTAGTGCCGCTTTGGGTCCACGACTAGCCATGTTGGCTCGGGTTCTCTATCATATGGATGCTAGCGACACTATCATATACGTGAGACAAAAGGCTAAACGGTCCCGGCCATGGTAAGCGACACCCATGGGAATACCGTGCGTGAGGCCGCAAAGTGATATGAGGTGTTACCGGCTAGATCGATGTGACTTGGAATCGTGGTCCGACAGCTTTGGTATCGAGCCTGATTGTCAGAGGATTACCAAGCCAAACTGGTCGAAGTTGTGTCTAGAAATGCTTTAGTTATGTAAGGGAATTGATTGTGGAAGGGAACGTAAGGCTCTTTTTACTCCTTATATCTCATGGCCTTCTGATCTGAGTCATCCTCTTCTCTTCTACGGGGTTTAAGAACTAGGCTTCTCATCTATCTATCAGGATGATGTGTTACTAATCCATAGACCTTTAAGATTGTTGGTTTTAAGCCTCAGTTCAGTTTCTACTACTTCCGTATGATAACTGTTGATCTCGAAACCTTGATATGATGTTGTTGAGTGGTTATGCCACCATTTTGCATGATTTCTCAAATCTTTTTGAGCATTTACAGCCGTTATGCTATCCGAGTCATCCCAGGTTTCTAAACTATCTGATGCATTTGCAAATTCTTCCTTCCTGTTCACGGTGTCCTTTTTGTCAGAATAAGCACACTAATCGTCTGTTGAGGTACTCTTGCCTTGACATATATGTTGGACTAGTATTATGACCCTAGGCATCTTAGAGGATCACCTGGTAATATGGCCATGTTTTTGTGTCCCCATTGTGATGATTCTGGCCGTCATTCTCGAAAGCATCTCGTGATGCCACTTAGTAGTAGGTATTCTACCTCTGGGTTTTGAACCAAAAATTCACTTGACTTACCTCATGTTGATAGTGTTGCTCGTACCTTTAGGTTATTAGTAACTTTTGTGATAGTCCTCGAGGTCCGTGGTATATCATTCTTCCAAATACCATGAACCATCCCTGGCAGGAGTTCCTTGAACCAAAGATCACAGTAAGAGTGCTCTCGATGGGCTCTCCATTCTATATTGCGAATCTGCTAGTTCCACTTTCCTGCATGGGTTTTCCGGAAGAAACCTGTTGAACTTGATTCGACATACTAACCTATGCATCCACAACTCAGAAAGTTATATGTTCCTCGAGTTGTTCCTCCTTAGTTGTATTCTGACCCCCGTCTATCAATTGATAGTCAAGAGTATGCGTGCATTCGTTATCGATGCCTATCACTCTTGTGGTCCGTCAAGCCATTCTATTCCGGAATGACTAGGAGAAACAAACTCCAGTACCTCATCCTGTATGAAATATGCCCTAGAGGCAATAATAAATTAGTTATTATTATATTTCCTTGTTCATGATAATCGTTTATTATCCATGCTATAATTGTATTGATAGGAAACTCAGATACATGTGTGGATGCATAAACAACACCATGTCCCTAGTAAGCCTCTAGTTGACTAGCTCGTTGATCAACAGATGGTTACGGTTTCCTGACCATGGACATTGGATGTCATTGATAACGGGATCACATTATTTGGAGAATGATGTGATGGACAAGACCCAATCCTAAGCCTAGCACAAAGATCGTAGTTCATATGCTAAAGCTTTTCTAATGTCAAGTATCATTTCCTTAGACCATGAGATTGTGTGACTCCGGATACCGTAGGAATGCTTTGGGTGTACCAAAGCGCCACAACGAATCGGGTGGCTATAAAGGTGCACTACAGGTATCTCCGAAAGTGTCATTGGGTTGGTACGAATCGAGGCTGGATTTGTCACTCCGTGTAAGCGGAGAGGTATCTCTGGGCCCACTCGGTAGGACATCATCATAATGTGCACAATGTGACCAAGGGGTTGATCACGGGATGATGTGTTACGGAACGAGTAAAGAGACTTGCGGAAGCGAGATTGAACAAGGTATCGGGATACCGACGATCGAATCTCGGGCAAGTACAATACCACTAGACAAAGGGAATTGTATACGGGATCGATTGTGTCCTTGACATCGTGGTTCATCCGATAAGATCATCGTGGAACATGTGGGAGCCAACATGGGTATCGAGATCCCGCTGTTGGTTATTGACCGGAGAACGTCTCGGTCATGTCGCATGGTTCCCGAACCCGTAGGGTCTACACATAAGGTTCGATGGCGCTAGGGTTATAAAGGAAGTTTGTATGTGGTTACCGAATGTTGTTCGAGTCCGGATGAGATCCCGGACGTCACGAGGAGTTCGGAATGGGCCGGAGGTAAAGATTTATATATGGGAAGTCCTGTTTTGGTCACTGAAAAGTTTGGGTTTTATCGTAGCGTCTGGGACCACCGGGAGGTCCGGGTCCACCAAGTGGGGCCACCATCCCGGAGGGTAGCATGGGCCAAGTGTGGGAGGGACCAGCCCGGTGGGCTGGTGCGCCCCACAAGGGCCCAAGGCAACTAGGGTTTGGGGAGGCGCCCACCTTGCTTGGGGGCAAGTTTCCCCTCTCCCCTTGGCCGCTCCCTAGATGGGATCTAGGGCTGGCCGCCGCCCTAGGGGTGGATACCTGGGTGGGGCGCAGCCCCTCTCCCCTATATATAGTGGAGGCATAGGAGCAGCCCAACACACAAGTTTCTTCTCCTGTTGGCGCAGCCCTACCTCTCTTTCTCCTCATATCTCGCAGTGCTTGGCGAAGCCCTGCAGGATTGCCACGCTCCTCCACCACCACCACGCCGTTGTGCTGCTGCTGGATGGAGTCTTCCTCAACCTCTCCCTCTCTCCTTGCTGGATCAAGGCATGGGAGACGTCACTGGGCTGTAGGTATGTTGAACGCGGAGGTGCCGTCCGTTCGGCACTAGGATCTCCAGTGATTTGGATCACGACAGTCACGACTCCTTCAACCCCGTTCTCTTGAGCGCTTCCGCTTAGCGATCTACAAGGGTATGTAGATGCACTCTCCTTCCCTCGTTGCTGGTTTCTCCATAGATAGATCTTTGTGACACGAGGAAAATTTTGAATTTCTGCTCGTTCCCAACAATGATGGCATCATGAGCAAGGTCTATTGCGTAGATTCTTTGCACGAGTAGAACACAAAGTAGTTGTGGGCGTTGATGATGTTCAATATGCTTACCGTTACTAGTCCAATCTTGTTTCGACGGTATTGTGGGATGAAGCGGCCCGGACCGACCTTACACGTACACTTACGTGAGACAGGTTCCACCGACTGACATGCACTTGGTGCATAAGGTGGCTAGCAGGTGCCAGTCTCTCCCACTTTAGTCGGAACAGATTCCATGAAAAGGGTCCTTATGAAGGGTAAATAGCAATTGGCATATCACGTTGTGGTTTTGCGTAGGTAAGAAACGTTCTTGCTAGAAACCCATAGCAGCCACATAAAACATGCAAACAACAATTAGAGGACGTCTAACTTGTTTTTGCAGGGTATGCTATGTGATGTGATATGGCCAAGAAGAATGTGATGAATGATATGTGATGTATGAGATTGATCATGTTCTTGTAATAGGATTCACGACTTGCATGTCGATGAGTATGACAACCGGCAGGAGCCATAGGAGTTGTCTTTATTTATAGTATGACCGGCGTGTCATTAAACAACGCCATGTAATTACTTTACTTTATTGCTAACCGGTAGCCATAGTAGTAGAAGTAATAGTTGGCGAGACAACTTCATGAAGACACGATGATGGAGATCATGGTGTCATGCCGGTGACGATGATGATCATGGAGCCCCGAAGATGGAGATCAATGGAGCTATATGATATTGGCCATATCATGTCACTACTATATAATTGCATGTGATGTTTATTATGTTTATGCATCTTGTTTACTTAGAACGACGGTAGTAAATAAGATGATCCTTACAACAATTTCAAGAAGTGTTCTCCCTAAGCATGTGCTTGTTGCTAAAGTTCGTCGCTTCTAAGCACCACGTGATGATCGGGTGTGATGGATTCTTACGTTCACATACAACGGGTGTAAGACAGATTTACACACGCGAAACACTTAGGGTTAACTTGACGAGCTGTACAGACATGGCCTCGGAACATAGAGACCGAAAGGTCGAGCATGAGTCGTATAGTAGATACGATCAACATGAAGATGTTCACCGATGATGACTAGTCCGTCTCACGTGATGATCGGACACGGCCTAGTTGACTTGGATCATGTAATCACTTAGATGACCAGAGGGATGTCTATCTGAGTGGGAGTTCATAAGATGAACTTAATTGTCCTGAACATAGTCAAAAGACCTTTTGCAAATTATGTAAAGCTCGCGCTTTAGTTCCCTTGTTTAGATATGTTCCTAGAGAAAATATAGTTGAAAGTTGAAAGTAGCGATTATGCGGACAGTGAAAGCTTATGTCCTTAATGCACCGCTCGGTGTCTTTGAACCCCAAACGTCGTTTGTGGATGTTGCGAACATCGGACATACACGTTTTGATAACTACGTGATAGTTCAGTTAAACGGTTTAGAGTTGAGGCACCAAAGACGTTTTCGAAACGTCGCGAAACATATGAGATGTTTCAAGGGCTGAAATTGGGATTTCAGGCATGTGCCTACGTCAAAAGGTATAAGACCTCCGACGATTTTCTTAGCCTGCAAACTAAGGGAGAAAAGCTCAATCGTTGAGCTTGTGCTCAGATTGTCTGAGTGCAACAATCACTTGAATCGAGTGGGAGTTGATCTTCCAGATGAGATAGTGATGTTTCTCCAATGTCATTGCCACCAAGCTACTAGAGCTTCGTGATGAACTATAACATATCAGGGATAAATATGATGATCCTTGAGGTATTCACGATGTTTGACACCGCGAAAGTAGAAATCAAGAAGGAGCATCAATTGTCGATGGTTGGTGAAACCACTAGTTTCAAGAAGGGCAAGGGCAAGAAGGGATACTTCGTGAAACGGCAAATCAGCTGCTGCTCTAGTGAAGAAACCCAAGGTTGAACCCAAACCCGAGACTAAGTGCTTCTGTAATAAGGGGAACAGCCACTGGAGCAGAATTACCCTAGATACTTGGTAGATGAGAAGGCTGGAAAGGTCGATAGAAGTATATTGGATATACATTATGTTAATGTGTACTTTACTAGTACTCCTAGTAGCACCAGGGTATTAAGATACCGGTTCGGTTTCTAAGTGTTAGTAACTCGAAATAAAAGCTACGGAATAAACGGAGACTAGCTAAAGGTGAGCCGACGATATGTGTTGGAAGTGTTTCCAAGGTTGATGTGATCAAGCATCGCACGCTCCCTCTACCATCGAGATTGGAGTTAAACCTAAAATTATTATTTGGTGTTTGCGTTGAGCATAGAGATGATTGGATTATGTATAACGCAATACGGTTATTCATTTAAGGAGAATAATGGTTACTCTATTTATTTGAATAAATACCTTCAATGGTCTTGCACCTAAAAGAATGGTTTATTGAATCTCGATCATAGTGATACACATTTCCATGCCAAAAGATATAAGATAGTAATGATAGTACCACCTGCTTGTGGCACTGCCATTTGAGTCATATTGATATAGAACGCATGAAGAAGCTCCATGTTGATGGATCTTTGGACTCACTCGTTTTTGAAAAGTTTGAGACATGCGAACCATGTCTATTGGTGTATATGCATGAAGAAACTCCATGCAAATGGACCGTTTGGACTCTCTTGATTTTGAATCACTTGAGACATGCAAATCATACCACATGGGCAAGATGACTGAAAGCCTCGTTTTTCAGTGGAATGGAACAAGAAAGCAACTTGTTGGAAGTAACACATTTTGATGTGTGCAGTCCAATGAGTGATGAGGCATGCAGTGAATATCGTTATGTTCTTACTTCACGGATGATTTAAGTAGATACTGAGTGTATTTACTTGATGAAACACAAGTCTGAATTATTGAATGGTTCAAGTAATTTCAGAGTGAAGTTAAAGATCATCGTGCCAAGAGGATAAAATGTCTATGATGTGATCATAGAGATGAGTATCTGAGTTACGAGCTTTGGCACGCTATTAAGACATTATGGAAATCGTTTCACAATTAATACCGCCTGGAACACCATAGTGTGATGGTGTGTCCGAACATCATAGTTGCACCCTATTAGATATGGTGCGTACCATGATGTCTCTTATCGAATTACCACTATCGTTCATGGGTTAGGCATTAGAGACAACCGTACTCACTTTAATAGGGCACCACGTAATTCCGTTGAGATGACACCGTATGAACTATGGTTTAGAGAAACCTAAGCTGTCATTTCTTAAAGGTTTGGGGCTGCGACGCTTATGTGAAAAAGGTTTCATCGTGATAAGCTCGAACCCAAAACGGATAAATACATCTTCATAGGATACCCAAAATGGTTGGGTATACCTCCTATCTCAGATCCGGAAGCAAAAGTAATTGTTTCTTGAATCGGGTCCTTTCTCGAGGAAAAGTTCGTCTCGAAAAGTTGAGTGGGAGGATGGTGGAGACTTGATGAGGTTATTGAACCGTCACTTCCACTAGTGTGTAGCAGGGCACAGGAAGTCATTCCCGTGGCACCTACACCAATCGAAGTAGAAGCTTATGATAGTGATCATGAAGTTTCGGATCAAGTCACTAACGTACCTCGTAGGGTGACAAGGATGCGTACTACTTCAGAGTGGTACGCAATCCTGTCTTGAAGGTCATGTTGCTAGACAACAATGAACCTACGAGCTGTGGAGAAGCGATGGTGGGCCCGGATTCTGACGAATGGTTTGAGGCCATAAAATCCGAGATAGGATCCATGTATCAGAACAAAGCATGGACTTTGGTGGACTTGCCCAATGATCGGCAAGCCATTGACATGAATGGATCTTTAAGAAGAAGACGGACGTGGACGGTAATATCACTGTCTATGAAGCTCGACTTGTGGCGAAGAGTTTTCACAAGTTCAAGGAGTTGACTACGATGAGATTTTCTCATCCGTAGCGATGCTTAAGTCCGTCGGAATCATGTTAGCATAAGCTGCATTTATGAAATCTGGCAGATGGATGTCAAAATGAGTTTCCTTACCAGTTTTCGTAAGGAAAGGTTGTATGTGATACATTCAGAAAGTTTTGTCGATCCTGAGGATGCTAAAAGGTATGCTGGCTCCAGCGATCCTTTCTAAGGACTGGAGTAAACATCTCGGAGTTGGAATGTACGCTTTGATGAGATGATCAAAGATTTTGGGTTTATACAAAAGTTTATGAGAAACTTGTATTTCCAAAGAAGTGAGTGGGAGCACTATAGAATTTCTGATGAGTATATGTTGTTGATCAGAAATGATGTAGAATTTCTAGAAAGCATATAGGGTTGTTTGAAAAGTGTTTTTCAATAGAAAACCTGGATTAAGCTACTTGAACATTGAGCATCAAGATCTATAAGGATAGATCAAAAACGCTTAATGGTACTTTCAAATGAGCACATACCTTGACATAATCTTGAAGGTGTTCAAGATGGGTCAGTCAAAGAAGGAGTTCTTGCCTGAGTTGTAAGGTATGAAGTTAAGAGTTAAAGCTCGACCATGGCAGAAAAGATAGAAAGGAGGAAGGTCGTCCCCTATGCCTTAGACATAGGCTCTATAGTATGATATGTTGTGTACCGCACCGGAAGTGTGCCTTGCCATGAGTCAGTCAAGGGGTACAAGAATGATCCAGGAATGGATCATTGGACAGCGGTCAAAATTGTCCTTGGAGTAAATAAGGACATGTTTCTCGATTATGGAGGTGATAAAGAGTTCGACGTAAAGAGTTGCGTCGATGCAAACTTAACACCTATCCGGATAGCTCTGAGTAGAGATACCAGATACGTATAGTGGAGCAACCATTTGGAATAGCTCCAAGTGGAGCGTGGAAGCAACATTTACAATATGACCTAGAGATTTCCGAAGTACATACGGATCCGAATGTTGCAGACCCGTTGACTAAAACCTCTCTCACAAGCAAAACATGATCAAACCCCAGAACTCATTGAGTCTTAATCACATGATGATGTGAACTCGTTTAGTGACACTAGTAAACACTTTGGATGTTAGTCATATGGCGATGCGACCTATCAGTGTTAATCACATGGCGATGTGAACTAGATTATTGATTCTAGTGCAAGTGGGAGACTATTGGAAATATGCCCTAGAGGCAATAATAAATTAGTTATTATTATATTTCCTTGTTCATGATAATCGTTTATTATCCATGCTATAATTGTATTGATAGGAAACTCAGATACATGTGTGGATACATAAACAACACCATGTCCCTAGTAAGCCTCTAGTTGACTAGCTCGTTGATCAACAGATGGTTACGGTTTCCGACCATGGACATTGGATTTCATTGATAACGGATCACATTATTTGGAGAATGATGTGATGGACAAGACAATCCTAAGCCTAGCACAAAGATCGTAGTTCATATGCTAAAGCTTTTCTAATGTCAAGTATCATTTCCTTAGACCATGAGATTGTGCGACTCCGGATCTGTAGGAATGCTTTGGGTGTACCAAACGTCACAACGAATCGGGTGGCTATAAAGGTGCACTACTGGTATCTCCGAAAGTGTCATTGGGTTGGTACGAATCGAGACTGGATTTGTCACTCCGTGTAAACGGAGAGGTATCTCTGGGCCCACTCGGTAGGACATCATCATAATGTGCACAATGTGACCAAGGGGTTGATCACGGGATGATGTGTTACGGAACGAGTAAAGAGACTTGCGGAAACGAGATTGAACAAGGTATCGGGATACCGACGATCGAATCTCGGGCAAGTACAATACCGCTAGACAAAGGGAATTGTATACGGGATCGATTGAGTCCTTGACATCGTGGTTCATCCGATGAGATCATCGTGGAACATGTGGAGCCAACATGGGTATCCAGATCCGCTGTTGGTTATTGACGGAGAACGCGTCTCGGTCATATCAGCATGGTTCCCGAACCGTAGGGTCTACACCCTTAAGGTTCGATGACGCTAGGGTTATAAAGGAAGTTTGTATGTGGTTACCGAATGTTGTTGAGTCCGGATGAGATCCCGGACGTCACGAGGAGTTCCGGAATGGTCCGGAGGTAAATATTTATATATGGGAAGTCCTGTTTTGGTCACCGGAAAAGTTTGGGTTTTATCGGTAACGTCTGGGACCACGGGAGGGTCCGGTGTCCACCAAGTGGGGCCACCATCCCGGAGGGCAGCATGGGCCAAGTGTGGGAGGGACCAGCCCAGGTGGGCTGGTGCGCCCCACAAGGGCCCAAGGCGCCTAGGGTTTGGGGAGGCGCCCCACCTGCTTGGGGGCAAGTTTCCCCTCTCCTCCCTTGGCCGCCCCCTAGATGGGATCTAGGGCTGGCCGCCGCCCTAGGGGTGGAGACCTAGGTGGGCGCAGCCCCTCTCCCCTATATATAGTGGAGGCATAGGGCAGCCCAACACACAAGTTTCTTCTCTGTTGGCGCAGCCCTACCTCTCTTTCTCCTCATATCTCGCGGTGCTTGGCGAAGCCTGCAGATTGCCATGCTCCTCCACCACCACCACGCCGTTGTGCTGCTGCTGGATGGAGTCTTCCTCAACCTCTCCCTCTCTCCTTGCTGGATCAAGGCATGGGAGACGTCACCGGGCTATACGTGTGTTGAACGCGGAGGTGCCGTCCGTTCGGCACTAGGATCTCCGGTGATTTGGATCACGACGAGTACGACTCCTTCAACCCCTTTCTCTTGAACGCTTCCGCTTAGCGATCTACAAGGGTATGTAGATGCACTCTCCTTCCCCTCGTTGCTGGTTTCTCCATAGATAGATCTTGGTGACACGTAGGAAAATTTTGAATTTCTTCTACGTTCCCCAACACATCCATATCCAGGATTGGGTGAAAGCAGTTGTATTCCGCAGATCAAAATGCCAATTCAGCTTTCGTTCTGTTCTACCCTAAAGTATTACCCACTTTATGTCAGGAACGTCATGAGAATTGCACCTTCTCTTATGAATTCTTAACGTAGTGATACTTCTCGCTATCATTATTCATTCCTCGGTTCCGTGTTGATGTAACCGGAATGCCGACAAGTGAATTGTGATGTGTGAAATCGATACTCCTAGCAACCTCGTTGCTTGGTAGTTAATTGACAATATTCTCATTCTTAGCGTGTTGGTTGTTAAATCATCATACTAAGATTGATCGTGCTACCTAGTCCTTATTTCTGGTACACTCTTCGATCAATGAGTTAGGATTGTGTCAATCCCTCACTCTTTTGATCATATCGTCTTGCTCTGAAAAGCAAGATTGTTCTCGAGCTTAGTAATATATCGGTGGTTCGTGACTTTCCAAATATCTTCTTGGAAGTGTTACCAGGTTGTTACCTGACCGCTATGTTGAGTTCGTGATCATATTGGTTTTCCTTTAAACCACCCATTCTCCGAGAATCTGTGTTGGATATCCCTGAGCTAGTTGGTTGAGCTAGACAACAACTTGGAGAGTTGGAAGATAAAGCTTTGCTTAACTTAGTTCATCTCTAAGGGATATCTCATGTGCGTGTGTGTGTTGAAGAAAGATGATATCTTCATCAATTGGTCCCTGTGATCAGTTGTTGGATCTATTGCCTTGTCAAAACTTTGAATTGAGTATGGGCTATCGTCAAGTCAAATCAGAACCAACGATGTTCATAATGTTGTCTTACTCGTGGTTGATCCCTCAAGCATACACCATTACATCTTTTGGTATGACCAATGCTATCACCGTGTTCACATGATGGTGGAAGTCCAGTGATATGGAAATTCCAATGAGTTGTTGTTGAGCCCATCAGCAGCATTCTTGTCTCCCCCATGATTCATGTTGAACATCAACCTAGTGTTGAAAACTTTGTAAGCAATGCCTTCGTGTTCCGTTCATGAAGCTTATGCTTGGGTGAAAGAAGTGACTTTCTCTAATTCACGTGCATTTGGTGCAAGTTGCCACCGTGAGTTTGAGAAGGATTGTTTTTGCTTTCTCCGGAATCATCCCAAGTCAAGTCATGCATGTGCAAAGTATTCCATGGTTTGATAGGCTCGCTATCTCCACTCTGTGTGTAATCCCTAGCACACCAAGCCACTGACTGATTTGTTCTAGGAAAAGGAGTTAAGTGCTAATCCATGGTAATGCACAAGACTTCATTACCCTAGATGATGGTTCCCCACCTGAACTCGGTAGTGTTTTGTTGTAAGACTACCATGTGGTCATGCTTGTCTAGGACAGTGTGTTCACAGGTGTGTAGCAGAACCAGCTCATGTTTTGAAGCTTGCTATCGTAGTTCATCTCCCGAGAGTCTCGCAACATTATCTCGTCGATTTGTGCTTCAACTTTTCTTTTCAGACATGTGAGTCCGAAGTATCCTATCACCAATCAGATCTGAATCTCAGGCAGATATGATGGTTGGAACATTCCCAACATTTGCATTTTGTTCCCAGCTTGCACCCCATCGTGCCATTTTCCATGGGCTGTCCTTCTCAGCAGTTGCTATCCAGCACCATCCTCAAAAGTGGACCTACCATGGGTCCCATCCATTTTCGATGATAAGCAAAAATCATCCATTGCGTTGTCTTCAACAAGATAGTCCACATCATCCATTCTAGTCCGGGTATACCATTCCTTTGCATTCCTTCAAATGATCGTTTGTGATTGCCTTAGGCTGGTATAAAGAGTTTCAATGATCTAGATATAAAAACTAATTCTTTTGCCACTTAAGGGAATAGTTCTTCGAGTCGCCTCCCCTGAGATGCCCCGATTTGGAATCATGGCAATTTCCCTTGCTACTTTGAAACCCTCGTGAAATTGTTTCTTCTGTCGCTCCTGATGCATGTTTTGCCTCTCAGCTCCAAAGATGGTGATCATGTCAACGTTCCTATGAAGCGTAACCTGGATCGTGAAGACCGTGTTAGTTTGTGCCCCTCTGTCTTCTTACCTCACATCTTGAATCTCGGGACGAGATACTTGTTTAGTGGGGGTGAGTTGTCACAGCCCCAGGATTGTTCGTAATTAGTTGCATTGCATCCATGCATCATGTTTAAATTTCATGAAACTTTAAATGGGGATGATAAACCCTAGCATCAAGATTAAATCAAATAGGGTCAACCATAAATATTTTCAATGAACTCAGAATGATTTTCAGAAAAGTTCATCATTTTTGAATTGGTTTAGAACCCCTTCCAAAAATGGTGCACATTTTGTAGGCCAGTCTGGATTTTTGAATTAATCCATTAAGTATTTGCATTTGGGCATTTAATTCCTATAAATATTTTAATTTCCCAAATAATACTGATAATGGTTGAGGGCTGTTGGAAATAATTTCATAAGTGCCCACAATTGTTTTCAGCATTTTATCAAATGGTTTAGTATTTTTACTAAACCAAAACAAAACAGAACAAATTAGAAAACAGAACAGAATTAGAAAAAAGAGAGAGAGAGAGAAACCCACCGCACTTATCAAGAGCCCACCGGCCGGCCCAGCTGGCCGGCCCAGCCCACCAGGGGCTCCTCCCTGTCGTCATCCCCCTTGCCAGGAGGACGAGCGCATGGCCGGCACGCGCGAGCACGTGTCCGGCCACCTCCTGCTTGCTTGCCGCTGCTGGAGTCGGCCCCGAGCGCCACGTGCTTTGCCCGACCCTTCCCTGGACCTCTCTCACTCTCCCTCGGCTACCTCCCCCTTCTCTGCTCTCTCCCCGCACGCGCCCGAGTGCTGCCGCCGCCGCCGTTCGCCGTAGCCGTAACCACCGCATCCCCCTCGACCTATCTCCACGCCCTAGAGCCGCCTCGTCGCCTGCATCGTCCTCGACGAGTCAAGCAACCAGGGGCGCGCCATAACGCCGCCATCGACGCCGTCTTCACCTCTGGCCGCTGGAGATCCCCCTTGCCGCCCCGACTGCTCCGGACCGCCTCTGAGCTCGCCGACCTCCTCGTCCGACTCGCCGTGAGTCTCTGACCCTGTCTATCCCTTTCTTCTTCCCCGTAGGCCGCCGTAGCCACCGGACCGCCCACGCCCGAACCCGCAGCCGCCCGCGCTCGTCGCCCGTGATGCTCCGGTGACCATTTGGTCCTGGGCATGCACCCATCGTACTCACCGCACCACGCAGACGCTGTAGTTTCTAATCGCACGTCGCCACGGCCACCGCAACCGCATCCCCGCTCGCGCCCGAACTCCGGCGGCCGCAACCGAGCTCGCCGCCGTCGACTCCAGCCGCCCCAGGCCCAGAGACAACCACCATCCGACGGGCCATTGCATCAGCTCTCCGCGGGCCAAAGGGTGCACCGAATGGTGCACCGTAAGCGAAACTCGAACCCCTCCAGTGTGCCTCCGCCACGTTTTGGTCGCCGCCGGCGTAACTCCGGTGACGCTGACGTGGTAGTCTCATTAGCCGCTAATGACCACTCTAAACAGCCCCTTGAGCCACTGCCATGTGGGCCCCCGAGCCTAATTAGGTTAGCTTAGTTTTTCTGTTAGATTAGTGCTAATGCCGTGGACCCCATGTGTCAGCTCTGACCTTAGCCTAGTCAGCATTGACCGGGCCCACTTGCCATCCACTCAACCAGCCCTGAGACACTAACGTGTGGGTCCCAGCCGTCAGGTTTGACCTGGGTTGGCGTTGTTGACCTGCATTAGGACAACAACGATTCATCTGTTACTTGCTGCGGTAGCTGAACCCCTCTATCCTCTGCATGACCTGTCATTCCACAGTAAATAGATGAAACCCACTAGCATGAGTAGGAGTTGTTTGAGCCACGATGTGCCTACTCATTCATGCATGTTTGTCATGCTGCTACTTCTTAGAGTTGAGTCAGTCGATTCATCGGGATGAATTGGAATGGTGTGTGAACATGTCCCTCTGTTGAGAGCTAAGTGTGTGAACACGATTTGGTAAAGGTAGCGGTGAGAGGCCATGTAGGAGTACATGGTGGGTTGTCTCATTGCAGCCGTCCTCAGGAACTGAGTTCTGTGTTTGTGATCCATGAAACAGTTACTACCATGCATTGGGCCCTGAAATATGACCCCGCTCGACTTCTTAATCACCCTTGTCCTCTGTCCAGGAGTTGCAAGTAGTTTCTGGTGTTTGTAGTATGCTGGGGTCCGCACGCAGCGCTGACTTTAGGGGTGGGTTGTGTTGCGGTAGGCACGTGGCACGGTGTACCGATTTGCCCGTTTGGTGTCTCGGGAACCCTGCACACATTGTCCGGGGCCGTTAGTGGAAACCTCGGCCGGCCTCCCTATGGATGGAACCCGAATAGGCGATAAACCTGGACTAGAGACTTGAGTGTTTAGGTAGGTCGTGGTCTACATCCACGTCGGCTTTCGCTTGAAGTCTGCCGAGCACATGTCGTGTGCAGACGCTAAGTGGTGGAAACATGTATGAAGAAGTACACCCCTGCAGGGTTAACATCATCTATTCAAATAGCCGTGTCCGCGGTAAAGGACTTCTGGGTTGCCTATAACAGTTCATAGACAAGTGAAAGTGGATACTCTAAAATGTGCAAGATAAGCGTGAGTGCTATGGATGGCGTTCTCGTAAGGAGACGGGGGCGAATCCATAGTGGTGTATTGATATGGTGAATATGTGGACTCGTGTGCGCCACCTCAAAAGAGTTACTTGCAGTCGTAGTTCAGGATAGCCACCGAGTCAAAGTTGGCTTGCTGCAGCCAAACTCCACCACCCCCCTTTATTGATAATGATGCATATGTAGATAGTTCTGATGTAAGTCTTGCTGAGTACTTTTGTACTCACGTTTGCTTATTTTATGTTTTGCAGAGAGACGTCAGTCTCGCTAGTAGTTCCGCATGGACTTCGACATTTAGCTTGATACCTCAGCTACGATCTTGTGCCCTCGGCAAGATCTGGTAGATAGTCAGGCTTCTCAGCCTTTTTCATTTATAGATGTCTGTACTCAGACATGTTTAGCTTCCGCAGGTGTTTGACTTGTATGCTCTGAATGCTGGGTCGAGAGACCCATGTTTGTAATATCTTGGCTCCTCGGAGCCTAAAGAATAAATATTTGAGTCATAGAGTTATGTTGTGATGTCGTGTTGTATTTACACATATTGAGCATATTGTGTGTATGTTTGAAATGCTTGGTATGTGTGGGATCCGACAATCTAGTTGTTTATCCTTGGCAGCCTTTCATATGGGGAAATGTAGTCTAGTGCTTCCTGAGCGATAGTAGTCCTCTACAGACCCGGTTCACGAGTCCTGCTAGCCCAAAGACTACTTGCTCGGGACACTTGGTGGCGGCATGTGTTTCACTTCGTTCTGTGTCCGTCCCTCGGGAAATGTCACGCGGTGACATCCGGAGTCCTACCTAGCCTGCTACAGCCTGGGTTCCCGGAGTCCTGTTAGCCCAGTGCTACAGCCCGGATTCACACGCTGCTGACCTACATGCTCGATGTGATTCATGTATGCCTGTCCCCATGGGTTAGTGCCGCATTGGGTTCACGACTAGCCATGTCGGCTCGGGTTCTCTGTCATATGGATGCTAGCGACACTATCATATACATGAGCCAAAAGGCGCAAACGGTCCCGGGCCATGGTAAGACGACACCCGTGGGAATACCGTGTGTGAGGCCGCAAAGTGATATGAGGTGTTACCGGCTAGATCGATGTGACTTGGAATCGGGGTCCTGACAGAAGCATCGCAGATCACCACGTGAGTGAGTGCCACAGGACAACCACCATCGCTTGCATGTCTGCCAAAACATATATATGGAGAGGTGTGTGGTTGTGATGTTGTGAATACCTAATACACAACCGTTGATGTGGCATTTGCCTCAAATACCGCAAAGTCCCCACACAGAGTGAGGTTCATGTGTGACACCTAGTATATGTTGGTCCCATGCCCCCTTTGACACGTACTATATATATATACTCCTACCCTAACACAACCCTAAAAGAATTAATCCTCCTGGTTCATCAAATGTGCCTCTCTCTTGTTGGGTCAAAGTGATGGAGGACAACCTTGCGGGCCCACAGATGGAAGCGCCGCACGTGAGTGACTTCCTATAGGGAAACCACCGCATGCATGGTATTGCGTGATGTTTGAATACCAATGCACAACTTTGATGTGGCACCTTCCTCGGGAACCGAAAAGTCCCCACATGGACCAAGGTTATGATACACACACAGATATATATATATATATATATATATATATATATATATATATATATATATATATATATATATATATATATATATATATATATATATATACATGTTGCCCCTCTTTGACATGTACTACATACTCCTACCGTGCATATATGTAACACAAACAAAAAAGAACCATCCTTGTCAGTCAAATGAACCTCTCTCTCGTTGTATGTTCAATTGATCGACAAAGACCTCCCCGGCCCATAGAGAGTCACACGCGAGCGAGTGTCATAGGACAACCACCACGTGCATGTTGTCATGCGTTGTGTGATGTTTAAATACCCAATGCACAACTTTGAGGTGGCACATGCTTCGCAAACGGGAAATGCACTATAAAGAGGTTCATGATGTGTAGCCCCCTCACTTCGAGCCGGTGGGAGGGATTCATGTGTAAGCGCGTGCCCGAAGTTTGATATGGAGTCTCACCATGATCCACACAGAAACACACATGGCAAAGATGAATCCACCTTCGATATGATGCCTCTCGTTGTCGGTGGAAACTGAAAAACATTGCGGGCTAACGAATGGGCACGTCGCTGCTAACCGCACGAGGGAGTGTCCGAGAGGAACACCAATGTATGCATGTGGCCCGAACATGTATATATGAAAGGGATGTGTAATGCTTTAAATAACCCATTCACAACTTTGATGTGGCATATATACATGACTCACAAAATGATCAATAGTCCCACGTCACGGAGGCTCCCGACTAGTAGTGTACTGATGAACCACCCCCCCACACACACCCAGACACACATCCCACACCACCACCTCCACGCTGAGGCATGTCAAACTTTTTCTGCAGTGAACATGTGACCAAAGGAGTGTCGTGTTAAAGTTTGAAAAAGCAGAGATCATTCGACCCGTTTTATATATTGATTGATTTCCTAGGGATTTAATGTGCAAAAATCAAATTTGAGCTACATGTGCACCAAAATGGATTGTGAAATCATATGTGTGTCCCTGGGTGCATGCTTTCCTCGTGAAAGTAATTTCAAAACATTGAGAATGTTGATTTTTAAAATTCAGTAAATCCAAAACTTAGTTGAAATTCATGAGACTTATCATGGTGCCATATATGGATAGCAGTAGACTGTGATATTGTCTTTTTTCGTCAAATTTGAGACAAGTTTTGATATAATCTACTTACAAACAAGAGATTGTTAATAACTGCCAACCAATATCTCAAACGGAATATTTATTCGGACCTTGTGATTTAGACCGTGCCATGCCTCGGTGGAGCAGTAAAGCGGCATAATGAATCATCAAAAAAATATACGTGCCGCCACACGCCCCATGTGGCATGCTAGCAAGTGTGAGTTGATGGGATGCATGCGAGCAGTCCGCGGTGCAGGCCGGCCGAGAGGTGTGCATGTCGGTGTGTGAATTGAAGGGAGGCATTTTCGCTGCGAAGTGTCACCGGGTGCTGTGCGAGTAGCTGTGAAATGATGGTATAGGAACGCCAGAAGTCCGCCGCACACGCTCACCGAGGGGTGAGACAGCGTTTGACCACCTCCTGCCTCGCTCCCACTGGTCCGTATTAGTGGCGCGTCCAAGCGGCCACACCCCCCATCCTCACCACACACACAATCCTCCCTCTCCTCCCGCATCCTCGATGCCGCTCTCAGTGCTCAAAGTCGTCACTGTATGAGAATGCCGCTGAAGTGCCCCATCGAAGGGAGTGGCAACGCCAGGGCTGCTGAAGCACCAGAGCACGGCATGAATATGGAGACAGAGGTTGCCGTCACCGCCATCGAGGTGGAGAACGAGGCATCCAACAAGCGGAGGCGGGTCGAGAAAGAACCACAAGCGACTCCAGCAGGCCTAGACTTCATCAGCAGCCTCGCCGATGATGTGTTGCAGTCATCATATCCCTCCTCCCAATCAAATATGGGGCAAGGACAACCGTCATTTCCCGGCGGTGGCGCCCCCTATGGCTCTCCACACCTCTCGACCTCCTCAACGCCCACGAGCTTTGCCACGGCTATCGCAAAAGCTTGGATGCATTCTCCCAGTTCCTTGGCAGTCGCCATTGCCCAATCCGAGAGGCCATACTGGCTTGGATGTGCTGATTGCCGGGAGGCCATGGCAGAAGAAAAAGCCGGGCAATCCAACGGGCCATACTGCAAGATCCACCGCACTAAAGGCCATGATCTCCAAGAGTGCCACCAAGTTGAGCAGCTTGATAACAAGAAGAAAGCAGAATATGAGAAGCGTGATAGGGAGAGAGGCCAAGAGGGTGCTTGCGGGAGAGGCCGTGGTGGTAGAGGAGGTCGCTGCGGCAAGGTCCCGCGACAGAAGGAAAACCCGCTAAAGGCCATGAAAAGAAAGAAGGAGATGACGGGTGTGATGAAGAGCAAGAAGAAGAAACCAGCGAACAAGAATTCCAAAAGGCAACTGAAGCCCATGTGCATCGATGGGGGCGCATCTTTGCACTCCTCTCATCAGTGGCTCAAGTAGTGGGCGCGTGAGGTCACTGCCGTGGAGCCAGCTGTAGACTCCCAAAGGCCACATAAATGGTCCCGCACGCCTATCATCTTTGACGAGGAGGATCACCCTGACCGCACCACTACGTTTGGGTGTCTATCGTTGTTGGTTTACCCAACAATCCGCAACCCCAAACTAACAAAGATGCTAGTTGATGGTGGGGCTGGGCTAAACTTAATCTCCCCTAAGGTGGTTGGCAAGCTGCAGATCCCAGATGAGGAGCTCAAAGCTATGAGTTCGTTCCAAGGAATCAACCCGGTAGGAGCCGGCCCAAGGGGAAGGTTACACTGCTAGTGGCACTTGGCAAGAACTGAATTCTTGGACTCAGAGAGTCCTGTTTGACGTTGTCAAACTTCCTTTGCCTTACAATGGAATTCTTGGTCGTCCAGCTCTTGAAAAATTCATAGCAGCATCCCACTATGCCTACAACACCTTGATCATGCCAGGCCAAATGGGGATGATTTCCATTTTGTCACACAAGAAAGATGCAATTATATGTGTGGATAGATGTACCGGGATGCGGTGGCAGCTGAGGCCACAGAAACCCCAGCTCCCACAAAGGAAACAAAGAAGGGGTAGAAAGCTAGCAGGGATAATGGCAAGAACTCCGGGAAGCGCGCCTCTTCAGAGTGTGCTACGCCTGTTGATGACCTGCCGGAGAGTTCCACTAGCAAGAGACCCAAGGTTGCTTCACACGTTGTGAAAAAGGTCTCGGCAAGGCAGGACAGCGCTGACGGTACATTCACCATTAGCGCCACCCTTGATGACAAATAGGAAAGCGCGCTCATTGCCTTCCTGCGGGCGAATCTCAATGTGTTTGCATGGGAACCATCTAACATCCCTGGTGTTCCTAGGGAAATAATCGAGCACCACCATGTTGTTTGTCCTCATGCTCGGCCCATCAAGTAGAAGGTCAGAAAGAAAGCTTTAGAGCTGCAACAGTTTATTGCCAAGGAAATCAAGAAACTTGAAGTAGCTGGTTTGGTCAGAGGGGTGCTGCAACAAACTTGGTTAGCGAATACGGTGGTTGTGCGCAAGGCAAACGGGAAATGGAGGCTCTGCATTGATTTCATTGACTTCAACAAGGCATTTCCAAAAGACCCTTTCTCCCTGCCGCACATCGATCAAATTGTTGATTCCACTTCCGCATGGGATTTTCTATCCTTCTTGGATGTGTACTTCAGGTACCATCAAATATTTATGGCCAAAGAAGATGAAGAGAAGACCGCGTTCGTAACTCCATGTGGCATGTACTACTTTGTACGTATGCCTTTTGGGTGAAAGAGAGTCGGATTCAGTTTCGCAAGGGCACTACAGATTGGTTTCGAACCCCAGCTACACAGAAATGTAGAAGCTTATATGCATGATATAGTGGTCAAGACCAGGGATAGATAAACATTCATCCAAGACCTGGAGGAGACCTTTGCAAACGTGCACAAGATCAATTAGCTAAACCCCGAGAAATGTGTATTTGGCGTCCCATCCTACAAGCTCCTTGTTTTCTTTGTGTCCTAAAGGGGGAATTCGGGCCAACCCCAACATGATCAGAGCAATCAAGCAAATAAAAGCGCCCATGACTGTCAAGGACGTAAGGCGTTTGATCGGATGCGTGGCCGCACTGAGTAGGTTCATCTCCATGTCTGCCGAATGTGCCTTGCCTTTTTTCAAAATCTTGAAAAAGGTTGGCCCGATGAAGTGGACCCTGGAAGCAGAAGCAGCGCTACAGGACCGGAAAACATACATTTCCTCTTCTCCTACCTTAGTCGCGCCTAAAACCACAAGAGCCATTGTTGAAATTCTTAGCCGTAGCGAATCAAGTGGTTAGCGCAGCACTAGTGGTGCAACAAGAAGTGGATGAGGACGCAGCTGAAACAATTATCCCCTCTAGAGATGGAACCGAACCAGCCGCGGCAGGACTTGACACGAACTAGAGGGAGGCGGGGCAAGACAATGAAGGCGATCCCAAGACAGCGACAAGGAAGAAAGTGGTGCAGCGACAAGTGTACTATGTTAGCTCCTTGTTACAGGGGGCTAGGTCGAGGTACTCTTGAGTGCAAAAGCTAATCTTCGGCCTTATCATGGCCTCGAGGAAACCGCGCCACTACTTCCAAGCCCACGAGATCACAGTTGTCACCCGTTTCCCGCTGCAGTGCATATTGAGGAACCCCGAAGCAATAGGCAGAATAGTTGAGTGGGCTCTAGAACTGTCAAGTTTTTGCATAAAGTATGACAACACCTCAACTTTCCAGAGCAGAGCATTGATGGAGTTCATTGCAGAATGGACGCCGACACCTGACGAACAAACACCAGAGACGGTTCTCCCCGGCAAAGAGGCGCCTCAGGAGTGGATCATGTATTTTGATGGTGGTTTCTCACTGCAGGGTGCTGGAGCCGGCGTGCTTCTTGTCGCACCCACCGGGGAGCATCTCAAATTTGTTGTTCAAATGCACTTTCCCCGAGAGAAGTCCACCAACAACACTGCTGAGTAGGAGGGGCTCCTTGCCGGACTCATAATTGCAGTGGAGTTGGGAATCAAGAAATTGATTACTCGTGGAGATTCTCAACTCGTGGTGACACCAGTCAACAAAGATTACCAGAGTCCATTGATGGAGGCATATGTTGAGGAGGTCAGAAAAGTTGGAAGAGCACTTTGATGGATTACAAGCAGAGTACATTGTCGGTGTCAAAACCGGCGGATCTCGGGTAGGGGGTCCCGATCTGTGCGTCTAGGCTGATGGTAACAGGAAGCAAGGGACACAGATGTTTACCAGGTGGGCCCTCTCGATGGAGGTAAAACCCTACTTCCTGCTTGATTAATATTGAAGATATGGGTAGTACAAGAGTAGATCTACCACGAGATCATAGAGGCTAAACCCTAGAAGCTAGCCTATGATGGTATGATTGTAATTTTGATCGGGCCTTCTAAGGACCAACCTCTCCGGTTTATATAGGCACCGGAGAGGGCTAGGGTATACATGGAGTCGGTTACAAGGAAGGAAATATAATATCCAGATCGCCAAGCTTGCCTTCCACGCCAAGGAAAGTCCCATCCGGACACGGGTCGAAGTCTTGAGTCTTGTATCTTCACGCTTCAATAGTCCGGACGATGTATACAGTCCGGCTGTCCGAATACCCCCTAATCCAGTACTCCCTCAGTAGCCCCTAAACCAGGCTTCAATGACGATGAGTCCGGCGCGTAGTCTTCGGCATTGCAGGGAGGGTTCCTCCTCCGAATACTCCAAAGTAATTATTGAACATTTAGATCGTGTCTGGATCCACGAGGGGATTCTTACTTACCGTTTTAGGGAACATTGCATAAATTTGATCCACTAGCGTTCTTCGTATGCCATGCCTTCGCATCTCCCCACCTGGACTCGCGCCGCGAGGCGGTTTTATTGGCACGTCCCGTCGAGGCAGAGATCGTGTTCCTCTTATTACAGGATCTTCCATTAGTGAGGGTGTGCGTAGGCCTACGACGGCCGTTGGTGTGACTCCGTGTGCCATCAGGTAAACCTCAAGCGGTCCCCCTAATTAAGGACTCTTAATATTCACCCCCTTTATAAAAGGGGCCGAGGCGTATGCCTGTTTTCCACCTCGCTCGCGCCTTCTCGCACCTCGAGTTCTAACACCCGAGATCTAAGCTCCAACACCCCGGATCCTCCAATATGTCCGGATCCGACCCTCAAGGCCGGTGGGTGGCCTCCTCGATTCAAAAGGAGGACATTGCGAAGCTTAGGGATGTCGGATATCTGACCGCCGACATCCAGCACAGGCTTCCTGTTCCAGGGCAGGCCATCCCTACGCCGGAGCCCAATGAGTGTGTCGTGTTCGTTCCTCACTTCCTCTGTGGCTTGGGCCTCACCCTCGATCCTTTTGTGAGGGGGATCAAGTTCTATTATAGGTTGGATTTTCATGATCTAGCTCCGGACGCTATCCTCCATATCTCATCGTTCATTATAGTGTGCGAGGCCTTCCTCCATGTCACCCCACACTTCGCCTTATGGCTCAAGACCTTCAATGTGAAGCCAAAGATGATCGAGGGACACGTGGAGTGCGGAGGTGCCGTAATAAGCAGGAACGCTGATGCCCCATGGCCGGAGGGTTCTTTCCCAGAAGTATCCGATGTATGGCAACGGAGGTGGTTTTATGTCACGGCTCCCCGAGGCACAAAGTGGGTAGCCGCCCCCGAGTTCCGCTCGGGCCCTCCGTCACAACTAGCGTCTTGGACCGACGTAGGACGGAATTGGGGGCCCGTTGGTGATGTTCCAGTATGGTAGAGCCGCATCCGAGAGCTTCTTGAGAGGGACATTAACCTTGTCAGCATAATGCAAGTGATGTTAATCTGACGGATGTTGCCGTGCCAACGCCGGCCTCTCCGGATGTGGGAGTTCAATCCAGAGGGTCCGCGGACTGTTAAGCACTTCTTCGGCCTGAAGCTCGATGGGATGTGCAAATTATTCTTCGGACCAAAAGTAAAGTGTCCGGACACCACCGAGGATGCGGGCCTAAGCTGCAATCGCCTAGATACCCAGGTAAGTAAACTTGATACCGGACACCTTATTTAGTATTTGTCATAACTGTTTATTCTGAAAATCATCCGTGGCCAAGAATGGCTCAGAAAGGCGGAGAGAATCAGGTGTCCGGCGCCACTTCCCGAAGGCTCGCCTGGTCCCACCATGGCCAAGATGCTCAACCGGGTACTCAGAAGAATGCCCTCAGGGAAAGACAAGGGGAAGAACGAAGAAACCGAACTTCACACGCTACGCATCCGAACCGGGGGAATTGTTGCCTCTCCTGAGGAGGATAGTCAGGAAGGGGAGACTAAGGCCTCCTCCCCGTGCGGGAAGAAGAGAGCTGCCTCCGAAGACTCGGAGACGGAGATGCCCAAACCAGGGAAAAAGATATCACCAGGGGGCTCTGCCCTGATGGGCACCCTCACCGCGTCGTGCCCACCAACGGGCCAGCCCTGCACCGAGTTGTAAGTTAATTTTTAATTCGAAAGTCCTGCGTTCCTCCTAGATCAATAACCAGGATTCGTCTTTCGCAGTTCGGCTAGCAGCCCTTCTCAACAGAGTTCGTCTTCGGGGGATCTTCCTCCGGAGATGATGGAGAGCGAGACCCCACCCACCTCTCCGGCTCATGAAGGGGGCGACACCGAGGTGTCGTCACGGAGGAGTCCGGATCTGTCGAAGCCGGAAGCCAATGCGTCATCCGCCCTGAGCCCGGAGCGTTTGGCTCCCACGAGGAGCGATGGGAAGGGTCCGCGAGTTCGATGTCGGCAGACGTCTTGACGAGACCCTCTTTGGGCGAGCTGCGCTCTTGGAGGAGCACCGCTCATTAATGAGCGCGGTGCTCAAGAAGATTTCATCCACTACAAGCGGTTTAAATGAAGCATTTACAAGTCTGCTCAGAGGCTTTGAGGTATATCGTGAAGAATACACTGTTTTTGGCTGTGAGGCACGCGTTAGGTGTGCTCCATAAAGATAGTAGCCCCTGAGACTCTGGTTGCTCGCCCTAGGCGGCAAACGGGGGATCATAAATGAATGATTTAGCTGTAAATACGTGCAGGTACCTGTGAGTCCGGCCGCCGACCAGTCCGTTGAAGTTGCTGAACTAATCAGGCAGATTGGATCGATTGATGCCGATATCACGCTGGTGAACGAGTGGCTGGACAAATCACGAGGTATGTGCTCTGCCTTCCTTCGTATCGGAAATTATGGAGGCGGCATGATATTAATGTAATATGTTCGGACTGCAGATGGTGCTGCTGCCGTGGAGGCCCTGAGGGCAGAACTTGCCCAGGCCAAGGAACAAGCTCGGGTTAGCAATGCGGCTGCCCTAAAGGCAGCCGAAGAATTGAGAGCCGAACAGGCTGCTCCTCGCCGAAGCGAGGAAAAGATAGCCGAAATGGCTGTGGAGTTAAAAAATGCCGCTGATCGGTATGAGCTCCTTAAAAAGGAGCATAAGGATGGTTCGCCGAGCTGGACAAGGCACTTAATGCCACCAAGGAAATACGGACGCTTCGGTAGCGGGAGGAACTTCAACAGGCGGTAAAATTGCGGTGGGGCTCCTACTTGCTGTGGGCGAAGTTTTTCGATCAATGCGCTCCCTGGATGGGCCGCTGGAGTCCTGCAGACAGCGTATCTGGATTTGGCGAGTACAGGTGGCGCTACCAAGTTCTTCTGGATCAGGGTGATAAGGAAGTGGAGATGCTTTTCTGGTCGCAATTCAACGCTCCCACTCGCCCGCTGCCGTTAAGTGACAAGATGGCTGCTGTAGCAGAGGTTCACAGACTGTCCGGTCTTGCAATGTGGTCTGTGATAGACCATCTTTCGCCGAAAGGGCCTAAGCCGGACAGTTACTTTGGCTTGGTGCAGCAATTCCTTGGGGCCGTGCCTCGGATCGACGCCATGAGGAGGTCGGCGTGCAAAGAGGGTGCCTGAATGGCTCTTGCCAGCGTTAAAGCCTATTGGGCGGATATGGAGGCCACCATTATAGCGACCCAAGATCGGCGGGGGCCAATATCCGGCCGAGCACTACTTGGCGCAGGTCACGAAGGTGCCCGCCTAATAGAGCGCCTTGCTCGAAGAATGTCTTATTTGAGTGATGAATCGAATCATTGTAAGAACAATGTTATTTTGGTTATGAGGCTATATTTATACTTTTTGCCCGAAAGTATTATTGTATCCATAATTACATATACGTTTATATATATATATATATATATATATATATATATATATATATATATATATATATATATATATATATATATATATATATATATATATATATGAATGTGTAATCCGAAAGATAGCAGTCGTTGGCTTCAGCCCCCATGCATACAATGCGGGGGTGTTCGCGAAAAATATGCTTAATCACACTTGATCCAACGTCTTGGTCCATTAAGGAGGTGATCGCACGTCGAACTAGGCAACATGACTATATAGCTGTAACACTTTTGCTTAGCCATGGGAGTCTAATGTTGGGGCTACTATGTAGCCCCTGGTACCTTCGCGTGCATCCAAATACGGGCGCGTGTGTACATGACCGGGAAACGGTCATTCGTTAATCTGGAGGGATCCTAAAGATTCCGCTAAGTCTTGAGTGGTTGAACAGTCTCTCGCTATATCATGACGATCAGTTTTCGGCTTTCTCTCTTGAGGTGCTCGTCAGAATAACCAGGGCACAATCGCGATAGTTCTCCTTTAGCCACCTTAGCCGATAATAGCGGAATGTAAGGCGGCAAACCCAGAGCGGAAAACCCAACATTTTACCAAAGACATGATTCGGAGCTGATGCATATAAGGCCAAACTCGTGACGCCGAACACTCCCGAAGGTATTTGGACTTTATAACAGATGATGGGCTCAAGAATGCCCATTCATTATAAACCCTGTGTTTCCAGGTACGTGCGTTAATCTGTCATGGCGAAATGCCAATAACGGCAGTATCCTTTGTGGGTATGGAACCCATGGGATGTTTAGACAACAAGAGGCAATAGAAAAGGTTTACACAGGGTCTTAATCTAAATAGAAACCAGTTGAACGGGGCCCTGCTGCACGTCTGCGCCTTTGTCTCTGTTGTGCCATATCCTAGAAGGGTATCGCGCGAACGTTGTCTGTGAAAAAAGAAAACTCGTAGAAGAGTACAATGTAAGTATGCGATGGATAATAGAAGTGTAAGATGTTGGCCTACCAATAAGGTTGAGCCAAGTGGGGAGTTATATTAAGTATTTATAGCCGCTGGTGTCCGCTATGGGATTGCATATACGGTGCCCTGATTCAATTTTATCTGGGCGACCGGACTCGTCCAACCGTGTCTGTGGTCTTAATGACTAGTCATGTTTTTCTGATATTGGAGGCCGCTTATAGTCCGGCCGCTAGGGCCGTTGTGAGTTTCTCTGCACGTGAAGAGCGCTCTGTGATTCCGCTAACGGTGATGATGACCGTGGGCCGGGCATCTTGAGTGTAAGGTAGCCATAGTGCGGCAATGCGTTGAAGCGGGCGAAGGCCGTTCTTCCAAGCAATGCATGATAGTCGCTTTGGAAGGGTGCGATGATGAAGAGTAGCTCTTCGCTTCGGAGTTACTGGAGGGTGAATGTTACCTCGAGACAGCCGGAGCCTATTTGTGGGCTTCAACGCCTGGTATCACCCCTTCAAAGGTGTTGTTGCTTTTGTTAATTCTGGATGGGTTTATCCCCATCCTGCGGGCAGTGTCCTTGTATATTAAATTGAGACTACAGCTGCCATCCATGAGGACACGGGTGAGACGGTATCCGTCGATTATCAGGTCAAGCACCAAGGCCTTTGATTCTCTGTGCCGAATACTAGTTCGGTCATAAGTGATCGAAGGTGATCGGATAAGGCATCCAGTGGTTAGGTGTGAGTACGATGGGATCTATATCGAGCGCGTCTCTATGCGCGCATTCGTGCCTCCTCATGGATGTGTGAGTCACGTGGATCATGTTCACTATTTTAACCTCTGGCAGGAAATTTTTCTGTCCCTCATTGTTCGGCTGGCGAGGTTCATCCTTGTTTCACTTGGTGTTTCCCTTCCCTTGTGTTCGGCATTTAATTTGCCGGCCGCTTGAAGACCCAGCACTCTCTGTGCATGTGGTTCGCAGGTTTGTCAGGGGTGCCATGAATTTGGCATAGTCTGTCTAGGACTCTATTTAGACCGGACGGTCCCTCTTTACTGCCTTTAAGTGGCTTCTTTTCCTGATCATATCGAGAGCCCCTGAATCCGGCATTAACCCATGTGTTATCCGGGCTCTCTTCCTTATTTGGGCGTTTGTTTTTATTACGCCGTGGCTTCCTATTGCCATCCCTTATTTCGGATGTGCTGGGGTCGCTGGTGCCTTTACGGGCTAGCCATCTATCTTCACCCACGCAAAAGCGGGTCATGAGGCTTGTTAAGGCTGCCATTGTCCTCGACTTTTCTTGGCCGTGGTATGGCGAGCCACTCGTCACGGATGCTGTGTTTGAATGCCGCTAAAGCTTCAACATCTGGAAAGTCGACAATTTGGTTCTTCTTAGTGAGGAATCTATTCCAAAGCTTGCGGGCGGACTCTCCGGGTTGTTGGATTATGTGACTTAGATCGTCAGCATCCGGAGGCCGGACATAGGTCCCTTGAAAATTAGCCCTGAAAGCATCGTCGAGTTCCTCCCAACTCCCAATTGAATTTTCGGGGAGGCTTTTCAACCAGTGTCGGGCTAGTCCCTTAGTTTGAGGGAAAGGTATTTGATGGCATGGAGGTCATCCCCACGAGCCATATGTATATGCAGGATAAAATCCTCAATCCAGACGCCTGGGTCTTTCGTTCCGTCGTATGCCTCTATATTCACAGGTTTAAAGCCCTATGGGAATTCATGGTCCAGTACCTCTTCGGTAAAGCACAGGGGGTGAGCAGCCCCTCTGTATCTGGACGTGTTCTGGCATGCCGTCGGATGTTGTTGTGTCCGGTGTTTATTCCGAACTGGTATTCGATTGGCATAATCGTCTTGGTGACCATAGTCCCTCGCCGGGGTGTGTTCTTTAGATCCATAAATGGACCTGGCTGCGCCAGTGTCGGTGTACTAGAGTAGGGGTACCCTAGTATCCCGAACTCGTGCACGGGCAGTTGCAGCACCCCGCGGCAGGGTTTTCCTAGTAACCGCCAAGGTCCTCCGCGGCTCCTTCGGAGCCATTCAAGAACAAAATATTCAAGGCCCCGGCAAGAGGAGCTTGCCGGGAAGGCCACTCAAGGCACGAAGGAAACAAGACCCCGGCAAGAGGAGCTTGCCGGGAAGGCTTGGTGAGCGACAAGCTCCCGAGCACGACAAGGATTCAGCCGCGGCAAGGTTCTTGCCGCGGCAGGCAACCTCTCTTCATCTCCGCTCCAGCTCATTCATCAACGTGTCGCCATGGGGGCCATTCCATGCGCGCGTGTCAAGAGGCTGTGCAGCCAGCGGGGAGCAAGTGATAAGCGGCGCTGACGAGCCTACCATCGTGGCAAACGGTGGCACACCTGACGGTCCCTGTCGCACTGTTCAGGCGACATGGACGGGCATTTATTACTCTTGTCCCTTGCCGTCAGAGTTAGGTAGAGTACACTGTACCAAGTAGTTGCACCAACCGCAACTCATTTTCCCATTTTTGCCCTCATCTACGCTACACTGTGGTGACCCCTTGAGCCTATAAAGGAGGCCCATGTGCAACATAGAAAGGGTTCGCTCAGTTAGGATTCGACTCATTCGAGACTAGAGACACTCAAGCTAGGTTTTGTAGCTCTCATTGCTCCCTAGCAAGAACACAAGATAATCGACAAGCAGCAGAGGAGTATTATCTCTCCGGAGAGCTCCTGCTGGGTAATCTGCTCGTGTGCATCGCCGATCGCTCTTCGTGCAATCTCCGCCCCACCGAACCAAAAGGGACTCGGTCCGCCAGGTCCCATAGGTGTTCGTGGGTCACGATCAGCTTCCCGACATCTTTGGCGCCAAGAAGGGGCGCCGAGGCTGTGTGAACCTGATCCGGCGCTCACACGAGCAACATCTTCATCATCTTCATAAATATGCCACCGAAGAAGAAGGCTTCGCGGCAGCAGAGCCGTCGTGTCAAACCCACCACCACCGGAGCTGACGAGTGGTGGGGAAGACGCCGGGCGGAGGAACGGCGTCGCCGAGGAGCTCACGACGCTGCCAAGTCCAAGGACAAGGCGGCGCAGACTCGGCGGCCCCGGACACGCATGCTGCGTCCATCTCAAGAGGTGCGAGACCGACAGCGTCATGGTGCTCGCAGCGCCATATGCTCGCTGGATCGCGCTGTGGAGGATCCCGGTTTCGAGACCAGCATGCACGCCAAGATGCTGGTATGCGAGCGGAGTACGATCGCCTGGACAGGATGCTACTCCTTCTAACTTAGTTAGAAGTCCGAGCATATCCCGTTCCTCGCACCGTACGCCATTGCCACCCACCACTCCAGCAGAAGCCTTGGCGAGAGCTCAACTGCTTCTAGACTACCCTCCAATGGCCGACAAGGTCGACGAATGGAGGGCCACCATCCAGAGTCTCATCGGCTTTGCCAACGGCGATACCCCGTGGCAACCAACTGCGTCCTTGCCGCGGTGGGATGACAAGGCACGAGCCGGTGGCAACGAGACATGCGGGGGTGCAACCACCATGCATTCTCCATCCCGAAGGCCAAGATCGCCGACTCGTCGGATCCACCTCGACAGCGACTCCACCGCGTCATCGGATCCACTAGCTCGCCGTGATCAGCGCCAAGTTCTCCAAGAACGGCAACAAGAAGATGCTCGAACTCGCATCGAGCGCCGAAGAGAAGCGCGGCGTCAATCCGACCAGCGCGCTGGGCCCGCTGTCGACATGCAAGCGCCAGGGGAACTAGGTGACTTGCCGTACGCGGTAGGCTGCCCCCTGCTCACTCGTGAGCTGCGGCAAGTCCATGGCCCGACAAGAAAAACTTCAAGCCGATGTGTAGAAGTATGATGGCAGGACGCATCCATCGGAGTTCCTCAAAGATTTACACCATCGCGGTGCAGCTGCGGGGATGAGACGACAAGATCCTCGCCAACTACTTCCACCGGTACTCAACCCCAATGTCGAGATGTTGGCTCATGCACTTGCGGACAGTTCCATATCCTCTTGGGCAGATCTATGCCATCAGGTTTGTCGACGCCTTCACAAAGCGGCCACAAACCTCATGGCAAGAGAGTGACCTTCACCCGCTCGCCTAGAAGGAAGGAGAGTCCTGCGCAAGTTCATTCAGAGATTCAGCCATGTGCACTACAACATCCGGATGTCCACCCTGCCGGGTGATCAGCTGCTTTCACCAAAACGTGCGGAACCGCAGGATGAGGGAGGAGATGGCGATGTGCAAAGTCAAGGACGTCGATGAGCTGTATGCCACGGCCGACAAGTGCACGTGTTGAAGAAGGAAGAAGACTCTGTGAGAGAATGTAGAAGCAGGATCGACGATTGAGGAGACCGCCTGCAAAGAAGAGCGGCGGCGGAACAATGAAAGAAGAAGAGCAAAGAGGTACTAGTTGTCGAGCAGTCCGCAACGGAGGTGGCGCCAAAAGGCCAAGGTTGGTGGCTCCGCAAGGAAGTTGCACGCTGACACCGATCGCCAAGCTGTGGCGGCCGCCGACAAGGGGACAGCTCCAACAAACAAGATGCAAGAGTCACCGCACCAAGGGCCATGACCTCCAGAGCTGCAAGAAGGTCGAGCAGCTTGTAGAACAGCGAAGGCTGAGTACGAGCGGCGAGACAAGGAGAAGGCCCAGGAAGGTGCTGGAGCAGCTAGCAAGAAGAGACCCGGCCGGGGAGGACGCCGCGGCAAGGCCAAGCAGCGACAAGGATGAAGACGACGATGACGATGAAGATATGGAAGACGATGAAGCTGATGAGCAGGAGTTTCAGAAAGCAACGGAGGTCCTCTGCGTTGACGGTGGTGCTTCTCTGCATACCTCGCACCGCCAACTCAAGCAATGGATGCGGAGGTTAATGCAGCAGAACCATCCGTAGAGTCACGCAGCCTCGAAGTGGTCCAGACGCCTATCATCTTTGATATTGAGGACCACCCTGATCGCATAATCGGTTGGGTGTTTGCCGATGTTGGTCTCACCAACTATCCGCAACCTCAAGGTCACCAAGATGTTAGTTGACGGCGGGCCGGCTTAAACCTGATCTCCTCCGCATGCTCCGAAGCTTCAAATCCTCGACAACGAGCTCAAGAGACCGCACATTCCAAGGAATCAACCCAGGAAGGAGCAAGCCAAGGGGAAGATCACGTTGCCGGTAACATTTGGCGATGAGCTAAACTTCAGGATCGAGAGGGTCACGCTCGACGTTGCTGATTTCCCATTGCCTTATAATGGGATACTCGGCGCCCCGCACTCGCCAAGTTCATGGCAGCCTCTCATTATGCATACAACTTGCTCAAGATGCCCGCCCGATAAGTGTCATTTCTGTTCATGGCGACAAGAAAGATGCTCTTATCTCGCGCCGACAAGATTTACGGGAAGCAGCAGCTGCGACAGATAACAAATCACTTGTCGCTGAAGCTCCGGGAAGAAGAAGACCACTTTGTCCGCAAGAGCTCGATGCTCACTCCGCAAGCGCACCTCTTCGAGTGCTGCGCCACCGTCGAGGACGCACCATCGAGCTCCACCGCAAGTGCAAGAAGATGATAGCAGCTCCACCAAGACCAAGAAGGTGCCCGCCAAGGAGGGCGGCACCGGTGGTACCTTCACCATCGATTGCCCTCTCGACCCTAAATAGGAAGGCGCTCGTTGTTTTCCTGCGGGCGAATGTCGATGTGTTTGCATGGCAACCGTCGACATCCCGGTGTTCCTGTGAAAGTAATTGAGCACCACTTAGCTGTACGTCCTCATGCTCGCCCGTCAAGCAAAAAGTCGGGAAGGTGCAAAGGAGCGCCAAGAATTCATAGCAGAAGAGATCAAGAAGTTGGAAGCAGCAGGCCTTGTTAGAGGAGTGCTCCATCCCACGTGGTTGGCCAATCCGGTAGTTGTACGCAAGGCAAATGGGAAATGGAGACTTTGTATTGACTTCACAGATGTTAATAAAGCTTGTCCCAAAGACCCATTTCCCTTGCCACGTATCGACCAGATTGTTGACTCCACGGCTGGATGTGACTTGCTTTCATTTCTTGATGCATACTCCAGATATCATCAGATCTTCATGGCAGAAGAGGATGAAGAGAAAACCGCATTCATTACACCATGTGGCACATACTGTTTCATACGGATGCCTTTTGGTTTGAAGAATGCTGGTTCAACGTTTGCAAGAGTGGTCCATGACGCTTTTGAGCCGCAAATGCACAGAAATGTAGAAGCCTACATGGATGACATAATGGTCAAGAGCAAGGACAAAGCAACTCTGGTTCAAGATTTAGATGAGACCTTTGCAAATTTGGCGCAAGATCAACCTCAAGCTCAATCCGAGAAGTGCGTGTTTGGAGTTCCCTCGGCAAGCTTCTCGGTTCTTCGTCTCTCGAGGGGAATTGAAGCCAACCCGACAAGATCAAGGCCATTGAGCAGATTGAAGCACCAAAGCGCGTCAAGGATGTATGAAGACTTGCGGTTGTGTGGCTGCTCTCAGCAGGTTTATCTCTAGGTCTGTGGAGGCCTCGCCATTTTTCAAGGTTTTGAAAAAGGCAGGTCCAATGAAATGGACTCGGCGGAGGCTGCGCTGCAGACTTAAAGAGGTACCTGTCCTCCACTCCAATACTTGTCGCACCTAAGCCACAAGAGAAGTTGCTGCTATACATAGCGGGAACCAATCAAGTGGTTAGTGCTGCGTTAGTAGCGGAGAGGAGGCAGATGAGGAGCCGCAACCGAGGCAGATGCATCCAGCGACAAGCGTGGGGCTTCACCGACAAGCTCTGGTCCCGACAAGGACGGATCTACGAGGATTGCGAGAAGATGCAGAAAAGGATGGTGCAGCGCCCGGTCTACTTTGTCGGTTCCCTTACGCAGGGGCTAGGTCAAGGTACTACGGTGTGCAGAAATTGCTTTTCGGCCTCCTCATGGCCTCGAAAGCTGCGCCATTACTTCCAAGCACATGAGATAACAATCGTCACTCGCTTTCTGCTGAAGAGGATATTGCAAAATCCAGAGGCAACAGGCAGGATTGTCGAGTGGGCACTAGAACTGTCAAGCTTTGGCCTCAAGTTTGAAAGCACTTCAACTATCCAAAGCAGAGCATTGGCAGAGTTTATAGCAGAATGGACGCCGACGCAAGATGAAGAAATTCCAGAGACGAGCATCCCCGTCAAGGAAGAAAGTAAAGAGTGGCTCATGTACTTTGATGGTGCCTTCTCGCTGCAAGGCGGCGGTGCCGGCGTGCTGCTTATCGCACCCACCGGAGAGCACCTCAAGTACATAGTCCAGATGCACTTTCCCAAAGAGCAAGCAACAAATAATACTGCAGATTATGAAGGTTTGCTTGCCGGTCTCAGGATTGCAGTGGACCTTGGGATCAGGAAGCTTATTGTCAGGGGTGACTCGCAGCTTGTCGTCCGCCAAGTAAACAAAGATTATCAGAGTCCGTTGATCGAAGCCTACGTTGATGAAGTGAGAAAGCTAGAAGAACACTTTGACGGCCTGCAAATGGAACATGTTCCAAGAGCTCAGAATGATATTGCTGATGGCCTGTCAAAGTGCGCCGCACTCAAGTTACCTGTGGAACCAGGAATTTTTGTGCTCAAGCTGACTCAACCAACTGTAACGCCATCAACCGGACAGAGCAAGAAGAGGAAGTTGATTTCTGGTGACTACTTCCCGGCCGAGCTCCCCGAAGCCGCCGCCGCGAAAGTCCCCAAGATCAACACCAAGAGTGCTGAGGAGCAGTCTGCTCCGACAAGCCCTAGGGTTTGTTTCGTTGAAGCAGACGCTCCCGACAAGTTTTGCTCCGGCAAGCTTGTCGGGGAACATCAAGCTCCGGCTGAGCCGCAGGTTCTGCCAGAAGCGGATGTTCCGCAGCAGCAGATGTGCCTTTAGTCCTTGTTGTCGAGCCATAAGCTCCAAAGATGGGGCAGCAGATTGTCCATTTCCTTCGACGGAGAACTTCCCAAGAGCAAGAAGAAGCGGAAAGAGTAGCCCGCAGTCAAGTATGTACCAGTTTGTCGACAAAGACACTGTGATGTAAGAAGACTCAACGGTGTGAAATTGAAGTGTATTTGCCGGGAAGATGGACAGAAGCTGTTGGCAGAGATACACGGAGGCATATGTGGTCACCACATTAGCACAAGAGCACTTGCCGGCAAAGCTTTCCAGCAAGGATTCTTTTGGCCGACAGCCCTCCAGGATGCAACTGCACAAGTAACCAAGTGTGAAGCGTGCCAGTTCCATTCAAAGCAGATACACCAGCCAGCTCAAGCTCTCCAGACGATCCCTTTATCCCGCCATTTTCGGTCTGGGGCTCGACATCTCGCCCCTTCCCCGAGCTGTCGGGGGCTTTGAGTACTTGTACGTCACAATCGACAAGTGCACAAAGTGGCCGGAAGTGGAAGCAGTGAGGAAGGTGACAGCACAGTCAGCAGTCAAGTTCTTCAGGTCAATTGTTTGCTGTTTTGGGATTCCTAACAGGATCATCACCGACAACGGCACACAATTCACGAGTCGCACCTTCATGCAGTACGTCCAAGATCTTGGCGCCAAGGTCTGCTTTGCTTCTGTTGCTCATCCAAGGAGCAACGGTCAAGCAGAGAGAGCAAACGCTGAAGTGCTGCGAGGACTCAAGACCAGAACTTTCGACAGGCTGCACAACTGCGGAAGAAACTGGATTGAGGAGCTACCGGAGGTTCTTTGGTCGATCAGAACGACACCAAATCGAGCCACTGGCTAGACACCTTCGCTCTAGTCTATGGAGCAGAGGCAGTTCTCCCCACGGAACTCAGATATCGGGTCACCTCGAGTGCTCGCTATGATGAGCTTGAGCAAGAGCAGCTGCGACAAGATGACGCTGCTCCTTGAGGAAGATCGCCTTCAGTGCTGTCAGACGAGCTGCTCGTTACCAGCAAGCTTTGCGCCGCTACCATAGCCGCAAAGTTAGTGCCAGAAGTTTCGAGGAAGGCGACCTTGTTCTTTGGCGCATTCAGTCCGCCAAGAATTCCAACAAGTTGACTTGAAGTGGGAAGGCCCTTATCGGGTGAAACGAGTCACTAGGCTGGCGCTGTCGCCTTGAGACCGAAGATGGCGTTCCGTGAGCAACTCCTCGAATATAGAGCATCTTCGTAAGTTTTACCCATATAGGCGCGGTTGCCGGAACCTGTTCGCAACCACCTTTTGTACAAGTCTTGCCGATGTTGCATGTAATCCTTTGTACAAAGCCGGCGCGAGACCCGTGCATCGATAGAAGCTCATGTGTTGCGCGCAAATTGTCAATTTCATGCTTTCATAATCAGTTTGCCTGTATTATCTGACATTTTGTGCAGCACCCACACCCGGTAAGCAGTAACGAGCCACGAGGCTCCATAACTTTATTTTCTCTTCTTTCTTCTCAAAAGAAAAGAAGGTTCCTTCGCCCACAAGTTAGCCAGGGGGGAAGGAGAGAAGAAGATAATGGTGTGGGCCACCAAGCGTCGCTCGAGAAAGTTTCGCCTTACCGAGAAGCAAACGACAGAAAAGCTAAGTTACCTAAGCTTGAGCAATCAGTTTTTAAATTTTTAAGTTATTTTCCTCGAACGATAGTACTTTGTATGGAAAACCTGTGCCCGAAGGAACCAACTCGCGGCTGGTTTGCGCCCTTACTTTGTTTCGAGTCCGCTCAACAACTTAAGTGAGCTGCAACTAGTTGCGACAAGGTTGCTTGTCGGAGGCGGCATCGCCAGCAGGCTGCTGATGTTCCGCACTCTGGCCATGGCAAAGGTGCCAGCCGACAAGTTCCCTGGAAGCGTAGGGCGTAAACATACAAAGGAAGGAATCGAGTAAAGGAAAAAACATTGCAATCATTGCCTAAGATAGAGTATATTACAAAAATAACTTGTCGCAGATCTAATGAATTGTTCTCCTAAACATGATCAACAGCGACAAGGAAAGATAACTTGTGGCCTAGTCCACGCGGTCGCCATCAACCCTCTTGACTCCGCCACCCTGTCCACAATGGGTGCGACAAGGGCCTTGAGCGCTTCAACGCCGGCAGATCGGCGGTGGGACTTGAGGGCGTTGGCGGCTGACGCCTGGATTGCGGAAGGCCACCTTCATCAACACCTTCTGGAGGGCTCCTGCGCAGATCTGGCGCGACTCGTCGGCCAGCTGCTTTGGGATCTCCTCCCGGAGCCGCTGGAGAGCCATCACCACTCCCTTGAGGAACAGGCTGAGCTTGGCGCTGGGTTGGAGATGCTCGTCGGTGGAGTACCCGAGGTCCACCATCCCCAGCTCCATCAGCTCCTTGTCGATGGCGGTGGCAGTATCTACAAGACTCTCCGACCAGTGCATCACATTCTCTCCGAAGGTGTTATGGGCGGTCGTGGCATTCGCTAGCAGCTCCTCGTTGGCCTTGATTTTCTCCAACAAACCCACTTCCCGCTCCTTGGCACCGTCGAGCTTCTCTGTCAGGGTGGACAGCTTCAGCTCAAGATCCGCCTTGGAGTCCTTGGCGGCGTCGAGCTCTTTGATTTTCTCAGCGAGGCGGCCCTGCAACTCGCCAAGAGTGTAGGCGTCCTTCTCGTGCTCGTGCTTCAGCGCAGTGACCTCCTCGCCGCTCTTCTGCAGACTGGCCTCCAGCTGCGTTACTTTTGTCTCCAACTCCTTCTTGGCAGCCTCGGCAGCTGCGGCAGCGTCCTTTGCCTCCTTGAGTGCTCCGCCAAGTGATTGCTCGCGTGCAGCAAGATCTTCCTCATAACTATCAAGGTTGATCTTCCGCTACGCCAGATCACCTTCCTGCGCAGATAGCTTCTCGCCGGCAAGCCTTTGCTGCTCCTCGACCTCGGCCTTCTCCAGGATGAAGGCCGTGCGCTCCTCAGCGAGTTGCTCCCGCGCTTCTGCTACATCTCGGAGAGTTTCTTGGTTGGCACGCCGGAGCTCTTCTGCGCGTTTCTCCATGTCAGCTCCCGCCCTCGCGACAAGTGCTTCCCGGGACTCCAGCTTAGCTTGTCGGGCGCGGTAGAGCGGCAGCAGCTTCTTCAGCAGCTGCTCCTCCTTAGACTCGCCACCGCTGCTGCTTGGCGCGTCAACCAGCGACAGCCCAGCGGAGGCGAGCAGCTCCTCGTCGAAGGTCTCTCCCTCGACCGGCGCCCTGGAGCTCGACGCCCATGGAAGCTTGATGAAGACGCCGCCGCCTTCGATAGGCGCTGGCTGGGGCTCTTCGGAGCCGGTGCTGCATCGGTGGCGGAGGGATCGGCGGTCGGCGTGGCGCTGGCGCGCCCCGCGGCCTCGGGGTCGTCAAGACGATCACCGCACCCTCCCGGCCTTTGCGCCAAGAGCCTTGGCGGCCTCCTCGCCGGCGGACCCATCGGCGCCGGCCTCCTCCTCCATGTTGGCGGCGTCGTCATTGTTGCCTGGCCCTCCTCGCCCGGCAACCTCGGTCTCCATCGGCTCTCCGCGAGATGGATCTGATGATCGAGAAAGAAAGAACAGTTAAGCAAATGTTCAAAAGAAGAACAGAAGAAAAGGAACCCAAGGAAATTTTCAAGCAAGGAGATTACTGCGATGGGATTCGTAGCGCGGTTTCCACCACGGAGGATCGTTGGCGCTGCCCCTTGTCGGAGAAACATCCCTTGTCGGAGGAGGCCTCCTTGCGGAGCGCTCCCTTGCCGGAGAATTCTCCCTTGGCGGCGTAGTTGAAGCAGACAGAACTTCGGGAGTGACTTCCGGGGCCTCCTGATGAGGCTGCTCTGCTCCTACACAAATCAACAAGTCAGATATCAGTAAAGAAGGAGCACCCATGCACACCTAACCGTAAGAAATAAACCAATTACTTACGCTGGGGGCTGTGCTGGGGGCTGCTCTGAGGAAGGGTTGCCGGGTCCGGCAAGGGGGTCTCAGACGCGCCTCCTGTCGCCACGGGGGGATCGTCTTCGATGACAACCACCGGGGTCTTGGCTCTCTTCGACGCCCTCTGAGCCAGCGTCCTGAAAAAGGAAAGAGTTCAGAATGAAGCAAATCAGATACAAGACAAAGCAGCAAATTGAAGGATTACAAGTACAGCGACAAGATCTCACTCTTCTTCTTCTTCCTCGGAGCTGAGAGCGGAGAAGTCGAATTCCGCTCCGCCTCCGGTGCGGCAAAGTGGAAGAGTGGGCTCCCTCGGACGCTTGGCGGTCGGGAGCCATGGTCCCGAAGGCCCGCTCCGGTTCTGTGGCAGCGTGAGGCGCTCCAGCGGCTGCAATGAGCTTGTCGCGGTGGAGCGCGTCGCCGCAGCGAGACGGCTGTTGGCCCGCCCGCCGCCCGCCACTTCCCGGTCTTGGAGGCGCCTTCTTGGCCGGGGCGCGGGCTCCTCCCGCGGAAAGCCACCTGAAGGTGGAGGGGAGGCGCCCCCGGCAGGCTCGTTCGGCTCAGCATCGGGCTCGGCCTGCTCCTCCGCGCCGGCAAGCTCCTCTCGGTCGACAAGGCTTGCCGCCTCGGCTGCCTCCGCCTCCTCCACGGTGAACCCGAACTCACCAGCGGCAGCAGCTTCCGCCGCCTCCTCCAGCCCGGTGGCGATGCGCTGCAGCTCAGCGTCGGTGGTGTCGCGGGTGAGCCACTTCTGCTCGTCGGCGTGGATCGGCACTTCTTCCAAGCTGTCGAAGAACTACTGCACAATGTCGTCGGCGGGCTCTTGCCAAGTTGGAGCGATCCATGGGAATCGCTGGCGGCATCATCGCATGAATGCGGTCAAGCGAAGAGTTGTTGCATTAAAGGAACGACCCCTCGGCAACATGAACCACTGGGCGATCTGGGTCGGGCTTGAACAGCTCGATAGCATCGCATCCAGCTCCAAGCAGTGAAATTCTAGTTGAGGCCAGGCGCAGCCTCATGATGTCCGCCGTGTTTTGGAACTCCCAAGCAGGCCTCCTCCTCTCCCGCAAGGGCGCAATGCTGTGGCGAAGGAAATCCGCGCCAACAGCGCCTCAAAGGAGCCGGCATGCCCGAGGCGCAGGATCCGGTCACGGCAATCTTCAACCTCACATCCTCGGCGCCAAGTTGCTCCAATCGTTGCAGACTATGGGATTTTGGCTGGGCTGTGAAGGGCTGCGGTTTTCTCAATGATCCAACACCAATCGGCTCTCCACTCCTCCCACTTGCTGCGGAGCTCTCCTTCCAGATACGCTTCTTTCTTGCCGATCCTGGAGATCCAAGCAATCCCTCCGACAAGCGGCTCTCCTCTCTCAACGCGGGGCATAAAGAAGTGTCGGAAGAAGGCTACATTTGGGTGGACTCCGACAAAGTTTTCGCAAAGGTGTGCGAAAACCACCATGGTCAGGACGGCGTTGGGGGTGAAATCAAGGAGGCGGAGACCATAGGTGTTCATGATGTCGCAAAAGAATTCGGAAAAGGGAGGGCAGAGCCCGCAGTAGAAGAAAAGCGCGAAGAAGGGATACCCGACAAAAACCTTCTCGGATGCGGCGGCAGAGATCACCCTCGTGCGCGGATGCGCCCGCGTCTCCGTCGACCAGAAGAGGTAGTACCCTTCCCGCAGCTCCTGTGCGTCGAGCAGGGGGTCGAAGGTGGCCCGCTCCTTCCGCAGTGCCGCGAGCCGATGCGCCTCGGCCGACTTCACGCCCTTCCCCTTATCGGCTTTCGGAGCCATGGTGGAGGTGGTGGAGGAGGCCGACGGCGTTGATGGCGTTGGTGGCGATGGGGGGCGGGGCGTCGCTCTCTTCTGACTTGAGAAGAAGGGGGGAGCGGCGGTGGTTTTTAAGATGTGACAGCAATGGCAAGGTGGGTGTCCTGCCCCTGTTTCCCCTGCTTATAAGGAGGAGAGGGCGGACGCCCGCTTTCAATTAAAGAAAGCCCCCACGATCTCTCCCACAACGCCACGTTCGGCGCGTGCTGTTCGTGGGGGACGTGGTGGAGTCGAGGAGAGTAATGGCGTGATCTGGGCGCGCGTGCCCGTGCACTGCTTTTGGGCCTGGCCCAATAGCGCTTCGGCACCGTGTGGCCCGGTCCGGGGCTCTGTCGGTGTACTAGAGTAGGGGTACCCTAGTATCCCGAACTCGTGCACGGGCAGTTGCAGCACCCCGCGGCAGGGTTTGCCTAGTAACCGCCAAGGTCCTCCGCGGCTCCTTCGGAGCCATTCAAGAACAAAATATTCAAGGCCCCGGCAAGAGGAGCTTGCCGGGAAGCCCACTCAAGGCACGAAGGAAACAAGACCCCGGCAAGAGGAGCTTGCCGGGAAGGCTTGGTGAGCGACAAGCTCCCGAGCACGACAAGGATTCAGCCGCGGCAGGCAACCTCTCTTCATCTCCGCTCCAGCTCATTCATCAACGTGTCGCCATGGGGCCATTCCATGCGCACGTGTCAAGAGGCTGTGCAGCCAGCGGGGAGCAGCAATAAGCGGCGCTGACGAGCCTACCATCGTGGCAAACGGTGGCACACCTGATGGTCCCTGTCGCACTGTTCAGGCGACATGGACGGGCATTTATTACTCTTGTCCCTTGCCGTCAGAGTTAGGTAGACTACACTGTACCAAGTAGTTGCACCAACCGCAACTCATTTTCCCATTTTTGCCCTCATCTACGTTGCCACCTGTGGTGACCCCTTGAGCCTATAAAAGGAGGCCCATGTGCAACGTAGAAAGGGTTCGGCTCAGTTAGGATTCGACTCATTCGAGACCAGAGACACTCAAGCTAGGTTTTGTAGCTCTCATTGCTCCCTAGCAAGAACACAAGATAATTAGGCAAGCAGGAGTAGGAGTATTATCTCTCCGGAGAGCTCCGAAGCTGGGTAATCTGCTCGTGTGCATCGCCTCGATCTGCTCTTCGTGCAATCTCCGCCCCCCACCGAACCAAAAGGGACTCGGTCCGCCAGGTCCCATAGGTGTTCGTGGGTCACGATCAGCTTCCCCGACAGCCAGCTTTTTTATCCAGGTGTTCACGTAGATCGTGCACCGCGTCGGCAGCCGCTTTGTTGTGGTTATGAAGTGGTATGGCTTCGTCGTCGAATTCTGCCGTAGTTAGCGTTTTGGATAGCTCTTTGTATGGCGATCATCGCCTTATCTTTCTTCAGTGTCTAGCACTTTATTCCATCTACGGTTGAGCGTTTCCTGTGCGGCTTTGAGCCGTTGCTTCTACTTTTTTAGACTTCTTGCAGTGGCCATAAGCTTTCTGTGGAGGTTATCCCGTTCCACGTGTTTTTCCGGGATTGCATCATTATCCGGATTGGTTTCCTGTGTTGGTTCGGTTTGATGATCTCGTCCATCGGTATCATTGTCCTCGGGCGTCTGGTCCGAACTGTGTTCAGGGTGGCCTGGTTCGCCCTGCTCCATCGCTGGGTCCGTATGGTCATTGTTGCCTTCGGAGTTGACTGTAGTATCGATCCCTCTGGTGCTCTTGTCGCTATTTTTACTGTTCCTGGACTTAGAACGGCGTCTGCGCCGTCGCTTTGGCTTTTGTCTGCGGGTTTTATCGTCCGGATTGTCGCCTTTGCCCTCTTTGGGCGTATCCACCATGTATGTGTCGTGTGATGAGGAAGAAGTCCAGCGCTCCATAGATTCCGAATTTTCTCCTGCATCGTCGTCCATACCGTCGATTCCTTCGGAGTCGAAGTCAGGCACGTCGGATAAATCATCGATCGTGGCTATGAAGTGGGTGGTGGGTGGGCAACGAATTTCTTTGTCGCCTGCTTCCCACTCGAGCCGGACATAGTTTGGCACAGAATTTTCTGCCAAAGAGAGAATTTTTAACGAGTTCGGCATGTCGCCAAGGGCGAGTGCTGAAAGATATCCGCAGCGGTGAACTCCATTACTGGACCGGAACCAGCATCTGGATACAAATCCGGGGGTCCGGAGTCACAGGCCACAACAGAGGTAGGGCCCATGTATGGCTCCATCGCTGATGAGTGTGCGATCTGCTGGGCGGGGTCCAGCCCTCCGTCCTTAGGCAGCGCAGCCTGCTCCGAATTTAGTTCCGGGGCTACTGCGGGGGTGATACCCCGAGCTTTGTCCGACAGCAGGTCTAAGCCGTGCCCGTCGCGACTGTCCGGTGCTCCTGGCATAGGTCCGAATCTGTCGAAGATCTAGTCTCCGCGGATGTCCGTCGTGTAGTTCAGGTTTCCGATCCTGATCTGGTGGCCAGGGGCGTGGCTGTCGATCTGCTCCAGATGTTCAAGCGAATTGGCATGCAGAGCGAAGCCGCCGAACACGAAGATCTGTCTAGGTAGAAAGGTCTCACCTGGGACCGTGTTGTTGATGATGGTTGAAGGAGCCATTGAGCCCTGTAGCGACGGCATAGAGGAACTCTCAATGAAAGCACCAATTTCGGTGTCAAAACCGGCGGATCTTGGGTAGGGGGTCCCGATCTGTGCGTCTAGGCTGATGGTAACAGGAAGCAAGGGATACCTAGGTTCGGGCCCTCTCGATGGAGGTAAAACCCTACTTCCTGCTTGATTAATATTGGAGATATGGGTAGTACAAGAGTAGATCTACCACGAGATCATAGAGGCTAAACCCTAGAAGCTAGCCTATGATGGTATGATTGTAATTGTGAGCGGGCCTTCTAAGGACCAACCTCTCCGGTTTATATAGGCACCGGAGAGGGCTAGCGTTTACATGGAGTCGGTTACAAGGAAGGAAATATAATATCCGGATCGCCAAGCTTGCCTTCCACACCAAGGAAAGTCCCATCCGGACACGGGTCGAAGTCTTGAGTCTTGTATCTTCACGCTTCAATAGTCCGGACGATGTATATAGTCCGGCTGTCCGGATACCCCCTAATCCAGGACTCCCTCATACGTGCCATGAGCAGAAAATGACATCGTTGATCACCTATCAAAGTGTGCTGCGCAGAAGCTCCCTGTTGAACCAGGGACTTTTGTACTCCATCTAACTCAACCGTCGGTGTCCCCCTCAACAATGGCCAGAAAAAGAAGAAAGTTGAACCCCGACGAGCATTTTCCGACAGGACTCCCCGAAGCTGCTGGTAGAGAGGCTGACGGGGGTAACCCTGCTTCGGTTGGTGAGCATCATCCTCCTTGTTGGGCTAAAGTGAGCGCTCCCACGATGAGGAGGTGCCTTTAGTCCTTGTTGTCAAGCCACAGGCTCCAGCTTGCGCGCAACACATAGTCCATTTCCTTCAAACAAGAAAACTTACCGACGGGCAAGAAGAAGAAGAAAAAGTACCCCGATGGTCCAATGGGGTGAAATGGGGTGAAATGGGTTGAAGAAGTACTAGTTTGTCGATGACACACTGTACAGAAAAAGGCCAAATGGGGTGAAATTGAAATGCATCCGCCAGGAAGATGGGCTGAAGCTGTTGGCAGAGGTACATGGGGTTATGTGTGGCTCTCATATTGTATCAAGAGACCTAGTCAGAAAAACCTTCTGGTAGGGTTTCTACTGGCCCACAGCCTTCCAGGATGCAACCGCACTAGTCACCAAGTGTGAAGCCTGCCTGTTCCATTCCAAAAACATTCATCAACCAGCTCAAGCTCTCCAGAAGATCACTTTATCCTAGTCATTCTCAGTGTGGGGGCTCGATATCTTGGCCCCCTTCCCCCGTGCTACTTGGAGCTGTGAATTCTTGTACGTAGCAACCGACAAGTTTACAAAGTGGCCTGAGGTGGAGCCAGTGAGGAAGGTGACCGCACAATCAGCTGTCAAGTTCTTAAAAGGATTGGTGTGCCGTTTTGGAATACCCAGCAGAGTGATCACCGATAACGGCACCTAGTTCACGAGCCGCGCCTTTATGCAGTACATCCAAAGCCTTGGAAGGAAGGTATCATTTGCCTCTGTTTCTCATCCACGGAGCAATGGGCAAGCTGAGAGGATTACTGCTGAAGTGTTGCGTGGGCTCAAGACAAGAACTTTTGATAAGTTGCAAAAAATGCGGCAGTCGCTGAATTGATGAGCTGCTGATGGTTCTTTGGTCCCTCGGAATGACACCTAATCGAGCCACCGGTCAGACTCCCTTCTCCATGCTATATGGGGCGGAAGCACTGCTCCCCATGGGACTCATATATGGGTCACCTCGAGTACTTGGCTACGACGAGGTAGAGGAAGAGAAGCTATGGAATGACGATGTCGTGCTCCTCGAGGAAGATCATCTCCGGGCCGCTGTGCGTGCAGCACGCCACCAGAAATCCCTGCGCCGCTATCATAGTGTCGGTGCAACACACCCTGTGTTTGTTACCCTGACTGTGCACAGGCACAGGATCAAGATTGAAGCACCAACCCAAGTCAAAGTACAAGAAATCAAGAGATTCGAAGGACAAACAAGTAGATCAGAGGGACCAGGACCAAGCCAGAGAAGCAAGATATCGTCAAGAGAAAGGCCTCCCTTGCAAGGCAGGCGAGCCCTGCAAGAGGCAAGGCCACCCCAGTAGAAGACAACCAAGGCATCCCGGTAGGGCCTGCTGGGGCTCGCGGAGGCCAAACCACTTCACCAACCACTCCACCATGAACCACGTCATCAATCAGTGCAGTGTCAAGCTGCGGAGTGACTAAGTGGCAGCCATTCGCTACATGGAAGCTTCTCCCTACTGGAAAAACCCACAAGTGATGCCCGTCCTGTGATGTGTCAAGCAAGCATTCGCGGAACTGGCAAGATAGCTGATATGTCTCCGTCGTATCTATAATTTTTGATTGTTCCATGCCAATATTCCACAACTTTTACATACTTTTGGTGACTTTTTATACTATTTTTGGGACTAACATATTGATCCAATGCCAGTTCCTGTTTGTTGCATGTTTTTTGTTTCGCAGAAAATCCACATCAAACGGAGATTTTTTTGGAATATATGTGGTTTTTGGGAAAAAGAATCAACGTGAGACGATGCTCGAGGGGCCCACAAGGACGAAGGGCGCCCTAGGGGGTAGGGCGTGCCCCTTGTCCTTGTGGCCACCCCTTGGTGCCCTTCTTCTGGCGCCAGAAAGCTAATATCCGGATAAAAATCGTGTTAAAATTTCAGCCCAATCGGAATTACAGATCTCCAGGAATTTAAGATATAGTAAAAGGCCAGAATCTAAGAGCGCAGAAACAGAAGGAAACAAAGGGAGAGATCCAATATCGGAGGGGCTCCCTCCCCTCTGCCGCGATGGAAGCCAAGGACCAGAGGGGAAACCCATCTCCCATCTAGTGGGGAAGATCAAGGAAGAATAAGAAGAAGGGGGGCTCTCTCCCCCTCTCTCCCGGTGGCGCCGGAACACCGCCGGGGACATCATCGCGACAACGATCTACACAAACAACTTCACCACCGTCATCACTAACTCTCTCCCCCTCTATGTAGCAGTGTAACACCCTTCTCCCCGCTGTAATCTCTACTTGAACATGGTGATCAATGCTATATATTATTTCCCAATGATGTATGGCTATCCTATGATGTTTGAGCAGATTCGTGTTGTCCTATGGGTTCATTGATGATCGTGATCTGTTTGAGTTGTGTTTTATTATTAGTGTGTAGCGACCAGATCTCAAACAGTCTGATCTCTGTGCTCAAGTGTCATCCCTGGATCAGTAATGCTGACACCACACATTACTCGAAGGATTTATAACAGAGTAGCAATCACACACTTATTACATCGAATGTCTCAAGACAGAACTTAACAAAATAAATATGGCTTAAGGCCATCTAATAACGATAACAGCGGAAGGCTTGGAAGAATAAGCGAGTCCATCAACTACAACGGCATCACTGAGTATAGAACCATGACCTAAGCACCTTACTCGTCGTCTGAAAAGTCTGCAACATGAAACGTTGCAGCCCGAAAACGGGTCAGCACATGGAATATGCCGGCAAAGTAACACATAGAGAATAATGGAAGAATAAGCCTATACTACATGCATATATGGCTGGTGGAAAGCTCTATGGTTACAGCTTTGCGTAAATCCAATTTTTCCCTACTACAAAGGAATAAATTTATTTAACTATCATGGTAGTTGTTGAACATTGAGAATGGTTGACAGCATCCTCAATCCCAATTAAAAGTACTCATTAACAACCCAACAATATTAATTAGAGTAACATGATGAGATTCACATGATAATCCAAGTACTAGATACTCAAAATGTCCGTGATCGGGGGCACCGCTAACCATGATTAGCTTATACACTCTGCAGAGGTTTGTGCACTTTTCCCACAAGACTCGATCTCCTCCGTTTGATTTCTCACACTACATGGTGTTTGAGAAACGGATTACCGAGACATAGTCTTTCAGAAGCGCTAGCACCTTACATGTGGGTAGACCGTACCAACCTACAACCCCTACATCAGCTAGTCTACCCGTAAGATTTCACACAACTTAGTCAACTATGCTAGAGCCCATAGTAGCATGTGGCTGCACACGGAAGTTTCTAGCATGAATAATCTCATAATCCCTTTAAGCCTGGGTAGCGGTCCGAAGAAATACAGGCAAGTCCTGACGGAAACTAGGTGCCTCAATCCACCCAGATGTGTGTTTAATTGCCACCTTAAATAAACCATTAATTTAACAATCTCACATCTGTCATGGAATACAATCACCCAATCCACGTCTACTAGCATAGCATGGCATAATAAGCAAACGTAGAAGTGACTCCCAAAGGTTTGAAAATAAACAGGTAATAGGTACTACCTCAATCTACTTCCCAAAACCCACAATTTAATTAGATCCTAATCATGCAATGTTTGAGGATAGATCTAATGCAATAAAACTGGGTAGTAGAAAAGAGTATGATCAAAGTGTTACTTGCCTTGCTGATGATCCGCGAAACCTAGAGACTCGAAGTAACAGGCGGCGCACTCTGGGTATTCTATCGCAGACAAACAAACAAGCATACAATAAGTACTCATCTAATGCACAGGTAAAACTCAAATAGATCTAACCAGATAGTTCAACTTAATAACTCCGGTTTGCAAAAAGAAACAAATCAAACGAAGCAACGAAAGTAAAACGACGAAAGAAAACATCACCGTTTTAATAATCTGGATCTAAGTAAAATTTTACAGAGGCAAAAACTTGTTTAAGTTGGTTATTCGAAAAGAGGGTTTTGAGACGAAACTCCGGGCGCTTGAATCGCCTAATTCCGATAAACGAGCGAAAAGTTATACTAACACGAAAATCGGATCAGGAATCGCGATTAGAAAAATCGCGGATTAAATCCGAGAAAAAGAAAAACGACGAACAGGTTAACGAACGGACGTTCATTAACTAAACTAATCTGACGAACGCGTTCGTTAAAAACGAACAAACGAACGAACGAACGCTCGCTATTTAACCGAACCGAAAAAAAACCGATCTAAAGAGAAAAAAATAAACCGACGAAAACCATTCGGTTTTTTAAAAAAAAGAAGGCACGGAAGTTGAGGCGCGGCGAACCTCGGCGGCGCGATCCGGCGACGGCGCTGGGCGGCGGGTCGGGCGGGGCGGCGGGTCGGCGGTTGGCGGGCGGTAGGTCGGCGACGGCGCTGGGGGCGGCGGCGGGCGGCGCTGGGTCGGCGGGCGGCGGCAATGGCGGGCGGGCGGGCGGCGGGCGTGGTCGGGCGGTCAAGGGTTAGGGTTCGCCCGGGTGGGCCTGCTTTTAAAGCCTCAAGGGTCAGGTGTCCCAAAGGACACGGCCCGTAGGTCGGTGCGTGTTTTTTTTAAATAATTCTGCGCAGAAGAAAAATAAAAAGAAATACTAAACGGACTCCAAAAATACTAAACGGAATTTTTTCTAAATTCAAATAAAAAGGCGAAAAACTACTGAAATAAAATCTTATTTGATTTTATTATTAAATCCTCATTATCTCTTTATTTTGGGAAAGTCATTTTATTCCCTCTCTCATATTTTTGTAATAGAAATAATTGAAGATGAAATAATTAAAATCAAATGATCCTATTTTCAAAATTTGAGAAAACTCAAATATGAAAATAACGAAATCCCCAACTCTCTCCATGGGTCCTTGAGTTGTGTAGAATTTCTAGGATCGAGTCAGAAATGCAACAAAAATATGATATGCAATGATGCTCTATGTATAACATTCCAAATTGAAAATTTGGGATGTTACAAACCGACCCCCTTAAGATGAATCTCGCCCTCGAGATTCGGGTTGGCTAGAAAATAGGTGAGGGTGGTCCTTATGCAGATCTTGCTCTCGCTCCCAGGTGGCTTCATCATCAGTGTGGTGGCTCCACTGAACTTTGCAAAACTTAATGACCTTGCTGCGGGTGACTCAGCTGGCAAACTCGAGAATCCTGACTGGTTTCTCCTCATAGGTCAAATCATTATTCAACTGAATCGCCTCTTGTGGCACAGTATCTCTCAGTGGTATATCAGCCATCTCTGCGTGACACTTCTTCAACTGAGAAACATGAAACACATCATGAACACCTGACAATCCTTCGGGTAATTCCAACTTGTACGCAACTTCTCCCATGCACTCCAAAACTTTGTATGGTCCCACAAAACGTGGCGCTAATTTTCCTTTAACTCCAAATCGCTTAACTCCTCGAAGAGGGGATGCTCAAAGATAAACTCTGTCTCTGACTTTCTGTCTCCTTGCGTTTTGAATCTGCATAGCTCTTCTGTCTTGACTGGGCTACCTTGAGCCTATCGCGAATTAACTTTACTTTCCGTTCAGACTCCTTAATCAAATCCGGTCCAAACAACTCGCAGTCTCCAACTTCATCCCACAATAGCGGGGTTCTGCACCTCCTTCCGTACAAGGCTTTGAAAGGTGCCATCTTCAAACTGGTTTGGTAGCTGTTGTTATAAGAAAACTCTGCATAGGGCAAGTTATCGTCCCAACTTGATCCATAATACAAAACACATGCTCTCAGCATATCCTCTAAGATCTGGTTGACTCTCTGTGTTTGTCCATCTGTCTGTGGATGAAAAGTCGTGCTAAACTCGGTCTGGTTCCCAAAGTTTCGCAACCGCTTCCGAACTTTGAGGTGAATTGGGTTCCTCTATCTGGTACGATACTCCTCGGAACTCCATGCAAGCATAAAATCCTTGTCATGTATATCTTAGCCAATTTGGCACTGCTGTAGGTAGTCTTTACTGGAATGAAATGAGCTACCTTCGTCAAACGATCGACTACAACCCAAATCGAGTCATAGCTGAACGGGTCCGGCAATCCGTGATGAAATCCATACCTAGTTTATCCCACTTCCATTCGGGTATAGGCAATGGCTGTAACAATCCTGCTGGCTTCTGATGTTCTGCTTTCACCTTCTAACACACATCACAAACTGCAACATACTCTGCGATATCTTTCTTCATTCCGGTCCACCAGAAAGTATCCTTCAAATCCAAATACATCTTGGTATTTCCGGTGGATCGAATCTGGCTAATCATGTGCCTCTTGCAAAATCAACTTCGAATCTCCCGATCACTTGGTATGTAAACGCGGTCCTCAAACCATAAGGTATCGTGCTCATCCTCACTAAATCCCTTTGCTTTTCCCTTGCTCATCTTCTCCTTAATAGAAGCAGCATCCTTATCATCCTTTGAGCTTCTCGATTTTGTCCATCAAAGTAGGTTGAATCTCCAACGCTGCTACATAGCCTCATGGAACTATTTCCAAACATAGCTCCGAAATTCCTTGGCTAATTCTTTTGGTAAACCTCCGGTCATTAGGATGTTAACATGACTCTTACGGCTCAACGATCGCTACCACGTTAGCCTTTCCGGTGGTAATGCAATCTCCTATCATAATCCTTGACGAGCTCCAACCATCTTCTCTCGCCGAGATTTAACTCCTTCTGCGTGAAGATGTACTTCAAACTCTTGTGATCCGTATACACCTCACAATGATTTCCAATGAGGAAATGTCTCCATGTTTTCAATGCATGCACTACGGCTGCTAACTCCAAATCATGCGTGGCATAGTTTAATTCGTGAGGTTTCAGCTGTCGTGAAGCATCTGTAAACAACTCTTCCCTCCTGCATAAGCACTGCTCCAAGTCCTCGATGTGAAGCGTCGCAATAAACTTCGTAATCCTTGCTTTGGTCTGGCAGGATTAATACTGGTGAGGTAACCAAACGCTTCTTCAACTCTTGGAAACTAGCCTCACACTCCTCGGTCCAAATAAACTTGGTATCCTTATTCAATAATTCTGTCATGGGCTTCGCAATCCTCGAGAAATTCTCAATGAATCTCCGGTAGTATCCCGCGAGTCCAAGGAAACTCCGGATCTCTCCAACTGTTGTTGGTGCTTCCCATTTTGTCACCGTGGCAACTTTAGTGGGGTCTACTGCTATACCTTCTCCGGATACAACATGTCCGAGAAATCCAACTTCCTTCAACCAAAACTCACACTTGCTGAACTTGGCATACAACTGATGTTCTCTGAGCTTCTCGAGTACCAAACGCAAATGCTCCTTATGTTCTTCTTCATTCTTTGAGTAGACCAAGATATCGTCAATGAATACCACGACGAACATATCCAAAAATTCCATAAACACCTTGTTCATCATGTTCATAAAATAGGCTGGGGCGTTAGACAGACCAAATGACATAACGGTATACTCATACAGCCCGTACCTGGTGGTAAAAGCCATTTTGGGTATATCCTGCTCCCGAATCTTCAACTGATGGTATCCTGATCGCAAATCGATCTTGGAAAATACCTTAGCTCCTTGCAGTTGGTCAAACAAGTCGTTGATCATCGGCAACGGGTATTTGTTCTTAATGGTTACTTCATTCAATCCTCGATAATCAACAACCATTCTTAAAGATCCATCCTTCTTCCCCACTAGAAGTACTGGTGATCCCCAAGGCGAAGAACTTGGGTGAATAAAACCTTTATCCAGTAACTCCTTAATCTGCTTCTTAATTTCCTCCAAATCTTGGGCTGGCATCCTATACGGTCTCTTAGATATCGGCCCAGTGCCTGGCAGTAGTTCAATCAGAAATTCAATGTCTCTGTCCGGCGACATGCCTGGCAACTCTTCCGGAAACACGTCCGGGTAATCCCTTACCACTGGTACTTCCTCCTGCACAACTCCTGTTAAGGAATTTACATGTGCTCTCCTCGGCTCATGTCGTGATACATACTTGATTCTTCTTCCTTCTGGGGTGGTAAGAAAAATTGACTTACTGGCGCAATCTATGTTCCCTCCGTACTTTGATAACAAATCCATTCCTAATATCACATCCAATCCTTGAGATTCCAAAACTATTAGGTCCGAGGGAAATACATAGTTTCCAATCCTTAATGGCAGTCGATCGCACCATATACTTGCCATATATTCTGCTCCGGGTGAGGTTACTAGCATGGGTGACCTAAGGGCTTGGGTTGGTAATTTATACTTATCCACAAATCCCCTTGATATGTATGAATGCGATGCACCAGTATCAAAAAGAAGAACTGCAGTAAATGTCTTAACCAAAAACTTACATATTACTACGTCTGGCTGAGCTTCAACCTCCTCCACGGTAACGTGGTTCACTTGTCCCCTGTTGAAAGGGTTCGGCTTCTTTCCTGATCTTCCATTGCCATTACCATTCTGGCCTTCTGGACAATCATTTGCATAATGCCCGGTCTTACGGCACTTAAAACAGGTGATATGGCTCAGGTCTACCTTGGATGGTGTTGACGGGTTGGTGCGGTTTTATCCATTGCTTCCTCCATTCCCGTTTCCATTCTTGGTGCCATTATGGTTGTGCGAACTACCTCCTCCGTGAGTATGCTAAAATTGTCCTCCTGGCTTCGGGGTAAAGCGAAGTTTCTGCTGAGCTCCAGAGTTATACTTCCCCTGTTCATACTTTCTCTTGCGATTGTCAATCTGCTGCTGCTTCCCTTCAATCATAAGAGCACAATCTACTAACTCCTGGTAGTTATTGAAGGTGTCTACCATCAACTGCATGCTCAGCTCATCATTCAGTCCTTCTAGAAACTTCTCCTTAGCTGCGTCAGAGTAACGCTATCCGGGGCATAACGTGCTAGCTTACTAAAGTCATCCACATCTCGCCAACTGTCCGTCCTCCTTGGCGCAAGTTGCTTGAAACTCACGCTTCTTCATGGCCATAGCTCCTGCTGAAACATGGGCAGACGGAAAGCTTGTTGAAACTGATCCCATGTGGCGGTGTCTCTGTGGTAAGTGGTGTAAAATTCTCCCACCATGCTGTTGCGGGTCCTTCAAGCTGATGTGCGGTAAATTTCACCTTTTCCCCATCTGTACATCCTGCAGTGGTCAACTCCCTCCCTACTTTGCGGAGCCAATCATCTGCAACAATCGGCTCGGTGCTACTGGAAAACACCGGCGGATTCAGCCTTAAGAAACGGGTCAAATGGTCAACAGGTGGTGGTGGCGGTGGGTTGTTGTTGTTGTTGTTTTTGTTGCCTTGGTTCTGTACCAATGTTTGAATCAAGGCATTCTGCCGCTGAATCAACTGAGTGATCTCCGGCGGGAAAACAAATCCGGGGTCGCGTCTCGGAGGCATCTGAGGGTTTATAGAAAAGACGAGAGTTAAGAATAGAATGAGGTCTAGGGAGAAAACACTACCCATATGCACATGAGATAAAAACACACAATATCACTCCAATCAATTCAAACAAGGGCATACAACGGTCTAACTATCGTTACAAAGTGCTGGAACTAAAACTAATTCTTAATGGGGGAATCTACTACTCTTATGGTGGTCAACTAGAAAAACTGCTCCGATGAAGACTCCATGATATCTGCTCCAGCTTCATCTGCGAAGTCATCATCACTAGGATCGGAATCGGTGTCATCGATGATGATGTAGTTCTCTGGACAGGTGCAATCTTCATCTTCTCCTCCGGGTGCTCAATTTCCCATGAGTTCTTCAATCTTCTCCTTAAGATCGCTATTTTGTCTCACTAGAGGTACAATCTCCTCCATGTAGTCCTTGCGAGTGGCCTTCAGTTCTCCTTCTAGTTCGATAATCTTGGCCTTTGTTGTCTTCAACTCCATCATGTCTGCACACATCTGGTTCTCCTGGCATCGAATGTGCTGATTTAACTCCTGGATGAAAGCTGCAATGGATCGATCCTTCTTAGTGCCAACTATCTCCCATTGTTCATCTCGGTGCCCGCAAATCTGGTAGATAGTATCCTTGAGGTCTTCTTTGTAAACTTCTCCAATGCGTCCCATGGTTATGTGAGCTGCCATGCTCTTTCCTGCACTCAAGTTGGTGCATTAAAACACACTCTATGGGCTCCGTGGATCGGCGCAAACGTCCTTCCGGAACTTGAGCTTGAATCTTCCAGCGCTCTTCTTCGTAAGGTGGAATTGTAGGTCCCGTGAAGCTTGGTATTCGATGTTCGGTACTTAGTGACTTCCTTCGGTGTCGCCCAAAGGGTGTATCTTCATCCGGTGGGTGAACTTGATCCTCGCTTCGTCATCCTAGAAGAGTAGAAAAGATGAGGAGTTAGAAATGAGAAGAGAGTAGTGATCTAGGGCTTTAGCTTAATGGTCGTGTCTCTACAATCGCGTGTGCTCGATACCATCTTTGTAGCGACTGGACCTCAAACGATCGATCTCGTGCTCAAGTGTCATCCTGGATCAAGAATGCCGACACCACACAAGACTCAAGGATTTATAACAGAGTAGCAATCACACACTTATTACATCGAATGTCTCAAGACAGAACTTAACAAAATAAATATGGCTTAAGGCCATCTAATAACGATAACAACGGAAGTCTTGGAAGAATAAGTGAGTCCATCAACTCCAACGGCATCACTGAGTATAGAACCACGACCTAAGCACCTTACTCGTCGTATGAAAAGTCTGCAACATGAAACGTTGCAGCCCGAAAACGGGTCAGCACATGGAATATGCTGGCAAAGTAACACATAGAGAATAATGGAAGAATAAGCCTATACTACATGCATATATGGCTGGTGGAAAGCTCTATGGATACAGTTTCGCGTAAAGCCAATTTTTCCCTACTACAAAGGAATAAATTTATTTAACTATCATGGTGGTTGTTGAACATTGAGAATGGTTGACAGCATCCTCAATCCCAATTAAAAGTACTCATTAACAACCCAACAATATTAATTAGAGTAACATGATGAGATTCACATGATAATCCAAGTACTAGATACTCAAGATGTCCGTGACCGGGGACATGGCTAACCATGATTAGTTTATACACTCTGTAGAGGTTTGTGCACTTTTCCCACAAGACTCGATCTCCTCCGTTTGATTTCTCGCACTACATGGTGTTTGATAAACGGATGACCGAGACATAGTCTTTCATAAGTGCTAGCACCTTACATGTGGGTAGACCGGGCCAACCTACAACCCCTACATCAGCTAGTCTACCCGTAAGAGTTCGCACAACTTAGTCAACTATGCTAGAGCCCATAGTAGCATGTGGCTGCACACGGAAGTTTCTAGCATGAATAATCTCATGATCCCTTTGAGCACAGGTGGCGGTCCAAGAAATACAGGCAAGTCTGATGGAAACCAGTGCCTCAATCCACCCAGATGTGTGTTTAAGTTGCCACCTTAAATAAACCATTAATTTAACAAGCTCACATCTGTCATGGAATACACTCACCCAATCCACGTCTACTAGCATAGCATGGCATAATAAGCAAACGTAGAAGTGACTCCCAAAGGTTTGAAAATAAACAGGTAATAGGTACTACCTCAATCTACTTCCCAAAACTCACAATTTAATTAGATCCTAATCATGCAATGTTTGAGGATAGATCTAATGCAATAAAACTTGGTAGTAGAAAAGAGTATGATCAAAGTGTTACTTGCCTTGCTGATGATTCGCGAAACCTAGAGACTCGAAGTAACATGCGGCGCACTCCGGGTATTCTATCGCAGACAAACAAACAAGCATACAATAAGTACTCATCTAATGCACAGGGAAAACTCAAATAGATCTAACTAGATAGTTCAACTTAAGAACTCCGGTTTGCAAAAATAAACAAATCAAACGAAGCAACGAAAGTCAAACGACGAAAGAAAACAGCTCCGTTTTACTAATCTGGATCTAAGTAAAATTTTACAGAGGCAAAAACTTGTTTAAGTTGGTTATTCGGAAAGAGGGTTTCGAGATGAAACTCCAGGCGCTTGAATCGCCTGATTCCGATAAACGAGCGAAAAGTTATACTAACACGAATATCAGATCAGGAACCGCGATTAGAAAAATCGCGGAATAAATCCGAGAAAAAGAAAAACGACGAACAGGTTAAGGAACGGACGTTCGTTAACTAAACTAATCTGATGAACGCGTTCGTTAAAAACAACGAACGAACGAACGCTCGCTATTTAACCGAACCAAAAAAGAACCGATCTAAAGAGAAAAAAATAAACCGACGAAAACCGTTTGGTTTTTAAAAAAACCGAAGGCACGGAAGTCGAGGCGCGGCGAACCTCGGCGGTGGGATCCGGCGACGGCGCGGGGTGGCGGGGTCGGGCGGGCGGCGGCGGGTCGACGGCTTCGGCGGCGGCGCGTCGGCGACGGCGCTGGGTCGGCGGGCGGGCGGCGGGGCAAGGGCGCGGTGGCGGCGGTGACGCTGGGTCGGGCGGTCGGGCGGCTAGGTTTCGCCCCGGTGGGCGGCTTTAAAGCCCATGGGTCGGTGTCCCAAAGGACACGGCCCGAGGTCGGTCTTGCGTTTTTTAAATAATTCCGCGCAGAAGAAAAATAAAAAGAAATACTAAACGGACTCCAAAAATCCCGAAATAAATTTTCCCGACTTATAAAATCAAGCCGGACTAGATGAACTTTTATTTGGGGCCTAAATGCAATTTTCGAAAACGCGCATTTTTCCTAAATTGAAATAAAAAGGCGAAAAACTCTGAAATAAAATCTTATTTGATTTTATTATTAAATCCTCATTATTTCTTTATTTTGGGAAAGTCATTTTATTCCCTCTCTCATATTTTTGTAATAGAAATAATTGAAGATAAAATAATTAAAATCAAATGATCCTATTTTCAAAATTTGAGAAAACTCAAATATGAAAATAACGAAATCCCCAACTCTCTCCGTGGGTCCTTGAGTTGTGTAGAATTTTTAGGATCGAGCCAGAAATGCAACAAAAATATGATATGCAATTATGCTCTATGTATAACATTCCAAATTGAAAATTTGGGATGTTACATAGTGTTGTCCTATCATGCTCTCCATGTCGCGCAAGCGTGAGGGATCCCCACTATAGGGTTTGCGATATGTTCATTGAGGCCCACAAGGAAGGAGGGCGCGCCCCAGGGGGTAGGGCGCACACCTTGTCCTTGTGGCCACCCTGTAAGGTGGTTGGTGCCCTTCTTCTGGCGCAAAAAAGCTAATATCCGGATAAAAACCGTGTTAAAATTTCAGCCCAATGGGAGTTGTGGATCTCCGGGAATTTAAGAAACGGTGAGAGGCCAGAATTTGAGAGCGCAGAAACATACAAAAACAGAGGTAGAGATCCAATCTCGGACAGGCTCCCGCCCCTCCGCCGCCTTGGAAGCCAAGGACCAGGGGGAAACCCTTCTCCCATCTAGGGGGGAAGGTCAAGGAAGAAGAAGAAGAAGGGGGGCTATCTCCCCCTCTCTCTCCCGATGGCGCCGAAACGACGCGGGGGCCATCATCGCGACAATGATATACACCAACAACTTCACCGCCGTCATCACTAACTCTCTCCCCCTCTATGCAGTGGTGTAACACCCCCCGCTGTAATATCTAATTGAACATGGTGCTCAATGCTATATATTATTTCCCAATAATGTATGGCTATCCTATGATGTTTGAGTAGATTCGTTTTGTCCTATGGGTTCATTGCTGATCGTGATTGGTTTGAGTTGCATGTTTTATTATTGGTGCTGTCCTATGGTGCTCTCCGTGTTGCGCAAGCATGAGGGGTCCTTGCTGTAGGGTTTGCAATATGTTCATTGTTTGATTATTGTTTGCATTGCGTGAGTGATAGAAACACAAACACGGATAAGTGGGTCATGGCGTATGGGAATAAAGAGGACTTGATACTTTAATGCTATGGTTGGGTTTTACCTTAACGATCTTTAGTAGTTGCAGATGCTTGCTAGAGTTCCAATAATAAGTGCATATGATCCAAGAAGAGAAAGTATGTTAGCTTATGCCTCTCCCTCATATAAAAGTGCAATAGTGATTACCGGTCTATTTATCGATTGCCTAGGGATAAATAACTTTCTCGTGAGAAAAAGCTCTCTATTAAAACTAACTTAATTTTTTCTTTATCTAAACAGCCCCTAGCTTTTATTTACGTTCTCTTTATTATCTTGCAAACGTATCCTATCACACCTACAAAGTACTTCCAGTTTCATACTTGTTTTAGGTAAAGCGAATGTTAAGCATGCGTATAGTTGTATCGGTGGTCGATAGAACTTGAGGGAATATTTGTTCTAGCTTTAGCTCCTCATTGGGTTCGACACTCTTACTTATCGAAAGAGGCTACAGTTTGTCTCCTACACTTGTGGGTTAGCGTATACTGTTGCTATCTTATCAGTGTGTAATGACTACTTTGCCATTGTGGTAACCCCTTGATCTTTAAAAGGAGGCCCATGGAAACCGAAGAAAGGGTTATAAGGTTGGATAACTCACACCCCCGTACGCGCGTAGCCACTACCGCCCTAAGGCAATCCTTGCCGGGCAAGAGCACTACGCTCGACCACCACCTTTCCACCATCAATCCACCAAAGCAGGATTAGGGTTCTACGCCTCGCAGTGGCCTGAACCTGGTTGAAACTGCCTGTGTGATCTCTATCATGCTGCCCCATGCTGGTCTGCTCTTTGTGCAACGCGACTCCCCCCTTGCCGACCGAACAAGGGGCCTCCTGGTCCCACAGGTGGTCGTGGTTTCCTATGACATCTTTGGCGCACCAGGTAGGGGGAATCGCTTGCGCAAACCTGAAGGCGTGTGCAGCGCGTCATCTTCATTGCCAATTCTTCTTTGACGACGCCATCGACCATGGCACCCAAGAAGAAACATGCTTCTTCGGTGCATCCATCCACCTCGATGGCTCTGCCGCCGAGGTCTCAACGCTGCGGGGGGTGCGGAGGCACGCGAGTACGCAGACGCTGCTTGGAATGTGGTCGGAGCAGGTGGCACCGTCACCACTTCCCCTGCGGCCAACGCAGGAGCAGGAGACACTAGAGGAGGGCAGCATCAGCAACATCCTGACGGCCACGCTCCCCAAGGTATGGGTGAGGGGGTTACTCCATCTGCGCCCCTCTCTCCCACCGACGGGCACTCCTACAACTACGGTGCTTGGACCGGGGCAAATCGCCGCCCTCTGTCCACTCCCACCACGGGTGCGGCCACGACGCATGCACCTCCTCCGGGATGGGTCGACCAAGCCGTTGTGCTCGACGGAGCCGCTGGCCCTCAAGCGCCTGCGCTGCACCACATCCAGGTGGTCGCCCCGCCGCAGCAGCGGGGGCATAGTGTCGCCGCCGCTGGCACCATCAGGAACCGAGCGACGGTGAGATCGACTTCATCATCACCCATGCCAAGTACATCATCGGAGGCCATTGCGCGGGCTCAGCTACTGCTGAGGTTTCCGCCAGTGGCTGGGCGGATGGACGAATGGCGTGTCACCATCCAAAGCCTGCTCAGTTTCACGAATTACTGTTGAGCAATTGACAGAATTGAGCATAGTTATGAGAGTATCTAGGTATGATCATGTATATAGGCATCACGTCCGAGAGAAGTAGACCGACTCCTGCCTGCATCTACTACTATTACTCCACTCATCGACCGCTATCCAGCATGCATCTAGAGTATTAAGTTCAAGAAAATAGAATAACGCCTTAAGCAAGATGACATGATGTAGAGGAATAAATTCATGCAATATGACAAAAACCCCATCTTGTAATCCTCGATGGCAACAATACAATACGTGCCTTGCTGCCCCTACTGTCACTGGGAAAGGAGACCGCAAGATTGAACCCAAAGCTAAGCACTTCTCCCATTGCAAGAAAAACCAATCTAGTAGGCCAAACCGAACTGATAATTCGAAGAGACTTGCAAAGATAACCAATCATTTATAAAAGAATTCAGAGAAGATTCAAATATTGTTCATAGATAATCTTGATCATAAACCCACAATTCATCGATCTCAACAAACACACCGCAAAAAGAATATTACATCGAATAGATATCCACAAGAGAGGGGGAGAACATTGTATTGATATCCAAAAAGAGAGAAGAAGCCATCTAGCTACTAACTATGGACCCGAAGGTCTGAGGTAAACTACTCACACTTCATCAGAGAGGCTATGGTGATGATGTAGAAGCCCTCCGTGATGGATGCCCCCTCCGGCGGAGCTACGAAACAGGCCCCAAGATGGGATCTCGTGGGTACAAAAGGTTGTGGCAGTGGAATTAGGTTTTTGGTTCCGTATCTGATCGTTTAGAGGTACGTAGGTATATATATGAGGTAGGAGTACGTCGGTGGAGCAACAGGGGGCCCACGAGGGTGGAGGGCGCGCCCTGGGGGGGTTGGGCGCGCCCCCTACCTCATGGCCTCCTCTTTTCTTTCTTGACGTAGGGTCCAAGTCTCCAGGATCATAATCTTCCTAAAAATCACGTTCCCGAAGGTTTCCTTCCGTTTGGACTCCGTTTGATATTCTTTTTCTGCGAAACTCTGAAATAGGCAAAAAACAACAATTCTGGGCTGGGCCTCCGGTTAATAGGTTAGTCCCAAAAATAATATAAAAGTGGATAATAAAGCCCAATATTGTCCAAAACAGTAGATAATATAGCATGGAGCAATAAAAATATATATATACGTTGGAGACGTATCAGGCATCCCCAAGCTTACTTCCTGCTCGTTCTCGAGTAGGTAAATGATAAAAACAGAATTTTTGATGCGGAGTGCTACTTGGCATAATTTCAATGTAATTCTTCTTAATTGTGGTATGAATATTCAGATCAGAAAGATTTAAGACAAAAGTTTAATATTGACATAAAAATAATAATACTTCAAGCATACTAACAAAGCAATCATGACTTCTCAAAATAACATGGCCAAAGAAAGTTATCCCTACAAAATCATATAGTCTGGCTATGCTCTATCTTCACCACACAAAGTGTTTAAATCGTGCACAACCCCGATGACAACCCAAGCAATTGTTTCATACTTTTGACATTCTCAAACTTTTTCAATCTTCACGCAATACATGAGCGTGAGCCATGGATATGGCACTATATGTGGAATAGAATGGTGGTTGTGGAGAAGACAAAAAAGGGAAGATAGGCTCACATCAACTAGGCGTATCAACGGGCTATGGAGATGCCCATCAATAGATATCAATGTGAGTGAGTAGGGATTGCCATGAAACGGATGCACTAGATCTATAAGTATGTGAAAGCTCAACAAAAGAAACTAAGTGGGTGTGCATCCAACTCGCTTGTTCATGAAGACCTAGGGCATTTTGAGGAAGCCCATCATTGGAATATACAAGCCAAGTTCTATAATGAAAAATTCCCACTAGTATATGAAAGTGACAAAATGAGAGACTCTCTATCATGAAGATTATGGTGCTACTTTGAAGCACAAGTGTGGTAAAAGGATAGTAACATTGTCCCTTCACTCTTTTTCTCTCATTTTTTTATCTGGGCCTTTTCTCTTTTTTTATGGCCTCTTTTTTTCGTCCGGAGTCTCATCCCGACTTGTGGGGGAATCATAGTCTCCATCATCCTTTTCCTCACTTGGGACAATGCTCTAAAAAAATGATGATCATCACACTTTCATTTTCTTACAACTCAACAATTACAACTCGATACTTAGAAAAAAAATATGACTCTATATGAATGCCTACGGCGGTGTACCGGGATATGCAATGAATCAAGAGTGAAATGTATGAAAGAATTATGAACGGTGGCTTTGCCACAGATACGATGTCAACTACATGATCATGCTAAGCAATATGATAGTGATGGAGCGTGTCATCATAAACGGAACAGCCGAAAGTTGCATGGCAATATATCTCGGAATGGCTATGGAAATGCCATGATAGGTAGGTATGGTGGCTGTTTTGAGGAAGGTATATGGTGGGTGTATGATACCGGAGAAAAGTGTGCGGTATTAGAGAGGCTAGCAATTGTTGAAGGAAGAAAAGTGTGTATAATCCATGGACTCACCATTAGTCATAAAGAACTCATATACTTATTGCAAAACTCTACAAGTTATCAAAGCAAAGTATTACGCGCATGCTCCGAGGGGGACAGATTGGTAGGAAAAGACCATCGCTCGTCCCCGACCGCCACTCATAAGGAAGACAATAAATAAATAAATCATGCTCCGACTTCATCACATAACGGTTCACCATACGTGCATGCTAAGGGTATTACAAACTTTGACACAAGTATTTCTCAAATTCACAACTACTCAACTAGCATGACTCTAATATCACCATCTTCATATCTCAAAACAATTATCAAGCATCAAACTTTTCTTAGTATTCAACACACTCAAAAGAAAGTTTTACAAATCTTGAATACCAAGCATATTTAGGATTATTAAGCAAATTACCATGCTATTTAAGACTCTCAAAATAATCTAGGTGAAGCATGAGAGATCAATAGTTTCTTTAAAACAAATCCACCACCGTGCTCTAAAAGATATAAGTGAAGCACTAGAGCAAAACTATATAGCTCAAAAGGTATAAGTGAAGCACATAGAGTATTCTAGCAAATTCCAAATCATGTATGGATCTCTCAAAAGGTGTGTACAGCAAGGATGATTGTGGTAAAATAAAAAGCAAAGACTCAAAGCATACAAGACGCTCCAAGCAAAACACATATCATGTGGTGAATAAAAATATAGCTCCAAGTAAGTTACCGATGGAAGTAGACGAAAGAGGGGATGCCTTCCTGGGCATCCCCAAGCTTTGACTTTTTGGTGTCCTTAGATTATCTTGGGGGTGCCATGGGAACACCCAAGCTTAGGCTCTTGCCACTCCTTGTTCCATAATCCATCAAAATGGTTTCACCCAAAACTTGAAAACTTCACAAGACAAAACTTAACAGAAATCTCGTGAGCTCCGTTAGCAAAAGAAAACAAAAGACCACTTCAAGGTACTGTAATTAACTCATTATTTATTTTTATTGGTGTTAAACCTACTGTATTCCAACTTATTTATGGTTTATAAACTATTTTACTAGCCATAGATTCATCAAAATAAGCAAACAACACACGAAAAAGAGAATCTGTCAAAAACAGAACAGTCTGTAGTAATCTGTAACTAACACAAACTTCTGGAACTTCAAAAAATCTACCAAAATAGGACGAACTAGGAAATTTGTTTATTGATCAGAAACAAGTGGAATAACTATTTTATCACGTTCTGGTGATTTTTAACAATTGTTTTCGTGAACAGAAAGTTTCTGGAAATTACAGCAAGATCAAATAACTATCATGCAAGAAGATCCTATAGGTTTAACTTGGCACAAACACTAATTAAAACATAAAAACACATCTAAACATAGGCTAGAACAAATATTTATTCCTAAATAGAAGCAAAAGCAAAAAAAATAAAAATAAAATTGGGTTGCCTCCCAACAAGCGCTATCGTTTAACGCCCCTAGCTAGGCATAAAAGCAAGGATAGATCTAGGTATTGCCATCTTTGGTAGGCAATCCATAAGTGGCTCTCATAATAGATTCATATGGTAATTTTATTTTCTTCCTAGGTAAGTGTTCCATGCCTTTCTTTAATGGAAATTGGAATCTAATATTCCCTTCCTTCATATCAATAATTGCACCAATCGTTCTAAGGAATGGTCTACCAAGAATAATAGGACATGAAGGATTGCAATCTATATCAAGAACGATAAAATCTATGGGCACATAATTCCTATTTGCAACAATAAGAAAACATCATTAATTCTTCCCATAGGTTTCTTAATAGTGGAATCCGCAAGGTGCAAGTTTAGAGAGCAATCATCAAAATCACGGAAATCTAGCAAATCGCACAAAGTTTTGGGAATAGTGGAAACACTAGCACCCAAATCAAATAAAGCATAGAACTCATGATACTTAATCTTAATTTTAATAGTTGGTTCCCACTCATCATAAAGTTTTCTAGGGATAGAAACTTCCAAATCAAGTTTTTCTTCATAAGATTGCATCAAGGCATCAACGATATGTTTGGTAAAGGCTTTATTTTGACTATAAGCATGAGGAGAATTTAGCACGGATTGTAACAAGGAAATACAATCAATCAAAGAGCAATTTTCATAATTAAATTCCTTGAAATCCAAAATAGTGGGTTTAGCAACATCTAGTGTTTTGATTTCTTCAATCCCACTTTTATCAATTTTAGCATCAAGATCTAAAAATTCTGAATTTTTGGAACACCTTCTAGGTAAAGGTGGATCATATTCAGTCCCATCATTATCAAGATTCATATTGCAAAACAAAGATTTAATAGGGGACACATCAATAAATTTTAGATCTTCATCTTTATTTTCATAGGAACTAGAAGAACACGCTTTAATAAATGCATCTTTCGTAGCACGCATCCTAGCGGTTATTTCTTTGCACTCATCAATGGAAATTCTCATGGCTTTGAGAGACTCATTGATATCATGCTTAGGAGGAATAGATCTAAGCCTTAAAGAATCAACATCAAGAGAAACTGCATCAATGTTCCTAGCCAATTCATCAACTTTATGCAATTTCTCTTCAAGCAAAGCATTGAAATTCTTTTGCGAATTCATAAAATCTTTAACACTAGTTTCAAATTCAGAGGGCGTCTTATTAAAATTTCCATAAGAGTTGTTGTAGGAATTTCCATAATTATTAGAGGAATTACTAGGATAAGGCCTAGGATTAAAGATTCCTCTATACGCGTTGTTACCAAAATTATTCCTACCAACAAAATTCACATCCATAGATTCATTATTATTCTCAATCAAAGTAGACAAAAGCATATCATTAGGATCAGAAGAAACACTCTTAGTAGCAAATAATTTCATAAGTTCATCCATCTTCCCACTCAAAACATTAATTTCTTCTATCGCATGCACTTTTTTATTAGTATATTTTCAGTGTGCCATTGAGAATAATTAACCATAATATTATCTAGGAGTTTAGTAGCTTCTCCTAAAGTGATTTCCATAAAAGTGCCTCCCGCGGCCGAATCTAAAAGATTTCTAGAAGCAAAATTCAATCTGGTATAATAATTTTGTATAATCATCCACAAATTCAAACCATGAGTAGGGCAATTACGTATCATTAATTTCATCCTCTCCCAAGCTTGTGCAACATGTTCATGATCAAGTTGCTTAAAATTCATAATATCATTTCTAAGAGAGATGATTTTAGCGGGAGGAAAATACTTAGAGATAAAAGCATCTTTGCACTTGTTCCAAGAATCAATACTATTTTTAGGCAAAGACGAAAACCAAGCTTTAGCACGATCTCTAAGTGAAAAAGGAAATAGCTTCAATTTAACAATATCATTATCGACATCTTTCTTCTTTTGCATAGCACACGAATCAACGAAGCTATTTAGATGAGTAGCGGCATCTTCACTAGGAAGGCCGGCGAATTGATCTTTCATGACAAGATTCAACAAAGCAGTATTGATTTCACAAGATTCAGTATTGGTAAGAGGAGCAATCGGAGTGCTAAGGAAATCATTATTGTTGGTACTGGTAAAGTCACACAATTTGGTATTATGTTGAGCCATCGTGACAAACAAGCAATCCAACACACGAGCAAACGAAAGGGAAGCGAAAAAGAGGCGAACGAAAAAGAGAGGGCGAATAAAACAACAATGGTGAAGTGGGGGAGAGGAAAATGAGAGGCAAATGGCAAATAATGTAATGCGGGAGATAAGGGATGGTGATGGGTACTAGGTATGTTGACTTTTGCGTAGACTCCCCGGCAACGGCGCGATAAATTCTTCTTGCTACCTCTTGAGGACTGTGTTGGATTTCCCTGAAGAGGAAAGGATGATGTAGCAAAGTAGCGTAAGTATTTCCCTCAGTTTTTGAGAACCAAGGTATCAATCAAGTAGGAGGCTACGCGCAAGTCCCTCGTACCTACACAAAGGAAATAACTCCTCGCAACCAACGCGATAAGGGGTTTTCAATCCCTTCACGGTCACTTACGAGAGTGAGATCTGATAGATATGATAGGATAATATTTTTGGAATTTTTGTGATAAAGATGCAAAGTAAAATAAAAGCAAAGTAAAAAGGCAAAGATAATAAACAAGTGTAGGAAGATTAATATGATGAAGATAGACCCGGAGGCCATAGGTTTCACTAGTGGCTTCTCTCAAGAGCATAAGTATTTTACGGTGGGTGAACGAATTACTGTTGAGCAATTGATAGAACTGAGCATAGTTATGAGAACATCTAGGTATGATCATGTATATAGGCATCACGTGCGAGACAAGTAGACCGACTCCTACCTGCATCTACTACTATTACTCCACTCATCGACCGCTATCCAGCATGCACCTAGAGTATTAAGTTCAAGAAAACAGAGTAACGCCTTAAGCAAGATGACATGATGTAGAGGAATAAATTCATCCAATATGATAAAAACCCCATCTTGTTATCCTCGATGGGAACAATACAATACGTGCCTTGCTGCCCCTACTGTCACTGGGAAAGGACACCGCAAGATTAAACCCAAAGCTAAGCACTTCTCCCATTGCAAGAAAAACCAATCTAGTAGGCCAAACCAAACTGATAATTCGAAGAGACTTACAAAGATAACCAATCATACATAAAAGAATTCAGAGAAGATTCAAATATTGTTCATAGATAATCTTGATCATAAACCCACAATTCATCGATCTCAACAAACACACCGCAAAAAGAAGATTACATCGAATAGATCTCCACAAGAGAGGGGGAGAACATTGTATTGAGATCCAAAAAGAGAGAAGAAGCCATCTAGCTACTAACTATGGACCCAAAGGTCTGAGGTAATCTACTCACACTTCATCGGAGAGGCTATGGTGATGATGTAGAAGCCCTCCGTGATGGATGCCCCCTCCGGCGGAGCTCCGGAACAGGCCCCAAGATGGGATACCATGGGTACAGAAGGTTGCGGCGGTGGAATTAGGTTTTTGGATCCGTATCTGATCGTTTGGAGGTACGTAGGTATATATCAGAGGAATGAGTACGTCGGTGCAGCAACAGGGGGCCCACGAGGGTGGAGGGCGTGCCCTGGGGGGGTGGGCGCGCCCCCCTACCTCGTGGCCTCCTCTTTTCTTTCTTGACGTAGGGTCCAAGTCTCCCGGATCATAATCTTCCTAAAAATCACGTTCCCGAAGGTTTCATTCCGTTTGGACTCCCTTTGATATTCTTTTTCTGCGAAATTCTGAAATAGGCAAAAAACAGCAATTCTGGACTGGGCCTCCGGTTAATAGGTTAGTCCCAAAAATAATATAAAAGTGGATAATAAAGCCCAATATTGTCCAAAATAGTAGATAACATAGCATGGAGAAATCAAAAATTACAGATACGTTGGAGACGTATCAGGCCACTTTTGCGAGGGCAGTCCAGATTGGTTTTGAGGCACAGTTGCACAGAAACATATAAACCTATATGGATGACATTGTGGTCAAGACCAAGGATAGAGCCACCCTTATCTAGGATTTGGAGGAGACATTTTCTAATCTGCGCCAGATCAATTTGAAGCTCAACCCGGAGAAGTGTGTATTTGGTGTTCCCTCCGGCAAGCTGCTTGGGTTATTTGTATGCCATCGCGGGAGCAAAGCCAACCCCAACAAGATCAAGGCTATCAAGCAGATCCAAGCACAAAGGACAGTTAAGGATGTGAGGCGTCCGATAGGATGCGTTGTCACGCTAAGCAGATTCATCTCCAAGTCAGCCGAGCGCGCCCTACCGTTCTTCAAAATTTTGAAGAAGGCAGGGCCCATGAAGTGGACCCTAGAAGAAGATACAGCTTTGCAAGAGTTGAAGGCATACTTGTCCTCTATGCCTACCTTGGTTGCTCCCAAACCCCAGGAACCGTTGCTGCAGTACTTAGCGGCAACCAACCAAGTGGTCAATGCAGCCTTGGTAGCACAGTGAGAAGTGGATGATACACAGAGCGAGCAGAGGCCGACAGAGTCAGAGAAGGATTAGGACAACAGTAAGCACGGCAACGAGAGCAACCCCAAGGACGCGGCAAGGAAGAAAGTGGTGTAGCACCCAGTGTACTTCGTCATCTGACTGTTACAGGGGGCTAGATCGAGGTACTCTGGTGTGCAGAAGTTGATTTTTCGTCTCATCATGGCCTCAACAAAACTGCGCCACTACTTCCAAGCCCATGACATCACAACTGTTACTCGTTTCCTATTGCAAAGGGTACTCCGAAACCCTGAGGCTACCGGTAGAATAGTGGAGTGGGCTTTGGAGTTATCCATCTTTGGTTTAAAGTTTGAGAGCACATCAACCATTCAGAGTAGGGCATTGGTAAAGTTTATTGCATAATGGATGCCAACCCCTGATGAGGAAGTGACAGAGACAGTTATCCCCGGCAAGGAATCGCCCCAAGAATGGATTATGTATTTTGATGGTGCTTTTTCCCTACAAGGCGCAGGAGCTGGCATGCTTCTTGTCGCCCCCTCCGGGGAACACTTGAAGTACGTCGTCCAAATGCATTTTGCCCGGGAAGAAGCAACCAACAATACAAAAGAGTACAAAGGGATCCTTGTCGGGCTGAGGAGTGCAACTAAATTGGGAATCAAGAAACTGATCATTCGAGGACATTCACAGCTTGTGGTGAGACAAGTCAACAAGGATTACCAAAGTCCATTGATGAAGGCATACGTCGAGGAAGTGAGGAGATTGGAGGAGCACTTTGACCGATTACAAATAGAGCACGTACCCCATGCGAAAACAACATAGCTGATCATCTGTCAAAGTGTGTTGCGCAGAAGCTTCCTGTGGAACCAGGGACTTTTGTTCTCCATCTCACTCAGCCCTCCGTATCCCCAACAAGAATGGCCCGGAAAAGGAGAAAGTTGGACACTGGTAAGCCTCTCCCGGTAGAGCCGTCCGTTCCTGGCAGAGACCTGCCGGCAAAAACTCCTCGCAGGCTGCCGGACCACCCCCTCCAGCTGGGCCCATGGGCTAAGCGAATGAAGCTTGTGCTCTTGCAGCAGAGGAGGTGCTGCTAGTCCTCGTTACCGAGCCCCAGGCTCCAACTTGGGCAAGGCACATTGTCCACTTCCTCCAAACGGGCCAGTATGTATCAGTTTCTCAATGCCACTCTATACAGAAGGAGGCCCAACGGTGTGAAATTGAAGTGTGTCTGCCAGGAAGAAGGAAAGGAACTGCTGGTTGAGATTCACAGAGGCATGTGCGGCTCCCACACTGGATAAAGGGCATTATTTGGGAAATCATACCGGCAAGGATTCTATTGGCCCATAGCCCTCCAAGATGCGGTCGACCTAGTCACGAAATGTGAAGCCTACCAGTTCCATTCCAAGAAAACCCACCCGCCTGACCAAGCTCTTCAAACAATCCCTCTATCATGGCCATTTTCGGTCTAGGGGCTCGATATCCTCGGCCCCATTCCCCGAGCAATCGGGGGCTTAGAATTCTTGTTCATTGCTATCGACAAGTTTACAAAGTGGCCGGAAGTGACTGCCGTGAGAAAGGTGGCTGCTTAGTCAGCTATCAAGTTCTTGAAAGATCTGGTGTGTCGTTTTGGAGTTCCGGCAAGGAACATTTCCGACAATGGCACCCAGTTAACGAGCCGCGCCTTCATGCAATATGTTTATGCCTTTAGATGCAAGATCTCATTTGCCTCTGTGGCACACCCCCGGAGCAATGGACAAGCTGAGAGGCCGAACGCTGAAGTGCTACGTGGACTCAAAACAAGAACTTTTGATACGCTGCAGAAGCACGGCAGGCGGTGGATCGAGGAGCTTCCGGTAGTCTCTAGTCCCTCAGAACAACACCAAACCCCCGAGCTACCAGGCAGACTCCCTTCTCCCTAGTGTAACATCCCAAATTTTCAATTTGGAATGTTATACATAGATCGTCACTTGCATATCATATTTTATTGCATGTTGGCTCGATCCTAGGAATTTCACGCAACTCAAGGACCCACGGAGAGAGTTGGAAATTTCGTTATTTTCATATTTGAGTTTTCTCAAATTTTGAAAATAGGATCATTTGATTTTATTTGTTTTATCATGAATAATTTCTACTGTCAAAATATGAGAGAGGGAATAAAATGACTTACCCAAAATATAGAAAGAATGAAGATTTAATAAAAAAATCAAATAAGATTTTTATTTGGAGTTTTTCGCCATTATATTTGAATTTAGGAAAAATGTGCGTTTTCCAAAATTGCATTTAGGCCCCAAATAAATGTTCACCTTGTCCGGCTTGATTTTAGAAGCCGGGGAAAATTTATTTCGGGATTTTTGGAGTTCGTTTAGTATTTCTTTCGTTAGTTTTTCTATGCGGATTTATTTATAAAAAAAACGCGAACCGCCTCTGGTCAGTAATCGCCAGACTTCACCGCTGGCGGGCTTTATAGCGCCCGGGCCGCCCACCCAGCCGCCACCGCCGCCAGCCCAGCCGCCGCCCACCTAACCTAACCCTAGCCCGCGACCCGCCGCCCGATCCGCCGTCGCCACCGCCGCCGCCTCGCGCTCATGGCGGAGCCGACGCCGCCGCCCTCGCCGCCCGACCCGCCACGGACCCACCGCCCGCCGTCGCCGCTGACCGCCGCCGCCCTCGCGGACCACCCGCCGTCGCCGCCGACTACCGCCGCCCTCGCCGGAGCCGCCGCCTCGCCGGACCAGCACCCCGAGGTTGACCTCGCTGCCGCCGTTTTTTTTAGAAAAACCATTCGGTTTTTCGTCAGTTTTTTTAGTTTCATTTTTTTATTACATCGGTTTTTTTCTGGCTTAGATTAAATAGCGAGCGTTCGCTCGTTCGTTCGTTTTAACGAAAGCGTTCATCGTTTAGATTCAGATAACGAACATTCGTTCGTTAAGCTGTTCGTCGTTTTTCATTTTCTCGGATTTATTCCACGATTTTTCTTATCGCGATTTCTGATCCGATTTTCGATCTAGTATAACTTTTCGCTCGTTTATCGGAATCAGGCGATTCAAGTGCCTGGGGTTTCGTCTCGAAACCCTCTTTTGGAATAATCAACTCAAACAAGTTTTTGCTTCTGTAAAATTTGACTTAGGTCCAGATTAGTAAAATGAAGCCTGTTTCTTTCGCCGTTTGTCTTTCGTTTCTTCGTTTGATTTGATTCTTTTTGCAAACCGGAGTTCTTAAGTTGAACTTTCTGGTTAGATCTTTTATTTTAGTTTTACCTGTGCATTAGTTGAGTACTTATTGTGTGTTGTTTGTTTGCGATAGAGTACCCGGCGTGCGCCGCTTGCTACTTTGAATCTCTAGGTTTCACGGATCATCAACAAGGCAAGTAACACTTTGATCATACCTTTTCGTACCCAGTTTTTATGCATTAGATCAATCTTCAAACATTGCATGATTATGATCTAATTAAATTGTGGGTTTTGGGAAGTACATGAGGTAGTACCTATTACCTGTTTTATTATCAAACCATTGGGAGTTACTTCTACGTTTGCTTATTATGCCATGCTATGCTAGTAGACGTGGATTGGGTGAGTGTATCCATGACAGATGTGAGAATTTAATTAATGGTTCATTGAAGGTGGCAACTTTAATACACATCTGGGTGGATTGAGGTACATGGGTACTCCAGGATTTCCTGTTTATTTTTGGACCGCCACCCAGGCTCAAAGGGATCATGAGATTATTCATGCTAGACACTTCCGTGTGCGGCCACAAGCTTCTATGGCTCTAGCATAGTTGACTAAGTCGTGTGAACTCTTAAAGTGGTAGACTAGCTGATGTAGGGGATGTAGGTTGGTATGGTCTTCCCATTCGTAAGGTGCTAGCACTTCTGAAAGACTGTGTCTCAGTCATCCGTTTCTCAAACACCTTATAGTGCGAGAATCCCAACGGAGGAGATCGAGTCTTGTGGGGAAAAGTGCACAAACCTCTGCAGAGTGTATCAAACTAATCATGGTTAGCCGTGTCCGCGGTTATGGACAACTTGAGTATCTAGTACTTGGATTATCATGTGAATCTCATCATGTTACTTTAATTAATATTGTTGGGTTTTAATGATGACGTTTAATTGGGATTGAGAATGCTGTCAACCATTCTCAATGTTTAACAACCACCATGATAGTTAAATAAAATTTATTCCTTTGATGTAGGGAAAAATTGGCTTTATGCAAAACTGTAACCATAGAGCTTTCCACCAGCCATAAATGCATGTAGTATAGCATTACTCTTTCATATTACTCTCTATGTGTTACATTGCCAACATATTCCATGTGCTGACCCGTTTTCGGGCTGCAACGTTCATGTTGCAGACTTTTCAGACGACGAGTAAGGTGCCTTAGGTCATGGTTCTATACTCAGTGATGCCGTTGGAGTTGATGGACTCGCTTATCTTCCAAGCCTTTCTCTGTTATCGTTATTAGATGGCCTTAAGCCATATTTATTGTAATGAGTTCTCTTTTGGAGACATTCGATGTAATAAGTGTGTGGTTGCTACTCTGTTATAAATCCTTCGAGTACTGTCACTACTAGGGAAAACCTTATACACAGAAATTTAGCAACAGCGCGGCTCAAAAAAGGGCGCTAGTGCTAGATAGCGAGCGATCAGAAAAAAACCGCTCACAGATGCAACTTTAGCGATGGCGTGTAGTGGCAAAAGCACTACTACTAATATTTCCATTGCTAGAATGATAGGCTACGCATAGCGATGGCGGGCTTGTAGGAAACGCGCTCTCGCTAGGGAATAAGTAGCAGCGTTTCCTTGGAAGAGCGCTACTAACGGAAATAAAATAAGATGAAAACAAATAGAAAAGTAAATGAAAATGAAAGAAATAAAAAAGGAGAAAGGAAAAAATAAAATTTAAAGCAAAATAAATGAAAAGCGAAAAAACGGAGGAAGGCATAGCAAGAAGCGTGTGTTTGTAAGAGGCGCTATAGCTAACGTAGCTGCAGCGCGTGTCCTAGACCCCCGCTATAGAAGCAGTAAAAGGAAAATAAAAAATGGAAGAAAATTACATAGCTATAGCAGCAGCGCGTTTTGTGAAAACCGCTATAGCTATCTTAGCTATAGCGCGTTTTACAAAACACGCTACCGCTAAGTTTGACTTAACCAAAAACCGCTTCCCCGCCACCACTTCTCCCCAAATCCTCAACCCACCCAGCGCCGCCGTCTCCCCGATTCGCCGTCGCCCCACTTCACCGCCGTCTCCTGCCGACATCGACGCCACCAGAGCCGTGCGCCGTTGACGCCACCGGAGCCGCCCCCAATGCCACGGAGCCGCGCGGCCTCGTCAACGCCACCGGAGCCGCCGTCGACCGCACCGGATCCTTCCTCGCCACAACTGCCTCCCTCGCCGTCACCGGAGACGCCCCTGCCTCCCTCGCCGTCACCGGAGACGCCCCTGCCTCCCTCGCCACCACTGCCTCCGTCGCCACCACCGGAGCCATCCTCTGTAAGCCCCCACCCCTCCTCTCTCTCTCATGCATAGGTTAGCTAGTTTAATTAGGTTAATTATCTAGGTTAGGGCAAAAGTTTAGTTAGGGCTTTGACAGAGAAGTAGTTAGGTTAACTAGTTTAATTAGGTTAATTATCTAGGTTAGTGCAAAAATTTAGTTAGGGCTTTGACAGAGAACTAGTCAGGTTAACTAGTTTAATTAGGTTAATTATCTATGTTAATTAGTGCAAAAATTTATTTTGGGCTTTGACAGAGAACTATCTGCGTTAACTTGTTTAATTAGGGTTAATTATCTAGGTAAACTAGATTAACTAACTAGGTTAAATAGGTAGGTTAATTAGGTTCGTTGGATTAACAAGCTAGGTTAAGTAGGTTGGCTAGGTTACAGAAATTTTTTATTTTAGAGCATTAGGTCAGAAGGGTTAGAGAAATGGAGCTCCTTTGCAATTTAATTAGGTTCTGTCCTAGGCAGAGAAGGGTTAGAGATAATAATGTGTGTTTGTGTGAGAGAGAGGAATAGCTAGATCAACATAATTTGGGTTCTGTCCTAGGCAGAGAAGTGTTTAGTGAGGTCATTTTGAAAGGTTTTTGATTTTTGAAAAGACCACTATTTTTCAAGGAAAAGAATTTAGGCAAATTTTATTTTTCATTGAAGTGGTCATGTTATATCTTTTCATTGAAGTTGTTCGATTGTGCCCAAGTGGCTTTGTTGTTTCGAGGGAATGATCTTTGAGTGGCCTATGTTTTTCGGAATGTTGATTCATTTCATTACGGCAAATTTCAGGTTCTCGATTTGTCCACTTTTTAGCAAAGGTCATGCCGAAATTTTCCGTGAATTTCGGCATGACTTGTGCTACAAACTAGGACATATCGAGTGCCCGGATTTGCCGCACTGGAAGGAGTCAACATTCCTACAAAACAATAGTCCTTTTATGTCATTATTCATTTTATTAGGTCTAGAATTAATTGACTAGATTTAATCATAGGAAACATGGCTAGCAACGATGAAGGACAGGGTTACGGTGATTGACGACGCGTCTACTGGCGGCGAGCGAATATTTTAGCCGCATCGACGATCAACCGATGTTGTTGCTGGGCCACCGGTGGCATCGGGATCGAGACCGACACGCAGACCGGTCTTGAGGCCGAGACCGGCGCTGAGATTCAGACCGCATCGAGACCGGCGCTGAGACCGGTGTTGCCTCGGGGAGCGGAGCCGGTGTAGAACCGAAAGCAAAGAGGCAACAATTCCTAACAAACTCAGGACTACTAGACTGGTGGTCACGGAGGTGGACGACGGCAATTTTGAGCCAAAGGCGCCGAGGAAGAAGCAGCGTGCTACGGCAATCAAATTGGCTGCGTCGTACGGACAACCGCCACCATCAATGATGAGAAACTACAGAAGATAGAAAATATGAGGAGCTCCCTCCTAAGGAAGTTTCACCAGATATTCTTGTTCCCGCGCCGGAATGAGAAGGATTATGAAGAAATAGATGAGGACCCGACAATGAAGAAGATAAACAAACACGCCATGACCAAGTTTAGTGACGCGTTGGCCACCTGAAAAAATCGAGTGAAAGCAAAGATCAACGACGGGGAACCCTACTCCGAGATTGTAAAGGATAATCCGACAATCACGGAAGAGCAGTTTCAAATATTCAAGGAGGCTTGCGAGGCCGAAGCTGCCAAAAAAAAGTCTAAGTACATGAAGGGGCTTCAAAAGAGGAACATTGGGAGCCACCACCTCGGAAGCCGTGGTTACGGCGGAAAGAGGTCCAAATGGACCAAGGAGGACGCGGAAGCCGCGAGTCTGGGCATCCCAGACCCCTTGGCGGATTTCACCGTCCCGCAGGAGCGTGACGTCCTGAGGGCCCGGCACCATTGGGACCCACTAAAGAAGGTTTAGGAGACAACACCGGTCATTACGGAGTTCATGAGACTGCTGGTAATTTTAGTTTCTGATCAATTCGACTGCACACGTTAGTCATATTTGTAAACGATCCTTGTGCCTTTTGCATAGAGAGCAGCTTTGGATTGCGGCGAAAGCGACTCGCCGCCGTCGAGGCATTGGCGAGGCCAAGTGGGACACTCCATTCAACCGGCGTTGAACATATTGAAACGACAACCGGTGGATACTCGACCGTCGTATGGACGTGCACGGTGTCGGAGGCGGCGCCCATGGAACAAGTACTACCGTGAGACCATGAAGGAGAGAAAGGAAAGACGGAGGTTAATCAAGAAAACATCGACAAGAAGGTTGAGATTGCGGTTGAGAAGAAATCATCTCGAGACAACAAGAATAGCGGTAGCTGCCGCAAAACAAAGCGGTTGCAGATTTGTCTACTTCCTTGGTGACGGGCGTTATCACTTGGACAAGGAAAAATCCAGAAAAAATGCAGAGGACTTTCCCTTGTTGACTTCTTGGGAGCACTGCTCCCGCACCGCTCCCCTGACCTGCTCCTGCACGGCTACGCACTTTGCTTGCTCCCGCACTGCTCCCTTGACGGATGTGCTCGGCGGTGCTTCGTCTTTTGGCTGAGCTCGGCGCCCTCACGGTATCTGTCACACCGGCCCCCTTCAATATAAATGTATAATCTCTCGTTTTCGTTGCCTTTCGGATGTCTCACGTCGCAGACTTTTCTTTGCAGGCCGAAGAAACCCCGTGCACCATATTGTACACCATCGGCGACCAGAAGGTGGCCGTGGGGAAGGCGACGATAATGAAGCCGAAGGAACCATTATTCCACAGCCGGCCGATCCCCCCGAACTTCTTCAAGGTTTCCATGGCCAGTGTCGAACCGGGCCACGAATTTGCCTCCTCCAACTCTCTTGGTGGATGACGAGGAGACTCCGGCGGCTTGGTGATTGTTGCAATGGGTGGGTCTGTTGTGGCTAAAGAGTCTGCCGCCCGAGGCGGCCGGAGCACACCCACGAGCACGCAGCCTCAAAGAAGGTATGAACATCAACACCCCACCTACCCAATTAACGTCGGGTGTCGGGTTGGGTGATAGCGACGGGTAAGGAGGAGGCTCCATTAGTCGCCGATGACGCCGCCATGGATGAGGATGAGGATGACGATGGCGCTGAACAGTATGTCTATACTGGCGCCTCCTCAGGGTTTGAGCGTCATGAGTCGGTGCCTGAATTACCGTCTCAACGTATTATTGACGACCTTCCAGTAGTAAAGAAGTCTAGGAAGAGAGCGAGGAAAGGCAAAAAAGCTGATTCTATGATCCAGCCGCCTTAGCAGCCTCGGCTTCAGGACCGTATAGATATCCCCGATGCGGATAAATGGCATATCCCCGGTCAACCAATCCTACCTGCAACAGCGCTACGGGCCAGATTGCGGGTAGAGAAATGCCTCATCGCCTCGAAAGATCCAGGATACCCACTGTACGTGGTTAACATTCCGCGGGAAATGTCGTACGTCGACAGCTTCCCTGCGGATAAGTTCTTCCTCCGATTTGATTACATATTCGACATGTTTCACGTGAAGAAGCTGGATTTTACGTTTGTCCTCCTTTATGCCTTGCACATGAACTACATCATTGGGGTTGAGCAGATACGTCATATCTGTGTCGCTGACCCGTATTACATGCACGTGAGCTTCTTGGGAGTCTGTGCAGAGCAGCGTGAATACGCGAGATTACATCATCAGTTTCATGCTCGCCAATAAGGACAAGGAGGCGATTCTCGTGCCTTAGCATCCCGTGTAAGTCATCCGCGCTGCTATCCTTCCTTCGATTTCAATAATTCATTTGCACGATGGAGGCTAATTAATTTGAGGTGTACTTATTTTTTTATATGCGGGCGCGCCGTCCTCATCATCCTCTACCCCGATTCTCCCACGCCTTTACTTGGACTCGTCGAAGAACATTCACAAAAGGATTACACCCACATCAAAGATGTTGTAACGCCCTCGATGCGGCTATATCTCCCACGTGTCGAAGCACGACTTAGAGGCATAACCGCATTGAAAGCAATGACGCAAGTGAGGTAATCTTCACACAACCCATGTAATACATAAGGAAAGAGATACATAGTTGGCTTACGATGCCACTTCACACAATACATAAATAAACATCCATCATCCAGGTTACACTCAAGGTCCGACTACGGAACCAAAATAAAAGAAGACTACCCCAAATGCTACGGATCCCCGATCGTCCCAACTGGCTCCACTACGATCATCGGAAAAGACACATAGTAACGACCACGTTCCTCGTCGAACTCCCACTTGAGCTTGGTTGCATCATCTGACCGCATCGTTGGCACCTGCAACTGTTTTGGTAGAATCTGTGAGTCACGGGGACTCAGCAATCTCACACCCGCGAGATCAAGACTATTTAAGCTTATAGGAAGGACACAGTTGTGAGGTGGAGCTGCAGCAAGCGACTAGCATATATGGTGGCTACATTCGCACAAGAGAGCGAGAAGAGAAGCAAGGCACGGTCGTGAAGCTAGTAGCGATCAAGAAGTGACCCTGAACTACTTACGTCAAACATAACTCCAACACGTGTTCACTTCCGGACTCCGAGAAGAGACCATCATGGTTACACACGCGGTTGATGTGTTTTAATTAGGGTCAACTTCGGTTTTCTACAACCGGACATTAACAAATTCCCATTTGCCTCATAACATGGGCACGGCTTTGAAAGATAATACCTGCAGGGTGTCCCAACTTAGCCCATTATAAGCTCTCACGGTCAACGAAGGATATTCCTTCTACCGGGAAGACCCGATCGATCTCGGAATCCGGACTACAAGACATTTCGATAGCAATAAAACAAGACCAGCAAAAGCCGCCCGATTGTGCCGACAAATCCCGATAGGAGCTGCACATATCTCGTTCTCGTGGCACATCCGGATAAGTCAAGCTACGAGTAAAACCAAGCCTCGAGTTTCCCGTGGTGGCCCCGCAGTTGCTCGGTTCGGGCCAGACACTCGAAGGAGCACTGGTCCGGGGTTAAATAAAGATGACCCTCGGGCTCGCGAAACCCGAGGGAAAAGGCTTAGGTGGCAAATGGTAAAACCAAAGTTGGGCCTTCTTTGGAGGAGTCTTATTCAAAGCGAACTGTCAAGGGGTCCCATAAATCACCCAACCGTGTAAGGAGCGCAAAATCAAGGAACATAACACCGGTATGACGGAAACTAGGGCGGCAAGAGTGGAACAAAACACCAGGCATAAGGCCGAGTCTTCCACCCTTTACCAAGTATATAGATGCATTAATTAAACAATATATATTGTGATATCCCAACAAGTAAACATGTTCCAACAAGGAACAACATCTCCATGTTCCAACAAGGAACAAACTTCATCTTCACCTGCAACTAACAACGCTATAAGAGGGGCTGAGCAAAGCGGTAACATAGCCAATCAACGGTTTGCTAGGAAAGGATGGTTAGAGGTTTGACATGGCAATATGGGTGGCATGATATAGTAAGTGATGGGCATCGTAGCATAGGCATAGCAAAAGAGCGAGCATCTAGCAAGCAAAGATAGAAGTGATTTCGAGGGTATGGTCATCTTGCCTGCAAAGTTCTCAGAGTTGTCGAAAGCTTGATCCTCGTAAGCGTTCTCAACAGGTTCCTCGTTCACGTACTCGTCTCCCGGCTCTACCCAAATCAAGAACACAAACAATGGAACCACAATAAATCACGGGCGATGCACAAACAACAAGATGCAATACATGGCATGATATGCGAGATGTGAGATGCAATGCATATGCGTGCTCTGGAAGGAAAATGATGAACCAGGCATCAAATTGGCAAACCAAGTATGCCTCTGGAAAGGTGAGATGATTTCGGTTGAAATCGATATAAAGATCACCGGAATCGGATGCACGGTTTGCAAATGACAAGCAAAACAAGAATGGCACAAATCTGCCATAAACAGCATGATGCCACTTAGCAAGCAACAAGAAATTAAGCTACTGCACCCAAACGTACCAACAAAGCATATGGCAGTGATCTACTCAAGATGCTTGACAAAAGATGAACACTGAGCTACGGCTAAATCACAACATAATAGGTCCAAACAAGCATGGCAAAAGTATAAAATAGATCAGCTTCACAGACTTAGAGAAAATACTGAACATGGCAGAATTAGCATCAGGAAGCAATGTTCAGAGCAAGCAAACAGCATGCTACAGGAACTTATAATAGCAAAACAAGGCATGGCACGAATCTATTCAAAGCATAGAACAAAAGTCCCTTACTGACCATGAGCCAAAAGGGATCAGAAAATGTAATAGCAACCATGTCAATATAGCAAGTTTAGATTATGATTCAGACTTGGTGAAATTTCAGGACATAGCAGAAACAGATTCATGTTGGCATGTTAACAAGCTTGTTTAACTCAAAATAAAACATATCATGGCAGGAGCTTAATTCCAGAAGCAAGTAGGCATGATGAAGAACATGTTCATGTGCAAAACTACCTCATAGCATAATTGCATAAATATACACATGAAAGACAAAACAGCAACATGATGTAAAATGACATGTTCATGAACTTGCTCAAATGCAGAAACTAATGCCACCACTGGATTGGTGGGATTTTTCTACCCCAAAAACATATATAATATGTTGGGGTTGCTGTAGAAAAATCATCACAAATGCACAAAGATAAAACCTGCCAAAAATGGTAAATAACAGAAATGGCATTTTCCATATTTGGAAACGTCCAGAAATGGACTTGCCCGAAAAGGACAGACTCCATATGCCAGAAATGGAATATTCGCTGGGAACCAAAATAAAACAAATAATAAAAATAAAATAAATAATAATAAAAAACAAACAGTCTAAGAGAGTATGACAGGTGGGGCCACCCTGTCATACTCACAGTGCAAGTAACGGGAAAAAGGGGGGAAGAAATATGCAGCCCCGGGGGATCGAACCCGGGTCTCCCCGGTGTGGCTCTGCATCGGCAGCCACTGGGCTAGGTAGGCGGTTCTGATAGGAAAAGGGGCTTCGGCTCCTTTTAGATAGGTGCCAGGTCGAGCAACTCTGTTTCCAAACAGAGAAGACGACGGCGCCGGCGAGGGAAACGGCGGCCACCAGCGGGGCATACGGAATCCAGCGGGCGTGCGGGAACATGTGAAGGCGCGGGAGCGCGTGGCTGCTGCTCGTGGTGTCGCGCGTGAGCGCATGTGTGGGTGTGTGCACACATGAACGTGCGTCCATGGCGGCTAGGTGCAGCGAGGCGAGGCGAAGGCGAGCTGCGGCATGAGCACGGGCTGCGGGACGCTACTCTGCTGCGAGGGTGCGAGCAGGTCGTGGTGCACGAGGGTAACCAGAGCGGGGGAACACTCGGGCACGCTACGGTAGAACAGCAAGTTCGCACACAAAAAAAAATTCATAGATCGCCGGAGCACTGCGAGCGCGGCGAAGACATGGATCGGACGAGTCCTACAGGTGCCTACATGCCATGGGATGGATGGGAGAGGTAGGTGCGTTACCCAGCTCACCCTAGGACACGACGGGGTCGACGGAGACGTGCTGGAGGCGACGAGAGGGAGCTCTGAACTTGGCGGGGCTGCTGTCTGCGAAGCAGGGGAGGAAGAGGACGACGGGGAAGTAGCCGGACTTGACGATCCCAGGAGAGGAAGAGGACGACGGGGACGTAGTCGACGTCGTGGAGGAAGACGGACGACGTTGGCGAGGCGGAGGTGGCCGGAGTGCACGCCGGCGATGGCTATCCCGAGCTCGAGCTGAAGCTCGGTCGGTTCATGGTGGGCAGGGCGACGGTGAGGCGCGGCTCGGCTTACCTGGCGGCGGTGAGGGAAGGAGAGGAGGGGGATCGGTTGAGGGGAGACCCTAGGGCACCGGGGACAACTTTATAGGGGTCTATGGAGCTTCTCCGGCCGTCAAATCAACGAGGTTGTCGACGCGGACATGCTGGATGCGCGCCGTATAGGAGGTTGACGACGCCTCTGTACGCGTGGGCTGGATGGGCTGCTGGACTGCGCCTGGCTGCGGGGCCTAGGTGGGCTGCTGGGTGGAAAAGGCCTCGGCTGGGCTGCTAGCTGCTGCTGCTACTTCATCTCCTTTCTTATAAACAGAAATAGAAACAGAAAAGCTCAGAAAAAAAGGAGAGGAGTTAGAGCATAAAGAAAATACTCTCCAACTCCTGGAATTATCCACTATTATAATAAATTGCATTGGGCATTTTTAGAGGTAGAAAAATAAGACAAGTTTGAATTATATTCAAACTTGTGTCATTTTTGAACCTGACCAAAACAACTTCAAATAAGGAGATCTTTGGCAGAGAGGTTTAGGGCAAGGAGCAAGAATATTGGGGAAAAGATGAACATTTATGGTGGAGGCAAACTGGCACTCGCAAAGAATGGAAGAAAAGGGAAGGAAGGAGAAGTGATGGTGCAATGGTTTGAAAGGGGTACAAGGGTCAGGCGCATGATGCTCATGGCAACAACATGAATGACAAAAAGCAACATGAGATGACATGAGATGAAAATGCACTATATGATGATGACAAGAAGCACAAATGCAATATGGCTAAAAGGAATATGACAATGAAAAGAATAAAACCACACAACCAACAATATGAGGCCAAACATGATAAAACCCACAAGAATTGGATGAGGTCAAGTTGATATATTGCCAAATTGGGACATGATACATCTGGGGTGTTACAGATATTCTCGACAGTGCTATGTTTTACTACCAAGCAAGGGGTGGAGAGGTTAGGGACAAGAAGAGAAGGGGCGGCAGGGCCGCCTTCGGCCATAAGACCGACTTCTGCTGCATCCAAAGAACCGAACGATTCTCTTAATGATGGATTCTATGTCCTACACCACATGCTGGAGTACAGATGGGATCACCAGAACCTTCAAATGTCACCTACATCTGGCGATGCCCATATTTTGCAATGGGCAAAGGACCTAGGAGATATCGAGGATCATCAACTTCGAGCTGAGTTCTATAACATCCAACGCGAACTTGCCCAAATCATCATGAAAGAGGTCGTCGGAAAAATAGGGATGTTCTATGGAGAAGGACAAATGTCGCGGGAAGACGTCCGAACATGGATAGCCTCTCAGCGTCTCGACATGAAGCCTTTCACTAAGCTCGGGGACTATCTCCCTGACCTCGATGGATGGCACGGCATGTTGGAGTGATTGTCGATATATGACAATGTGTACATTTAGTCCATACTTTTGTATGACAAAACTTTGAGTTATCTGTGATGAAACTTTATTTGTGATGTAATTAAACCATCCTCCTCCTCGACTAACGAAGATCACTCTAGTTAGGGCATTTTGGGTACGATGAACTTTGTTATTTATGCTTATGATATGTTGTTTCTATTTTTGTCAAGTCTGTCTCTTTCTGTTGCTCAACTATATATGTTGCATATCATCAACTCATGTGACGATGCAGGTGCATAGATCATCGATGGCGAAGAAGTGCTACGCCAGGAGTATTTATACGATGAGTGGCCGGAGTGTCAGGCCCAAGTGATGCCGGTTTCCGGTTTCTGAGCGACAGGCAGTAGTTAGTTTAGGTTCACGCTAATGCGAGAGAGGGATATGAACTCATGTACTCAAAGTGATAGCTCTTCTCGCGTATACCATTGTTTAGATGGATGACGATGTATTTGCAAGTAATCAAGGACTTGTATCGCTATTTTCGAGATGATGACGAGAGACCACTTTGTATTGGATGATGATTATGATGAGACTATTTGTATGTATATGCTATGATTATATTCGTGGTCTCGCAGACATTTGTATGTGTATCGTGATGAAATTTCTATGTGCTAAAGATTCTTCTATAAAGCCTGTTCAAATACAAAACAAATATGCCCAAAAAAACAAAAAACCTGTTAAATTAGCAGTAGCGAGTGTATAGAAGTTAGCAGCAGCGCCGCTATAGCAGTAGCGCGTTGCTGCAAAGGGCGCTAGAGCTACTAGTAGTAGTGTGCTCCCAGTAACCGCGCTGCTGCTACACTTGTGTAGCAGTAGCGCCGGTGACCACGCGCTACTGCTATATGTTAGCTGTAGCGCCTTATTAGTAGCGCCCCACCCCACACTACGGATACACCTAAAACCCGCGCTGCTGCTAGCCTTTTCCCTAGTAGTTTGTGCGTGTTAGCATTACTGATCCAGGGATGACACTGATGCACAGAGATCAGGCTGTTTGAGGTCTGGTCACTACAAAGATGGTATCAGAGCACACGCTGACTGTAGGACACGGCCACTAAGCTAAATCCCTAGATCACCACTCTTTCTTATCATTTCTGACTCCTCATCTTTTCTATTCTTTTAGGATGGCGGATGCAAGGAACAAGTTCACACAACCGGATGAAGATACACCCTTTGGATGTCACTTGAAGGAAGTCACTAGATACCTGAACATCGGAGTACCAAGCTTCACCGGGACCTACAATGCCACTTTACCCGAAGAGGAGCGCTGGATGATTCAAGTTCAAGTTCCAGGAAGGACATTTGCACCAGTCACGGAGCCCATAGAGTTTTCCTTTGATGCACCAACCTGGAGTCTAGGAAAGAGCATGGCAGCCCACATCGCCATGGGACGTATTGGAGAAGTTTACTGCAATGATCTCAAAAATACTATCTAACAGATTTGTGGGCGCCGAGATGAGCAATGGGAGATGATCAGCACCAGGAGGGATAGATCAATCGCAGCTTATATCCAGGAGTTAAACCAGCACATCCGACGTCAGGAGAACCAGATGTGCGCAGGCATGGAGGATCTGCAGAAGGCTATGACCAAGATCAAGGAGCTAGAGGAAGAACTCAAGGCTACACATGAAGATTACATGGAAGAAATTGAAGTGCTAGTGGAGAAGAATGACCACTTAACCAGGAAGCTCGGAGTTTTCATGGGAGACCCCGCGTCAGGAGGAAATGATGACGATTCCACTTTTCCGGATAACTATATCATCATCGACGACACCGATTCGGATCCCGACGATAGTGATGATGACTATGTTGATGAAGCTAGAGCAGATATCATGGAGTCTTCATTGGAGCAGTTTTTCTAGTTGACCACCATAACAGTAGTAGAATTTCCCCCATTGTAATTAGTTTAGTCCAAGCACGTTTGTAATGATAGTTAGACCGTTGTATGACCTTGTTTGAATTGATTGGAGTGATATTGTTTGCTTTTGTCTCATGTGCATAGGGGTAGTGTTTTCTCACTAGACCTCATTCTATTCTATTTTCTCTTCTTTTCTAAACCCTCAGATGCCTCCGAGACACGACACCGGATTTGTTTTCCCACCGGAGATCACTCAGTTGATTCAGTAGCAGAATGCCTTGATTCAAACACTGGTACAGAACCAAGGCAACAACAACAACAACAACAACAACAACAACAACAACAACAACCCACCACCACCACAACCTGTTGACCATTTGACTCGTTTCTTGAGGCTAAATCCGCCGGTGTTTTCTAGTAGCACCGAGCCGATTGTTGCAGATGATTGGCTCCGCAAGGTTGGAAGGGAGCTGACCACTGTAGGATGCACAAATGCGGAAAGAGTGCATTTTGCCGCACATCAACTTGATGGACCCGCAACATCATGGTGGGACAATTACACAGCCACACACCCTATTGACACAATCATGTGGGATCAGTTTCAGCAAGCTTTCCGTACTGGCCACGTTTCAGCAGGAGCTATGGCCATGAAGAAGCGTGAGTTTCGCTACTTACGCCAAGGAGGACGCACTGTAGGCCACTATGTGGAGGATTTCAGTAAGCTAGCTCGTTATGCCCCAGATGACGTAGCTACAGATGCTGCTAAACAGGAGAAGTTTCTGGAAGGAATGAATGATGAACTGAGCATGCAGTTGATGGTGGCTACTTTCAATAACTACCAGGAGTTGGTAGATTGTGCTCTTATGATTGAAGGGAAGCAACAGCAGATTGACAATCGCAAGAGGAAGTATGGACAAGGGAAGTGCAATTCTGGAGCTCAGCAGAAGCTACGCTTTACCCCGAAGCCGGGAGGACAATTTCAGCATACCCATGGAGGAGGTAGCTCGCACAATCATAATGGCACCAAGAATGGAAACGGGAATGGAGGAAGCAATGGACAAAACCGCACCAACCCGTCAACCCCAGCCAAGAGAGACCTGAGCCAAGTCACTTGTTTTAAATGTCAGAAGACTGGGCATTATGCAAATGAATGTCCTGAAGCCCAAAATGGTAATGGCAATGGAAGCTCGGGAAGAAGCAACCCTTTCAACAGGGGCGGGTGAACCACGTTACCGTGGAGGAGGTTGAAGCTCAGCCGGATGATAATAGGTAAGTTTTTGGTTAAGACATTTACTGTTGTTGTTCTTTTTGATACCGGTGCATCGCATTCATACATATCAAGGGGATTTGTGGATAAGTATAAATTTCCAACCCAAGCCCTTAGGTCACCCATGTTAGTAACCTCACCCGGAGCAGAATATATGGCTAGTTTATGGTGTGATCGATTACCATTAAGGAGTGGTAACTACGTGTTTCCCTTGGACCTAATAGTTTTGGAATCTCAAGGATTGGATGTGATATTAGGCATGGGTTGGTTATCAAAGTACGGAGGGAACATTGATTGCGCCAGTAAGTAGATTTTGCTTACCACCCCAGAAGGAAGGAGAATCAAGTATGTATCACGGCATGAGCCGAGGAGGGCACATGTAAATTCCTTATCAGGAGTTGTGCAGGAGGAAGTACCAGTGGTGAAGGATTTCCCGGACATGTTTCCAGAAGAGTTGCCAGGCATGCCACCGGATAGAGACATTGAGTTCTTGATTGAACTATTGCTAGGCACCGGGCCGATATCTAAGAGACCGTATAGGATGCCCGCACAAGATTTGGAAGAAATTAAGAAGCAGATTAAGGAGTTACTGGATAAAGCTTTTATTCGCCCAAGTGCTTCGCCTTGGGGATCGCCAGTACTTCTAGTGGAGAAGAAGGATGGATCATTGAGAATGGTTGTTGATTACCGAGGATTGAATGAAGTGACCATTAAGAATAAGTACCCGTTGCCGATGATCAACGACTTGTTCGACCAATTGCAATGAGCTAAGGTATTTTCCAAGATCGATTTGCGATAGGGATACCATCCGTTGAAGATTCAAGAGTAGGATATACCTAAGACGACTTTTACAACCAGGTACGGGCTGTATGAGTATACCGTTATGTCATTTGGTTTGACTAACGCACCTGCCTATTTCATGAACATGATGAACAAGGTGTTTATGGAATTTTTGGATAAGTTCGTCGTGGTGTTCATTGATGATATTTTGGTCTACTCAAAGAATGAAGAAGAACATAAGGAGCATTTGCGTTTGGTACTCGAGAAGTGCAGAGAACATCAGTTATATGCCAAGTTCAGCAAATGTGTGTTTTGGTTGAAGGAAGTTGGATTTTTCGGACAGTTATATCCGGAGAAGGTATAGCAGTGGACCCCACTAAAGTTGCCATTGTGACAAACTAGGAAGCACCAACGACAGTTGGAGAGATCCGGAGTTTTCTTGGACTGGCAGGATACTACCGGAGATTCTTTGAGAATTTCTCGGAGATTGCGAAGCCTATGACGGAGATGTCGAAGAAAGATACTAAGTTCAATTGGATTGAGGAATGTGAGGCTAGTTTCCAAGAGTTGAAGAAACGTTTGGTTACCTCACCAGTGTTAATTCTGCCAGATCAAAGCAAGGATTATGAGGTGTATTGCGATGCTTCACGTCGAGGACTTGGAGCAGTGCTTATGCAGGAGGGAAGAGTTGTTTCGTATGCTTCACGACAGTTTAAGCCCCATGAGTTGAATTATGCTACTCATGATTTGGAGTTAGCAGCCGTAGTACACGCATTGAAGACTTGGAGACATTTTCTTATTGGAAACCACTGTGAGGTGTACACGGATCACAAGAGTTTGAAGTACATGTTCACGCAGAAGGAGTTAAATCTCAGGCAGAGGAGATGGTTGGAGCTCATTAAGGATTACGATATGAGATTGCATTATCATCCCGGAAAGGCTAACGTAGTAGCAGATGCGTTGAGCCGTAAGAGCCATGTCAACACTCTAATGACCGGAGGTTTACCAAAAGAATTAGCCGAGGAATTTCGAGAGCTATGTTTGGAGATAGTTCCGAGAGGCTATGTAGTAGCATTGGAAATACATTCTACTTTGATGGATAAGATTAGAGAAGCTCAGAAGACGGATAAGGAGATTGCCTCTATCAAGGAGAAAATGAGCAAGGGAAAAGCTAAGGGATTTCGTGAGGATGAGCACGATACCTTATGGTTTGAGGACCGCGTTTATGTGCCTAGTGATCCGGAGATCAGGAAGTTGATTCTGCAAGATGCCCATGATTCACCGTATTCGATCCACCCAGGAAATACCAAGATGTGTTTGGATTTGAAGGATACTTTCTGGTGGACCAGAATGAAGAAGGACATTGCGGAGTATGTAGCAGTTTGTGATGTATGTCAGAGAGTAAAGGCAACAGGGTTGTTACAGCCATTGCCAATACCCGAATGGAAGTGGGAAAAGTTAGGCATCGATTTCATCACGGGATTGCCCAGGACTCGTTCAGGCTATGACTCGATTTGGGTTGTAGTCGCGTTTGACGAAGGTAGCTCATTTCATTCCAATGAAGACTACCTACAGCAGTGCCAAGTTGGCTAAGATATACATGACCAGAATCGTATGTCTGCATGGAGTTCCGAGGAGTATCGTATCAGATAGAGGAACCCAATTCACCTCAAAGTTTTGGAATCAGTTGCACGAAACTTTGGGAACTAGGCTAGAGTTTAGTACAGCTTTTCATCCACAGACAGATGGACAGACCGAGAGGGTCAATCAGATTTTGGAGGATATGCTAAGAGCATGTGCATTGGATTACGGACCAAGTTGGGATGACAACTTGCCATATGCGGAGTTTTCTTATAACAACAGCTATCAATCCAGTTTAAAGATGGCCCCTTTCGAAGCCTTGTACGGAAGGAGGTGCAGAACCCCGCTGTTGTGGGATGAAGTTGGAGACCGCCAGTTGTTTGGACCAGATTTGATTAAGGAGTCTGAACGGAAAGTGAAGTTGATTCGCGATAGGCTCAAGGTAGCCCAGTCTAGGCAGAAGAGGTATGCGGATTCAAAACGCAAGGAGAAAGTATACGAAGTCGGAGACAGAGTTTATCTTCGAGTATCCCCGCTTCGAGGAGTTAAGCGCTTTGGAGTTAAAGGAAAATTAGTGCCACGTTTTGTGGGGCCATACCAAGTTTTGGAGCGCATGGGAGAAGTTGCATATAAGTTGGAATTGCCCGAGGGATTGTCAGGAGTTCACGACGTGTTCCACGTTTATCAGTTGAAGAAGTGCCACGCAGAGATGGCTGATATACCACTGAAAGATACGGTGCCGCTTGAAGCGATTCAGTTGGGTAATGATTTGACTTACGAGGAGAAACCAGTCAAAATTCTCGAGCATGCCAGCCGAGTCACCCGCAGCAAGGTTATCAAGTTTGGCAAAGTTTAGTGGAGCCACCACACCAAGGATGAAGCCACCTGGGAGCGAGAGGAAGATCTGCTTAAGGACCACCCTCACCTATTTTCTAGCTAACCCGAATCTTGAGGGCGAGATTCATCTTAAGGGGGGTAGGTTTGTAACATCCCAAATTTTCAATTTGGAATGTTATACATAGATCATCACTTGCATATCATATTTTATTGCATGTTGGCTCGATCCTAGGAATTTCATGCAACTCAAGGACCCACGGAGAGAGTTGGAAATTTCGTTATTTTCATATTTGAGTTTTCTCAAATTTTGAAAATAGGATCATTTGATTTTATTTATTTTATCTTCAATTATTTCTACTGTCAAAATATAAGAGAGAGAATAAAATGACTTTCCCAAAATAAAGAAATAATGAAGATTTAATAAAAAATCAAATTAGATTTTTATTTGGAGTTTTTCGCCATTTTATTTGAATTTAGGAAAAATGTGCATTTCTCAAAATTGCATTTAGGCCCCAAATAAATGTTCACCATGTCCGGCTTGATTTTAGAAGCCGGGGAAAATTTATTTCGAGATTTTTGGAGTCCGTTTAGTATTTCTTTCGTTAGTTTTTCTACGCGGAATTATTTATAAAAAAACGTGAACCGCCTCTGGGCCGTAACCGGCCAGGACTTCGCCTGGCCGGGGCTTTATAAAGCACGCCCCTGGCCGCCCCAGCCCAACCTCCGCCGCCAGCCCAGCCTCCGCCGCCCCACCTAACCCTAACCCTAGCCCATGACCCCGCTTTGATCCGCCGCCGCCGCCTCGCCAGAGTGTCGAGCCCGCCGCCGCCTCACCGCTTCGACCCACCGCGGACCTCGCCGCCCATCGTCCGCCGCCGCCGCCGCCCTCGTTGGACCACCCAGCGTTGTTGCCGCCGGCCTCCGCCGCCCTCGCTGGAGCCGCCGCCTCGCCGGACCCGCACCCCGAGGTTGACCTCGCCGCCACTGTTTTTTATAGAAAAACCATTCGGTTTTTCCATCGGTTTTTCATTGGTTTTTTTTAGTTTCATTTTTTATTAGATCGGTTTTTTCCGGTTTAGGTTAAATAGCGAGCGTTCGCTCGTTCGTTCGTTTTAACGAACGCGTTCATCGTTTAGATCCAGATAACGAATGTTCGTTCGTTAAGCTGTTCGTCATTTTTCTTTTTCTCGGATTTATTCCGCGATTTTTCTGATCGTGATTTCTGATCCGATTTTCGACCTAGTATAACTTTTCGCTCGTTTATCGGAATCAGGCGATTCAAGCGCCTGGAGTTTCATCTTGAAACCCTCTTTCCGAATAATCAACTCAAACAAGTTTTTGCTTCTGTAAAATTTGACTTAGGTCCAGATTAGTAAAATGAAGACTGTTTCTTTCGCCGTTTGTCTTTCGTTGCTTCGTATGATTTGATTCTTTTTGCAAACCGGAGTTCTTAAGTTGAACTTTCTGGTTAGATCTTTTATTTGAGTTTTACCTGTGCATTAGTTGAGTACTTATTTTGTGTTTGTTTGTTTGCGATAGAGTACCCGGAGTGCGTCGCTTGCTACTTCGAATCTCTAGGTTTCACGGATCATCAGCAAGGCAAGTAACACTTCGATCATACCTTTTCATACCCAGTTTTTATGTATTAGATCAATCCTCAAACATTGCATGATTAGGATCTAATTAAACTGTGGGTTTTGGGAAGTAGATGAGGTAGTACCTATTACCTGTTTTATTATCAAACCCTTGGGAGTTACTTCTATGTTTGCTTATTATGCCATGCTATGCTAGTAGACGTGGATTGGGTGAGTGTATGCATGCCAGATGTGAGTATTTAATTAATGGTTTATTTAAGGTGGCAACTTTAATACACATCTGGGTGGATTGAGGTACCTGGGTATTCCAGGATTGCCTGTTTCTTTTTGGACCGCCACCCAGGCTCAAAGGGATCATGAGATTATTCATGCTAGAAACTTCCGTGTGTAGCCACAAGCTACTATGGGCTCTAGCATAGTTGACTAAGTCGTGCGAACTCTTACAGTGTTAGACTAGCTGATGTAGGGGATGTAGGTTGGTACGGTCTACCTGTTCGTAAGTGCTAGCACTTCTGAAAGATTGTGTCTCAGTCATCCGTTTCTGAAACACCTTGTAGTGCGAGAATCCCAACGGAGGAGATCGAGTCTTGTGGGGGAAAGTGCACAAACCTCTGCAGAGTGTATCAAACTCATCATGGTTAGCCGTGTCCCCGGTTATGGACAACTTGAGTATCTAGTACTTGGATTATCATGTGAATCTCATCATGTTACTTTCATTAATATTGTTGGGTTTTAATGATGATGTTTAATTGGGATTGAGAATGCTGTCAACCATTCTCAATGTTTAACAACCACCATGATAGTTAAATAAAATTTATTCCTTTGATGTAGGGAAAAATTGGATTTATGCAAAACTGTAACCATAGAGCTTTCCACCAGCCATAAATGCATGTAGTATAGCATTACTCTTTCATATTACTCTCTTTGTGTTACATTGCCAGCATATTCCATGTGCTGACCCATTTTCGGGCTGCAACGCTCATGTTGCGAGACTTTTCGAACGACAGTAAGGTGCCTTAGGTCGTGGTTCTATACTCAATGATGCTTTGTTGGAGTTGATGGACTCGCTTATCTTCCAAGCCTTCGTTGTTATCGTTATTAGATGGCCTTAAGCCATATTTATTGTAATAAGTTCTCTTTTGAGACATTCGATGTAATAAGTGTGTGGTTGCTACTCGTTATAAATCCTTCCAAGATCGTGCGTGTCAAGATTATCGATCCGTGGATAACACTTGATGCACGTAGATCGACTGCTTGAGGTCCGGTCGCTACACATCTCCACGGAAGAAGAAGTTATCCCCACAGAACTCATTTATGGGTCGCCTCAAGTGCTTTCCTATGATGAAAGAGCGCAAGATCAGCACCGGTGTGACGATGTTGTTCTACTTGATGAGAACGGTCTTCGGGCTGCTTCGCGTGCTGCACGCTATCAGCAAGCCCTGCGTTGCTATCATAGCCGCAGGGTTCATGCCCTGTGTTTTGAGGAAGGTGACCTTGTCCTTAGGCGCGTTCAGTCCGCCAAGGGTACAAACAAGTTGTCACCAAAGTGGGAAGGCCCTTACCGGGTAGTACGAGTCACCAGACCTTGCGCAGTCCGTTTGGAGACCGGAGATGGCACTCAGTTGGAAAACCCATGGAATATTGAGCATGTCCGCAAGTTCTACCCGTAAGGTGCGGCTGTCGGGCCCTGCCTGGCAGCCACCCTTTTGTACAGGCCTTGCCTCAGCTGCATGTAACCCCTTGTACAAAGCCGGGGCAATGATCCCCTACAAGAGAAAATAAAGAAGCGCCGTGGTGGGCTCCCGATCGAGATTGCATGTATGCATGAGCATTCCCAGATCACTGCATAAGCATTTCATGAGCATTTGCTTATGCATATAGATAGGATTGCATCCAGCATTAATTCTCATCTGCATGAAGCTGCAGGTTCCTGCTGTCAACTTGGCTTCGACAAGGAGTTGTGAAGATTGCCCGGCACTATGATCCCCGGCAAGCCAAACAGATGAGTTTTACCTCCTGTCCGTTAGTGTTTTGTAAGCTATAACTTGTGCATAAGAAAACCTTGCCACTCTTTTGAGACTTAGGTGCTCCCATCCCTGACTCGAATGTTGTTTCGAGCAAGATGGTTGTTGTGGCCTTTGGTAAAAAGAAGTTTGCGGGGGGCTGGCCCCTTTGTCTGTTCCCCGGCAGATGTGATTCTCCGACAGACAAAAAGGGTGCCGGCAGGGTAGCTTGTCGGGAAAACTCGTTTATTTACATTAAAGAGGCATCTCACCTCTGCATGGACATACACGTCCACGGGTTCACCGGCAGGGTTCATCTTTTTCATTAATATGCAGATACGAGTACAGGCATTACAGAACACCGACACGGACTCGAGAGATTACGTTATCTGAATTAAAATTTGGCAAGTGCCTACAGATTTAAGATTGAAAAAAATATAAGTGCCCCATGATGACCTTTCCTGTCCCTCTCTTCCTAGGCATGGCTGTCGAAGGTGAGGAGGGCAAAAGGGCACCTGGGTAGAAGCCCAACCCACCTCCTGCGGGCTCCAGGAGAGGTAGCCCGACGGGAGCGGGAGCACCGGGGAACGCGTCGATGGAGAGCACGACGGAGGCGGCCCGTCGAACACCGTCACCAGAGCCAGCAGGACACGGCAGGGCTAACAGAATTGCAACCCTAGAGGAAGCCTGCTGGGGTCCAGCTGGAAGACTGCTGGAGGAGCCTCGGAGCACCATGCCCACCTCTGCATCCAACTCCCCGGCAAATCCCACTGCTGGGAAGGAGCTGCGGATGTAGATGATGTTTCTACCGCCTGATGAAGATGCTGAGGGCAGCGATCAGCCAGAGTCGGAGTCATCGCTCTCCCGCCCGCTACCGTCGTCATCACCGTCACTGTCCTCCTTGTCGCTTCCGCTCGAGGAGGAGCTTTCATCGTCGGTTGAGCTCTCCATGCAGCACCCTAAGCGAACTCCCGAGCGCCCGAATATCTTTACGGAGAGCAGGCCGTTCTCCATTAATTTGAACTAGAGGACGTGCCCTTCCGAGAAGCCATGAGCACGGTCGAAGGTCTTCCAGCCATGGCGGAGGTACATTACGTGAGTGGCCTGGAAGTCGACATCTACTCACATACCGCCATTCCCACGACCTCTCATGTGCAACCTCAGAACGGGTGATTGTTTGAGTTCCATCTCCCGCGTGAAGGGACTGGGAAGGTGAAGGTGACCACAAAGGGGTTTGTACAGCCTGAGGATGAACTCTCAAGGTTGGTCCCCGACGTGGCCTTCCATCGGAGGAGGAGCCGCCGGTGGGGGCGCAGCCAAGGCGCCACCCTGCCCTCCACATCCTTGAGCGCCGCAACGACCTCGACCTCCTCCCCTTCCTCCTCCCCTCGCGGCGGGTTCCGCCACCGCAGGGTCCGGAGGAGGAGGGATACACTATCGAGAAGAAGTCCTCGTTGCCATCGCTCGGACGCCGCCGCGCCCTTGCCCTCTCACCATGGCTAGAAGGGGATGGTTGTGGGGAGAAGAAGGAGTGTGTGTGGAGAGAGGCGCCGCCCCTGCCCGTCTTTATAGGGGGACGAGGCAGGGGGCTGGTTCCTCATACAGTAATGGCCTCTCCGCTCCACCAATGCGGCATCTCTCCACCCTATGTGGCTCTAAGAATCCAGGCCGACCGTCTTCTCCAACCATCAACGCTCGATTTTCGGCCATGGCACTCCTCCTCGTGCCCTCTGCATCCACCACCTACCTCACCCAATGCATGCAGGACACATGGAAGGTTCATGCGGAACGGGAGGCAAGTGGGATGGTGATAATTCCCAAGTGCAGGGAATCATCGTAGCAGTTTCCAAAGGTGGAAGTGATAAGTATGGAGTGTCGAACCCACAAGGAGCTAAAGGTAAGATAAATATTCTCTCAAGTCGTATCTGCCACGGATACAACTCTACGTACACCGAACGTTTGCTTCCAACTAGATATGAGAAAAAAAACTATGTTGTGGGTATGAAGAGGATAAATTTGCATGATATCGGAGAGCTAAAATATCAAAGTAGGTGCTGTTAGCATAAAATTAGAATATATTACTAAATATTATAAATAGCGAGTGTGGAATACTGATGGTCGGTGTGCGGAATTGTCCTAGGATATTATTAACAAGATCGGTAATCACTATTGCAATTTCATATGAGGGAGAGGCATAAGCTAAATAATTTCTCGTCTTGGATCATATGCACTTATGATTGGAACTCTAGCAAGCATCCGCAACTACTAAATATCATTAAGGTAAAACCCAACCATAGCATTAAAGCATCAAGTCCCCTTTATCCCATACGCCGTGACCCACTTATCTATGTTTATGTTTCTGTCACTCAAGCAAAGCAGACAATAAGTAAACCATGGACATATTGCAACACCCTACAGCGGGAATCCCTCACGCTTGCGCGAAATGGAGGGAACCATAGCACAGCACCAAAATAAAACATACAATTCATACCAATCTAGATCATCAATCAACCCAAAGACAAAGGATATCTACTCAAAACATCATAGGATGGCAACACATCATTTGATCATAATATGTGGCATAAAGCACCATGTTCAAGTAGGGATTACAGCGGGGTGCGGGGGAGTGGACCGCGTGAAAGAGATGAGGATGGTGTTGTTGATGAAGACGATCACCGCGGTGATGATTCCCCTCCCATTGGCACTCCGGCGCCACCGAGAGAGAGGAGGAGGAGAGGTTCTTCCCCTTGTGCTGCTTCCTCCATGGCCTCCCCCCTGGATGAGGAGAGGTTCTCCCTCAGGTCCTTGGCCTTCATGGCGATGATGGCCCCTCCAGGATCCTCCTCCATGGCCTCCGGTGATGATGGCCCCCTCCGGCAGGGTGCCAGAGAAGGCCTGGATTGATTTATCATAGCTACAGAGGCTTGCACTGGCAGAACTTCCGATCTAGGTTAATTTCTGGAGGTTTGGGTATTTATAGGAGAGGTTGGCGTCGAGAACAAGTCAAGGTGCCCCACTGGTAGTCCACGAGGCACAGGGGCGCCCCCAGGGGGTGGGCGTGCCCCCACCCTCGTGGGGCCCACGAGACTCCCCATTTGTTCCAGTATTTTTTATATTTTCTAGAAAAAATCTCTGTTGATTTTCATCGCATTCGAAGAACTTTTATTTCTGCACAAAAACAACACCACGGTAGTTGTGCTGAAAACAGCGTCAGTCCAGGTTAGTTCTAATCAAATCATACCAAAATCATATAAAACTATTGTAAACTTGGCATGGATACTTCATAAATTATAGATACGTTGGAGACGTATCAGCATGCCCAAGCTTAATTCCTGCTCGTCCTCGAGTAGGTAAATGATAAAAGAAATAAATTATGAAGTGTGAATGCTAGCAGGTGCATAAGTTTGATCAATGATAATTCCAATCACTTTTTCTAGCATCATTATAGATCATAACAGTAGCTCAACTCATAAAACTTCTCATGATCAAGTAACAAGCTATTCACATGTTAAAGTATAGATCATAAACTTTCTTGAAACTAACAAACTATATTCTCAGTCATCGAACAATCGCAATTGAAAGTGCTAGTTATCGACTAGAGGGGGGGGTGAATAGGCGATTTTTATGAAAGTATTCAAAACACGGATGTTTCGAAGACAAACAGTAGAAATGACCTAGTTGATATGCAGCGGAAGGTAAACTACAACAAGCAAACCATAGTCAAGTATGCAATAACGTGAAAGTACAAGACTAATAGCAGCTTGGTAGTAAGGATCAAGATGGAAGATAGTGAGAAGCCAATCAACAAAAGTAGTCAAGCAATGAAGTAAAATAGGTATGATAGATAGGCAATGACTTCATGAAGACAAACTCAAAGTAAAGAGAGGGAGAAGATAGAACCAGTCACTTGTTGAAGACATAGGATTTGTTGGACCAGTTCCAGTTGCTGTGACAACTGTACATCTGGTTAGGGAGGCTGAGATTCAACTCAGAAGACCTCGTCTTCACCTTATTCCCCTTGAGCTAAGGACACACAGTCCTTGCCCAATCACTCTGGTAAGTCTTCAAGGTAGACTTCCGAACCTTCACAGACTGCGTTCACCGGCAATCCACAATGACTCTTGGATGCTCAGAACGCGAAGCCTAACCGGCTGGAGGATTCACATCCTCAAGTGTAATAAGTCTTGAGTCACACGGACGTAAAGACTTGATGATGCCTAACACTCTTTGGCTCTGGGTGTTTGGGCTTTGTCCTCGCAAGGTTTTCTCTCTCAAAGGCTTCGAGGTGGGTTGCTCTCAAATGACAAAAGCCGTGCACTTACTCTGAGCAGCCACCAATTTATGGTGTAGGGGGTGGGCTATTTATAGCCACTAGGCAACCCGACCTGTTATGTCCGAAATGACCCTAGGTCACTAAGGAACTGACACGTGTTCCAACGGTCAGATTTCAAACACACACGACAACTTTACTTGGGCTACAAGCAAAGCTGACTCATCCAGCTCTGGATAAGTTTTGCTCTCATTGTCTTCGCTCAAGACATAGGATTTGGGTTGAGCATCACTTGGTCATTTCGACCATGATCACTTGGACCCCACTTAACAAAGACGGTGGTTCCTATGACTCAACAAAGAAGAAAAGGAAACAACGAAACGACACAGTCTTCGCACTCCATAGTCTTCACTCAATGTCTTCTCATGTCATAGTCTTCAATGTGAATATCTTCACATACCACCATTGTCGTCAATGTCTTCATACATTTTAGGGTCATCTCCGGTAGGTAAACCGAATCAATGAGGGACACTACTGCGTTATCCCATAATTCTCACAAACGCATTAGTCCCTCAACCACATTTGTCGTCAATACTCCAAAACCAACTAGGGGTGGCACTAGATGCACTTAGAGCAATTCATCTTATTTTCAGGAAGGGTCTATGTCAGAGCTTTGATTCAGCAAACTCAACATACTCAACTATCATTTAATCTTTCACAATTGCTAACACTCACGTGATATTTATGGGTTCAAAGTTTTAATAGGACACAGAGAAAGATACAGGCTTATAGATTCGCCTCCCAACCTTTTACCTCAAGGGTAAAGTTAACAATAATAGTTCATGATAACTTACATCCAATTGGATATATATATATCAGGATCTTTCCAACACAATGTGCTTGCCAAAGGATAAAATCTAAAAAGGAAAGGTGAAGATCACCATGACTCTTGTATAAGGTATAAGACAAAAATAAAAGATAGACCCTTCGCAGAGGGAAGCATAGGTTGTCATGTGCTTTTAAGGTTGGATGCACAAAATCTTAATGCAAAAGAACGTCACTTTATATTGCCTCTTGTGATAGAGACCTTTATTATGCAGTCCGTCGCTTTTATATCTTCCCTATGACAAGTTCGTATAAAGCTTATTTTCTTCGCACTAATAGATCATACATATTTAGAGAGAAATTTTTATTGCATGCACCGATGACAACTTACTTGAAGGATCTTACTGAATCCATAGGTAGGTATGGTGGACTCTCATGGCAAAACTAGTTTAAGGGATATTCTGAAGCACAAGTAGTATCTCTACTTGGTGCAAAGTATTTGGCTAGCATGAGAGGGAAAGACAAGCTCAACATGTTGGATGATCCAAGACAATATAACCTTTTGGATACACGAAAACATAACCCATTAAGTTGTCTTCCTTGTCCAACATCAACCTTTTAGCATGTCCTATTTTAATGAGTGCTCACAATTACAAAAGATGTCCGTTATAGTATATTTATATGTGAAATCTCTCTTACTTCAATATTCTTTGATGAATTGTTCAAGTGACCAATTCTGCGTTTGCTAACTTTCAATAAATTTACTACCTATACTTATTATGTGTGAAGTCATTACTCCCCATTCATATTTATGATATTTAATTCATTGAACCATTCACTCATAGGATATATGTGAAGCATGTGAGTAAATGACAAACTACTCCAAAAGATATAAGTGAAGGACACCGAGTAGTCAAATAATTAACTTGCCATGGGAGGATTCTTTTTCATTCAATATTTCAGATCCAAAGATTTTATTCAAACAGAAAGTAAAATTTAAAATACGCTCCAAGCAAAACACATATCATGTGACGAATAAAAACAAAGCTCCAAGTAAGGTATACCGATAGTTTTGAAGACGAAAGAGTGGATGCCTTCCAGGGCATCCCCAAGATTAGGCACTTGAGTCTTCCTTCAATATTACCTTGGGTGCCTTGGGCGTCCCCAATATTAGTGTCTTTCCACTCCTTATTCTCCTCATATCGATATCTCACACAAAGCTTGAAAACTTCAATCACACAAAAACTTAACGGAACTTCGTGAGATAGGTTAGTATGATGAAGAGTAAAAAATTCACTTTGGTACTGTCAAAGACAAGGTTCATAATTGTTCTCACACAATGCCTACTGTAACATACCATTTATACAATTTATATTGAGAAATATAAGCCATAGAAACTAGAAAACAAGCAAGCAATGCAATGAAAACAGAATCTGTCAGAAACAGAACAGTCTGTAATGATGTGAATAGAAACCATAATTCTGATACTCCAAAAATTATGAAATAAATTGGTGGACGTGGATAATTTATCTATTAATCTTATGCAAAAAGAATCAACTTAAACACATTCTTCTGTAAAAAATGGCAGCCAATCTCGTGAGCGCAAAGTTTTTGTTTTTTTACAGCAAGATCACATTAACTTTCACCCAAGTCTTCCCAAAGGTCTTAGTTGGCTCTTTATTGAGACAAATGCTATAAAAAATGATTACTACAGTAGATTAATCATGTAAACACACAAAAACAGTAATGGTAAATATTGGGTTGTCTCCCAACAAGCGCTTTTCTTTAGTGCCTTTTAGCTAGGCATGATGATTCAATGATGCTCACATAAAAGAAAAGAATTGAAACATAAAGAGAGCATCATGAACAATATAACTAGCGCACTTGGATATAACCCACTTCCTATGCCTAGGGATTTTGTGAACACATAATTTATAGGAACAAGAATCAACTAGCATAGGAAGGAAAAACAAGTATAACTTCAAAACTTTAAGCACATACAGATGAAACTTGATATTATTGCAACTCCTACAAGCATATATTCCTCCCTCATAATAATTTTCAGTAGCATCATGAATAAATTCAACAATATAACCATCACATAAAGCATTATTTTCATGATCTACAAGCATAGAAATTTTTTTCTACTCTCCACATAAGCAAAATTCTTCTCATTCGGAATAGTGGGATCACTAATTCCTAAAGTTGACACTCTTCCAAAACCGCTTTAGATTATAGTATTATTGATACTCCAAAAGATATAAGTGAAGTTCATGGAGAATTATACAATTAATATAGACTAATCAATATCCAGGCTCAAAATATATAAGTGAAGCACACGAAGCATTCTATAAAACCATACTCAAATGTTTTAAGTGAAGCACAAAGAGCAATTCTATAACATCATACTTAAAAGATATAAGTGAGGCACATGAAGTATTCTATTAATCAACGACGGGCTATCTAAAACTAGCATAGTTCTTAAAGGAAAAATAAAAACACAAAGGACACAAATCATGTGAACAAAACAAAAACTGAGGTATACCGATAATTGTTGAAGAAGAAAGATGGGATGCCAACCGCGGCATCCCCAAGCTTAGATGCTTGAGTATCCTTGAAATATTTACTTGGGGTGCCTTTGGCATCCCCAAGCTTGAACTCTTTCCTCTCTTTATTCTTCTCACATCGGTAACTCCTCGTTCTTCGAACACTTCATCCACAAAAAACATTAATAAAAACTTTGTGAGATCCGTTAGTGTAATAAAGCAAACTACCACTTTAAGGTACTTTAATTAACTCATTATTTATTTATATTGGTGGTAAACCTACTGTATTCCAACTTCTCTATGGTTCATACCCCCTGATACTAGCCATAGATTCATCAAAATAAGCAAACAACACGCGAAAAACAGAATCTGTCAAAAAACAGGACAATCTGTAGTAATCTGGAAGTTTAACAAACTTCTGTAAATCCATAAATTCTATAAAAAACATGAAAATTTAAAACATTTGTACATAAGTAATGTGCAAAATGATTCATACCCATTTGAATTTCCAGTAAAAAATGTAAATTCACACACTACAGCCAAAGTTTCTGTTTTTGTACTACACATAGTAAACAAGCAATCTAATCATCCTAAAACCAAAGCTTGGCACATTATTTTTATAATACAAAGGATATACACAAGGGGATAATTACTTACAGAGAAACTTACATTAAAAAATCTACATTGTTTCCGTGAGCATGAACACAAGTGCTCAAGGTCGACCCTCACTTCTTGAATGCATAACTTTCCAATCACTTCTCTTTTTTGAAAAACTTTTTAGGCTTATAGGCAAGAGAATTTTTTTTGAATTTTAATTCTTTAAATTTTTTTGTATGTTTCACCCCCAACTAAATAGAAACAAAAAGGAAAAACCAAATATACTTAGTGGAGAAAGAAAACAAGCACACACGAGAATATCAACCCCACGCTATTGATCCCCGGCAACGGCGCCAGAAAAGAGCTTGATAATCCCCAAGTGCAGGGAATCATCATAGGAGTTTCCAAAGGTGCAAGTGATAAGTATGGAGTGTAGAACCCACAAGGAGCAAAAGGTAAGATCAATATTCTCTCAAGTCCTATCCGCCACTGATACGACTCTACGTACACCAAACGTTTGCTTCCAACTAGATACGAGAAATAAAACTACGTTGTGGGTATGAAGAGGATAACTTTGCATGATATCGGATAGCTAAAATACAAAAGTAGGTGCTGTTATCATAAAGTTAGAATATATTACTAAATATTATAAATTTCGAGTGTGGAATAATGATGGGTCGGTGTGCGGAATCGTCCTATGCAATTATTAACAAGATCGGTAATCACTATTGCAATTTCATATGAGGGAGAGGCATAAGCTAACATACTTTCTCGTCTTGGATCATATGCACTTATGATTGGAACTCTAGCAAGCATCCGCAACTACTAAAGATCATTAAGGTAAAACCCAACCATAGCATTAAAGCATCAAGTCCCCTTTATCCCGTACGTTGTGACCCACTTATCCGTGTTTATGCTTCCGTCACTCAAGCAACGAAGACAATTAGTAAACCATAGACATATTGCAACACCCCACAGCGGGAATCCCTCATGCTTGCACGACACGGAGGTCACCATAGGACAGCACCAAAATAAAACATACAATTCATACCAATCTAGATCATCAATCAACCCAAAGACAAAGGAAATCTACTCAAAACATCATAGGATGGCAACACATCATTGGATCATAATATGTGGCATAAAGCACCATGTTCAAGTAGGGATTACAGCGGGGTGCGGGAGAGTAGACCGCGTAAAAGAGATGAGGATGGTGATGTTGATGAAGACGATCACCGTGGTGATGATTCCCCTCCAGATGGCACTCCGGCGCCACCGAGAGAGAGGAGGAGGAGAGGTTCTTCCCCTTGTGCTTCTACCTCCATGGCCTCCCCCCTGGATTGGGTGAGGTTCTCCCTCGGGTCCTTTTCCTTCATGGCGATGATGGCCCCTCCGGGATCCTCCTCCACGGCCTCAGGTGATGATGGCCCCCTTCGGCAGGGTGCCGGAGAGGGCCTAGATTGATTTATCTTAGCTACAGAGGCTTGCGGCGGCGGAACTTCCGATCTAGGTTAATTTCTGGAGATTTGGGTATTTATAGGAGAGGTTGACATCGAGAACAAGTCAGGGGGACCCACTGGTAGTCCACGAGGCACAGGGGCGCGCCCAGGGGGGTGGGCGCGCCCCCCATCCTCGTGGGGCCCACGGGACTCCCTTCCGGTAGATTTTTGTTCCAGTATTTTTTATATTTTCCAGAAAAAATCTACGTTGATTTTCATCGAATTCCGAGAACTTTTATTTCTGCACAAAAACAACACCATAGTAGTTTTGCTGAAAACAGCGTCAGTCCGGGTGAGTTCTAATCAAATCATACCAAAATCATATAAAACTATCATAAACTTGGCATGAATACTTCATAAATTATAGATACGTTGCAGACGTACCAGATGGAAGTTTCCACCCCTTAATCATGGCACGAGGAGAATCCGCAGGCCACGATCGAAGTTCTTCCACAATGTTGCGCATGACGCGCGTAGAAACCGGAAACTGGCCCGGAATCAAGACTAATGAAGAACCAAAGAAGACCTCAAGAGACCAGCCTCTTCAGCAACCTTGCCTGTGCACTTAGTAGGCCCTACCCCGACGACGCTCGGCAGTGCATTCGGGGCAGGCCCGCGGGCTTCTGTCGATGCAACAAACCCTGGGTCTGTTGCCCTGACTATGCACAGGCACGGGATCAAGATTGAAGCACCAACCCAAGTCAAAATACAAGAAATCAAGAGATTCGAAGGAACAAAAAGTAGATCAGAGGGACCAAGACCAAGCCAGAGAAGCAAGATATCGTCAAGAAAAAGGCCCCCCTTGCCGGGCAGGCGATCCCGGCAAGGGGTGAGGCCCCGTGAGGGAGTCCCGGATTAGGGGGTGTCCGGATAGCCGGAGTATGACCTTTGGCCGGACTCCTGGACTATGAAGATACAAGATTGAAGACTTCGTCCCGTGTCCGGATGGGACTTTCCTTGGCATGGAAGGCAAGCTTGGCGATACAGATATGTAGATCTCCTACCATTGTAACCGACTCTGCGTAACCCTAACCCTATTCGGTGCCTATATAAACCGGAGGGTTCTAGTTCGTAGGACGAACAACAATCATACCATAGGCTTGCTTCTAGGGTTTAGCCTCTCTGATCTCGTGGTAGATCTACTCTTGTACTACCCATATCATCAATATTAATCAAGCAGGAGTAGGGTTTTACCTCCATCGAGAGGGCCCGAACCTGGGTAAAAACATCGTATCCCTTGTCTCATGTTACCATCTGCCTGGACGCACAGTTCGGGACCCCCTACCCGAGATCCGCCGGTTTTGACACCGACACCCCCCCCCCAGAAGAAGACAACCAAGGCGTCCCTGCAAGGCCTGCCGGGGCTCGCGGAGGCCAAACCACTTCACCAACCACTCCACCATGACCCACGTTGTTGATTAGTGCGGTGTCAAGCCGCGGAGTGACTAAGTGGTGGCCATTCGCCACATGGTAGCCGCTCCCTACAGAAAAACTCATAGGTCACACCCGTCCTACGACATGGCAAGCGAGCAGGCGTGGAGCTGGCAAGATAGCCCGGTAAACCTTGTCGGGCAACCAGTGATGTGACATTGAGCGGTGCATTTAATGCGCCCTGTCAGCCCATAGAGTTAGGTATGATAGCACTGTTGCAATCTTACCATTGCGTAATGACTACTTTGCCATTGTGGTGACCCCTTGATCTATAAAAAGAGACCCATGGCAACCGTAGAAAGGGTTAGATGGTTGGATAACTCACACCCCCGTATGCGCGTAGCCACTACCGCCCTGAGGCAACCCTTGCCGGGCAAGTGCACTACGCTCCACCACCACCTTTCCACCATCAATCCACCAAAGCAGGAGTAGGGTTTTCCGCCTTGCGGCGGACCGAACCTGGGTGAAACTGCCCGTGTGATCTCTGTCGTGCTGCCCCACGCTGGTCTGCTCTTTGTGCAACACGACTCCCCCTGCTGAACCAACAACGGGCCACACCCTGGTTTTCATGCCACTACACTTAAGCTAATAATCATGATAAAATATGGTTTAACAATTTTTTTTGCATTATTTGACTTTTTATTTGAGTTGGTTTTCTCTCTGTGTTTTCAAGTGCTCTTTAAAGTCAACACAACTCCACCTTCTATACTTCATCTCCTTGCCCCAAGCTTCTGCCCAATGATCATGCCATGTGTATAGAGAAATATAGTACTTTCTTACAAAAATAATTTGGTCAAAAGTATTTTCAAAATTAGTTTTCCAAAACCCTGAATTGAAGTTTGCCTTTGCAAGTACTTGATTTGGGGTATGAAAAATATTTCAAAGAGTATATTTGAAACCTATTAGATATAGAATTCCATAAACCACAAAATATAATTTTAAAAGTTATTTTCATATTTTATTTAAAAGCTTTTCTTAAGGCCAGAAATGGTCTTTAATAGGAAAAATTATTTTATTGTTTTAAAAATATTTGACAAAAATCAGGGGAACTCAGCGGGCATATATTTCCCATATATAAGAGTTTCAACACATGGTCATGTTCAAAATATTGGTCAAATCCCTCAAAAACCCTTTCTGGATATTTCAAGCTTTTGAAATATTTACAAAGGAAATATTCTCCAAAAATTCCAAGAAATTCTAGCATGTCACATATGACATGTTTGACGATATTGGCAACTATCATGTCATGGAGAATAGTATAACCCCATGAAATCCCCTCAAAACTATTTCTGTCCATTTTGAAGTTTGAGCAACTTTACATTGCCAAACCTGTCCAAATGTTCTCAAACCTTGTGAGCATGCTCAAATGGTCTAATAATTCATCTAGACCAAATGGCACAAAGTTGGAGAAAATGTTATATTGATCAAAGTGCCCCAAAACCCTCTTTGACCAGAATCAAATTTGAACAACTTTGTACTACTAACTTTCTCTCCTTGGCCCCAACTCTTGTGAGCATGTTCACATGACCAAATGAGGCCACTACACCAAGTGGTTCATCAAGGGGAAGTGATTTGCTCAACTAGATCTACACAAGTTCAATTCTGCTAATTTCTAGGGTTTACAAAAGTTACATTGTGAACTTCGCCCAAATAAGCTCAAAATGACTGTAAGGCCCTAATTATATGTGCAATTTCACCCTGTGGAGTCTCATTCCAAATGGAATTCATTTACCTGTCCAAACCATCAAAAAACACCTTCTGCCACTTTACCAAAACAACTACTTTGACCTCTTCCACTCTTCTCCATGGCCTCCACTTTTTACCACAGCCCCTCCAAGTCCTCCTCTACCTCCAGTAACAATGGCTGCATCTCATCTCAATTATTGAAGGGATAAAACCCCACTTTCTCTCTCTGGACAGCCCATTTCCATCTCTCTCTCAACCCCACTCCTCTCCTAGTGGTTCCCAGGGCATCCAAGGCCACCTCCCCTTTGTTTACACTCCCCCAGTGCTCCTAGACAAAAGTGGACACGCCCATGGCATATATTTTATGCCATGACGTGCAGAGCTCATGCTCTAGAGCATGCTACAGTGCTCTCCCACACTGTAGCTCACCTATGCCAAGGGCATAAGACGGCCTTGGGCGGCGGGGTGGTGTCCCCCGAGGTCGCCTCGGTGTTCGAGACACGGCAAGATGTTGGGCCCCTCCTGGACCTCTCTCCTCCCCCTCTACAAAGCTCACAGAGCGCGTCCGTGGATGTTGCCCATGGAGCACCGGCGCCTCCTCCATATAATCCATCCCCCAAGCTCTCTCTCGCCTCAGTTGGACCCCTCTCTCTCCCGTGCACCTCCTGGACAGCCTCCCCCTCCCCCTCGTGCCCTCCAGCACCCCCCATGGCCGGAATGCCACCGCTGGCCTCCGCTCCAATTCGGACAAGGACGAGGTCCTCCCCACCTCCTCTCCCCTCCAGAAGAACCGCCAAATCCCGGCGACCCATTTCCCCCATCGCCTAGTCCGCCGGGGCACCGTGCCCCCCTGCCCATCACCGCCCGAGTAGCCGTCCACCGAGGCCAGTGCTGGGTGCGCTCCGGCCATCTTTCGCCGACCCTGATGAGCTCCCCCGATGCACCGTCCTCGGGTGGCCCCTCCGATGGCCGCAGCTTGGCCGGAGGAGGCCTGTGCCGCCAGGGGCGAGCGTCGGCCTCGCGCGGCCAAGGCGTCCCCTCCCCTCTGTCGCGGGAGCGGCAGGAGGAAGATGACCCTGCAGGGGGCCCCACATGTCAGCGAGCCATCCAGTGGGCCCCGACGTTTAAGTGGAAACGCATAAGCAGATTCTGGCCTCCCCGCAGCGAAGACGCCTCCGCTTAATACGCCTTCGGCGTAGGCAGCCAGCGCGCCCGAGCCACTGGGCCGGCCCAGTGTGCAGCGGTGCTATATTCCGCTCAGCACGCACTTTAGGTATAACCTAAATCTTTTTCTTTTCCTTTTTATTTTTCAGTAAATTTCCAAAAGCCATAAACAATTCAAATTAACTCCAAACTTGATGATTCAAATTTCTAGTAGTTACTAAAATCATGCCCTATCACATGGTGCTACTTGCATATTTTTCAAGAACACTTCCCTTCACACATATTTAATAAATCATATTTTCTTATTTCCGTGCTGAACTTTAGAAAATCACAGTGGGCCCATTCTTTATCCAAATGCAATGATTCAATTTCCTAGATACTTATAAGTTCAAAACTTAGTTCCTGAACATTTTTCCCAATACTTTACATGCAACATGTAGTATTGTTCCATTTCTTGATATATTGCCAACTTTTCAAATTCATAGGAAAATGATTTGAACTCCAAATCCAGTGAAACCAACTCCTAGGTTCTTCTAAAATTATTACTTGTTAAATGGGTGTCTTTGCTCATTTTTCAAAATAATATTTCTGTACACTTCTTGCAAATCCACAAATCCCTTGATTCCATCATATTGAAATGTTCAGAGATATCCATTCATCAAATCCCAATGAAACCAATTTGGTCACTCCTCATATGACCAACGGTATTGTAGAAAAGTCCAACTCACATTTTTCGAGCACTTTTATTTTCGTCCTTGTTGTGTTGCTTATTATGGTTGCTTTCGATGATAGTTGACGAAGTAGACGAAATGCTCGAAGTTGGACCAGAGATATTTGAAGACCTCAAAGACTTTGTTAAAACAGGCAAGCAACCCTTTGACCATGTCTTTGAAACCCTTTTTATGCATGTCAGATAGCACCATATTGTTGTTGCAACAGAATCATGATGAGGTGGTAACCACTTTGATGGTTTGCCACCGTACTTCCTCGTTGATACTTGCATTGTGCATGACCCTAGCTTCTTATGAGGGTTATGCCGGTGGGGGTAGATAGGATGCTAAAGTAGTGCTACGCAAAAAGGGACGGGAATATGCATGGTGATGGAGACAAAGTATTTTCAAAAGACTTTTCGAAAACCCCATCGGGTGCCACTTATGCCCGGGGGAGATAATGAGTTGGGTAGCCACTTGATGACGAAGTGGTGTACCGAGGCAAGTGTGTGTTGTTCTCAAAGTGGATTGGTTTAAGTTGCGACCGTTATTCCAACCTTACATGCGCAACCACTCTAGCCTTGTATGGGAAAGAGCATTATTGATTACCTAGGCCGATACTAGCTTGGAGCCCGCATTACTAGTGACGGGGGAGAGTTGGTGCTCTCTCTCAGGACGGGGTCGTGCCAGGTAGGGCGACCATGACTGTTTTTACAGGGCACCGGATACACCATTGTGTCCCCTCTCGGATGTTACGATCTCAAGTGAGCCTCGTATGATGTACATCGTGGGATACGGAACAACGACTGGACTCCTTGTTAGTGTCGTCAGGGGAAATATAGTGATCGGGTGCTTACCCCGGGTACTTGAGGTATCGCGTGTCGTGGATGACACGGAAGTTCCCCGGATCTTGTGGGTAAAGTTTGCAACCTCTGCAGAGTGTAAAACTATTCGAATAGCCGTGTCCACGGTCAAGGACGGTTGGGTAACCACTCTTGGGCTACGTCCACATGTTTACAAACCAGTGTGTGTGTTTGGATACGTGGGAAGATCTACTTGGGTCAAGTCAAAGGACTTGACATGATTGAGTTGGGTCAATGCCCACTCTATTTATGTTGATATCTGTAACCTGTCCTCATGGTTACTTGAATTCTCCTGATGCATGTCTTACAAGTTGTTGAACATGTCATTGCCCTCAAAACTAGCTTTCTGCAAAAATTTACCTATATCATGCGTTGTTGTATCTTGAACCAAAACATGGGTTGCTTGCGAGTACATTCAAAGTACTCATTGGCTTGCCACTGGTTATTTTATTGGCGGGCATGAAAGAACGATATATAATGAAGAGTACCTTGGTAGCGAACATGCGAGCTAGGGCGCTTCCCAGTCAGAATGCTGTAGGGTTAAGGCGGATGGCATGGGTCCAAGTTATTCTTGAAGATTTCCGCTGCGATGATACACTCAAGACTTGACCATAATGGTCCTACTTGTGTAAAGCGGTATGTATGGATGTAAGACTCTTGATTATTCAGCTTCGTGTGTTCGGTGAGCATTGATCTCGGGATCACTATACACGTGCATTCGGTGATCACGACTTATGAGTCGGGGTCCCCACAGAGCTAAATGTCGAGCCGGAGTTGTTGTAGGAAGCCTTAGTTAGCATGGTCGTTAGTTAGGGTAAAACTATTTCCAAAACTACTACTAGTTTTCAAAACTATCTGTACTTATCTTCCCTTCTCAGTTTTTCAAAAACTAAGGTATACTTTCCTTATTGGTCGCTTCCCCTTCAAAACTTTTTGTCGCTAGAATCCTTATGCCCCTAACCACCAGATTCCTTGAAATCCTTGTGGATAGTCTAGAAGGAGGATGCCTTGTCAAACATCCACCCACATCTTCCGAACACAAGATTGGCGACACCACAACAAGACGATACCAACAAAAGATACATCTTCGAGGAATGAGGACATAAGACCCAGAGGATGAAGATACCTTTGAATTTTCCCCAGGATGATGTAACCTTGTCCTATGACGATCAGGGTGTAAGATATGCAAGATCATGATATACATCGCTAATAGAGCAACCATGTCCTTACCATTGATGTAACGGCAACCACTGGTGGATGAGAACCTCGCCATTTGGTCTGCCTCACTACAGTGAGCAGGAAAACGGTTCTCTTCATCCCCCGCTCTTGGTGTCGATGTTGTCATCAACGTAACCGACATGATGGACCTCTACTATGCCTTGTTAATGTCCTTGCATAAAGGATTACAAACCTGGTACCATCGACGCCTTAGAAAGCAAAAGCGATCATCATGATTAAGAAGACAAGAGAAGACCAGGTCAAAGACAGCCACGAGGAGTCTCCATCACCCCATCACCTCATCAGGCAAGAAGTTGTCGAAGATTCTTCAGGCTCAACCCAGATCGTTTCATCAAACAAGAGACGTAGCAACACCTGAGGAAAACTCAGGAGACTGCACGAGGCACAAGGCACGACTACTGAGTCCGAGAACCCCTAGGGTAGGATGAGTCGTGTAACCCCTATGCGCAGTCGAGTCCGTATGATGGTTCGAACAGAACCATGATTTTGTGTTGCTTGTTTTTATTTGTTTGTGTTTTGATATAGGTCACACTTTTGCCCTAGGTAACAAGTACACAACTATATCACCTTCCTTACCTTGTTTCTTTTGTTTGGCCCTTTCGGCACTTGTTTGTTTGCACTTGCACTATAGAACCCCCTTTAGGCATCCCCCTCCTTTATGATAATTTTCCCTCTCATCTCTCTCATCAACAGAAGACCCGCAAGACAAGCTACACCAAGGATTCTACTTCGACAACCAACTAGCACTAAAGAACTTTTCTACAGCCTCCTCGACCAAGTAAAACCCCGCAGAATTGTGCTTAACCCACAGAATTGCAAGAGGACCAGTTAAGCCCCCGTAACCTTGCTTATCACTGGGTTCATTATGGAACTAGTGGACATAGTGAACCAGCACATTATCATCCTAATATAGCACAAGAACTGACGATGCCATAGGGAAGACCAATATGAGGATATAGGAATAGAGGACTAATGACTTGATGAGTTTGTGTCAATGACTTTGAGGAATCATCCAAGACTATTTGGTGGATTATGAGGCTTTCATGTTGGTAGATGAACTTGGTGGGATCATGATTATAGAGTAGCATAGCTTTCATTACCCCTGAGTAAATTGGATTTATAGGATAATTATGATCGCAAGCTGAAACTCCTGGAAGTGCAAGGATTTGACTTGATCAGATGATATTGATAGGAGACATTTGATATTACGTAAATAACTTGAGGGAAACATGTAGGATTCCTCGTTGGACATGAGATTTGGATTTAAATAGGTGATCCTAGTGGAATATAGGTGGTGAGTAAGACTACATGGTTCAGAGTAATTTGGGTTTAGACTAACGATCTCGATCACGATACCATGTTCTCGGTGGACAATAAACTAAGAGATTGGATTAATTGTCAGAGTTGATTTAGGGTTCTATATAAGCTTGACCTTGGAGTTTACTTGACCATGATAATGGAAATTGGTGGACTGACTATAGTAAGGTAGCCCTTTCCAGTATTTGTGGATTATATGATATTAGAAGATCGTGTGGAACACCATAAAGATTGGTTTTGAAGAACTACTGGATCATGTAGTGATTAGTGTAGTTAATGGGTTGTTGGAGTTGATTCATAGGAAGGAAACAAGATCTTGGAGTGGCATACGACGTGTTTCCTTAGGATAGAGGTGCTTTATCTTAGACCTTGGAAGAATAGGCTGAGCACTTGGATTGTCACGTTCAAGCTTAGCAGCTTATATGTCCTACCCATGGATTTTCAGGGGCAGACATACATATAAGTTTGGGGATTGTATACATATATGATTTTGTTAGACTTCCTCTCGGGAGCCATGAGGATATGAATCACATGAGTGATGATTGGAGTTGACCTATACGAAATGATGCTATCAGAGATATGATATGATTTGTTTAAAGGACTAGATAGCACAATTGGCATCTCAGAAACTGTGCTCAAGGATGGGATGATAAACATTCACTCGCACACTAGAATCATTGAAACCCTTACGTCCTACCAAGCCACAACATGGTCGGATCCTGACCTTGGGCTTTGGCTCTAGATCGATAAGACCTTGGCCAATACTCAAACGTGACCATCACCAATGCCTCAGCCCACTTTACGTACCCCATAGACTTCATGGAGTGCTTGGACAAGTTAGTTGTCATCTTTCTTTCATGACATACTTGTCTACCCGAAGACGGAAGAAGAATCGTTGAGCTGGTCAAGGAACATCTGAAGATCGTCATGTCTAGGAGGAAGAACTACACCAACCACCTATCACATCCTAGCTAGACCATGCATTAGAGTGTTGCATCATGTTTACCTTTCATCAGAAACTTGAATTGGGGAAGACAGAACCCCCAGAACCCCTCTGAATTCAACTAAGGTTTACTAAAAATATTTTCAATGAACCTGAATTGCCCTTCTAAAAAGTTCATCCTCTTTGTCTTGGGTTAGAACCTCTGGCAAAATTGGTGCACAATTTTCTAGGTCAACAGAAGGTCATTGAATTAAATCATATGTAAATTGCATTTGGGCATTTAAATGCTAGTAAATATTTTTAATGCTCAAATAATTCTGAAAATAAGTGTGGGTTGTTGGAGTTTTTCTAAACAGAGCCTCTGATTATTTTCAGGATTTTTAGAAGTGCCTAACTATTTTTAATATGTCCACAAACTTACAGAATAATAGAAAAAGGAAAAAACCAGAAAGCAGAAGCTTACCTGGCGCCCCCTGGCAAGCCCACCTGCCGGCCTAGCCCAGCCACCGCTCCAGCGAGCTGCTTGGCTTGGCCAGGCAGGCAGCCAGGTGCTCGACGGTGGCACCAGCGTGCGCCACGCAGCTGCTCGCTGCCCTGCCTCTTCCTCTCACCGTTCTGCCGCCCTGGGTCGGTCGTCCACTCCTCCCCCGAGCTCGCGGACACCCTCTCTCCTCCCCAACTCCTCTCCCTCGCTCGCCCGCACCATGGCCGACGCTACCGCGCCCGCGCCACCGTGAAACCCGCGCTCTCCGTCGTCCCCGCCCCGCGCCACCGTGTCCAGACGCTTCGCCGCCCTCCTCTCCTTCGAGCAAGCCGATCCCCGAGCGCTCGCTTTCCTCGGAGCCGCTGCACCGACCTCGCCCGACACCGCCACCGTCGGAGATCCCTTTTGCCGTCGCCGCTGCACCAGCTCGTCCCCGACCACGTCGACTACACCATCGTGACCGCCGTGAGCTCAGCTACCTCCTCCCCCTTCTCGTTTTCGCTCGCGAGCCCTGTATCAACCCCCTGGAGCTTCACCGCACGCGCCACCGCCGAGCTCGTCGCCGACGTGTCTCCGGCCAACCACCGGCCACACCACGGTGTCTAACATACTCACCGCGTCGCGTAGAGCCCAACGCACCTCATCACGCGCCTCACCGTGCCCCGTAGCCACGAGTCCGTCTTCACCCGACTCTGGCGACTGCCACGGTTGTCGCCGGTGACGTTTCCGGCCACCCCGAGCTCAACCACCGCCACCAAACGCCGCGGCTTGTTCCCGGCTACATGTAGATGGCCTCCGCCGCCCATTTGGTCGCCGGAATGCACAAATGCACTCTCACCGCCGCGTCTGGCCTCGCCGGTGGCTATTCGCCGGCGTGTTGACCTTGACTTTGACTAGGGTGGGCCCAGGTTGACTCCCCTGAGTCTATGACAAGTGTGGCCCCCTCTGCTAATTATCCAAATTAGTTTTAACTAAATTTAACTAGTTTAATTAACTACTGACATGCGGGACCCACTGGTCAGGTTGACCTGGACGTCCCCTTTGACCACTGACGTCACCCTCACGCACTACTGACGCAATAACTAATTTCTGGATTTATTTGTATTCAGAAAATTCCAGAAATTGTTGCAAACTTAAAAAATTCATAGAAACCAATCTGTAACTCCAAATGCAAAGATTTATATATGAATTTTGATCAGATAAATTCAATCTATCCATTGGTAATGGTTTCATGCATGACAGAACAAGTTAACCTTGCTGTTTAAGCAGAATAAGATAATGCACTAATATGGCTATGTTAAATGAGCTAACATTTGAATCTTTGATTCAAATGAGTTCATCCCATTATGTTCTAGCTTGCATTAGGCCAAGACATATTCATATTGCCATGTCATAGCATGCGTCATATTGTTGCATACCATCATGTGTTGATTATGTTCGGTGTGTCTTTCGTGGTAGGTTCTGTCTCCGAGGATAGCCCCGAATATCCATCTGAAGGGCAGTACCCTACTACCACTACATCAGGCGAGCAACCCATTGATCATTCCGATAAAAACCCATGATCTCGCTTCTGCTCTTGTTTACTGCATTAAGACAACGCGATTCAAACTACTGTGTGTTGCGGTAGTTGAACCCACTTCCTTTGCATGACCTGTCATTGCCACAGTAACTAGACGAAACCCACTAGCATGTGTAGGAGTTGATTGAGCCACATTTTTGTTTCCTACCATGTTATGCTTGCTATGCTTAGAGTTGTGTCAGGTCTGCCTCATCGGGATGATGAACTAGAGTGAAAGGTTGTGTCGGTAACAAGAGTGAAGTGTTGAACACGATTTGGTAAAGGTATCGATGAGAGGCCATGCAGGAGTACATGGTGGGTTGTTTCATTGAAGCCATCCTTAAGAACTGAGATCTGTGTGTGTGATTTAAGACTCAGCTACTACCACACATTGGGATCCTTAATTGACCCTCTCGACTTATTAGCCACTCTTGTCCTCTGTCCGGGAGTTGCAAAGTAGTTTCTGGTGTTTGTAGCATGCTGGGGGCCGCATGCAGCGCTGACCTTAGGGGTGGGCCGTGTTGCGGTAGGCACGTGGCCCGGTGTACCGATTCGCCCGTTTGGTGTCTCGGGAACCCTGCACACATCGTTCGGGGCCGTTAGTGGAAACCTCGGCCGGACTCCCTGCGGATGGAACCCGAATAGGCGATAAACCTGGACTAGGGACTCGTGTGTTTAGTCAGGTCGTGGCCGACACCCTAGCTGGGCTTCCGCTTAAAGGTTGCCGAGTACATGTCGTGTAGCGGTGATAAGTGGTGAGAGCGTGTGTGAAGAAGTACACCCTGCAGGGTATGAAACTATTCGAATAGCTGCGTCCGCGGTAAAGGACTACTTGGTCACCTATACAGTTCATAGACAAGTAAATGGATACTACTAAAAGCCTAAAGATAAGTGTGAGTACCGCGGATGGCCCTCTCGAGGGTTGACGAGAGAGGATCCACGGTGGAGTATTGTGTTGGCGATTAGTGGACTTGTGTGCGACAAATGCTTTCCAAGTGATGTCACGTAGGATAGCTTAGCCAAGAGTCAAAGCTAGCTTGTTGCAATAACTCCACTACCTTCTTGAGAATGTGCATGGATAATAGGATATTGTTGTAAGACTTGCTGAGTACCTCCGTACTCATGTTTGCTTAATTAATGTTTTCAGACGACAACACCGCCCCCTCCGATGGGTTCTATGTAGACCTTGACGTCGACGAGTGACTAGCCACCCAGGTGGTGATCCAAGGCTTGTGAAGGGCCAATGTAGATAGAAGGGCTTTGTCAAGCCCTCTTTCTTTTTAGTGTCTGTACTCAGACTAGTTTGCTTCCGTATGTGCTTGTATGTTTGTATTACTTGAGTGTCGGGTCATGTGACCCCCATCTGCATGAATATGTTATGTATGGCTCCTCGGAGCCTCTTAAATAAAGTACTTTGAGTTGTAGAGTTTTGTTGTGATGCCATGTTGTATGTACTCATATGGGGCATATTGTGTGTATGATTGAAATGCTTGGTATGAGTGGGATCCGACAATTTAGTTGTTTATCCTTGGCAGCCTCTCATATGGGGAAATGTAGTCTAGTGCTTCTGGCGATAGTAGTCCGCTACAGCCGGTTCACGGAGTCCTGCTAACCCAACACTACTGCTCTGGACACTTGGTGGCGGCATGTGTTTCACGCCGTTCTGTGTTCATCCCTTGAAATGTCACACGGTGACATCCGAGTCCAGCCTAACTGTTACAGCCGAGTTACGGAGTCTTGTTAGCCCAGTGCTACAGCCAGTTCATCGTTGATGACCAACATGCTCGCTGTGATTCATGTATGCTGTCCCCATGGGTTAGTGCGCTTTGGGTTCACGACTAGCCATGTCGGCCCGGGTTCTCTGTCATGTGGATGCTAGCGACACTATCATATCGTGAGCCAAAAGGCATAAGCGGTCCGGGCCATGGTAAGGCGACACCCGTGGGAATACCATGCGTGAGGCCGCAAAGTGATATGAGGTGTTACCGGCTAGGTCGATATGACTTGGAATCGGGGTCCTGACACCACCATCTTCAAGAAGTATACTACCGCGTCAAAGACCATGTGTATCTGCAAGCCACTCCTCTCTAAGGAACCAAGCATTTCCATGACAAGGAGACCAACTCCAAGATTCATCGGGCCCCTTTGAGATCACTCCAACATTTAACAACCCCCTCTGAGATCACTACTATATATTTATTTCATGCAGTTTATATTGACATATATTGTTGTGAGCAATCAAAATGACACTTTCTCTTGTTTTTCACAAATAACATTGGATTCTATTCTTGAAGAGATTGGTGGTGATGTTTTCAGTTTATTGATTGATGAGGCCTCGGATTTGTCAGATAAATAATAGATGGTTGTTTTGTTGAGATATGTTGACAAGCTTGGACTGATCCTGGAACATTTAGTTGGAGTTGTACATGTGAGTGAAACATCTGCAACGTGTCTCAAGTTAGCTCTTGAAAAATTTCTTGCTAATATTTGATTGAGCTTCAAACAAGTTAGAGGGCAATGCTATGATGGCGCAAGCAACATGGGTGGTGAGTTCAATGGATTGAAAGCCAAATTTCTGGAAGAGAATAGGTCAGCATATTATGTGCATTGTTTTTCTCACCAACTTCAATTGGTTATAGTGGCAATTTCAAAGAAGAATAAAGATATTGCGGATTTATTTTATATGATTTATCTTATGTTTAATGTGGTCGGAGCTTCTTGAAAAAAAAGACATGATCAGAGAGAGTAACCGAGAAAATGTAAAAAAAGCCATAAGTAGTGGACGAATTAGTTCCGGCACAGGGCTAAATCAAGATCAATCACTTCAAAGGGCGGGAGACACCTGTTGGGGTTCTCACTATAGAACCCTCTCAAGCTTAATCCAGATGTTCCCATCAATTTTTAGTTTCCTAAATTATGTAACAAAAGAAGGCAAGAAGGATTCCAAGAAAAGTGAAGCACGTGGCCTTCTGTCATATTTTGGAACCTTTGATTTTGTGTTCTATTTGCACATGATGTTCCATATATTACGGAGTGCCAATACTCTATCACATCAATTGCAACAAAAGGATCAAGATATCTTGAATGCCATGTCATGTGTGAAGTCAACACGGAACGATCTACATCAATTAAGAGATGATGGATGGGAATCACTTCTGGAGAAGGTATATTCATTCTTTGAGGAACATGACATTCCTAAGCTAAACAACATGATGACTATGTTGATAGGATTAAGCCAAGAAAAAGAACCAATATTACAAATATTCATCATTACCAAATAGAGTGCCTTAATTCTGTTATTGATTGGCAACTTTGAGCGTTCAATCATATATTCAATGAAGTGAATTCTGCACTTCTTATCCACATGTCTTCTTTCAACCCAAAAAACTCCTTCGCAGATTTTAACTTAGATAGTTTATTGAAGCTAGCTGAGTTTTATCCTGATGATTTCCATTCAACACAATTGATGAATCTTGGTCATGAACTTCAGATTTTTCATAGACAATGTCGGACAGGACCAAAGATTTGCCACTTTGGATGGCATTGCTGATCTTGCTAAATTGTTGGTGGAAACTAAAAGGCATCTTGCTTTTCCTTTGGTGTGTCAACTTCTCAAGTTGGTGCTCATTTTTCCAGTTGCCACAACATCAGTGGAGAGATGCTATTCAGCAATGAATATCATCAAGAGTGTTTTGCGGAAAAAAATGGGTGTTGAGTTCATGAGTGATTACCTGATTTGCTATGTGGAGAAAGACATATTTTCTACAATAACAAATGATGACGTGATTGATATATTTAAGAAGATGAAAGATCAAGAAGGGAAGTTATAAAATGCGAGTCTTGTATCACTTTATTTTTTCCTTAATGATACTTATTTTCTGCATTATTTGTTTCTTACTATTGTTGTGAATATAATATGTTCTTTTGTTCATCCTTTCCAGAAAGTCATCTTTTTACCTATTATTTGCGGAATATGTAAAGAAGTGATTTTATGACTTCGCTCAACCAATACTTGTTACTCGGTATGATTTTTTTGTTTATTAATAATATCACCGGCTTGTTGCATATAGTTGCTCTTTATATCGCTCTCGGCCATTATATATGTTGTTGCACCACTATCATTTCTGCTAGAGGCTTAGCGTGGGCAGCGGTTGACACTAGTGCCCATTTTTTCTAGCTTCCTCCCTGGTGCTATCAGCAGGGCCCCTGCCACGGATAAACTCCTCGAAAGGAAGAAGTGAGAGCAGCCTTGCATATTGACCCTCGGCGGATCCTTCTTACTGGAGCAATAAGAAGGACAACAAGCACAGATAAGTTTCTCTCCCATCCACAAGTGCATTCTTGTATGAAAAGCTTCTGCATAGAAAAAACTTGTCACCCTCAACATTTGTGCTCCCATCCTTTGATTCGAAGATTCACTTTAGCCAGGATGGTTGCAGTAGCATTTCGAAAGGGATTGACAAGGGGCCTTTTTCCACCCATGCTCCTAACCTGTCAGGACGGGTCCGGCGGCAGCAACGGAGGGGACTGACAAGATATCTTGCCAGGAAACCTTGTTTACCTAGAAGTACTGAGGAGTCATTCCTTAGCATGGACATGATACATGCACAAGTGCCTGGCAGGCATTTCTTTTTTCATTAAAACGCGTATAAACAAGTACAAACCATACATGGTACAAGCATGGATGGGAGATTACATGATTTAAACTAAAGTTTGGCAGATGCCTACATCTTTTATATTGAAAAAAGATAAGTGCCCGTAATGTATTTCTTGTCCCTCTCCTCCTAGGAGTTGTAGTGGGAGGTGAAGAGGGAAAAAGGCCTGGGAAGAAGCCCAGCCTGACCCGTCAGGGCCCGGGGGACGCAGCCTGACAAGATCGGGAGGGCGAGGACGAAGCCAGAAGGGCGGAAGGAGTGGCTAGGCAATGCCATGGTCACCACCGCCAGGACTAGAGGAACGTGGTAGGAGGGACCCCGGCAGGGAAGACGAAGCTGTAGTCTATGAGGAAGCCTACCGGAGTCCAGCTGGAGGAGGCAGAAGCATCCATACCCAACGCCATGTCAAATCGCTTTGCCGTAAAGAAGACCAAGTGCAGATGATGGTGCTGCGGGCGCCTGGGTGACGGTGATGGTGCGTCCGGCGCTCAGCTGGTGTCCGAGCCTCCATCGTCCTGTTCGGCACCGTCGTCTTCACCGTCAGTGTCCTCTTCGCCGCTATCGCTCGAGGAGGAGCTTTCATCTCGGTCGAGCTCTCCGTGCAGCACCCTAACACCCAAAGACCTTGATGGAGAGTGGGTCTGCCTCCATTAACTTAAAATGGAGGACGTGCCCCTTCGCCAAGCTATTGGTATGTGCGAAGGTTTTCCAGCCGCGACGGAGAAGCATCATGTGAGGTGCGGGGAATTCAAAATCCACCCATATGTTGCCATTACAGCAACCCCTCATGTGGAGCTTCAACCCGTGCGGCTGTTCAACCTCCATTACCCTTGCAAAAGGAGTAGGAAACCAGAGATGACTGTGGGGGGGGGGGGCTCGTGGAGCCAGAAGATGAACTCCAGTGGTGTGTCCCCAACATGGCCCTCCCTTGGTGCCAGGGCGGCTGGGGGAGGAGCCACCGGAGTGCCGTCGCCTCTTCCCTAGCCCCGAGAAGCTCGCCGACCACGTCCACGTCCTGCAACACTCCCCTCTGCGCTGCATTCTGTCCCTGCGTCCCCGACTGGGGGAGGGATGCATTGCCGAGAAGAGACCCTTGTCGCCATCGCCGGAGCACGACCGCGCCCTCTCCCCCTCACCATGGTGGAGGACGATCAAGAGAAAAAGAAAGAGGTTTGCGGGTGAGTCCTTTTGCCCACCTCTGTGCTCCCTTTTTATAGAGGGGCGTGGCAGGTGCTGGCTCCCCACTACCCTGTGACAACCACCACGCTCCACCAATCCAGCCCATCTGCATCACTGGCAACATCCAGAATCACCGACCGCCCTCTTGCGCCTATCCGCGGTGTTGAGCTTTCTGGCATGGCACTCATTCCCGTGCCCTGCGCATCCGCACCAACCTTGCGCAATGCAAGCAGCGTACGTGGCGGAAACCGCAATGGTAGTTGGATGAGTAAAATGGCAGTTACCTCCCCGTGAACGTGGGCGGCCCACGGACTATTATGTGGGTAGCCGCATGTCATTCAACATGACTCGCGGGAAAACTAGGAACTGATTCAATCCCAGGTTAATGAAGAAGCAAACAAGATACCAGGGATTACATCGATCCCGCCGTGGCATAGTCTAGGTGCCTGCCTATGCATTTGTTAGGGCTACCCCAATGATGCCCGGCGACATGTATGGACCAGACCTGGGTGCTCCTGTCGGTGCAACAAACATTCACGTTTGTTGACCAGACTCATACACAAGCATGCTTACAATCATGCATTCAGCGTCAACACATGACACAAGGCTGGGCCAGAGAAATCGTTCTTCGTGAGATCAAGGAGCATATCAAGAAGACCAAACCAAATATATGAGTCCAAGATTCCAAGTGAAATGTCCTTGGCCGGCAAGGCGAAGCCGGAAGGTCAACACAACAAGTAGAAGCAAACTAAACCGTGCGAGCCGCACCTCCGGGGTCACCGAAGACCAAATCGCGCACCCCTCCAAGAAGGCCTGGCAAGCCCTGCCCCCGGAAGGGGCATGCCAGTTACCCGCTCCACCGCATCATGACGCCAGTCACTTATCGATGCGGTGTCAAGCCCCCAAGCAACTAAGTGACTCTCACTAAGCATCTGGCGGCTTTCTAGAACACAGATAACACCCATTTGACGTTTTGACGCCTTTCTAAGAGCGTGTCAAGATGATAAGAGGAAGATGGATAAGCGGCGATATAAGCTTGCCGGGGATGCACCCGGCCCATGCACCACCAAAGGTAGCATTTATGGCATTTTGTCTTAAGAGCCAGAGTTAGGTATGGTAGCACTGTTAGCTATCTAATCACAAAGTAATGTCTATTTTTCCACGGTGGTTACCCCTTTGGCTATAAAAGGAGGTCCAAAGCAACCTAGAGAAGGATTTAGACCCTCTCACACTTGTACTCGCGTAGCAGCTCCCCCGAGGCCAGTTGCCGGGCTTGAGCGCTGCGTGTCGTCGTGTTCCTCAATCCAATCCACCAAAGTAGGAGTATGGTTTTACACTTATCAGCGACCCGAACTTGGGTAAAAACTGCCGGATCCTTGTCGTCGTGTTCACTACAAAAAAAGACACACCCATGACATTTTGGGCTGAACAAATTTTTTTCTGTCATGCTTATGACACTTCTATCACGATAATTGTGACAAAACCCGGTATCACCATAGATGTGGTGGGGTCCTACTTCTATGAAAAAAAATCATGACAAAAAATGGGCTTTTCATCCTGGGCGGGCTGGAGATGCACCTGCATGACATTCTTTGGGTCGTCCATGATGGAAAAATCATGGTAGAAGCAAGGGCAAGGAAAATTTCAGGGAGTTCTCGGTTACGTTGGGTGATCAGGACCGAGCGATGCACGGAGAGATTGCACATTTCTGTCATACACGTACGCGTTTGTGTGTGAGGCGTTGGGCTCTAACTGAACCCGAGCGAGGCATTCACTTACTGAACCCGAGCGATTACACTGGCAAGTTACTGAAACCGAGCGATCAATCGCTTGGCTGTTAACTTAACCCGAGCGATTCCTTCACTGTTGCTGCTTCTTGATGAACAGTGAGTGTGGGGGTTGCGGTTGAACGAGTCAAGACGTACGTGGTTGGGGTTGGATGAACAGTTCCTGGTGGGGATTGGAAGAATAGTAGCCCGTGGTAGTATAGATAGGTCGTTGGCGCTGGATCAACAAGACCTCGAGAGGAGGCCGCCACATCCGAGATGGTTGGCGGTGGATGAACTGGACCCCGGGAAGGGCTGGTTGAATAGTAGCTGGTGGAGGGCTGGATGAACAGTACCCCGTGGATGAACAGTAGATGGTGGAGGCAGGAGGATGACGCGGTGGATGAGCAGTGCAGGTGGAGGCTGAAGGAAGTCGACGGTGGGTGAACAGTAGCCCGTGGAGTCCCGTTTTGCGGTTCACCACACCCATCCAACGAACAGGACCCCCATTTCGACCATGGCTCTCCAACACAAGTCCATTTCCTCCGTTTTGTGGTACGCCACACCCCTCCTGATGAACAGGACCCCCATTTTGACTATAGCGCTCCAACACAACCCCATTTCCTCCGTTTTGCGGTAGGCCACACCCCTCCCAATGAATAGGACCCTGTTTCGACCATAGACGGTCGAACAGAAGGCCGTTTCGTTCGTACTACGGTACCCCAGACCCCATTTCGACTGTTCCGTCTAAGCCGGTTGGCTCCCATTGAACAGGACGCATTCCGACCCAGTATATTGCCTCCCGATGAACAGACGTTGTTTCTCTGTTTCGACCCAGCCGGTTGGCTGACCGATGAACAAGACGCCGTTGCTGCCGTCCGTTGCCTCTCAATGTACACGAGCCGTGGTTGTACGTATGCGCGAGTACGCATTCGAGACCCCTCCCGTATGTACGTACGTGGTGTATTTTTTGGCATGTGGCTGTACATACGTGTACACGGTCTACAAGGGACTGCTTGAACTGTCACGTCGGGGGCTCCACTACTACACGTGCCACTGCTTGCTCGGGCACCGTTCATCGTTGCAGAGAGTCCGACCGACCGGCATGTGTGTACACGTTTGCGACAATGCTACGTACGGTTCGACCAGGTGGGTCCCGGTTGGCAGGGAGGATAAGGACGCACTTCCTCGCATGCGAAGTTATTGATGGTCGGTCCGAGCTATCAGGGGGAGGATTCATCTTTTTTTTGCGCCTAATATGGAGGCACTTTCCTTGTGTCCGAAGATATAGCTGGTGGGTCCCAGTTGTCACGGGGGAAAACATTTTTTTCGCAAAATACAGCTAAGCCAAAATACAGAGGCCCTTCTGGTAGGTCCCTACTGTCAGGTGGAGGAATCATTATTTTGCGCGTAATAAGGATGAACTACCTTGCTGCGGCCGTGGACCCAGCTGTCAGCCTCTCCACATACAGTCCGTTTCCGATGTAAGTCATTCGTTGACCACGTTGACCACGCCGTGCTGAGAGCACCAAGGCGGTGGATGAAGGCAAGGCCTAGGAAGGGAATGAACCGGAGTTGGGGAAGACTCGACAGTTGTTTCCCATGCGGAGGGGCGTACAAGGGTTTACTGGTTGGGCTGCAGCGTGAGGCTACCGTCACCGGAGAATAACAGAAGGTCTGGATGAGTACAGGGATGGTCAGGCCAACAATGGGAGTAGGTTGGGGCGGTGAGGCCTGCGCGGCAACAAAGCCGGCCACGGGAGGCAGGAGCAGGCGGCACGACTGGCGCTAGTTCGGGCGGCTGAAGGAAGAAGACTAGAGGTTGAAGAAGCACTATGGACGTTGGATGGACATCGTACAGTCATTGGAGCTATAATCGTTCGTATTGATTAAGTTGACAAAGCCCTCCGTCCATGTCAACTTAGTAGGCCCACAATTTAGCCTCCAACTATGGTGGGTCCCAGATAGCAGGGGGAGTATTCATTTATTTGTGCATAATAAGGTGGCAGTTTCTTGCATGCGAAGATATAGCTAGTGGGTTCGAGCTGTCAGCGAGAGGAATTTTTTTTCGCGAAATACAGATGCCCTTCCATTGGGTACCTACCGTTAGGTGGAGGAATCATTATTTTGCGCATAATAAGGAGGCACTTCCTTGCGTGCGGTTGTGGACCAAGCTATCAGCCTCTCCACGTACAGTTCTTTTCCGATGGATGTCGTTCGTTCACCACGTTGACCACGCCACGCCGAGAGCACCATGGCGGTGGACTACGGCGAGGCCTATGAAGGGAACAACCCGGAGCCGGGGAAGACTCGGAAGTGGTTGCCCATGCGGTGGGGAGTATGAGGGTTTACTGGTTGGGCTACTGTGTGAGGCAACCATCACCGGAGAATAACAACAGGCCTGGGTGAGTACAGGGATGGCCAGCCAGCGATGGGAGTAGGTTGGGGCGGTGAGGCCTGCACAGCAGCAAAGCCAGCCACGGGAGGCAGGACCAGGCGACTGGAACTAGTTTGGTCGGCTGGAGAAAGAAGACCAGAGGTTGAAGAAGCACTACGACCGTTGGATGGACATCGTACGGTCACTGGAGCTAGAATCCTTCATATTGACTAAGTTGACAAAGCCCTCTGTCTCCGTCAACTTAGTAGGCCCACAAGTGATAGCAAGGGGAGTATTCATTTTTTTATGCGTAATAAGGAGGCACTTCCTTGTGTGCGATGCTATTGCTGGTGGGTCCAATCTGTCAGCAGGAGGAACGTTTTTTCGCAAATACAGAGGCCCTTTCGATGGGTCACTGCTGTCATGTGGAGGAATCATTATTTTGTGTGTAATAAGGAGGCTTCCTTGCGTGCGACCATGGAGCCATCTATTAGCCTCTCCATGTACAGTCCTCTTCCGATGGATGTCGTTTGTTGACCATGTTGACCACGTCGCGCCGAGAGCACCAGGGCGATGGACGACGGCGAGGACTAGGAAGGGAACGACCCAAGGCCGGGGAAGACTCAACAGTGGTTGCCCATGCGGTGAAGATTACGAGGGTTTACATGTTCGGCTCCCGTCATCGGAAAATAACATGTGGTGTGGGTAAGTAGAGGAATGGCCTAGCTAGCGAAGGAGTAGGGTGGGGCGGTGCGGCCCGTGCGGTAGCACAGCTGGCCACGGGTGGCGGGAGGAGGTAGTCCCACTGGCGCTGGTTTGAGTTGCTGGAGTAAGAAGATTAGATATTGAAGAAGTAGCACGGTCGTTGGATTAACATCCAACGGTCACTACTGCTAGAATCGTTTTGTGGAGTAAGTTGACAAAGCCTTTCGTGCACGTCAACCTAGTAGACCCACAAGTCAGCCTCCAAATCTATCTCAAACAGCATACAACCCGAAATTTCTTGCCAGATTCAAATTAATTTAAATAGTAAAGATGCCTTAATTTAAATCCAATGAAATTTTACCCGCACAAAAACAATGAAATTTAAAATATCAAATTCCGAAAGAAAAAGTTTTTTGGAACTAATTGCTTGTTTGCTGTATTTTTTCATTTTACAACCCATTTCTTATTACTTATAGCCCATTTTCTGGGCAAGCCCGATTGCATCCCTTCTCGTCTTGAAAGATTTCCAGGCCAGTAGGGCGTAGAAAAGCAAGTAGGCCTACGTTGGTTATTCTGCAAAAAAATAGCCGGGCTAGCCATTTTCAGAAAAGGAAAAAAACTGTGCTGGTCATGTGGTAAACATGTGAAATAAAAGCTTGGGCTAGACGGGCCACATCTCCCGCACAGCCTAGTTGATACCCTTCTCTGTCCTGAAAACAAAAAAAATTATTGCGCACACTGCTGAGTCTCGGGTGTCTGCCGCTCCTTGTGCAGTTATCTCGCTTATTGACTATGTTGACAGTGGTGTGCAACCCAGATGTCAGGAAACCATCAGGAGGAACCCTTTTTTTCTTGTAATAAAGGAGGCACTTGCTTGCCTACTTCCATGATCCTGGTGGGTCCCTACTGTCATCCTCACCATGTACAATCCTCTCCTTATTCCTCTCGGTTGTTGAACATGTTGACAACACCGGAGGGCGGCACCATGGCGTGCGAACCAAGGTGGAGGATGATGGTGAGGCCTCGGATGGGAGCGAACAGGAGCCGGGGAAGATGCGCATAGTTTTAGGGTGCAATGTGGCCATGATGCATGCGCGACAACACAACTAGCCGTGGGAGGCGGGAGCAGGTGGTCCCGCCGGCGCTGATTTGTCTTTGACGACTGGAGGAAGAAGAGACTGAAGAAACTCGACAGACGTTGAATGTCCATTCAACGATCAAGGTTGGCACAATTGTTTGTTGACTAAGCCAACACCAAGTAGCATATTTTTTATATATAGAAAGAACAGAAAAACTGGGCTCATTCGCCAGCTAACATTCCAGAAACTGATACCATTTGATCTTGCGTGGCAACTAAAACTGCGAAGAAAATGCTTTCATTTGCTGTCCTCCTCCCAGGGAACGTTCGCCACATAAGTGACTAGCACCCTTGGTTTTCATTTGAGAGGTCTTGGGTTCGAGCCCCAGGAACCCTCGATTTTCTCCTCCTTCCTTCCTCGCAAAAAAAAGAAAATAAAATCAAAGACTTGAGAAGGAGTGCAGAACAAGCTAGTGTACCAGTAAAGAGACGTTGCTGAGTTTTAGAAAAAAGAGAGACATGCTCCTGTAGCTGGTTCGAATCCAAACATAGACTGTGACTATATATGGTGCTACGCTACTCTTCAAGTAATGAAACTGACATATCCAACGTTTGCTTCTCCTCTTCTCCATTTACTCTGCCTAGCATCAGAAGCTCTGGCTGGAACAACCATGTCCGTTGGCGGCTCGTCCACGTGCTCTTCAGCATGCAACAACCACATATGTGGAAAGTCGCCACCCGTACCATCGCCTATGGGTCTCATCACACCCCCTCCGGCACACACACCGCAGCCGGTTGCTCATCACAGCCCACTGCCATTGGTGTGGTGCCACTATTGCAAATCATGTAGAGTCATCTATCGCGTGTCAACCACAATCCTCAACCCTGGCCGTCTCTTCTTCAAATGCCCGAATCATGGCGTAATAATATGTTTAAGTGTTGTTCCGCTGCTTTCAGTTGCTAATTTTTTCAATATTTTGGTTGATGATCTTCCAATTTGATTCGTGCAGAAAAGGGAAGATTCGTGTGATTTGTATTTCTGGGAAGTTGCTGATGTGGGGGAATGCAACTATGCTGATTATTTGGTTAGCCGAGGAATCGCAATACCAGTAGGTTGGGGTGTTGGACAAGTAACTGAAGGAACGACAAAAGAGGACGATACAAAGAAGAAGGTTAAAGATGCAGTTCCTCTGATCGTGGCCAAGCAACAACTGTTGAACGGCCTTGACAACAATGAGGAGATGAAAGAGCATGTGAAGATAATGGGCAAAATCGATGTGCTCTGTAGGATGATTATCGCTTTATTTGCAATGTATGTAGCATTCGTGATGTATTCAGTGGCTACGACATGAGCACTTTGCTGAAACTAGTAATGAATGAAACCTGTGTAGCAGGCTGGATGTAGTGTTGTGAACATCTAATGATTTCTATTAACGGAAATGAGGGGGGTATCCCCTTTTGATCATATAAATAAATAAATAGGAGAGGCCCTGTCGGGTCAGCTTTGTTCTCATTCGAAGACGTCGAGCAAATTGTAGTCCAACAGCAAACTATGTCATCAAATTCAAGTTTCACAGCCATATATGAGTACAACTAAACAACAATGTCATCATGTTTTAGTTGTCATACAATCACCAAACACAAATCAGCATACATAACAAGTGATGTTCTCACAGCAAAATACTAAACAACACGTTCATCAGGTTTCAGTTGTCATAGCAAACACAATTTCACATAGTAGAAAAAAACGTCTTGACGAGCAAATCGACAAAAGAAATGTAATCATCATCCGCAGCAGCAGCGTCAACATCTTCGCCATGTGTATCAGTCTGAATCGTAATTCCCCACGGTGTCATCTTCTTCTTCGTCCTCAACGTCCTCGAACGTTGGCTTGTTCTTGATCAACTCTTGTATGTCCACAGCACGACATGCAATCTTTTCGCCGGCTTCATTGACGTGATGGTTCTCAAAGATATTTGGAACATCTGTCTTATCTTGTACACCAGGAGCAGTGCCAGCATCATCTTGTTGTGGAACTTCATTAAATGAATTCCTCTGCTCAAACCTTTGCAATACTCTCCAGTCATCGCTACGTGCAAATGTGTCTTCCAAGAAAAATATCTGTGTTGCTTGATTTGCCAAAATAAAAGGCTCGTTGGTCTGGTACGCCGCCTTGACATTGATGGATTTGAAATAATCCTCAGCTCTGGGTTTTGCAATCCTGGAAAACAAGTTAAACCAAGGATAGCACAACAGAACCACACACCGATGAACCTAGAAAATGGAGATATACTGCAACTAAACAATGTCTGTTATGTTAGCATACATTTCAGTTGTCTCTTCGCCGTACTTATCCATGCTCATGATGGCACTGTTTTGTGTCTTCCTGCCTTTGTCGCATGCAAGGGTGTTGTCACGCACATCTCCAACAACGCAAGATTCATAATGTCTTACCTGAGTATCAGGACCCATTGCTAGTGCGTAAAGGGCATCATTAACTGCATGCCCATCCTCCCATATCTTCTTAACCTATGGTTAGAAAGTAGACAAGCTGATCATCTTATGTACTCAATATATTAAAAAAACTAATAGTGCAATTCAAAAGCTTACATGGCTCTTGATCCATTTCGCAAATCGTGCCATAACAAGTTTGTCAATGTTTCTTGGATTTTGCGGCAGTAACTCCTTTTTGTAGATGTTGCTGTCACGCCAAATATGCGATCCTATCCGAGAGGAACTCGAAGGTCCCACCAAGGATAGAGCCTCATATTGAAACGCTTTTGCAAGGTGGATATCATTACATCGTACCATTACATAATAGCAGGGAACAAGAATACATCAAACATCAAACTGAGAACAACATCTGACTACGGATGAAGCACACACATAAACTCAAATGACATCCACCCTACTAGGCTAGGCTGCCGACCCGGAACCTATGCCCTGATCGAAGAAGAAGCAGAAGAACTCCAAAACAAGCAAACATCGCTCTCACGTCGGATCATCGCATTACCTATACCTGCAATTGTTGTTTTAGTAATCCGTGAGCAACGAGGACTCAACAATCCCATGGGTATCAAGACTAGCAAATCTTAACAGGTATGGAATGGATAAGTGTTGAGGTTGCAGCAAGCAACTAAGCATTGTATGGTGGCTAACTTACGAGTACAAGAGTAAGATGAGAAACTATGCAAATGGTCGCAAACTAGGAATGATCAAGAAGTGATCCTGAAATACTTACGTTCAAACATAACCCAACCGTGTTCTCTTCTCGAACGCACCCAAAAAGAGACATTCGCGCACGCGGTTGGTGTATTTTAGTTGAGTTTAGTTCAAGTCCTCTACAGTCGGATATTAACAAATTCCCATCTGCACATAACCGCGGGCATGGCTCTCGAAAGCTTAGACCATGCAGGGGTCCCAACTTAGCCCAAAACAAGTTCACGATCCACGGAGACAATCCTCCATCTCGGGACCCTCTGATCAGACTCAGAATCCCGGTGCACAAGACATTTCGACAATGGCAAAACAAGTGCAACAAGACCTCCCGATGTGCTGACACCTTAATAGTAGCCGTGCGAGTCTCGTATCAGGCCACGACGGATGTGAGACGCGTACAGGTGCCAAAATACCGCAAGTTGCCAAGGGGCGGCCCCGCATAGTGCTCTAGTTTGGGACCAACACCATCATCACCGTTTTGCATTGATGCTATCATCATATTCGTAGAGATTTGGAGCATGTTCAGTAAGGGAGTTTTGTTAAGTGCATTTAGTACATGAATGCCATGTCATAGTTTTCAATGATAAGTTCATGTTGCATGCAGTTTACGAGCCCCAAACATTGCATCCCGAATCTGTTTACTGCCATGTCCAGTATTTTTACCATGCTGTTTTGGTGATGATCTAGTAAGTTTTAGAAATAGTTCAGTGATCATGTTTTGTACTGTGTGTTATGTACTTCAATGCCATGCCATGTTTTTCCATGTTTGAGTGTTATAGCAGATTTAAATGTTGCATCCAACTTAGCATGTTGCTGTTTTATACAGCTTTGCATTGCATTTTGTTTTGCTCATCATTTGCAAACCGTGCATTCGTTTCCGGTGATCTTTATATCGTTTTCAACTAGAATCTTCCAATCTATCAAGTGGCATGCTTGGTTTTCCAAGAGATAGCCCATATCCATCTTTCCACCACCTTTGAACTTCCCGGCATCCTATCCCTCGTACCGGTAGCCCCTTAGCTCCGTCTGCTGCATTCTTCATATGCATTCATGTTCATCGTGCATGTAGCATGTGTTCTTTTCGATGTCATGTTTATGCCTGTGTGTTTTCCATATTGTTTGCTTCTTTCCGGTTGTGCTCCTTCTTGATAGTTCCAGTTACGTTGCGATGATGAGGATCTGTTCTACTACGTTGGTTCGTCTACTTCATGGACTCGATCTTCTTCCTAGCGGTATTTAAGGCAAGATGACCGTCACCTAGGATCTCACTACCATCTTTGCTTTGCTAGTTGTCTCGATGTTATCGCTATGTCGCACTACCCACCACTTGTTCACCAAGCCTTCCAAATTGCCATGATAGCCTCTAACATTTTCCACCATCCAAGCAAACCGTTGGTTGGCTATGTTACCGCTTTGCTCATCCCCTCTTATAGCGTTGCTAGTTGCAAGTGCAGTTGCAGGTTGTTCCATGTTGGAACATGGATATCATGGGATATCACAATATCTCTTATTTAATTAATGCATCTATATACTCGGTAAAGGGTGGAAGGCTCGGCCTTTTGCCTGGTGTTTTGTTCCACTCTTGCTGTCCTAGTTTCCGTCATACCGGTGTTATGTTCCTTGATTTTGCGTCCATAACAAGGTGAGGGTTATGGGCCCTTCTTGACAGTTTGCTTTGAATAAAACTCTTCCAGCAAGGCCCAACATTGGTTTTAACTTTAGCCCAACCTAATAACTAAACACTATAATAAATTTGACGCATAGGGACTTAGCGCTACCCGAGGTTCGTTATTCAACCTAATACACGGGGCCAGTGCTGATGGTGTTGGTCCCAAACTAGAGCATTGTGCGGGGCCGCCCCTTGGCAACTTGGGGTATTTGGCACCTGTACGCGTCGCTCATCCGTCGTGGCCTGAGACGAGATACGCGTGGCTAATATTAGGGTGTCGGAACGTCGGGAGATCTTGCTGGACTTGTTTTACCATTGTCGAAATGTCTTGCTATTGTAGGGCGAAACACTAGAAGGGATCATTTCACACTTGGAGGGGGGAAAGAGCAAGAACACACAAGAACACAAGAGGAAATCACTCCAAACAATACTCAATTACATATCCACTAAGATAGCATCACAAGATCCACAAGTTCACAAACACAATTAAAGGAAAGATACAATGATAAAGTTCATCCCACTCTGTAGAGCTGAGGTCTTGATGGTGGTAGTCTACTCCAAGGTGGAGGTCTTGATTCAACAAGTGGATCCTCTTCTAGGAGGCCTTGATCTCCAAAGGAGGTGGGGAGAAGAGCAAAGCTCACAAATGTATCATCTAAATCTTTTCTATTCCTCTAATGAGCTAGGTGGGGGGGTACTTATAGTTTAGAGATGAAATAAGAGATGGAGCGGGACACAATGGCAAAAGCCCAAAGATGCACGCAGGCCTTCTGAGGGGTCCGGGCACCCGGTGCAAAGGGGCTCGTGCACCCGGACCGGTCAGGGACCCGGCGGAGAGGGACCGGGCACCCAGGGGTCCTAGGCTCGGGCAGATGGGGGTCCAATGCCCGGGCACCCGGGAGGGGCTAGTGGCCGGCGCAGGAGGGGCCGGGCACCCGGGGTTGACGGCCCGGGCACCCGGGGCTGGCTGGGGTGATGCCCAGGTCCTGGACGGGCACCCGGGACCAAGTTGGCCGGGCACCCGGGGTGACCAGATGACCGGTCCAGGGCATGGCCGAAGGCCCGGGCACCCGGTGGCAGCGGGGGCTGGGCGGCCGGAGTGTCCAGGGCGTCTTCTCCTTAGCACTTCCTGTGGCTTTCTTCCTCCTTCTCCTTGGGTAGTTAGGTCTCCGTCTAGGCCTCATCACGGTCATTTTCTTCATACCTAAAAATGTACAACATTTCCGTTTGAGGTAGGACCCAACTCTCGCGTGAATTTGAATGGAGCTCGATGAGGAAAGAGTTAACCTTGTTCTCGATGACGCATGCACGTGCTCTTGTCATTGGTCCTCTCGGTGCTTGTGGTGACGGAGTGTCCAAGTGGGTGGTTGAGGGATGCTCCACATCATCTCCCCCCCCCCCTTGGGAGAGATCCGTCCACAGATCATGGTCATCATCACTATGGTACTTGGCCAAGTCTTTGACGTTGAAGATGTCGCTTACGTTGTACTTGTCACGTGGAATGTCAATCTTGTAGGTATTGTCATTGTAGCGTGGGAGCACCTTGAATGGTCCATCGGCTCTTGGAAGTAGCTTTGACATGCACTCCTCGGGGAAGCGGTCCTTGCATATATGTAACCATACTAGATCACTCGGTTGGAACACTATCGATGACTTGTTGATGTTGAGCTTGGAGGCGAGTCATTGTGTACTTGGCGCTCGATCGTGGAACGTGTTTCTTCATGCATCTTCTTGAGGTAGGTGGCTCTTGCGCTAGCGTCCATGTTTGCTCGTACTTGAAGCGATAGATAAAGGATGTCCAACAGCGATAAAGGGTTGAAGCCGTAGACAACCTCGAAGGGGGACTTGCCGGTGGTAGAGTGTCTTGCTCGGTTGTAGTAGTACTCGACGATGGGTAAGCGCTCCTCCCACTCCTTGATGTTCTTCTTGATCAACACACCTAGGAGAGTGGCGAGCGTCCGGCTGGTGATTTCTGTTTGACCATCGGTCTGAGGATGATATGCCATGGAGAAGAGTAACTTGATTCAGAGCTTGGCGCATAACGTCTTCCAAAAGTAGCTTAAGAACTTGACGTCTCGGTCCGACACAATTGTCTTTGGCACGCCGTGTAACCTCAAGATTTCCCTACAAAAAAGATTTGCAACATGTGAAGCATCGTCTATCTTATTGCATGGGATAAAATGAGCCGTTTTAGAGGATCGGTCCACAACAACAAATACAGAGTCCTTGCCATTTTGAGTCCTAGGTAATCCAAGCAGAAAATCCATGCTAATATCTTCCCAAGGTTGATGTCAAATAGGTAGTGCCATATGTAAACCATGGGATTGAGATCGTGACTTAGCTTTGCGGCATGCAGAGCACCGATTGGTGAAGCGTGAGACATCGTGAAACATCTTGGGCCAAGAATATTTCTTGGAGAGCATGGCAAAAGTCTTGTCGCGTCCAAAGTGTCCCATGAGTCCACCTCCATGAGCCTCTTGCAAAATTAACAAACGAAGAGAAGACTCGGGAATGCATAATTTGTTAGCTCTCATTAGATAACCATCTTTGATATAGTATCGTTCCCAAGAAGTATGCGTCACACACTTAGCAAAAGGAGTAGCAAAAGTCACATCATGCTCATACAAATCTTTGACATGATCAAATCAAACAACAGTCAATTCAAGTTGAGTAATTAACATGCATTTGTGGCAAAGAGCATCCGCCACAACATTATCTTTGACCTTAATGTACTTGATCACATAGGGGAAATATTCAATAAATTCACTCCATTTAGCATGCCGTTTGACCTTGAAGGTACTTAAGGGTCTCATGATCGGAATGTATGACAAACTCATGTGGTCTAAGATAATGCTCCCAAACATGCAACAGACGCACTAAAGCATACTATTCTTTGTAATAGATAGGACAATTAAGTTGAGCAACGGAAAGTTTTTCACTAAAATATGAAATGGCTAGCTTTTCTTGCATCAAAACTCCACCAATTCCATTACCACTAGCATCGCAATGAACCTCAAAAGTTTTGTCAAAGTTAGGCAAAGCAAGAATCGGAGCATGAGTAAGCAACGATTTGAGCTCATCAAATGCGGTAGATTGCAAAGGGCCCCAAACAAACGGTGCGGCACTAGTGCTAAAATCTTTCACAAAGCGGCGATAGAAACCCGCAAGGCCAAGAAAACTACACACTTGTTGCAAATTTGTTGGTTGTGGCCATGTTTTAATTGCTTCCATTTTAGACTCATCAACATGGACACCCTTTGAGGAAACAACTAAACCCAAGAAAACAAGCTTGTCAACGCCAAAAGTGCATTTTTCAAGTTGGCATAAAGACGTTCCTTGCGAAGAGTTTGCAAAACGGCCCTAACATGGTTTACATGATCTTTGATGGATTTGCTAAAAACAAGTATGTCATTAAAGTAGACCAGAACAAACACTCCAATGTAAGGATGAAGCACAAAATGCATAAGATGCATGAAAGTACCAGTAGCTTCCGATAAACCCATAAGCATAACTAACCACTCGTACAAGCCAAATTTAGTTTTGAAAGCGGTTTTCCATTCATCACCTTCTTGTGTGCGGATTTGAAAGTAACCAACTCTTGAGATCAATTTTTGAGAAAAAAGTGGCACCGCTAAGCTCATCTAGCATATCATCAAGGCGAGGTATGGGATGCCTATATCGAACGATGATAGCATTGATGGGACTACAATCAGAGCACATGCGAAAACTACCATCTTGCTTAGGAACAAGGTTAACCGGAACGGCACAAGAGCTTAAGCTTTCACGTACATGACCGTTGTTGATGAGTCGTTGTACTTGCCGTTGGATCTCCTTAGTTTCTTTGGGGTTGACGCGGTATGGTGCCTTGTTAGGAAGAGGTGCACCAGGGATGAGGTCGATCCGGTATTCAATGCCACGTAGAGGAGGAAGACCGGGGGGTAGCTCATCAGGAAAAACATCCTCGGATTCCTGCAACAAGTTAGAGAACACTAGAGGAAGAGAATTCAAATTGTTAGTTTGGGACACCTCATCTTTTCATAGGAGGACATAGTGGATGACACTCAATGGGTCCTCACACACTTCTCTCATCTATCTTTTTGTGGCTAGGAGGACTAAGTTTTTCTCTCTTGGCAAAGCGTCGCTCAATTTGGGCTTGTGGCGCTCACTTTCTTTGTGGTTGTTCACTCTCTGACTAGTATCTCCATGATGGGTGGAAGCTTGCTTGTCGGCGATTGAGGGAGTCCTGGACTAAGGGGTCCTCGGGCGTCCGGCTAGTTATCCATGGGCCGTACTGATGGGCTATGAAGACATGAAGGCCGAAGACTGTACCCGTGTCCCGATAAGACTCTCCTTGGCATGGAAGGCAATCTAGGTAACCAAGTATGAAGATTCCTTCTTATGTAACCGACTCTATGTAACCCTAGATCCCTCCGGTGTCTATATAAACTGGAGGGCGTAGTCCGCAAACGATATACTCATTACCATAGTCATAAAGGCTGGGCCTCTAGGGTTTAGCCATTACGATTTCGTGGTAGATCTACTTTTGTAACATTCGTATTCATCAAGATCAATCAAGCAGGAAGTAGGGTATTACCTCCATAGAGAGGGCCCGAACCTGGGTAAACATCATGTCTCCCGTCTCCTGCAACCGTCAACCTTAGACGCACAGTTCGGGACCCCCTACCCGAGATCCGCCGGTTTGGACACCGACATTGGTGCTTTCATTGAGAGTTCCATTGTGACGTCGACGAAAGGTTAGATGGATCGCCTTGTCCTTAAAGACAGCATCACCTCCGGGGGAGTCTTGGCCCTAGGCCAAACCCTCCGGCTGGGCGGCTTTACCATGATCGCCCGTTCGGCCATTGAGCCGACGATGACCTCTCGGGCCATCGAAAACCGCCTTAGCATAAACTCCGAACACTCCAAGCAGATTGATCATGTAAAGTTTTCATCCTTGAACGAGCTCCTAGATCGCATCGCCGCTTTGGGAATCGCTACAGATTACGATCGGATCAGGCTTAAAACCGATCAAGGAGATATTAAAACTCCACCGGTCACCCACCAGATAGCGGTAGTTGAGGAGCAGGACGGCGAGTCTTCTTCTATATCGAAGACGGCTATGTTCGGATCACCGATCTGGAAGAACCGGATACCCACCAGCGAAATAATGTGACCAGCCCTCCGAACATAGAATCGGACGCCAGTCCTAAACAATCAGAAGATACTCCGGGACCAGGACTGTTGAGTCCGGAAGGTCTTCAGACTCCGGGTAATCGGCCGGGTCAGGGTTTGGATTTAATTCCACCCACCCACCCAGGAAACGGTCCACCACTTATGGGCGAGATTCCTCCTTGACAAAGATAAGGTAAAAGATTGCCGCGACGAGGATGCAATATCAGCGTTTTGCAACAACTGCGCGGACGAAGGTATCCTTAACGCTATCAATCGTTGCCGCATACTAAAGTTCACTGACTTAGCAAGTATCATACAAAAGTATAGCGCGATGGAAAGTGCCTGGAAAACTCAGGCGGCTTGCTGGGAACCGTCGGTCCCAACTCAACTCCTCCTATAGGCGAAGAGGGCGCACCCTCGTGGCACGCGCAGTCCAACAGTCAAGAAACATAAGCCCATTACACGGCACGACACCGTTCTGGAGGGATGGCTCGATGGCCCATGCAAAATACACACGGCACCAGATATCGTGGCCACTCACATCCTTAGAGCATCTTGGATACTCCGGCAGGTCGCCAAGAGCGTCGAGGACATCCTTATCAAGGAAACCGCAAAACAGCACCCTCCAGAAAACGACGACACAAGAGTATTGGCAGTGTTCAAGACATTCGCTTCTAACAACAAATGCAAAAGGGCACTTCACAACCTCGCCAAAGACTGCCAAATCGCGGCAATAAACCCTTGGAACGACACGGCTATAACATTTAATGTCGGTGATGAACCGAGGTACAAGACAGTCCGAGTGCTAGCCGCATTAGTCCTCAGTCCTATCATGGACGGGTTTCGACTGACTAAGGTCCTCATGGACGGCGGCAGCGGGCTAAATATCATTTACGAGGATACACTCTAGAAAATGGAAATAGATAGGAGCCGCATCAAGCAAAGTAGCACAACCTTCCGCGGGATCATTCCCAGCCGAGAGGAATGGTGCGCGGGCATGTAACATCCCAAATTTTCAATTTGGAATGTTATACTAATAGATCATCATTGCATATCATATTTAATGCATTTTACTTCGGTCCTAGAAATTCTACGCAACTCAAGGACCCACGAAGAGAGTTGGGGATTTCGATATTTTCATATTTGAGTTTTCTCAAATTTTGGAAGTAGGATCATTTGATTTTATTTCTTTTGTCTTCGATTATTTCAATTATATAAATATGAGAGAGGTAATAAAATGACTTTCCCAAAATAAATAAATATTGAGGATTTAATAAAAAATCAAATAAGATTTTACATTGGATTTTCTGGCTATTTTATTTGAATTTAGGAAAAATGCGTGTTTTCCAAAAATTGCATTTAGGCCCACATAAATGTTCATCTAAACCGGTTTGATTTTAGAAGTCGGGGAAAATTTATTTCGGGATTTTTGGAGTCCGTTTAGTATTTCTTTCGTTTGTTTTTCTACGGGATATTTAAAAAAAATTAAAAAAAATGGAACCGACTACGGTCAGAATCGCAGAGACTCCCTTTGGCGAGTCTTTATATAGCGCACCCGGGCCCTTGCCCAAACCGCCGCCTTGACCCAACCCCCGCCGCCGCCCAAACCCTAACCTAGCGCCGCCACACGCCAGCCCGCGCCCGGCTTTGCCAGCGCCCTGCTGGACCCGCCGCCCGTCGTCGCCGACCACCGCCGCCCCCGCCGGAGCCGTCGCCACCGCCAACCCGCACCCCGAGGTTGACCTCGCAGCCTCCGTTTTTTTAGAAAAAAACCGTTCGGTTTTTCCGTCGGTTTTTTTAGATTCCGTTTTTTTTCGTTAGATCGGTTTTCTTCCGGTTTGGATTAATTAGCGAGTGTTCACTCGTTCGCTCGTTTTTAACGAACGCGTTCATCGTTTAGATCCAGATAACGAACGTTCGTTCGTTAACCTGTTCGTCGTTTTTCTATTTCTCGGATTTATTCCGCGAATTTTCTGATCGAGATTTCTATTCCGATTTTTGTTTTAGTATAACTTTTCGCTCGTTCATCGGAATCAGGCGATTCAAGCGCCTAGAGTTTCGTCTCGAAACCCTCTTTCCGAATAATCTACTCAAACCAGTTTTTGCTTCTGTAAAATTTGACTTAGGTCCAGATTAGTAAACGAAGCTTGTTTCTCTCGCCGTTTGAGTTTTGTTTCTTCGTTCGATTTGTTTCTTTTTGCAAACCGGAGTTCTTAAGTTGAACTTTCTGGTTAGACCTCTTATTTGAGTTTTACCCGTGCATTAGATGAGTACTTATTGTATGCTTGTTTGTTTGCTTGCTTGCGATAGAGTACCCGGACTGCGCCGCTTGCTACTTCGAATCCCTAGGTTACGCGGATCATCAGCAAGGCAAGTAACACTTTGATCATACCTCTTTACTACCCAGTTTTTATGCATTAGATCAATCCTCAAACATTGCATGATTAGGATCTAATTAAATTGTGGGTTTTGGGAACTAGATTGAGGTAGTACCTGTTACCTGTTTTATTATCAAACCCTTGGGAGTTACTTCTACGTTTTCTTATTTTGCCATACTATGCTAGTAGACGTGGATTGGGTGAGTGATTTTCCATGACAGATGTGAGATTGTTAATTAATGGTTTGTTTAAGGTGGCAACATTAATACACATCTGGGTGGATTGAGGTACATGGTTATTCCAGGATTGCCTGTTTTTTTATGGACCGCCACCCAGGCTCAAAGGGATCATAAGATTATTCATGCTAGAAACTTCCGTGTGCAGCCACATGCTATTATGGGCTCTAGCAAAGCTGATTAAGTCATGCGAACTCTTATAGTGGTAGACTAGCATATGTAGGGGAAAGTAGGTGTACCGGTCTAACCATCGTAAGGTGCTAGCGCTTCTGAAAGACTTTGTCTCGGTCATTCGTTTCTCAAACACCATGTAGTGCGAGAAAACCAACGGAGGAGATCGAGTCATGTGGGGAAAAGTGCGCAACCTCTGCAGAGTGTATAAACTAATCATGATTAGCCGTGTCCCCGGTTATGGACATCTTGAGTATCTAGTACTTGGATTTTCGTGTGAATCTCATCATGTTACTTTAATTAATATTGTTGGGTTTGTTTAATGATGATGCTTAATTGGGATTGAGGATGCTGTCAACCATTCTCAATGTTTAACAACCACCATGATAGTTAAATAATTTACTCCTTTGTAGTAGGGAAAAATTGGCTTTACGCAAAAACTGTAACCATAGATCTATCCACCAAGCCATATATGCATGTAGTATAGCTTTACTCTTTCAGTTTTCTCTATGTCTTACTTTGCCAGCATATTCCATGTGCTGACCCGTTTTTGAGCTGCAACGTTCATGTTGCAGACTTTTCAGACGATGAGTAAGATGCTTTAGGATCGTGGTTCTATACTCAATGATGCCGTTGGAGTTGATTGACTCACTTATCTTCCAAGCCTTCCGCTATTATCGTTATTAGATGGCCTTAAGCCACATCCATTGTAATAAGTTTCTCTTTGGAGACATTTCGATGTATTAAGTGTGTGATTGCTACTCTGTTATAAATCCTTCAAGTACTGTGTGTGTCAGCATTACTGATCCAGGGATGACACTGATGCACAAAGATCGGACTGTTTGAGGTCTAGTCGCTACAAGATGCTATCGAGAGCACTGCCGATCAGAGGAAACGACCACTAAGCAAAGACCATAGATCACTACTCTCTCTTCTCATTCTAACTCCTCATCTCTTCTATTCTTCTAGGATGGAGGATGCAAGGAACAAGTTCATGCAACCGGATGAAGATACACCCTTTGGACGACACCTGAAGGAAGTAACCAAGTACTTGAAGATCGGAGTACCAAGCTTCACCGGAACCTACAACGCCACCTTACCTAAAGAGGAGCGCTGGATGATTCAAGTTCAAGTTCCAGGAAGGACGTTCATGCCAGTCATTGAGCCTATAGAGTTTTCCATTGATGCACCAACCTGGAGTTTAGGGAAGAGCATGGTAGCTCACATCATCATGGGACGCATTGGAGAAGTTTATCACCAGGAGCTTAAGGATACTACCTACCAGATTTGTGGGCGCCGTGATGAGCAATGGAAGATGGTCAACACCAGGAAAGACAGATCAGTTGCAGCTTTCATCCAGGAGTTAAACCAGCACATTCGACGCCAGGAGAACCAGATGAGTGCAGGCATGATGGATCTGAAGAAAGCCATGATCAAGATCACGGAACTGGAGGAAGAACTCAAGACTACACGTGATGGATATGAGGAGGAAATATCAACTCTAGTCGAGAAGAATGATGATCTGAAGAAGAAGCTAAGAGTGTTCATGGGATTTCCAGCAACTGGAGAAGACGAAGATCGCACTTGTCCCGAGAATTACATCATCATCGACGATACCGACTCGGACCCGGATGATAGTGATGATGACTACATTGATGAAGCTGGAGGAGATATCATGGAGTCTTCATCGGAGCAGTTTTTTCTAGTAGACCACCATAAAGTAGTAGAATTTCCCTCCATGTATCTATTATAGTCTGAGCACTTTGTAACGATAGATAGACCGTTGTATGCCCTTCCTTGTTTGAATGAAGTGTTCTGATTGCAATTTGCCTCATGTGCATATGGGTAGTGTTTTTGCCTCTAGACCTCATTCTATTATGTATTCTCGTCTTTTCTAAACCCTCAGATGCCTCCGAGACATGACAACGGATTCGCTTTCCCACCGGAGTTCACCCAGTTGATCTAGCAGCAGAAACATTGATTGCGCCAGTAAGTCGATTCTGCTTACTACCCCAGAAGGGAAAAGGATAAGGTATGTATCAAGGCATGAGCCGAGGAGGATGCACGTAAATTCCTTATCAGGAGTTGTGCAGGAGGAAGTACTAGTAGTGAAGGATTTTCCGGATGTATTTCCAGAGGAGTTGCCAGGTGTCGGTGTCAAAACCGGTGGATCTCGGGTAGGGGGTCCTGAACTGTGTGTCTAGGAGGATGGTAACAGGAGACAAGGGACACGATGTTTTTACCCAGGTTCGGGCCCTCTCGATGGAGGTAATACCCTACTCCTGCTTGATTAATATTGATGATATGGGTAGTACAAGAGTAGATCTACCACGAGATCAAGGAGGCTAAACCCTAGAAGTTAGCCTATGGTATGATTGTTGTTCTTCATACGGACTAAAACCCTCTGGTTTATATAGACACCGGATAGGTTAGGGTTACACAGAGTCGGTTACAATGGTGGGAGATCTACATATCCGTATCGCCAAGCTTGCCTTCCACGCCAAGGAAAGTCCCATCCGGACAAGGGACGAAGTCTTCAATCTTGTATCTTCATAGTCTTGGAGTCCGGCCAAAGATGATAGTTCGGCTATCCGGACACCCCCTAGTCCAGGACTCCCTCAGTAGCCCCTGAACCAGGCTTCAATGACGACGAGTCCGGCGCGCATATTGTCTTCGGCATTGCAAGGCGGGTTCCTCCTCCGAATACTTCATAGAAGATTTTGAACACCAGGATAGTGTCCGGCTCTACAAAACATGTTCCACATACCACCGTAGAGAGAATAATTCTTGCACAGATCTGCTGACGTATTCCGCGGCGTGACATCACACCACGACCAAGCCTTTATACGAATCGTTTTTTACTATTCCACCTTAGCGCGTTTAGTGAGGCGGTTTCCTTGGCACGTCTTTATCAAAGCGTAGATCGCGCCCCCTTATTCCGGGATTCTCATCAAATACGGACGTGGGTAACCCAACCGTGCCCGTTGGCACGCCTCCTCTACCGAAGGCGAGTCCTAATCTACCACGGGGAGGGCTCTTGGTATTCAACCTCTTTATAATGAGACCAAGGCCCTCTTCTTTTTACACCCTCCATCGAGTTCGCCTCGCGCTTCGAGTTCTAACACCCAAAGCTTCAGATTTAGGCGCCGGACCTTCGACGATGTCGGCTCCGACCAACACGGCCGATGGATGTCTTCTTCCGTCACGAAGAAGATGTGCAAAAGCTGCGAGATGCGGTATCTAACGGCGAGATTTCGCATAGGCTGCCTGCTCCAGGCAGGTCATTCCCACTCCCGAGCCCGGCGAGAGCGTGGTGTTCGTGTCACACTTCCTTCGGGGTTTAGGCTTCCCGACAGATCCTTTTGTGCGGGGGCTCATGTTTTAATATGGGCTGGATTTCCATGACTTGAATCCGGAGTCCATCCTCCATATCTCGTCATTCATTGTCGTATGTGAGGCCTTCCTCCATATTACCCCTCACTTCGGATTATGGCTCAAGACCTTCAAGGTGGAGCCGAAGATGATCGAGGGGCAACAAGCAGAGTGCGGAGGGGCGGTCATAAGTAAGTGTGCTAATGCTCCGTGGCCCGAGGGCTCTTTTCAAGAGGAGCTTGGTTTGTGGCAACGGGAGTGGTTTTATATTACCGCTCCCAGGGGCACCAAATGGGTGGCGCTTCTCGCCTTCCGCTCAGGTCCACCACAGCGGCTGGCGTCATGGGTCAACAAGGGGCTCGACTGGGGGCCGTCCAAGGACGTTCCTCTGTTGCAGGGCCGTATTCGAGACCTCCGAGAAAGAGAGATCAATCTGGTCGCAGTGGCGCAGGTCATGTTGATTCGGCGCCTTCTGCCCTGCAAACGTCGCCCCCTCCGTCTGTGGGAATTTAATCCGGAGAGACCACGAGCTCTCCAACATTTTATGGGTACGACGCCCGTGGAGATGTACAAACTATTCTTCGGATGACAAGAGAAGTGTCCGGACCTGACTGAGGACGCAGGACTAAGCTGCAATTGCCCAGATACTCAAGTAAGTAGTCCTGTACCCGGACAGGCCGTCCGTTCATTTATCGTAAACTTGCCCTTAAAGGAGTTGTTTCTTGAACAGGAGTGGATAGCGAAGGCAAAGTTGATAAGGTGTCCGGCTCCCCTCCCAGAGACGACGCCGGATCCCATGCTGACCAAGATGTTGGAGGTTGCGCCTTTTAATGAAAGCGAAGGGGGGAGCAGGGAAGCAACTGCCTCCTCGAAGGAGGCCTTTGAGGAAGGAGGGATCAAAAGTCCCACCCTCCAAGGAGAGAAGAGGACCGCTTCGGAAGATCTAGAGGTCAAGGCCTCGAAGAGGGGAAAGAAATCTTCGTTAGAGAGTCCGGCGCTGGGAAGTACCCCAGCCGCACTGTTTCCCCAAGGGGATCAGCCCTCTAGCGAGCCGTAAGTAAAAAGAAGAGGTCTTGTAAATAAGGAACATCCCTGTATTTATTTATAAATATAACCGAAATTGTACCTTGTAGTTCAGATCTCAGCCCTTCTCAGCAGAGCTCGTCTTCGGGGGATCTTCTTTCGTAGATGATGGAGAGCGAAACGCCTCCACCTGTCGCACCCTCATGCGAGGCGGGCGATCCTAAGGTGTCGTCGCGGAGGTTCCCCCAAGTCCGGCGGGGCAGGAAGGTCCGGCGCCAACTGGCGTGCGGTCGGAGGAGCTGAAGGATCTGCTCGGGCAAGCGGCTATCTCAGAAGATCACCGTGCTCTAATGGGTACGGTGATTGAAAGAATTGCATCCGATGAGAGCGGATTGCATGAAGCTGCCGTAAGTTCTATCGACGGGTTTGAGGTGCATAAAAATGATGTATCTTCGACAGCTTATGCATATAGAATGCGCCTGTATAGATAGTAGCCCCGAGACTCGGTAAGTTGTCAAAATTGACAGCGTCGAGGATCATAATCTCGATTATAACATATCGCCGCTCCTAAATAGGTGGCGGGCGTCCGTGGCCAGCCGGATGATGAATATGCCGAACCAAAGCGGCAACTTGACGAGGCGGATGCGGACATCGCGTTGGTCAATAAACGGTTTGACGAGTCACAAGGTATGCGACTTCTACGTGGACACCTGGTAAGGGAGCTTGACTCCCATGCCTTACTACTTGTATGCTTAATGCAGGTGGTGCCGCTGCTGTGGAGGAGCTACGGGCGGAACTCGCCCGAGCTAAAGAGCAAGCCATAAATAGTAATGCGGCCGATTTAAGGGCGGCCGAAGAGCTAAAAGCCGAGCGGGCTGCTCACTGCCGAAGCAAAGAGGAAATGGCCGATATGGCCAGAAAGTTGAAGAATACTACCGACCGCTGCGATGTCCTTGAAAAAGAACGTCAAGCGGAGCAAGAGGGCCTGAAAAAGGCCACCGCCGAATCCAAGGATGCCCGTTCCGCTTTGAGAGCTGCCAAGGAGGAGCTTAGTCAGGCCGGGGCTATTGCGGCTGGAAAACCGTTTCTGCTGTGGAGGAAATATACGGATCCGAAGTATGCTCTGTTGGAAAAGTTGTGGAGTTCAGAGGATGCTTATCTGGACTTAGCGGCGAGCGCTGCGGACGCGATTGAGCACTTCCGAGGCCAGAAGGGGCACAGAAGGGAAGAGCTATATTGGTCGCAATTCCATTTTCCGGAGCATCCTCTTCCGTTGACCGATCGGTTGGCCGAATGGGCCGAGCTGAATCGATTATCCGGACTTGCCATGAAGCATGTCATGACTCATTTGTGGCCAGGCGGACCCCGGCCGAAGAGCTATTTTGGTTTAGTGCAGCAGTTCCTTGGTGCGGTACCGCGTATCGACGCAATGAAGCGGTCGGCGTGTATTGAGGAGCGCGGATGGCTCGCCCGTGTCAAGACATTGGGAGGAGATGAAGGCCACCGATGTTGCATCCCAAGATTGGAAGAAGCAGTACCTACCGAGCACTATTTTGAGGAAGTCTGCAGGCGCTTCGTTTAATAGAGACGCAGATGCTCGAAGGATATTATGTTTAAATGACATGTATGATTTGTGAAAACAATGTTTCAATATAATATAAGAGCTTTTTATACTTGTGCGATCAAGTAGTAAACTACTCCTTGTGCGGCCGTTTATGTATATGTATATATAACCTGAAAGATGGCAGTCCTTGGCTTCAGCCCCCACGCACATAGTGCAGGGGTGTTTGCAAAGAAGGCGCTTTTTCACACTTAACCCAACGTCTTGGTCCTATTAAGGAGGTGATAGCGTAGCAAACTAGGCAACCGGACTATAATGCTTTATCACTTTCACTTAGCCATAGGAGTTCGAGGGTGGGGCTACTATATAGCCCACGGGGCACCACACTCTCTGAATTGAGTGCGTATGTGCTCGACGAAAAACGGTCCTTCGTTAATGCGGAGGAATTCTAAACATTCCGGTGAGTCATCGAGTGGTTGACCAGTCTCTCGCTATATCATGACAGTTAGTTTTGGGCTTTCTCTATTGAGGTGCTCGCCCGGCCGAACCGGGGCACAATCGCATCGTTCTCCTGGTGCGCGTTAGCCGATAGAAGCGGAGCGTAAGGCAGCAAAACACGGAGCCGAGCAAACCCAACATTTGACCAAAGACATGATTGAGCTGATGCATATAAGGCCTAACTCGAGGCGCGAACACTCCCTAAGGTATTCGGTCTTTATAAAAGCGGGCAGAATAATGCCCTAAGCCCCTCGTGTCCAGGTACGTGCAAAAATTCTGGTGCGGCCAATGCCAAAATGCCAGCCTCCTCCTCGGTTATAGTAAGAAACTGGGGGATGTATATCAACAAGAGACTGTAAAAAAGGTTTACGCAGGGTCTTAATCTGAAAAGAATCCTTGCAACGGGTCCCTACTGCACGTCTGCGCCTGTGTCTCCATTGTGCCGTATCCTGGACGGGTGTAGCACGTTGTTCATCTGTAATAGAGAGGAACTTAGTTTAAAAGAAAAAAAAGATCATGCGAAAAATGTACTTTATATTAAATAAACGGAGTACGATTCGAAGAAGTGACTAAAATTGAGCTTTATTGTCTCTTGTTGTACATGCGTGCAGCCCCTTGTAAGGGGGCATGCTGCTAGTAGGCGCCCGACTCGTCTAGCCGTGTCCGGGGTTTGAATGACCTATTCAGGTTCTTTGATTAGCGGAGCCGGATAGGTGTGGGGCTGTCAAGGCAGTCTCATGTTCTTCCGTGCTCGAGTAACACTTAATACTCCCTTTTAATGAGATGATGCCGCGTGGACCTGGCATTTTAAGTGTAAGAGATGCGTAATGCGGTATTGCGTTAAAGCGGCGAAAGCTTCACATGAAGAGTGCTTGATAGCTCCTGTCGAATGGGGCGATGTGGAAGGTTAACTTTTCGCGGCGGAAGTTGTCGGGTGAGCCGAACACAACTTCTAATAGAAGGGAGCCCGTACAATGGGCATACGGGCCTGGCATTACCCCTTTGAAGGAGGTGTTGCTATGGCGAATTTTGGTTGGGTCTATCTCCATGCTGCGGATTGTGTCCTGATATATCAGGTTTATGTCACTGCCGCCATCCATGAGGACTTGTGTAAATTGGAATCCGTCAATTATAGGATCCAATATCAAGGCAGTCCATCCTGCGTTTCGGATACTTTCGGAATAGTCCTGATGGTCGAAGGTGATTGGTTTTGACAACCAGTGTTGGTACTCCGCTAGGGTAGTTTGTGCGGCGCGCATTTTAGTGGGCGCCCTCTGTTTTTCCCTTTGATCATGTGAAGTGAGTTTACTGTTTTAACCTCTTGTGGGAAATTCTTTTGTTTTCTGGGGCTCTGCTTGTGGTGCTCGTCATCATCTTCACTTGGTGTGTCGAGCCCCTTGTGTTCGGCGTTGAGTCTGCCGGACTGTTTGAAGACCCAACAATCTCTGTGGGTATGGTTTGCAGGCCTCCCGGGAGTACTGTGGATTTGACATATCTTGTCCAAGATTTTGTTTAAGTTGGATAGCTCATCGCTATTGTCCAAGGGGCAGTTTTTTATTGTTCTGCCGTGAGCTTTTGAATCCGGCGTTGACTGCCGCGCTCTTTGGACCGTTCCCCTTAATACGGCGATGGTCCTTGTTGCGTCGTGGTTTCCCATTTCCATCCCTGACTTCGGATGTACTTGGGTCGCTTGTGCTGCATCTTGCTAGCCAGCTATCCTCTCCCGCGCAAAAGCGGGTCATGAGGCTTGTTAATGCGGCCATGGTTCTCGGCTTCTCTTGGCCGAGGTGTCTGGCGAGCCATTAGTCTCGGACGTTGTGTATGAAAGCTGCTAAGGCTTCGGCGTCCGGACAGTCGACTATTTGGTTCTTTTTGGTGAGGAACCTGTTCCAGAATTTGGGCTAACTCTCGGGTTGTTGAGTTAGATGACTTAAATCGCTCGCATCCGGAGGACGGACATAAGTCCCTTGAAAATTTGCGAAAAGCATCCTCGAGCTCTTCCCAACTTCAATGGTATTTTCAGGAGGCCTTTGAGCCAATGCCGGTCTGGCCCTTTGAGCTTGAGGGGTAAGTATTTTATGGTGTGGAGATCATCTCCTCTATCCATGTGTATGTGGAGGATATAATCCTCAATCCAGACTCCAGGGTCTGTTGTTCCGTCGTATGCCTCTATGTTCACGGGTTTGAATCCGCTGGAATTCGTGATCCAGCACCTCATCGGTGAAACATAGGGGTGTGCGGCGCCCCTATATTTGGGTGTGCCGTGATGTTCGGATATTTGGCGTGTTGCATTGCTTTGAAGAGCTTGCTTTCTCGGCCCATAGATGGACCTAACTGGGCCATCCTTTTGATGTGAATCCTTATGCGGATCGCGTATCGGCTTGTGTGTGGCGCCATTTGCCGCTCTCTTTTTGCCGTGGGGTCGTCCATCTGACCGGGTGGCCTTCTTACTTTTTGATTGTGGGGGCTCTATGGCCTCCTCATCAAATACAGGCAGTAGCTTCTCTTCGGGTAGCTCTTTGTTCGGCGAATGTCGCCGTATTTGTCTGCGGTGTTGAATACTTTGCTCCATCTGATTCGAGTGCATCTTCCGCTGTTTTGAGCTTCCGCTTACGCTTTTTCAGGCTACCTTGATGCGACGAGCCTTTGTGGAGGTTATTCTGCTCCAACAATTTGTCGGCGTGAGATCGTCCGGACCGTTATCTTATTTGGGACGGGTTGTTTATCCATGTTGTCTTGTTAGACGATTGCTCGATAGCATGTTCATCGTCCACCGGTTCACCCTGCTCTATGGCTGGGTCTTTGTTGAGCGGGACTTGGTTCGCGTTTACGTTGCCGTTTGACTGCCGAGGGATTTATCCTTCGTGGCGCCCGTTGTTCCTCGTCTTCATTTCCTTTAGGTGTATCCACCATGTATACATCATGGGATGAGGTGGTTGTCCAGCATCCTATAGGCGCTGGTTCATGGTTGTCTCCTACATCGTCGTCCATACCGTCGATGTCTTGAGTCGAAATCGAGCACGCGTGTAAGCTTTCGGCGATGGTTCTGAAAGTGGGTGGTGGGTGGGCGTTGAATTTCTTCGTCGTACGCATCCCAAGCTTCCTTACCGTAGTCCGGCCATGGCTCTCCGGATAAAGAGAGAGACTTTAGTGAATTCAGGATGTCGCCAAAGGGCGAGTCTTTGAAAAGATTTCTTGGCGATGAACTCCATGACCGGCGCCCGATCGGATTCGATTGGCAGGGGCGCGGAGGGTTCGGAGCCCGGAGAGGAGTCCGGCACCTGGGAGTCACGGTCTTCGCAAAGGACAGGGATTGTGTTCAGCTTAATCGCCGTAGATATTTCAGCCCCCGAGGTGGTGTCCAACCAACCATCCTCGATCGGCGAGATCGGCTCGGAATCAATGTTCGGAGCGGACACTAGTGCGGCCTCCAGGACACTGTTCGGCGCCAGAGTTAGATCATGCCCATCGAGATAGTGCGGCGCGCTTGGCTGTGGCACGAATCCGTCAAAGATCAAGTCCCCGCTTGAGATCGGCTCCGAATCAATGTTCCAGATGTATTTCCAGAGGAGTTGCCAGGTGTCGGTGTCAAAACCGGCGGATCTCGGGTAGGGGGTCCTGAACTGTGCGTCTAGGCGGATGGTAACAGGAGACAAGGGACACGATGTTTTTACCCAGGTTCGGGCCCTCTCGATGGAGGTAATACCCTACTCCTGCTTGATTAATATTGATGATATGGGTAGTACAAGAGTAGATCTACCACGAGATCAAGGAGGCTAAACCCTAGAAGCTAGCCTATGGTATGATTGTTGTTCATCCTACGGACTAAAACCCTCTGGTTTATATAGACACCAGATAGGTTAGGGTTACACAGAGTCGGTTACAATGGTAGGAGATCTACATATCCGTATCGCCAAGCTTGCCTTCCACGCCAAGGAAAGTCCCATCCGGACACGGGACGAAGTCTTCAATCTTGTATATTCATAGTCTTGGAGTCCAGCCAAAGATGATAGTTCGGCTATCCGGACACCCCCTAGTCCAGGACTCCCTCACCAGGCATGCCACCAGACAAAGACATTGAGTTTTTGATCGAGTTTTTGCCAGGCACAGGGCCAATATCCAAGAGACCATACAGGATGCCCGCAAAAGATTTGGAGGAGATTAAAAGTCAGATTAAGGAGTTACTGGATAAAGGATACATTCGCCCAAGTTCTTCACCTTGGGGATCACCAGTACTTCTAGTGGAGAAGAAGGACGGATCGTTAAGGATGGTTGTTGATTATCAAGGATTAAATGCGGTAACCATCAAGAATAAGTACCCACTACCAATGATCAATGATCTGTTTGACCGACTACAAGGAGCAAAGGTGTTTTCGAAGATCGATTTGCGATCAGGATACCATCAGTTGAAGATTCGAGAATAGGATATACCCAAGACAGCTTTTACCACTAGGTATGGGCTGTACGAGTATACCGTTATGTCATTCGGTCTGACTATCGCACCTGCATATTTCATGAACATGATGAACAAAGTATTTATGGGGTTTCTGGATAAGTTCGTCGTGGTGTTCATTGATGACATCTTGGTCTACTCGAAGAACGAAGAGGAGCATAAGGATCACTTGCGTTTGGTATTGGAGAAGCTCAGAGAACACCAGTTATATGCCAAGTTTAGCAAATTTGAGTTCTGGTTGAAGGAAGTTGGATTCCTCGGACATGTTATATCCGGAGAGGATATAGCAGTAGACCCCACCAAGGTTGTCACCGTGACTAATTGGGAAGCACCAACGACAGTTGGGGACATCAGAAGTTTTCTTGGACTGGCAGGATACTACCGGAGATTCATTGAGAATTTTTCAAGGATTGCAAAGCCCATGACGGAGTTGTTGAAGAAGGATACCAAGTTCAATTGGACTGAGGAATGTGAGGTCAGTTTCCAGGAATTGAAGAAACATCTATTACCTCACCAGTGCTGATTCTACCAGATCAGACTAAGGATTATGAGGTGTATTGCGATGCTTCACGTCGAGGACTTGGAGCAGTACTTATGCAGGAAGAAAGAGTTGTTTCGTATGCGTCACGACAGCTTAAACCTCATGAGTTGAATTATGCCACACATGATTTGGAGTTAGCAGCCGTAGTGCATGCATTGAAGACATGGAGACATTTTCTTATCGGAAATCATTGTGAGGTGAACACGGATCACAAGAGTTTGAAGTACATCTTCACGCAAAAAGATTTAAACCTCAGGCAAAGGAGATGGTTGGAACTCATCAAGGATTATGATATGAGATTGCAGTATCACCCCGGAAAGGCTAACGTAGTAGCTGACGCATTGAGCCGTAAGAGCCATGTTAATACACTCATGACCGCAGGACTGCCAAAGGAGTTAGCCGAGGACTTCTGCGAGCTATGTTTGGAGATAGTTCCGAGAGGCTATGTAGCAACATTGGAAATTCAGTCGACTTTGATGGATAAGATCAGAGAAGCTCAAAAGACAGATAAGGAGATTGCAGAGATAAAGGAGAGGTTGAACAAGGGAAAAGCCAAGGGATTTGTGAGGATGAGCATGATACCCTCTGGTTTGAGGACCGCGTTTATGTACCCAATGACCCTGAGATCAGGAAGTTGATTTTGCAAGAGGCCCATGATTCGCCGTATTCAATTCACCCAGGGAATACCAAGATGTACTTGGATTTGAAGGAGATTTTCTGGTGGACCGGAATGAAGAAGGACATTGCCGAGTATGTAGCAGTTTGTGATGTATGTCAGAGGGTAAAGGCAGAGCATCAGAAGCCAGCAGGATTGTTGCAACCATTGCCGATACCCGAATGGAAGTGGGATAAGCTAGGCATGGATTTTATTACGGGATTGCCCAAGACTCGTTCAGGCTATGACTCGATTTGGGTGGTAGTCGATCGTTTGACGAAGGTAGCTCATTTCATCTCAGTGAAGACTACTTACACCAGTGCCAAATTGGCCAAGATTTACATGACCAGGATCGTATGTCTGCATGGAGTTCCAAGGAGCATTGTATCAGATAGAGGAACCCAATTCACCTCAAAGTTCTGGAATCAGTTGCACGAAACCTTGGGAATCAGGCTAGAGTTCAGTACCGCTTTTCATCCGCAGACAGATGGACAGACCGAAAGAGTCAATCAGATTTTAGAAGACATGCTGAGAGCTTGTGCGCTAGATTATGGATCTAGTTGGGATGACAATTTGCCGTATGCAGAGTTCTCTTACAACATCAGTTATCAATCCAGTTTGAAGATGGCCCCTTTCGAAGCCTTATAAGGAAGGAGGTGCAGCACCCCGTTGTCTTGGGACGAAGTTGGAGACCGTCAGTTGTTTGGACCAGATTTGATCAAGGAGTCTGAATGGAAGGTGAAGTTGATTCGCGACAGGCTCAAGGTAGCCCAGTCCAGGCAGAAAAGCTATGCTGATGCAAAATGCAAGGAGAGAGTTTACGAAGTTGGGGATAGAGTTTACCTTCGGGTATCTCCACTTCGAGGAGTTAAGTGTTTTGGTGTTAAAGGAAAGTTAGCGCCGCGTTTTGTGGGACCATACAAAGTTTTGGAACGTATGGGAGAGGTTGCATACAAGTTGGAATTACCTGAGGGAATGTCAGGAGTTCACGACGTGTTCCACGTCTCCCAGTTGAAGAGGTGCCACGCAGAGATGGCTGATATACCACTAAGAGATACCGTGCCGCTAGAGGCGATTCAGTTTGACAGTGATTTGACCTATGAGGAGAAACCAGTCAAGATTCTTGAGTATGCCAGCCGAGTCACCCGCAGCAAAGTTATCAAGTTTTGCAAAGTTCAGTGGAGCCACCACACCGAGGATGAAGCCACCTGGGAGCGAGAGGAGGATTTGTTGAAAGACCACCCTCACATATTCTCTAGCCAACCCGAATCTCGAGGGCGAGATTCATCTTCAGGGGGGTAGGTTTGTAACATCCAAAATTTTCAATTTGGAATGTTATACTAATAGATCATCATTGCATATCATATTTAATGCATTTTGCTTCGGTCCTAGAAATTCTACGCAACTCAAGGACCCACAGAGAGAGTTGGGGATTTCGATATTTTCATATTTGAGTTTTCTCAAATTTGGAAGTAGGATCATTTGATTTTATTTATTTTATCTTCAATTATTTCAATTATATAAATATGAGAGAGGGAATAAAGTGACTTTCCCAAAATAAAGAAATATTGAGGATTTAATAAAAAATCAAATAAGATTTTACTTTGGATTTTCTGGCTATTTTATTTGAATTTAGGAAAAATGCGTGTTTTCCAAAAGTTGCATTTAGGCCCAAATAAATGTCCATCTAAACCGGCTTGATTTTAGAAGCCGGGGAAAATTTATTTCGGGATTTTTGGAGTCCATTTAGTATTTCTTTCGTTTGTTTTTCTGCGCGATATTTAAAAAAAACTGGAACCGACTACGGGCCGTAACCGGCCAGGACTCCGCCTGGCCGGGTCTTTATATAGCGTGCCCCGGGCCTCGCCCCAGCCCAAACCGCCGCCGCCAGCCCAACCCACCGCTGCCGCCCAAACCCTAACCCTAGCGCTGCTCGCCGCTTAGCGTCGCCGCCGCCGCCGCCGCCGCCATTGCCGCCGTCGCCGCCGACCATGCCGCCGCCACCGCGGGACCATTGTTGTCGCCGCACTCGCCGGAGCTGCCGCCATCACGACCCGCACCCGAGGTTGACCTCGCCGCCGCTTATTTTTTTTCGATAAAACCGTTTGGTTTTTTAGATTCCGTTTTTTCGTTAGATCGGTTTTCTTCGGTTTGGATTAATTAGTGAGCGCTCACTGCTCGCTCATTTTTAACGAACGCGTTCATCGTTTAGATCCAGATAACGAACGTTCGTTCGTTAACCTGTTCGTCGTTTTTCTTTTTCTCGGATTTATTCCGTGAATTTTCTGATCGCGATTTCTGATCCGATTTTTGTTTTAGTATAACTTTTCGCTCGTTTATCGGAATCAGGCAATTCAAGCGCCTAGAGTTTCGTCTCGAAACTCTCTTCCCGAATAATCTACTCAAACCAGCTTTTGCTTCTGTAAAATTTGACTTAGGTCCAGATTAGTAAATGAAGCTTGTTTCTTTCGCCGTTTGAGTTTTGTTTCTTCGTTCGACTTGATTCTTTTTGCAAACCGGAGTTCTTAAGTTGAACTTTCTGGTTAGACCTCTTATTTGAGTTTTACCCGTGCATTAGATGAGTACTTATTGTATGCTTGTTTGTTTGTTTGCTTGCGATAGAGTACCCGGACTGCGCCGCTTGCTACTTCGAATCCCTAGGTTACACGGAACATCAGCAAGGCAAGTAACACTTTGATCATACCTCTTTACTACCCAGTTTTTCTACATTAGATCAATCCTCAAACATTGCATGATTAGGATCTAATTCAATTGTGGGGTTTGGGAAGTAGATTGAGGTAGTACCTATTACCTGTTTTATTATCAAACCCTTGGGAGTTACTTCTACGTTTGCTTATTTTGCCATGCTATGCAAGTGGACGTGGATTGGGTGAGTGATTTTCCATGACAGATGTGAGATTGTTAATTAATGGTTTATTTAAGGTGGAAACATTAATACACATCTGGGTGGATTGAGGTACCTGGTTATTCCAGGATTGCCTGTTTTTTTATGGACCGCCACCCAGGCTCAAAGGGATCATAAGATTATTCATGCTAGAAACTTCTGTGTGCAGCCACATGCTATTATGGTCTCTAGCATAGCTGATTAAGTCGTGCGGACTCTTACAGTGGTAGACTAGCAGATGTAGGGGAAAGTAGGTGTATCGGTCTACCCATCGTAAGGTGCTAGCGCTTCTGAAAGACTATGTCTCGGTCATTCGTTTCTCAAACATCATGTAGTGCGAGAAAACCAACGGAGGAGATCGAGTCATGTGGGGAAAAGTGTGCAACCTCTGCAGAGTGTATAAACTAATCATGATTAGCCGTGTCCCTGGTTATGGACATCTTGAGTATCTAGTACTTGGATTTTCGTGTGAATCTCATCATGTTACTTTAATTAATATTGTTGGATTTGTTTAATGATGATGCTTAATTGGGATTGAGGATGCTGTCAACCATTCTCAATGTTTAACAACCACCATGATAGTTAAATAATTTATTCCTTTGTAATAGGGAAAAATTGGCTTTATGCAAAAACTGTAACCATAGAGCTATCCACCAAGCCATATATGCATGTAGTATAGCTTTACTCTTTCAGTTTTCTCTATGTGTTACTTGCCGCATATTCCATGTGTCTTTGACCGTTTTCGGCTGCAACGCTCATGTTGTCGACTTTTTAGACGCATTTAGTAAGATGCTTTAGGATCGTGGTTCTATACTCAGTGATGTCGTTGGAGTTGATGGACTCACTTATCTTCCAAGCCTTCCGCTGTTATCGTTATTAGATGGCCTTAAGCCACATCCATTGTAATAAGTTTCTCTTTGGAGACATTCGATGTAATAAGTGTGTCATTGCTACTCTGTTATAAATCCTTCAAGTACTGTGGGTGTCAGCATTACTGATCTAGGGATGACACTGATGCACAGAGATCGGATTGTTTGAGGTCTTGTCGCTACAGGGCAAAATCACACTTGACGTGGTATTCGGCACGCCGGATAATTATCGGTCCGAAGAAATCACTTTCCAAGTGGCCCCTTTCAGCAGCGGATACCACGCCCTGTTGGGGCGTGATGCTTTTACACGCTTCCAAGCTATACCTCATTACGGGTATATGAAGCTCAAAATGCCCGGTCCAAACGGTATAATCACTCTCGTCAGTGATCCGGACATAGCACTCCGCGCTGAAAACAAAACTGCATCCTTTGCCCTTGAGGCGTTATCCGAAGCCTTCGCGACCGAAGAGTTAACTGCACTGCGCTCCACGGTGGACAAGGACGATGTGATACTCAACAACCGCCCAAAATCCACCTCCTTCAAACTAGCAGAAGTAATAGTCAAATTCCAGGTCCGCCCAACGGACCCCAAGAAGACAGCATCTATCGGAGCACAACTGAACCCAAGAGTTGACGCCGCACTACGAGAATTACTGCGCGAAAACTGGGACATATTTGCCTGGCACCCTTCGGATATGCCAGGGATCCCGCGCAAGCTAGCCAAACATAGCCTCAATATATTAAAGGGATTTAAACCGTTCAAGCAAACACCGCGGCGCTTTTCCAAGCCCAAGCGACAAGCCATGGGGGAGGAGCTGGCAAAACTTATCGAAGCTGGATTCATTAGAGAAATAAAACATCCGAACTGGCTGGCAAACTTGGTGATGGTACCAAAGAAGGACAAATCCTGGCGCCTGTGTGTCGATTTCAAAGACCTCAACAAGGATTGCCCTAAGGATCCCTTCCCCCTCCCCTGCATTGATCAAATCATTGACGCCACCGCAGGACACGATTCACTGTGTTTCCTCGATGCATATTCCGGATACCATCAAATCAAAACGAAGGAGTCCAATCAAGCTGCACCAACATTTATCACCCCATATTGGCCATTCTGCTTCAACGCTATGCCCTTCGGGCTCAAGAACGCCGACGCCACATACCAACGTATGATTCAAACCTGCCTGGAGAAGCAGATCGGCAAGACAGTAGAAGCTTACGTAGATGACGTTGTCATCAAAACTAGGCACGTCAAAACACTAATAGACGACTTACGTCATACATTCGACAACCTCCATGCATATGACACTAAACTCAACCCAGAGAAGTGCGTCTTCGGCGTCCCCACGGGAAAACTACTGGGCATCATCGTCTCCAATAGAAGGATAGAAGCAAACCCAGCCAAAATACGAGCCTTGTCATAGTTAGCCATGCCAACCGACCTCAAAAAAGTCCAAAAACTAGCTGGTTGCATGGCGCGTTAAGCTGCTTTATCTCCAGATTAGGAGAAAAGGCACTGCCACTCTATCGCCTCTTACGGCGCACCGATAACTTCGAATGGACAGACGCAGCGACTGTCGGACTGGAGGAAACAAAGGCCCTCCTAGCAAGCAACCCAATCCTTGCCGGACCAAACGCTGGCGAACCCATGTTGCTGTACATATCGGCAACACATCAGGTGGTGATCGTCGTGCTCATCATCGAACGAGAACAGGACGGACACAAATTCCCACTTCAGAAACCAGTATACTACGTATCTACTGTCCTCACACCATGCAAAGCCCGGTACCCCCATTATCAAAAGATAGCATACGCAGCCATGCAGTAGCCATGGTTTCTACTTGAATATGTAATAAAAGTTTGCCCGTTAACTGTCTGTTGTTTCCTGCTGCTGTCGTTGTTTCGGTTATGCCCATGTATTCATGTTCACCTTCATGCTATGTTCTGATGCATTATCTTGTACTACTCGCTGGTATTAATGGCACATGTTATGCTTGGTAGTTGTGGTACATGTTGGTAGTAGTGGTGTTCATTCTGATGCATGTTTACCATCTGTTACCCAGTATCGTTGCTATGCATGTTCCTTTGCATCTACCCGGTTACATGTTTACTTGGTAGTATTCTTGTTATGTTCTTGCATGGTATTTATTGATGATGCTAGTAGTCATGCTATGCTCATGTGTAATGTTATGCTTATGTTTGTCGGTATACCATGTTCATTTGGTTAAATGCTTCATTGTGGATATGCTCGATGATTATGTTGCACCTCCATGCTTATGTTGGTATCATGCTCATGCATTATAGTTGGATCATGTTATTTTAATATGGCTCATCTCATTGCATTCAAGTTTAACCGGATAAGAATGAACTTGAACAATTGTTGGCTGAGTCATGGTGCCACCAAATCGAGTTGACCAGTGCAGCCACATTTTCCTTTTCGGGAAAGGCCTTAATGCGATCTATTGTCATGGCTCTCGCCGGTGCCTCCAACGAGGGAAGGTTATGGGCGCACGCTACCCTAGACAGGTAGGCAGACATAAACCTTGTGTGCATGTTGTTGTTGTAAGGATCCTTGTCCTCATTTGGGACCGTTTATGTATTGCCATGACGGTGGCCATTGGATGTCACGAGTTGACATCAGGGCCACCCAGGACTTAGCCCAAAGGGGATTTTGTCGGAGTGGCTAGGAGGGTGTGATGGCAATAGATCGGTTTTGTTGGAATACCGTTGGTCCACTCGAATGGGAGTTCGAGGCCATGGGTTCCCTGGTGTGGGTACAATATACTAACCTTTGCAGAGTGTGTGTGTTTAAATCTATCGATAGCCACACCCGCGGATATGAGCCCAGTTCATAGTCGGTCACACTATGAGCCAACTATGATAATAGTTTGATTAATAATAACCCTGCTTTGATGTTGAGAAAGAGATTGGTTGTGATCAAGAGAGGACTACAGAGGTATTGGGGATACCAAAGTTGGTTGATCTTTATGTGATCGCGAGATGATCACGGAGGCATGATGGATACCGAGGTTGGTAAGTGCATGTGTGAGATGGTTACGAGGTAACTTCAGAATAAGAGTAAGATGGTGCATGATATGGTTTACATGTTGCATGTAGTATCATCATGTTCATATGCTCATCCCATGCTAATGTTATTCTAGCCGTATCATGTACAGTTTGTGCATGCCAGGTATCATGTTCATGATTGTTTTAACCTGCTAATGCCATGTTGTTGTTTGTCTTGACTGCTTTTGGTTTATTGTGAGCTTGCAAGTACATTCAATGTACTGACCTGGCATGTCACGCCAGTTTGTAGGTCGTGCCTTATTTTCTTGCTTGTTTGGTGTGGTTCCTGTGTTCGCGAGCTAGGATAAATGTTCCAGCCACAGTCCCTATGGATTGGAGTCCATCACCGTCGTTCGCTGTTCTGCTGCCTCGAGTTGTTATGCTGATTGCATAGAGAAACTGTGGTTGGCGTAGCGTCGCCGTGCCGGTGCTACTCATTGTAATATCGGAGACCTTGTATCCGTATTCGTGTTGTAATACAGAGCTGATTTGTTCTATGATAAGCAGTGTCGTATTCCAGGAGACTTCACCTTGATCTCTGGGCTGAAATACGGGGCATTCTGGTTTCTCTGAGCCGGGGTGCCATGCTACCTCTTGAGCTTGCGTTGGTTTTTCACTTGAAGAGGAAAGGGTGATGCAGCAAAGTAGAGTAAGTATTTCCCTCTGTTTTGAGAACCAAGGTATCAATCCAGTCGGAGACAACGCACAAGCCACAGAATACCTAGACAAACAAACACCAACTTGCACCCAACATGATAAAGGGGTTGTCAATCCCTTCACAGTTATTTGCAAATTGAGATCTGATATAGATGGATAAACGGTAAAGTAATATTTTTGGTATTTTTCGTTTATGGTATGGAAAGTAAAAGATTGCAGAGGAAATAGGAAACTAAAATTGTAGATCGGAAACTTATATGATGGAAAGTAGACCCGGGGGCAATAGGTTTCACTAGAGGCTTCTCTCAAGATAGAAAATATTACGCTGGTGAACAAATTACTGCTAAGCAATTGATAGAAAACCGCAAAGTTATGATGATATCTAAGGTAATGATCATGAATATAGGCATCATGTTCGTGTCAAGTAGACCGACTCCTGCCTGCATCTACTACTATTACTCCACACATCGACCGCTATCCAGCATGCATCTAGAGTATTAAGTTCATAAGAACAGTGTAACGCATTAAGAAAGATGACATGATGTAGAGGAATTAACTCAACCAATATGATGAAAACCCCATATTTTTATCCCCGATGGCAACAATACAATACGTGTCAGTTCCCATTCTGTCACTAGGATCGAGCACAGCAAGATTGAACCCAAAGCTAAGCACTTCTCCCATTGCAAGAAAAACCAATCTAGTTGGCCAAACCAAATCGATAGTTCGAAGAGACTTGCAAATATATCAAACCATGCATATAAGAATTCAGAGGATAATCAAATAATATTCATAGATAAGCTGATCATAAATCCACAATTCATCGGATATCGGCAAACAGACCGCAAAAGAGTATTACATCGAATAGATCTCCAAGAACATCGAGGAAAACTTTGTACTGAGAATCAAAGAGAGAGAAAAAGCCATCTAGCTAGTAGCTATGGACCCGTAGGTCTATGGTAAACTACTCATGCTTCATCGGAGGGCAATGGTGTTGATGTAGAAGCCCTCCGTTATAGAATCCCCCTCCGGCAGGACGCCGGAAAAGGCCCCTAGATGGGATCTCACGGGTACAGGAGGTTGCAGCGATGGAAAAGTGGTTTCGTGGCTCCCCCCGAAGGTTTTTGGGATATTTGAGAATATATAGGCGGAAGAAATAGGTCGGTGGAGTCACGAGGGGCCCATGCGGGTGGGGGCGCGCCCTATCCCGCTCGGCGCACCTCCCGACCTTGTGGCTGCCTCGTGGCTTTCCTGACGTGCACTCCAAGCCCTCTGGATGTCTTCTGGCCCAAGAAAAATCATCGCGAAAGTTTCATTCCATTTGGACTCCGCTTAGTATTCCTTTTCTGCGAAACTCTAAAACAAGGAGAAAACAGGAACTGGCACTGGGCTCTAGGTTAATAGGTTAGTCCCAAATCACACATAAAATAGCATATTAATGCATATTAAACATCCAAAACAGATAATATAACAGCATGGAACAATAAAAAATTATAGATACGTTGGAGACGTATCAAGCATCCCTGTCAGATTTCGAGTTCCATAGACCCTTGAGAGGTTAAACTCTGGGGTGCGTGCAAAAAGCTCGTCCTCCCTAGTCTGCCTGCTCGCCAATATCACAGCCTAGCTCGATGAACTAAAAGGAAAGGGGACATGGCAATTCACCCATGTTCAGGCCACCTTGCGGTGTAAAACCCTACTCCTACTTTGTGGTGGATTGGCCTTGAGGGGCTGAGGATGAACTAGTACAGTGGCGAATAACCTCAGGAGGTGTGTTCTTGGGCTGGTGGGTGTGAGGTTGGGGTCCGAATGGTTTGTCCTCTTCTATGTTGGTGGCTAGGTCCTATTTATAGTGGCCTTGGTCCTCTTCCCAAATGAAGGAGGGAAGGGATCCCACAACAGCCAAATTCGAAGGGAGACAACTAGTACATCCTATCATGAAAAAAACTAGTCTTCGCCTGCAAAACCTCTGGTCGTGACACCGCGGTGGGCTCGGCGATGACCTCCGTCCTGCCATCCTGGCGGTCTTGGTCTCGTTGCACGGGAATGGAAACCTTTGGTTGGTTCCTCGGGACTCCGCGCCTGCGCTTGCCTCTTTAGCACCTAAGAGAAAACTGCTATACTACGCCCGCTGGCGCCCGCCCCGCCTTGGTGTTCATGGCTCACGTCATCCGAACCTCGTGAGGTGAGCCTTGAATAGGAATCTCCGCTCCTCAGGAGCCAGCCTGGGGAGGCCACTCCTGCTGGAGGTCTTTGTGCCGTCTGCCTCGCGAGACTTGCCCCCTCGTGAGGGTCTTGAGTTGTTGATGCTGAAGGTTGGGCCATACCAGGCCATCGATGGAGCCATGCCGTGGGCCGCAGGTAGGCAAGTCTATGTACCCCTGTTCCCAGAACACCGGCAGTAGCCCCCGGGCCCAAGGCGTGCTCAGACTTGGCTTCAAGGCGAAGCCAAAGGGCAAGTGTGGGGCGCCGCGGGACCTAACCACCTGCGGCCTTGGTCAACGTGTGGCTCGTGATGGGACGTCGGCGTCTCCACTAACCCACACGTCCTCGGCAACTTTCCCCGGCTGACAAAAAGGCTGGCGCCTGCCGCTGAGCCTTCTTTGCCCTCCTTTCGTCTTGCTCCAGATCCCTTTCTCCCTCTGCTCCGTGCGCCTCCATATCTGCTGAATGCTTTCCACGAGCTTGCCACCGATCGCCACCGACAAGGCAAAGTCATTGGCCTCTGTTCGCTCGGCTTCCTGGTTCTACCCGGCCTTGAGCGCTTCCTCCATTGCCGAGGAGAAGCACATCGCCGCCGTGCCGACGGGGAGAAGATAGCCACCACCATGCCTGTCTTCAATGAGCAGGGGCTCGTGCTGCTGGAGCTTTCCCTACGCGTGGAATCCCCGTTGCCGATGTCCTCCGGTGGTCATTCTGAGGAGAAGGAGGACGAGGGAGACTCGGAGGTGATCTTGGAGGGGGCGGGGGAGACCTCTACCCCATGGAAGAGCGAACTCCTCTGTGGCCTTTCTGATGATTACGACACCGGCGAGCACCCAATCAGGGAGCGCTCTACCGGGGTCGGCACGAGGTCTGGGAGCACCCAACTGAAGAGGCTGGGGCGGGGGACCCCGAAGAAGGACATGTCGGCGTTGCTTCCCCGGGGCAACGCCTCCATCCTGCCGTCGACCGCCGCTGCCGCAGATCCGGCCGCCGCATGCTTGTCCGCTCTCGAGAGCGCGACGCAGCTTATGCCCAAGAAGCGTGTGGGCACCACGCTCCTGAGGAGGATGAGCGAGTACGTCACCACGGACCAGTAACTGCATCATCTTGTCTTTGCTTCCTGCTCTTGACGTAGTGCTCTGACATTTTCCTCTCTACGGCTAGGCCGATGCCGCCGGCGAAGAGGAAGAAGGAGGAGTCGAAGGCTCCTAAGGCTCTAGTGCAGAAGTACAAGGCTACCTCGCGTCCTCCTACCGCAGAGTTGCCCTCAAGAGGCTCGTGGGCCCAGCCTCAGGAGAAGACTGCCGCTGCGGCCGTGCCGACTCCGGAGATGCTTGCCTTCAGCGCGCCCGCTAATGACCCGATGGCTCCGGAGCCCCCACCCATCCTTGCTGCTGCTGCTTCACCAGTCTTGATGCCATCACCGTCTCCTCCTGCATCCGCCACGCCAGTGGGCCATAGCTCTTCTACCGCGCCCGATGCTCTGCAGCAGGCCTTCTCCATGCTGGACTGGCTGCGTGATGATCTTCGGGGCCCCAACCGGCGTAGGGCGTCGGGGTGCCTGGAGCTGGTCTCGGGGTGGCTCCAAGTGGCACCCGCCCGTGATGCCGCACTGAAGGACATAGAGACTGCCGAGGAGCACTGCCGCAAAGCAGATGCCAAGCTGAGCAGGCCACTTGCACTTGCCACCTCGAGAAGCGGGAGGAGAAGTTGAATGCCCGGGAGGCTATGCTCACCGACAGCGACGCTGAGCTGAAGCAGGTGGCCCGAGAACTCTCCACGGAGCGCAGCCGCCTAGAGAAGTTGAAGGAGGAGGTGGATGCGGCCCAAGCATCCGACGCTAAGCTTGTCTCCGACAAGAAAGCTCAACTAGAGGCCAGGGAGTAACTCCTTGCTGAGGCTGAGGAGGCGGCCACCGCGGGGCATGCCGCCTTTGACTACCTTGAGCTAAGGTCCCGCAAGGCACTACAGGATCTCTACAGGAGCGGGTACAAGGAGTCGCTGGTGACTCTAGAGGAAGGCTCCGCCGGGCTGCTTCTCAAGCTCGTCACGGTGCTCAAGGGCATCATCATCAGAGTGGGCCCCATGGTGGAGGGAGAAGCCGCGCCCTTTCGACCATGGCCGCGACGTGCATCTTCAGCCCACTCCATCTTCAGGACCCCAGCTTCAACTTTGCTGCCCTTCTCGAGCCCGTGGACCCTGAGCTCCAAGACGTTGTTGCCGAGGCCGTGAAGGATCAGGTGGAGGCCCTGCTCCTTGTCGTTGACCCCGTGCCTACGGCTAACGGCAAGGACAGCGGTGACGTCTTCGGTGACGGGGCTCCCCAAGTGGGCCACGGTGGCATCCAAGGCTGAAGGAGATGGCGGCGCTTTCCCCTTGTTTTATTCTTGCAATATTTATCATACCTCGTGGAGGCATAAGAACTTATGCTTGGAACTTTAAGAGACAGTATGGTTTGTAATAATTTGCTAGGGGTCTGCGATTTCCTTTCCATTTGCTTTAGTGTTCTGCTTCGGCAGGGCCCGGACCAGCGCATACCTCAGCCGTAGTTGTGTCATCCAGGTCGCCAGGCCAAGACCAAAAGGTGAGGGGCTACATGACCAGTTAGGCTCCTGAGTCACGATGCTCAGGAGTCCCCCTTGACGTGCGAACAACCCTCGGGATGGAGACGCGAGAGTAGGTCTTAGCATTCTGCTTCGGCAGTGCCCGGTCGAGGCGTGTACCTCAACCGCCGTTGGGGCGTCCGGATCACCAGGACGAGAACAAGGGGTGAGGGGCTACGTGACCAGTTAGGCCCCTGGGTCGCGATGCCCAGGGGTCGCCACTTACGTGCGAACAAAAACCCCCATACCATTCCTCGTTGCGATCTTGGTCGGGAGGGATGCACGAAGACCCGGTCCGAGGGACCTAGCAAGATGGTGTACGCCAGGCGTGAACTGAGTGTAGCACCCGTGCCCAGCCCCCTCGCGCTACTCTCCTGAGGGGAAAGCAGTGCGGTGAGGCTGAGCACCAAGTCTTGCTGTCGTTGCACCACCTGGCAGCTTTCCTCTTCATGCGTCGGTGCCCTGCTCAGCGGGTCGCGAGGCCCCGCGGCCCGGGGGCGACTTCTTGACGGCGAGGTGGAGGAGGCGCACCATGGGCCACGTCGCCCATGAGGGGCGGTGGTGGAGGCACTGAGCGGGACGATGCAGGAGAATCCCCGGTGGCACTAACAAGCTCGGCGATGAGGTCCAGCCAGTCTTCCTAGAGGTCGTCGACGGGACGATAGCGCAGGAGCTCGCACGCCATGATAAACACAGCCTGCGCGTTCGCCGGCCCGCGACGAGTATGAGACGACAAACCAGCCGGAGTCAGCAACAGGGTGGCGGTGCGCCCATCTTGGTGCACAGAAGGGTGCAGCGAGGAATCTTGTTGCTCATGCCCCGCGAGGCTGGTCATGGCGTTCGCCACTAGAGACGGGGGACGGCGAGGGAAGCCATCACCTGCTGGCGCTGCCTCAGCGACGCGGGTGGTGAGGGCGGCCGATGCTCAGCACGAGCTCGACGAGCGTTATCCATGGAAGCGGTGGAGCGGTGGTGGGTCGACCAGCGGAAGAGAGGCTCCGATGCACGCCAACCTCGCACGCCAAATGTCAGATTTTGGGTTCCGCAGACCCTTGAGAGGATCGAATTCTGGAGTGCGTGTGAAGAACTCGTCCTCCCAAGTCTTCCTACTCGCCAATATCACAGCCTAGGTCAACGAACTGAAAGGAAAGGGGACACAACTATTTTCCCAGATTCGGGCCACCTTGCGGTGTAAAACCCAACTACTGCTTTGTGGTGGACTGGCCTCGAGGGGCTGAGGATGAACTAGTACAGTGGCGAACAACCTCAAGAGGTGTGTTCTTGGGCTAGTGGGTGTGAGGTTGGTCCAAATGGTCCATCCTCTTCTATGGTGGTGGCTAGGTCCTAATTTATAGTGGCCTTTGTCCCCTTCCCAAATGAAGGCGGGAAGGGATCCCACAACGGCCAAATTCGAAGGGAGACAACTAGTACATCCTATCCTGACAAAAGTAGTCTTCGCCTGCAAAGCCTCTAGTCGTGACGCCGCGGTGGGCTCAGCGATGACCTCCGTCCTGCCGTCCTCGCGGTCTTGGTCTCGTTGCACGGGAATGGAATCCTTTGGCTGGTTCCTCGGGACTCTACGCCTGCGCTTGCCTCTTTACCACCAAAGACGAAACTGCTGCACTGCGCCCGCTGGCGCCCGCCTGGCCTTGGTCGTCATGGCTCACGTCATCCAAACGTCGCGAGGTGAGGCTTGCATAGGAATCTCCGCTCCTCAGGAGCCAGCCTGGGGAGGCCGCTCCTACTGGAGGTCTTGGTGTTGTCCGCCTCTCGAGGGTTGGCCCCTCGCGTGGATCTTGAGTTGTTGATGCTGAAGTTGGGCTGTACCAGGCCGTCATTGGAGCCACGCTGTGGGCTGCAGGAAGGCAAGTCTGGGTACCCCCGTTCCCAGAATGCCAACAATCCCCAAGCTTAATTCGTCCTCGTCCTCGAGTAGGTAAATGATAAAAACAGAATTTTTGATGTGGAATGCTACCTAACATATTTATTCATGTAATTATCTTTATTGTGGCATGAAAGTTTAGATCCGTATGATTCAAAACAAAAGTTTAATATTGACATAAAACAATAAGACTTCAAGCATACTAACACATTAGTTATGTCTTCTCAAAATATCATGGCCATAGAAAGCTTATCCCCACAAAATCATATAGTCTGTCTATGCTCCATCTTCATCACACAAAATATTTAAATCATGCACAACCCCAATGACAAGCCAAGAAATTGTTTCATACTTTTAACGTTCTCAAACTTTTTCAACTTTCACGCAATACATGAGCATGAGCCATGGACATAGCACTATAGGTGGTATAGACGGTGGTTGTGGAGAAAACAAAAACAAGGAGATAGTCTCACATCAACTAGATGTATCAACGGGCTATGGCGATGCCCATCAATAGATATCAATGTGAGTGAGTAGGGATTTCCATGCAACGGATGCACTAGAGTTATAAGTTTATGAAAGCTCAGAGAGAAAGTAAGTGGGTCTGCATCCAACTAGCCATCTCACGAAGACCTAGGGAAATTTGAGGAAGCCCATCATTGGAATACACAAGCCAAGTTCTATAATTAAAATTCCCACTAGTATATGAAAGTGATATCCTAGGAGACTCTCCATCATGAAGATCATGGTGCTACTTTGAAGCACAAGTGTGGTAAAAGGATAGTAACATTGCCCCTTCTCTCTTTTCTCTCATTTTCATTATTTGGGCCTTCTCTCATGTTTTTGCGTCTTTTTTTCGTCTGGAGTCTCATCCCGACTTGTGGGGAATCATAGTCTACATCATCCTTTCCTCACATGGGACAATGCTCTAATAAGGAAGATCATCACATTTTTATTTACTTACAACTCAAGATTTACAACTCGATACTTAGAACAAAATATGATTCTATATGAATGCCTCCGGCGATGTACCGGGATGTGCAATGAATCAAGAGTGACATCTACGAAAGGATTATGAATGGTGGCTATTCCACAAATACGATGTCAACTACATGATCATGCAAAGCAATATGACAATGATGGAGCGTGTCATAATAAATGGAACGATGGAAAGTTGCATGGTAATATATCTCGGAATGGCTATGGAAATGCCATAATAGGTAAGTATGGTGACTATTTTGAGGAATGTATATGGTGGTTTTATGGTACTGTGAAAGTTGCGCAGTACTAGAGAGGCTAGCAATGGCGGAAAGGTGAAAGTGCGTATAATCCATGGGCTCGACATTAGTCATAAAAACTCACATACTTACTGCAAAAAAATATTAGTCATCAAAAGAAAGGAGTATGCACATTCTCCTAGGGGGATATGTTGGTAGGAAAAGACCGCCACTCATAAGGAAGACAATCATGTAAGTGCATCTAGTGCGACCCCTAGTTGGTTTTTGAGTATTGACGACAAACTTGGTTGAGTGACTAATGTGTTTGTGAAAATTGCAGGATAACACAGGTAGTAGTCCCTTAGTGATTCGGTTTCCTACCAGAGATGACCCCTAAAAATGTGTGAAGACATTGAAGACAATGGTGGTTCGTGAAGACATTCATGATGAAGATTATGGCATGTGAAGACATTCACTTGAAGACTATGGAGTGCGAAGACATAGTCGTTGCGTAGTTTCCTTTTCTTCTTTATTGAGCCTTAGGAACCACCGCACTGTTAAGTGGGGTCCATGTGAACAAAGTCAGAGTGACTAATGTGATACTCAACCAAAATCCTATGTCTTTGAGCAGAAAAAGAGAAAACCTTATCCAGAGCTAGATGAGTTAGCTTTAATTTTAGCTCAAGTCAAGCTGCCGCGTGTGTATGAGACACGTGTCAGTTCCTTAGTGACCCAGGGTCATTTATGACATAATACTTGGGTTGCCTCCTAGCTATAAATAGCCCACCACCTACACCATAAATTGGTGGCTGCTCAGAGTTAGTACACGGATTTTGTAATTTGAGAGCAACCCACCTCCGAAGCCTTTGAAAGAGAGATCCTTGCGAGGACAAAGCCCAAAACACCCAGAGCGAAGGAGTGTTAGGCATCACTGAAGTCTTTCTGTCCGCGTGATATGAAGACTTGTTACACTTGAGGACTGTGAATCCTCCAGCCAGTTAGGCATCGCATTCTCAGCATCCAACGCCATTGTGGATTGCCGGTGAACGAAATCTGTGAAGGTTTGGAAGTCTACCTTGAAGACTTACCAGAGTGATTGGGCGAGGACTGGGTGTTCTTAGATCAAGGGGAATAAGGTGAAGACATGGTCTTCTGAGTTCAATCTCAGCATCCCTAACTAGACGTACAGTTGTCACAGCAACTGGAACTGGTCTACCAAATCCTTGTCTTTGCCAAGCAACTTGTTCTATCCCCCGCTTCCCTTTACTTTACTGTTTGTCTTCGTTAAGTCATTGATTGCCTGTCTGGTCTAATTGACTTCACTGTGTGAAGACTATTACATGTTTGGCTTCATTCTGTCTTCCATTCTGATCCATTCTACCTAGCTGCTGATAGTCTTCATACTTTCACTGTATTGCATACTTGACTATGGCTTGTTTAGTGTAGTCTATCTTCCGCTGCATTTCAATAGGTTCATTTCATCTGTTTGTCTTCAAAGATCTCATGTTTTGAAGACATTCATAAAAATCTCCTATTCACCCCCTCTAGTTGATAACTAGCACTTTCAATTAGTATCAAAGCAAGGTGCTCCCTTGTGCTATGTTATTCGGTTTATCCACCTGGAGTTTTAGCTATGTTGACTGCAGGGGTAATTCAAGGTGTCCGCTGCGTGCCCATTCTTCGATGGCACTGATTACCCCTACTGGAAGAATAAGATGTGCATGCATCTTGAAGACATTGACGTCGACCTCTTGTATGTCATCAAGACAGGCGTTCCCAAGGTCGGTGAAGGTATCACCGTTGCTGATGTCAAGAGGTTCACTCAATTGGACTCGGCCGCCAAAAACATCACCTGTGGTCATCTGACCAAAGGACAATATGGTCGTGTGAGTGCACTGGAAACTGCAAAGCTAGTCTAGGACTGGCAGTCCAAGGTCAATGAAGGCGTCTCTACTCAGAGAGACTCAAGGATTTATGTTCTTCACAATCTCTTCAACCGCTTCAAGCGAAACGACAATGAGAATGTCCAGCTCACATTTGATCGCCTCACTGATATCACAAAGAGCTTCACGCTCCTGGCACCACTGAGATCACCAAGCCCGAAATCATGAAGAAGCTCCTGAGATCACATGACAACTCATTTGACACCCTGGCCCTGATAATACAAGAACGTCCCGACTTCAAAGATCTTGATCCATCTGACATACTTGAGAAGCTCAACACACATGAGTTCCAGCTATCTGAGAAGAGAGACATCTATGGTCCCAACTATGAACGAACCCGTGCTTTGAAGGAAAAAGTTGTTTCCTCGTGTGAAGAAGAATCTGGCTGCAGTTCTGAGGATCCTGAAGACATTAGCAACGAGCTAGCTATGCTCGTAAAGAATTTCTCCAAAAAGAATCGCTTCGGAAAGTCGTCAACATCCAGCTCAAGAAATGATGAGGCTTCCACTCGTGACCACAAGAAGAGAACATGCCACAAATGCAAGAAGCCAGGCCACTACATCTCTGAGTGTCCTCAGTGGGACAAGGAATCTAAGAAGAAGAAGAAGAGCAGGGAATATGATTTTGACGACAAGAAGAAGAAGAATTTTTAAAGTCTTCATCGAAGTATTCGTCTCACAAGAAGAGCTCATCCAGCAAGGCTCGTGCGTTGTTTGGCAAGGAGATAGATTCACAGGAGGAGTCTGCTTCTGAGGAGGCAGAGGTGGAGTCTGATTTAGCCGTGGCAAGCCTAGCTCTAGCTTCGGCATTCGTCGCCAAGTCCATCTTCAACACTGAAGACAATGGTCACATCGCCAACGCTTAAGTCGATGATGAGGACGACTCTGCTCCGACCTACTGCTTCATGGCATGAAGTGCCAAGGTAAACTCATGCAATGCTTACTTTCAAACATAAAGTGAAGATCACTCTGAATGTGAATCCAAACCTAGCTACAAGACTCTTGCTAAAATTACAACTAAACAACAAACTGCTATGGAACATATTCAAAAGTTGATAGATGTCAGTACAACAAACCCTGGGTCTGTTGCCCAGACTGTGCACAGGCACAAGAGAAAGATTGAAGCACCAGCACAAGTGAGAGATCAAAGGATCAAGAGATTCGAAGAACCAACACGCAGCTCAGAGAGATTAAGGCCAAGCTAGAGCAGCAGGGTATCGCCAAGAGAAGGCCTCCTTTCCTGAGCAGGCGAGCCCGGCAAGGGGCGAGGCCACCCCGAGAAGCAAGCGCCCGAGGCACGCCAGGGCTCGCGGAGGCAAAACCACCTCACCAACCAATCCAGCATGACCCACATCGTCGATCAATGCGGTGTCAAGCCGCAAGGTGATTAAGTGGCAGCCATTCGCCACATGGATACCATGTCCTATAGAAGAAACCCACAGATGACACCCGTCCTGCGACGTGTCAAGAGAACAGGCGCGGTGCTAGCAAGATAGCCTGGCAAGCCTTGCCGGGCAACTAGTGATGTGACACTAGGCGACACATTTAATGCGCCCTGTCAGCCCGTAGAGTTAGGTATGATAGCACTGTTTGCTATCATATCAGTGCATAATGACTACTTTGCCATTGTGGTGACTCCTTGATCTATAAAAGGAGGCCCATGGCACCCGTAGAAAGGGTTGGAAATTTGATGAACGCAGACCCCCATACGAGCGTAGTCGCTACTGCCCTAAGGCAGCCCTTGCCGGGCAACTGTACTATGCTTGACCACCTCCATTCTACCATCAATCCACCAAAGCAGGAGCAGGGTTTTTTGCCTCGCGGCCGCCCGCACCTGGGTAAATTGCTTGTGTGCTCTCTGTCATGCTACCGTACGCTGGTATGCTCTTTGTGCGACATGACGTCCCCCTGCCGAACAAGCAAGGGGCCTCCCAGTCCCATAGGTCGCAGCAGATATCCCGCAACATCTTTGGCGCGCTAGGTAGGGGGATCGCTTGCGCGAACCTGAAAGCGTGCGCAGAGCGTCATCTTCATCACCATCCTCGTCTTCGACGACACCATTGACCATGGCGCCCAAGAAGAAGTCCAGTACTTCGGCCCATCCATCTACCTCGAAGGCTCCACTGCTCGCGGCCTCTAATGCCGCGGGGGATGCAGAGGCAAGCGAGGACGTGAACTCTGCTGGGGACGTCGTTGGACGTGAACGCTGCTCGCGGCCTCTAATGCCGCACCCTCCTCCCACCGATGGGCACAGCCGCAGCAACGGCGCTTGGTCCAGGGTAAGCCATCGTCCCACGGCCGTCTCCACCATGGGAGCGACCGCGGCGCATGCGCCTCCTCCGGATGAGCCAACTAGACAGTTGTGCTCGATGGAGCCGCTGACCCTCGAGCACCACTGACGCGCAACCCCGCTCCCCAGATGGTCGTCCCATAGCAGCATGGGTGCGGCACCACCGCCACCGCCGCCGCTGGCACCATCAGGAGCTAGGCGATGGTGCGGTCGACATCATCAACATCTATGCCAAGCACAGCCAGGGAGGCTATGGCGCGAGCTCAGCTACTACTGAGGTTTCCGACAATAGCAGAGCAGATGGATGCATGACGTGCTACCATCCAAAGCCTGCTCAGTTTCTCCAAAGCTGGGGGTTCACGACAAGCTTGCCCGCCACGACCTCCCCAAGCGACAGCAACCGCCGTACTGTTGGCCGAACAGAGGGGCCGTCCCCATGGAGCCGGTGCGGGCGCAGCAGAAACAAGACCCCGACGATGTCTCGATGGCCTCTTTTGATTCTCGAGCGCATCCAGACCAACAACGAGCGCCGGAGGATAGGCGGCGGGGGGACGCACGTGTCGTCGTAGATCGACGCCGTGACGACCTCCGCCAAACCAACCGGTCAGATGGCCTTAACATTTACGAGCCTGCGCTCGGTGTTTACGGATGCCTACCTTTCGAGGTCGTCTACCTTGCCTTTACACGAGAACCACGGCAAGTTCGTTGGCCGTCCGTTCGCACGTTCAAGCTAGAGATACTTGAGAAGTATGATGGGAGGCTGAACTCGGCATAGTTCCTGAGTATCTACACCATCGCTGTTTAGGCTGTTTGGGGAAGAGATGAGAAGGTGTTCGCCAACTACATCCCTTTGGCCCTCAAGTCCAACGTGAGGTCTTGGTTGATGCACCTGCCAAAGAACTCCATTTCGTCATGGGTAGACATGTGCCACGAGTTCATCGGTGCCTTCATGGGTGGCCACCTAGAGCCCGGCAGGCCCATAGACCTGCAACTTCTTCAACAGAAGGAAGGAGAAACTCTCCGTAAGTATTTCAGAGATTCAGGAAAGTTTATAGAAATATTCCAAATATCCATCCGGCAGTCGTTATAGCAGCTTTCCAGTCCAATGCGCGCAATCGTCGCATTCGTTCCAAGATGAACGTGTGGTTGCCCATGACTGTGAAGAAGCTATACACATTGGTGGATAAGTGTGCTCGGATGGAGGAAGGAAGGAAGTTTCCCTGAGAGGAAGAAGTGGGACCAATTTCATTAGGGTTAGGGCATAACATAATCTCGGTGACACCGATCACATGAACTCGGCGAGACCGATTTCTGTAATAGGCAAACAGAGATTTGGTTAGGCAAACTCAGTGGGACCAATCACTCATTTCGGTGAGACCGAAACATTATGAAGAGGAAACAAAGAGTTTGCATTGCGAACTAGGTGGGACCGATCACTCATCTCGGTTATACCGAAACATTACAAAGGGAAACAGAGAGTTTGCAACCCCTATCGGTGAGACCGAACTGATTAGGGTTTCTGGTAGTGGCTATGTCAAATGAACTTGGTGGCGCCGGATATATCAAATTGGTGGGGCCGAGTTTGACTTTTGGTTTGGGACATATGTGGAATTGAGAAAGTGGTTGAGGGATTTTGGAACATATCACTAAGCATTTTGAGCAAGCAAGCCATTAAGCAACACCTCATCCCCTTTTAATATTATTGGCTTTTCCTATGGACTCAATGTGATCGTGGATCACCAAAATGAAAATGTAGAGTCTTGAGCTTGAGCCAATATGTGTCCTTAGCATTTTGAGGGGTCCACATTCCTAGTCCATGCCATGCCAATCATTGAACTTTCTGAAATGATCGTCTTGAAAGAGTATTAGTTTAATGAGCTATATGTTGTTAAGAATTACCAAAACCACCCAGGGGTTAGTTGCACTTTCAATCTCCCTCTTTTTGGAAATTGATGACAACATATAGATCAAAGCTTCGACAAATGATAATAAGAATGAAATAAATCGTCGCTTTAAGAAGTATGTGATAAGCAAGAGCTCCCCCTAAATTTGTGCATTATTTAAAATTTACTTTTGAATGCAAATGCACAATCGATTAGGATCATGGGTTACTCTTCCATGTCACATACATCTTGGTGGAGCACTCAAAATGATAGTAAATAAAATATGCACTCATCACCAAGGCAAAGTGAATGGTCATAGAAGAGAGATAAATAATATCATCATTCAAGCACAAGCATTTAAGTAGGATATAATCAAACACATGACCATACAAGTGTCTCACACACATAAACATAGAGTATCATCCAAGCAAGCAAACAAATAAGTACCAAACAAGTAGCAAAAGAGATAGAAAAAAGAAGCAAGCTCTATCTCTCTCTCTCTCTCTCTCTCTCTCTCTCAGCCTATGATCTATACACTTTCTCCCCCTTTGGTAAAAATTTACCAAAAAGCTTGAAAATGCATAGTGCTATGCGCCTCTCTAGGCTCGATCTTCGGGAGGTGGCGTGGAGAGGGCTCCAAGGACAAATGCACCTGTTGAGGTTGTTGGAGCTGGTGGAGTTGCAACCGGAAGAGATACTGAAGCTGTGGCTGCAGGTGCTGACGTAGTAGCTCTTGTGTCTGTCACATGCACTACTGTAGATCTCTGTGCCCTAGGCACTCTCTAAAAAGCATCAGGGGTAGCTTTCGTTGTCCTCTCTTCAGCTTCTTCCAGGAGCTGCTCAACAGTTGTCTGCATCTCTGTCATCTTCAAGTCTAGATCATAGAACTTTGTTTCAATGATCCTCTCAAGACTCTCTTGATTCTGAGTCAGGGTGGCCAATCCTTTCTCAGTACTCAAGGTGGCTTGAATAAGATATCCAAGTTGATCTTGCTTTGACTTGAGGAAAACTTGTGAAGCCTCTTCAGCACTTAGCATCTTGGCTGCCTTCTCAGCTTTTGCTTTCTCCCTCTTCTTTTGAGCATCTACTAAAGTGAGATCTTCAGCATCCATGAAAATTGTGTTGTTCTCAAAGTCAGGCCTCAAGGGAAGGTGTTCTTTATCCAACAAGTATGTGCATGTGCACATCTTGGAGTTGATGAGCATCTGGATGTGTGGAGCATACCCACATGATCTCTTTTGGTCAGAAGATGTCCTCTTGATTGTCTCAACAATCAAACTCATCACTTTGAACTTCTGGGTCACATCAAACAACTGAAGCAAATTGATGGAGTGGCCTCTGATCATCCTGTGATCTCCTGATTTGGGCAACAAGGTGTGCCTCAAGATGGTGTTAATAGTGGCCAGTCCAGACAACAGATAATACACAAAGCCTAGCTTATGACTCTCCAAGGCTTTGTCAGGAATCTCCTTGTACATGTTGGCCATGGAGTTGTGATCTTTCTTTCTCTTGGCATAGACATCTATGTCATCCTCAAGCTCTGCAGGGGCATTGATCAGCTTGGACCACTCAGCAACTATTGATTGGTACCTTGTACCTTCAGACATCCATACAATCCTTCCATCTGGATAGAAATGAGGTGTAGAATAGAATTAAATAATGATCTCATCATTCCAGTTGGTCAGTTTCTAACCCACAAAAGTGTCTAATCCATTGAGTCTGAAACTTTCATGCACTCCTGGGAAGTGGTCTTCATTGTTGTCGATGTATTTCCAGTCTACCCACTTCATGTCACACACTATGGGCTTCTTATCCAAAAGAATTGTCTCATAGAAGTCCTGCTTCTCCTTGGTGTGAAATCTATAGTCCACAGCAGTCCTACTCCTCACAACACAAGGATCTGATTGTCTCGACAATCTGAGACCTGCGTCCTCAGCCACTAGATGATTGCCATCATGGTCCGGGATCTTTGGCTTTAGCTTCCTGAGCACTTGGGCTTCGTCATCTTCTTCTTCTATTTCAGGCATAGGGACCTTGTTCTTCTCGGCGGCTGGTATGTTTCTTGTGCTCCTCTTTGGTGCAGTCTTGGGGTCTGGAGCAGTAGCTTCGGGGGCAGTCTTGGGATTTGAAGGAGCAGCCCCAGACTTGATGGCATCCCCCATCAGCTTTTGAGCTTTAGGTGCTAGTGCAACATCCTCTTCTTCCTCGTCAGAGGAGTGCCTCTCAAATTCAGCCATGGGATAAATTTTCTTGCACCATCTCCCTCTCTTTCTTTCCTTCTTTTTCTTGCCCTCACCAGCAGCCCCTCCAACAGTTGATTTGGAGGTTTCAAGAGTTGAGGCTATGGCTTTAGACATGGGCACTCTCTTTGCAGGTGCCTTCTTATTCATACCTGGCTTTGGAGAGGCAGCTGTGCCAAATTCCTTCTTGACAACCTTCTTCTTGGAGCTGACCTCCTCCTCAGCAGCCACATAATCTTCATATTCAGAATCAAAATTTCTCTTTCTCCTCTGCCTAGTAGCAGCCTTAGGTAGGTTGCTAGGAGTACTTCTGCTGCCTTCATCATAACTGCCAGAGGGGCCAGTGCCCTGACTCAGATTTACCTGCTCCTCAGACTTGTTCTGGCTATCACTCTAATCTGACATGTCTGACACTGCAAACTGAGAGCTGGCCCTGTGAATAGATATAGATGAGATAGAGTGGATGAGCATCACAAAGTGCAGAGATTTTGCAAAACAAATGAGTCAAAAACTTAGTTTTAGTTTTCCACAGAAAGCATTTCGGAGCTACCGATTTGTTAAACTCGGTGACACCGAAGCAACTTTGGTGTCTAAACTAGTGGAATTGGTCAGACCGAGACACAGTTTGGTGACTCCGAGATTTCTAGGGTTTCACTGAGAGTTGAACTGGGTCACACCGATTTGCAAGTTTCGGTCAGACGGAAAGATACAAGTGCAATGGCCTAAGCCAAATCATTGAGACCGATTTCCACAACTCGGTCGGTCCGAGATGAGTTAACGGAAACCTAACCCTAAATTTTCGTATCAAAACGAATCTAAAGGAAGTTTTTGCTAGATAGGATGATTTCATACATGGTAAAAATCATGGCATTTACTTTATGCTAAGAATCTGAGGTAAAGATTGCACAAAAGGATTGAACTCATACCCTAACTTGTCGATGAGCTTGCTATGGCGGCAATAGTGGTGAAGACTTCCATTGAAGGCATGGAGACCAGAGGCAGGAGGTCGCTGGCGATGAGAGGATGATCCGGAGACCCGAGTCGGCAGAGCAGGATACGCGCAGGCAAAAAGTTTTTGGAGAAATTTCCAAAATTTGACCCGTCGGTATATATATTCTGATCCTGTCGGTGTGACCGAGTGGAACAACTTGGTGACACCGAGATGCAAAATCACAAGCGGTTACTGCTACTCGGTGTGACCGAATGGTTCTATTCGGTTGCACCAAGATTGAAAACCTAGATCAACTCAGTGAACTCGGTATGACCGGAAAGGATGAATCGGTCAGACCGAAATGCACACAGAGGTTTTGGAAGTTTAAGTCTATGACGAATCAGTGACTCCGAGTGCTCCTCACTCAGAGGGTTCGAATCTGACTTGATCAAACTTTGTGATGTAGCATGAATAGAGTCTGAGATGAGAAAAGCATAGATAGCTAGAGGAGGTTCTTAGGCATTCTTGTCCATTCATTTAGCAAAAGAAGAAGAGCCAAACAATCAAAGCAACAAATGGATGTCCTCGAATGAGAAAAATATCTAAACAACATGCTCACACAATAAAATGGCAAATGAAATATGTGGCAAAGCTTGCACAAACACTCTAGCATCTATCATGCAATTGGCGATGACTAGGTCATCTATATATGAGTATATTGACTTAGGGGTCAAATGAGAACATTTGACCGTAGGTCATACTCATCGTTTATGCACAAGTGGGGTTACCACTTTTACATAAAGCATTGTTGTGTTCACACCATTAGTGTTGCTTTATCTCAATTCTTAGAGTAAATCTCCCCCTAGATGTGATATCCCCCCTAAGAGGGATGAACTAATCTTGGGATTTGTCGATGATGACTTCATATAGATGTTGAAGATGTGGATGCTCAATGTTGATGTAGATCATTCGGAGCAATCCATTTGAGTGAGTTGTACTTTCAATACCTACACGGGTTAGTCCCAAAAGGAACAAACAAGGTTATCCATATACATAGAGTAAAGTATGCACAAGATGATATCCATGAAAGCATTAGGTTACCTTGTCCCTTGTCTTACCAACAAGAGGGTTTGTAACTCCTTGAACTAGTGCAAGATGTGGAAGTTGATTGCACTTGTTCTCGCCAAAATTATATGAGTGAAGTATGTTGGCGGAGTCACCCTCAAGAACTCTCTAGTTCTTCTTCTTCAGGATCCACATCATCTTGATGGGAATCCTTCGAGTTGTAGTCATACTTGATGTAGTCTTGGGAACCCACTTGACCAAAGCCTTCGGAGCTTCTTCAAATGCATCAATCTCATCTTCAAGCTTGTCCTTGCCTTTTTTTTCTTATGGTCTTGTGGTGGAAGATCATCTTCAGCTTGTGTTCCCTTGAAAGAAGTAGGATCATACTTCTCTTGTTGAGGAAAAAACTTCGTCTTGGGGTATTGATCTTCTTCCCACTCAACTCCATTGGCATTGAACTTTCGTTCAAAACCAACAGCTTGATTCTTCCGGTGCCTTCCTTGCTTGCGTACAATTTCCTCAAATTGCTTACTTCCGGCAAGGCTCTTGTAAACACATTTCTCTACAATTCCCTTCAATAAGCTATTTTCTTGCTAAAGTGTAACTTGGCTAAGAGAATCATTAGTGGAATCAAGAGAACTACTAGAAGCAACAACATTTGATTTAGCATGATTATTGTTACTACTGGAAGAAGAATCCTTTTTGCTGTTGTTACTAGATTTTACTTGTGGCATGTAAGTAGACAAGAGTAAACGCTTGGCAATGTAAGAAGAACTTTTCTTACGAAGATCATCATTGATTGATTTTAAGAACGCATGCTCTTGCTCTAGATTGAGCTTTTCAAAGCGTAGCTTCTCACGAGTCTTTAAAAGCTCTCGATGATCTTCCAAGGTAGTTTCATGAGCTAATTTAAGAGTGTTTAGTTCTTTAGTTAGACACTCTTTCTCCTTCTTATCACTGTCATTCATTTTATCTTGATTTGCATGATTAATAGCAAGTTCATCATAGTTTTCATCACTAGAGTTGTCAACAAGTAAATCATCATCACCTAGCAAATCATCGTCGTCACTATTGAAATCAACATACTCGGGGTGTGATACCTTTGGGCCTTTAGCCATGAAGCATCTTCCAAATCCTTCATTTGGTGAGTCAGATATGTCATAGGAGTTGGTTGACACAAGTGCTAGACCAGCGACACCTTCATCTTGAGTATATTCAGAGTCGGGGTGATAACTTCTGTCGGAGTGGTGGTCAGAGTCAGAGCCGGATACCCATTCACCAACATGAGCTTGATGTCTTCGTTTTGTATATCTCCTTGATGGCTTGTCCTTCCTTTCTGAATCCTTGCTTCTGCGAGAGGTTCTTCGTTCATAACGATCATCTCTACTCCTTCTCTCCCTTGGAGGTGATTCTTCTCTTCTTTTGTAGGGAGCCGTACACTCATTGGAGTAGTGTCCAGGTCTTCCACAGTTGTAGCAATTACGCTCACGACTAGAAGATCTTTTGTCATTGTAGGATCTTGACTTGGAACTTCTCTCCTTGCTTCTACTCTTATAGAACTTGTTGAAGTTCTTCACCATTAGGCTCAATTCCTCATTGAAGGCTTGTTTCTCACTTGATGATGTAGGAGCATCACATGAGGCTTTGTAAGCACCAATAGACATGTTGTGAAGCTCTTCTTTATCCTTGAGTGACATCTCATGAGCAACATTTGTATCAATGACTTCCGTTGGCTTGAGATCTTTGTAGTTGGGCATCATTTGGATCAATGTTCACATGGTATCCCTCGGCCGCAAGAAGCTGCACTCGCACTCCCCGCGCCGCCTCATCAAGACCGCGCGTCGCCCGCAGCGGCGCCGCGTGGACCTCATCAAGACCAAGCTCCACCTCTGAAGCGGGCCCGGCAACCATGGCCGGCTGCCGCGCCTTCACCCCCGAGCTGCGTAGCGTCGCTTAGCCAGGCAAGTTCAAGCCGGATCTGCCTCCTTACTACGACGGCACCGCCGATCCCGCAGAGTTCCTGCAGTTCTAGGAGCTAAGCATCGAAGCGGCCAACAGCGATGGGAAATTCGTGGCGAACTGGTTTCCCATGGCTCTCAAGGATGGAGCCCGCTCTTGGCTCCTGAACCTGCAGCATGGATCGATCTCCTCCTGGGACGAGATGCGCGACCACTTCGTCGCCAACTTCCAGGGCACTCACGACCGCCCGCCGGCCGCGGGTGACCTGCGCCGCATCAAGAAACAGCCAGGGGAGACCCTCCAGAAGTACATCCAGCGCTTAAACAACATTCGCCTCAAGATCCCCAAGGTCACGGACGAGGCCATCATCTCCGCGTTCTCAGACGGTGTCCGTGATGTCAAAATGAAGGAAGAGCTCGCTATCCATGAGGAGCTGTGCACATCTCAGGAGCTATTCAACCTGGCGACCAAGTGCGCAAGAGCTGAGGAGGGGCGCCTCTCCCTCCTTGAGCTGCCAGCCGCGGGAGCAGAAGAGAAGAAAGCCAAGGCCAAGGACGTGAAGCGCAAGGAAGCAGCAGTGCTCGCAGCGGAGCCCGACACCAAGCGGGGAAGAGATCAGCCCGAGTCATCCAAGAACAGCCGACCGTTCTGCGCCTTCCACAACCTGAACACCCACAACACCAGTGACCGTAAGAGCTCAGAGCCATACGAGAAGGACGCTTTGGCCGATGCCCCGAGCGCAGTGACCGGGGCTACGGCCGTGGAGGAGGACGTGGAGGTGGACGCAGGGACGACCGTGGCCTGCGCCAGGAATGGAGCGACAGGCCTGGTGAGGACCGCTGGCAGGACCATCCTCGCGAGGGCTCCTGGAGGGACCAGCCTCGTGAGGATCGCCCTCAGGGCAACGCCGGTCTTCCCCCGCTGCCGCCACCACCAAGAAGGAACGACGACCACCACCAGGACGAGGGGGCTGGGGGCTTCCAGGAGCCGCGTGCAATCGCCTGCATCTTGGGCGGCGCCCAGGCCCCAGCCTCTCAGTGCATCTTCAAACAGTTCGCTCGCGAGGTGAACGCGGTGCTCCCCAAGCTCGAGGCCACGCGCCCGCTCAAGTGGTCCCAATGCGCCATCACTTTCAACTCAGCAGATCAGCTCAAGTGCGCGGCCACCGCTGGTGCCCTCCCGATGTTGTGCTCCCCAGTCATCAGCAATGTGCAGGTTACCAAGACCCTCATCGACGGCGGCGCAGGGCTCAACGTCCTATCCGTCGACAGGTTCGACAACCTCCAACTGCCATATGAGTAGCTCCAGCAAACCAAGCCTTTCTCAGGAGTGACTGATGGTTCCACCACACCGATAGGGCAGGTCCGCCTGCCTGTCACCTTCGGAGAGTGCAAGAACTACCGCACCGAGCTCATTGACTTCGACGACGCGCACATCCGCCTGCCGTACAACGCCATCCTCGGGTATCCGGCCCTGGCCAAATTCATGGCAGTCACCCATCACGGCTACAATGTCCTCAAGATACCGGGAAGCAGCGGAATCATCACGGTCCCATGTGAAGAAAGAGATGCGGTGTGCTCCCTCGAGCGCGCCTTCCAGGCTGCAGCAATCAACGACCCCGACAGCAGAAGTGAGGGCCCTCTAGAGGACATCCCCAAGAAGAAGCAGATGTGCCCCGCAGGAGCTCAGGAGGATGGCATCGCGGCAGGAGCCTCATCAGGATCAGCGTCCGTCCCAGGGGCGCCTCCCTCCATCGCATAGGAAGGCACGCCCGGCGCCCTCCTCAGGCAGGGCTCGGGGGCTCTCTTCTGGAGGGCCTCCGACCTTGCCAACCTCATGAGGGAGGCGCTTGGGCACCACTTGGAGGCGTGCTTCGCGGCACATTTCCCTCAGGAGAACACAGGGCAAGGAGTGCCTACCACTCAGGAGTTCATCGCCAAGACCACTTAGGAACTGCAAGACGCAAGAGCCATGCGCGGCAGCAGCCGCCCACAAGGCACAGCTCCCCATCCAGGTGAGGATGTCGGGCTGCGTGTCTGCATCGACGTCCCATGGGTCAACAGGGCCGCTTCCCAGGAGCGTTTCTGGCCTTCGCGTGTGGGCCGTTGCGAGGGTCCACAGCACAGCTACGTTCGCATGCCCTTCGGCTTGCCGAGCGTGGCGTTATCTTATCAGCGCAACATGCGGCGTCTCCTAGCAGCTCAGGAGGCCAAGTACCACGCCGTCCTGGAGGAAATGGAGACGGTCTTCAGGGAACCTCCCGAGCCCCCAGAGCCTCCCGAGGCTCAGGGCCCTTGTGGTTTGTGAGGAGCCACTCCTTCGACACGCGCCTTTAGCTGCACCAACTCTACTTTGTCTATAGAGCCAGGTGACATCTTCCAAGCTCATTTAGCTGGGAGCGCCCCTCGGGCTGCATTATTCCCACGCCGCGTGGGTCCATCCCTGTGGCATGTATCCCTTTTGCTTATGTCTTTAGCTTACCTTGCTAGGGGCGCCCCTCGGGCTGCATCATCCCCAAGCCGCTCGGGGCGGACCCAGTGGCATGTATCTTCCTGCATTTACCCAAGTTTATCTGCTTTCCATGCTTAACCTGCCTACGGCTATCGCCTGCTCGATCATCGCCTCCCATGGGGCCTCCTCACAGGCACGGCGCTGGTGCATGGGTCCGTCCCTGCCACATCGACAAATCTGAGCGGTCGAGCTCTGGCTCACGGCACGCCCCACGCACATCACCTCACCAGGCCCTCGGTGCCTTCACTTCATCCAGAGCAACCAGCGGCAGGCTGGCAGCTATAATGGCAAACCATGTTTCTTCTCGTGCAATTCGCTTGCGCGTTAAATGGGGGGCTCCTGAGCATCGCAACTCAGGAGCTCTTACGGGCTCTCCAGCCCTCACCCGCTGGCCTTGACCATGCCATCGCGACCTGGCATAACAGCGGCGGCTGAGCTTGCTCGAGGGCTGGGACCTGAGGACGTAGAGCACTAAGGAGAGCATGGGAGGAGGAAAACCCGTATGGGCCGGCCTAACTATGCCGCACAAGCTGGCGCGCGGCCCTAGCGCACCATCAGGAATCGCCAGGAAGTCAACAAGATAAGTCCCGCTCTCGGATCGGCTAAATGTTGGGGCCTAATGGTCACCATCGCCTTGCCGCAACCCCGTTGCGGCCATGTCAACTCCCTTTCTTGTGTTACCATGGCTGCTTGAGCGTAAGGGGGGGCCTCCTGAGCATCAAGCCTCAGGGGCTCTTACTGGACCTCAGGCTGCACACCTCCTGGCCTTGACCACGGCACGCGACCTGGCATACCAGCAACGGATGTATCCCGCCTAGGGACCGGGACCTGTCAGCGTAGAGCAACAAGCTATCACAAGGGAAGAAAGGGGGGACCGAGCCTTAACTGGATATGCGTTCACCAAATTTTCATAACGGGGAAGACAGGAGCAAAAGACATTACAGAACCCTTACACGCCCCCACAGGGTACTTCGTTATTCTTCGTAGGGAACAAAAGCTAGAACTAAGAGGGATTCTATCTACACCCTCCCGTGGCGGACGCCATCATCAAAAGTGGGCCACGTGAGGCCGGCGCCAACCCCATCCAGATTAGTGGCGGCGATGGCCGGACACCGCGGCTCTGCTCCTAGCGCGATGAGATCTCTGCGGCACGTATCTATGGTCGCTCGTCTCTGGAGTCTCATAGAGCTCAGGAGAGCTGCTGGACTCCCAAGGGCTGCTGCTGCCGGAGTGGCCGCGAGCAGAACGCGCTTAGCCTGACGCTCCTCTCCGGAGCAGCATTCCAGGCGGCGGCCCTCCGCATCGAAGACCTTGAAGAAGAGCGTGGAGGCGCCATCGTACTCAAATTGAATCGCGAGGGCGCCCCATGCACGGCAGACCCGTGCGACCTCGCCCCAGCCGCGAGTCATGAAGATCTTGCCGGTGGGGACCGCTTCGATCTCTGTTCCGGTCGCCGGAGCACTACAGTCGGCGTGCTGCAACCGGAGCTCGAGAGGCCCCCTCGGCGGCATCACGTCGGAGAAGAACCGCGGGAAGCGGATCCAAGAGCTTGAAGGCATCGGCGCCCACAGCACAAGCTCGCACGAGGAGTCCGTGGCATGGATTCTAGGGCGACAGCGCATGTCGCCGTGGCACGGCGATCACGGGCGCGGCGCGGGAGACGCTTCTCGTCGCTCCGTCCTCCTAAGCCCTCGGCTCGGGCATACAGGGGTAGCGGATACCATGGAGGAGGCCGCTCGCACCAAGGCCTCATCACCACCTGCATCGCCGCTTCGTCATGGCGGTGGATCGACCTCTTCTTCAATGGAAGTGGCCCCGGATCATCATGGGGGGCCTTCCCCTTCACTTCAGCAGAGAACCTTCTAATGGGCGCCATTGTTGTTAATAGAGGAGCAGGGAGGAAGGAGAAAGCAAGCAAGGAAGAGATGGGCGACGGGGGCTCTGCCCCCTTTGCATTTATAACAAGAGAAGGCCAACCGGTGCCTCCCATGATCGCAGGTAATGATCGTTTTCCTTGCATGTCGTAGGGACTTGTCAAGTCGTGCACTTGCTGAGGCAACGTGGGGAAGCGGAGACGCCCACGTCCAATCAACCGCCACTCATCAACCGAGGCTGCAGGCTTTCGGGGCCCGCGACGCTCCGTACTTGACCGTTGGCTCCGCTGTGAAGCCAAGCCCGAGCGCACCTTGGGCCCAGGGCTACTGTCGGCGTTCTGGGAACGAGGGTCCCCAGACTTGCCTGCCTGCGGCCCACGGCGTGGCCAGGCCAGCGGGCTGTACGACCCATCTTCATCAGCAAGACATCCAAGACCCTCGCGAGGGGCCAAGCTTCGCGAGGCGGACGACGCAAGACCTCCTCAGGAGTGGCCCAGTCAGGCAGGCTCACGAGGAGCGGAGATATCAAGGTGGGGCGAACCTCATGAGGCTCTCGTGACGTGAGCCATGATGATCAGCACTAGGCGGGCGCCAGGCGGGCGCCAGCGTGTGCATCGTCCTTGTTTCCTCTTTGGTGCTAAGGAGGCCAGCACACGCAAGGAGTACCGAGGTACCAGGCAAAGGTTGTCATATCGGTGCAACGAGAGCAAGACAAGAAGGACGACAAGATGGAGGTCATCGTGGAGGCCAAGGCATCGTCACCACCAGTGCCTTTTGTAGGCGAAGACCTCTTTTGTCAGGATAGCTTGTACTAGTTGTCCCCTTTCAAATTTGCCTGCCGTTGTTGGCTCCCTTCCCGCTCAATATTTGGGGAGAGGACCAGGGCCTATATAAGTAGAGCTAGCCACCACAGTAGGGGAAACTCATCTGAGCTTGATCCAATCTGATCGAGAGCCTACCCAAGCGCAAGAACACCTCAACCTCAGGAGGCTGTTCTTCCCCTTATACTGTTCTTCATCAGCCCAAGAGGCAATCCACCACCACAACACTGGAGTAGGGTATTACACCACAACGGTGACCCGAACCAGTATAAATCTCGTGTCTTTCTGTGTTGCGAGTTCGTCGAGTTCGTCCGCGAGATCTTAGTGAGCTAGGGCGTAGATCGGCAGGAGCGAAAGACTTCACGCGCACCCTAGAGTTCGAACCTTAAGGGTTTGCCGGAACCCCACATCCGACAACAGTGGACTCATATGGCATAACTTTGGGGTTTAAGGAATTGGATGCACAAGCAGTATTCCCGCTTAGTACAAGTGAAGGCTAGGAAAATACTGGGAAGCGACCAACTAGAGAGCAACAACAGTCATGAACATGCATTAAAATTAATGAACATTGAGTGCAAGCATGAGTAGGATATAATCCACCATGAACATAAATATCATGAAGGCTATGTTGATTTGTTTCAACTACATGTGTGAACATGTGCCAAGTGAAGTCACTTGAATCATTCAAAGGAGGATACCACCCCGTCATACCACATCACAACCATCTTAATAGCATGTTGGCATGCAAGGTAAACCATTATATGCTCCTAGCTAATTAAGCATGGCATAAGTAACTATAATCTCTAATTGTCATTGCAAACATGTATATTCATACTAGGCTAAATCAGGAACGATGAACTAATCATATTTACAAAAACAAGAGAGGTCGAGTTCACACCAGCTTCTCTCATCTCAATCGGTCCATCATATATTGTCCTAATTGCCTTTCACTTGCACGACCGAACGATGTGAATAATAATAATAGTGCTCGTGCATTGGACTAAGCTGGAATCTGCGAGCATTCAATAAATAGGAGAAGACAAGGCAATATGGGCTCTTGGTTAAATCAACAATAATGCATACAAGAGCCACTTCAACAATTTTATTATGGTCTTCTCCTATTGACCCCCAAAGAAAAGAAAAGAAATAAAACTATTTACACGGGAAAGCTCCCAACAAGCAAAAGAAGAACATGAAATCTTTTTTGGGTATTCTCTTAATTATTACTACTACAACAAGAAAGGTAAACTAGCTAAATGCTACAACTATTTTTTTTTTGTTTTCTTAAGATTTTTCAAACACACAAGAAGAAAGCATATAAAGGAAAATAAACTAGCATGGATATTATAATAAAAAAGTATGAGCACCGACAACTAGCAATGAGTGTGTGAATATAAATGTAATGTCGGTGAGTGATACGTACTCCCCCAAGCTTAGGCTTTTGGCCTAAGTTGGTTTATTGCCACGGATGGCCTGGCGGATATCCATAGTTATAATTGGGGTCGTACTGTGAAGAAGCCTCGGATTGCCAGTGGTTGGCAATCGCCTCCGGATCCCACTGGTAATTAGACTGTCATGGAGGATCAAATTATTGTTCCGGCTCTGGCTCTGGCTCTGTAGGGTTCCGGTAGGTGTGGATGGCCGCCAGCAGAACGAGATACTGTCCTGCAGATAAATCAAACAAGGAAGGACCTGGCAAAGGTAATAGTTTCAGGGTGATTTTCATCAAATATCAGTTTGTATTTAAGCGCCCTTTCCCTATTCTTAACAATAAAATCATGCGCTACCATACTCTTATAATCTAGATAAACAGAAGGCAGCATTTTTTCTTCTTTCTCATAGTGCCTAATAGGTATGTTATAGTATGCAGCGAGGCGCGAGGTGAAGATGCCTCGCAAGATTGGGCCCTTAGTACGGTTAAGATTTAACCGTTTTGCAACAATAGCGGCCATACTAAATGTATCATCACGAAACAAGGCATGGCACAAAATAATAATATCAGGGACACTCAGGTTTTCACAGTTTTCGCGACCAATTAAGCACCTACTAGCAAATATAGCAAAGTAACGTAGAACAGGAAAATGTATGCTAGTGATTCGTGCGTCGGAAACCTTCCTCATTTCCCTTACAGCAATTGTATCAATAAACCCCTCCACATCATTACGATGTGGTTCCTCTATGAAACCGGAAAAGGTAACTTGCACACCTCACAGAATTCACGAAGGGTCATCTCCTTATACTCATCATATAAATAAAAATCCATCGTAGGTGGTGACATCCTAGAATGGAAATGAAAATTTTGCACAAATGTATTAGTGAGTAAGAGATACTGTTCGCGTTGGTCGCGGAGGAAGTCAGTGAGGCCTGCATTCTCAGCCAACTCATAAAAATCATCATAAATCCCGGCTGCTCTCACGAAATCATCACAAGGTCATTCACACGGCCGAACCTCCGCGGTGCGAGGTAGATTATATTTGGGCCTCTCTTCTTCTTCACTTTGCTTATCCTTCGAGCTTCGGCTCGAAGAGCCCCTAAAAAATCTCTTCATCATTTTCTGAAAATTTCTGAAATTTTTAGTAACTTCAAATAAAAGTGAACCAAACTCAACAAAATTGGTAGCAACTACTCCCACAAGTGCCTAGAGACTATATCATGCATTAGAACTACTCGGAACCATATAAATTTGACATGCAAGCTCAAGAACATGGTCACCTAGGCAGCAAAAATTTGCAATGAATAAAGCACTAGAACAAAAACTAATTGGACCATTGGAGGAGTCACATACCAAGGAACAATCCCCCAAAGCAGTTTTGTGAGATGTGCTTTGAGCAAGGAGATCGAAAATCGCAGCAAAATGAGCTAGAACTCGTGCTTGAGGTGGTTGGTGATTATTTTGGGAGGTAGAAGGAGTGTGTGGGTGCAGGAATAAGTGTAGGGGAGCCACCATGGGACCATGAGGCAGGGGGCGTGCCCAGGGTGGTGGCCGCGCCCTGGACCCTCGTGGCCAGGTGCTTGCTCCCCTTGCTGTGTTCTAAGTGCCAGATATTCTCAAATACTCCAGAAAAAAACATATTTCAATTTCAGGGCATTCGGAGAACTTTTATTTTCGGGGTATATTTTTATTGCACGGATAATTCAGAAAATAGACAGAAAATACTATTTTTACTTTATTCATTCTAAATAACATAAATTAAATGGAGGGTATAGAAAGTTGTGCTTTCTAACTTTATCCATCTCATGCTCATCAAAAGGAATCCACTAACAAGGTTGATCAAGTCTTGTTAACAAACCCATTCCGAATAACATGGAACCGAAGAATTTTCGAATAGCACTATGTTACCTCAACGGGGATATGCACATCCCCAATAATAAGAATATCAGAAGAGGAAATTCAAAACCTCCAAAAATAATTGATGGAATTTTTCCGATAGAGTTTATACTATGAACTTGAGGTTGTTTCCTAGGAAAGTGTACTGTATGCTCATTGCCATTAACATGAAAAGTGACATTGCCTTTGTTGCAATCAATAACAGCCCCTGCAGTATTCAAAAAAGGTCTTCCAAGAATAATAGACATACTATCGTCCTCGGGAATATCAAGAATAACAAAGTCTGTTAAAATAGTAACATTTGCAACCACAACAGGCACATCCTCACAAATACCGAGAGGTATAGCAGTTGATTTATCAGCCATTTGCAAGGATATTTCAGTAGGTGTCAACTTATTCAAATCAAGTCTACGATATAAAGAGAGAGGCATAACACTAACACCGGCTCCAAGATCACATAAAGCAGTTTTAACATAGTTTCTTTTAATGGAGCATGGTATAGTTGGTACTCCTGGATCTCCTAGCTTCTTAGGTATTCCACCCTTGAAAATGTAATTAGCAAGCATGGTGGAAATTTAAGCTTCCGGTATCTTTCTTTTATTAGTAACAATTTCTTTCATATACATAGCATAAGGATTCATTTTGAGCATATCAGTCAAACGCATACGCAAAAAGATAGGTCTAATCATTTCAGCAAAGCTCTCAAAATCCTCATCATCCTTTTTGTTGGATGGTTTGGGAGGGAAAGGCATGGGTTTCTGAACCCATGGCTCTCTTTCCTTACCGTGTTTCCTAGCGACAAAGTCTCTCTTATCATAATGTTGATTCTTTGATTGTGGGTTATCAAGATCAACAGCATGTTCAATTTCTACATCATTGTCATTGCTAGGTTGAGCATCAACATGAACATCATACTTAGAATTTTCACTAGGTTCATGCTCATTACCAGATTGTGTTTCAGCATCAGAGATAGAAATATCATTGGGATTCTCAGGTGTGTCTACAACAGGTTCGCTAGAAGCATGCAAAGTCCTATTGATACGTCTACAACGTATCTATAATTTTTGATTGCTCCATGCTATACTATCTATTGTTTTGGACTATATTGGGCTTTATTTTCCACTTTTATATTACTTTTGGGACTAACCTATTAACCGGAGGCCCAGCCCAGAATTGCTGTTTTTTGCCTATTTCAGTGTTTTGAAGAAACGGAATATCAAACAGAGTCCAAACGGAATGAAATCTTCGGGAACGTGATTTTATCATCAGATAAGACCCAGGAGACTTGGACCCTCCGTCAAGAAAGCCGCGAGGCGGTCATGAGGGTGGAGGGTGCCCCCTAGGGCGCGCCCCCCTACCTCGTGGGCCCCTCGGAGCTCCACCGACATACTTCTTCCTCCTATATATACCTACGTACCCCCAACAGATCAGATACGGAATTAAAAACCTAATTCCACCGCCGCAACTTTCTGTATCCACGAGATCCCATCTTGGGGCCTGTTCTGGAGCTCTGCCGGAAGGGGATTCCACCACGGAGGGCTTCTACATCAACATCATAGCCTCTCTGATGAAGTGTGAGTAGTTTACCTCAGACCTTCGGGTCCATAGTTAGTAGCTAGATGGCTTCTTCTCTCTTTTTGGATCTCAATACAATGTTCTCCCCCTCTCTCGTGGAGATCTATTCGATGTAATCTTATTTTTGCGGTGTGTTTGTTGAGACCGATGAATTGTGGGTTTATGATCAAGATTATCTATGAGCAATATTTGAATCTTCTCTGAATTCTTTTATGTAATTGAGTTAAAGTCTCTTCGAATTATCCGTTTGGTTTGGCCAACTAGATTGGTAGTTCTTGCAATGGGAGAAGTGCTTAGCTTTGGGTTCAATCTTGCGGTGTCCTTACCCAGTGACAGAAAGGGTTGCAAGGCACGTATTGTATTGTTGCCATCGAGGATAACAAGATGGGGTATTTATCATATTGCATGAATTTATTCCTCTACATCATGTGATCTTGCTTAAGGCGTTACTCTATTTTCATTAACTTAATACTCTAGATGCATGCTGGATAGCGGTCGATGAGTGGAGTAATAGTAGTAGATGCAGGCAGGAGTCGGTCTACTTGTCTCGGACGTGATGCCTATATACATGATCATACCTAGATATTCTCATAACTATGCTCAATTCTGTCAATTGCTCAACAGTAATTCGTTCACCGACCGTAAAATACTTATGCTCTTGAGAGAAGCCACTAGTGAAATCTATGGCCCCCGGGTCTATTTCCATCATATTAATCTTCCTACGCTTTATTATTGCTTTTCTCTTTACTTTGCCTTTTTATTTTAATTTGCATCTTTATACCAAAAATATTATATATCATCTCTATCAGATCTCACTCTCGTAAGTGACCGTGAAGGGATTGACAACCCCTATTCGCGTTGGTTGCGAGGAGCTATTTGTTTTGTGTAGGTACGAGGGACTTGTGCGTGGCCTCCTATTGGATTGATACCTTGGTTCTCAAAAGCTGAGGGAAATACTTACGCTACTCTGCTGCATCATCCTCTCCTCTTCGGGGAAAACCAACGCAAGCTCAAGAAGTAGCAAGAAGGATTTCTCGCGCCATTGCCGGGGAGTCTACGCAAAAGTCAGCATACCAAGTACCCATCACAATCCCTTATCTCTCGCATTACATTATTTGCCATTTGCCTCTCGTTTTCCTCTCCCCCATTTCACCCTTGCCGTTTTATTTGCCCTCTCTTTTCGTTTGCCTTGATGTCTTACTTGGCTCGTTTGCTCGTTTGGTTGAAATAGTTGAGTATTTATTCCTAAACAAAGAAGCCAATATCTATGGATCCTCATCCGCTTGCCAATCTTTTTAAGAGATCCAATTATGATGAACCAATTCCTAGTGATTTGGATGCACTAGATTATCTTTATAAGGTTTTTCCTGAAATCCGTGAAGTGATTCACGATAGATCTTTGAATAAAAAGCATGATTGCAATGATTTTATTATAAATTATTTTGATGTCAATTGTTCTAATAAGATGCAAAACCCTAAGTTTGCGGATGCTTGTTTTGCTATGTCTACTACTTGTTGCAATGATCATGATTGGGGTGATTCTTCTTATGATCTTGAAAATTTATTTAAGCCCCATGATGAATATAAGATTGATAATATTGTTTGCAATAATATTGAAAGTGGGTTTGGAAGAGTGTCAACTTTAGATCCCACATATTTGGATAACATTCAATCTTATGATTTTTTTTTATAAAAGTGGGCTTGGAGAAATCATGACTTTAGTTAATGATAATCCCACTTTTTTGGAAGAGTGTCAACTTTGCATACATGTGGATCATGTTAAGAATATGTTATGTGATAGCTATTTTGTTGAATTTGCTTATGATCCTACATGTAATTATTATGAGAGAGGAAAATATCGTTGTAGAAGTTTTCATATTACTAAATTACCTTTCTTCATGTTGAGATTGCTATCGTCACCTTCTTCTTCCTTGCATATGCTAGTTTTTGCTTGCCTTGCAAATTTTTTTGCCTACAAGATGCCTATGCATAGGATTTATGTTAGACTTAGATGTGTTTGTCACATCCTATATGATGCTCTAATTGTGCTTCAATTCTTGTCTTTCGTGTGACCATCATCGAAATCTCAATGCCTAGCTAAAAAGGCTTGCTGGGAGACAACCCAATATTTTCCCTTGTTGTTATTGAATCAATAATCCATCTACCTTCTGTTTAGATGTGATTTTATGTTTTAATTAGTGTTTGTGCCAAGTTAAACCTATAGGATCTTCTTGGATAATAGTTATTTGATCTTGCTGTAATTTCCAGAAACTTTCGGTTCACGAAAACAATTGTTAAAAATCACCAGAACGTGATAAAATAGTGATTCTAATTGCTTCTGATCAATGAACAAATTTCCTAGTTCGTCCTTTTTTGGCTGAATTTTTGGAGTTCCATAAGTTTGCGTTAGTTACAGATTACTACAGACTTTTCTGTTTTTGACTGATTCTGTTTTTCGTGTGTTGTTTGCTTATTTTGATGAATCTATGGCTAGTAAAATAGTTTATGATCCATAGAGAAGTTGGAATACAGTAGGTTTAACACCAATACAAACAAAGAATGAGTTCATTACAGTACCTTGAAGTGGTGTTTTGTTTTTCTTTCGCTAACGGAGCTTACGAGATTTCTGTTGAGTTTTGTGTTGTGAAGTTTTCAAGTTTTGGGTGAACTTTTTTTGATGGATTATGGAACAAGGAGTGGCAAGAGCCTAAGCTTGGGGATGCCCATGGCACCCCCAAGATAATCCAAGTACACCAAAAAGTCGAAGCTTGGGGATGCCCCGGAAGGCATCCCCTCTTTCGTCCACTTCCATCGATAACTTTACTTGGAGCTATATTTTTATTCACCACATGATATGTGTTTTGCTTGGAGCGTCTTGTATTATTTGTGTATTTTCTTGTTAGTTTATCACAATCATCCTTGCTGTACACACCTTTTGAGAGAGCCATACATGAATTGGTATTTGTTAGAATACTCTATGTGCTTCACTTATATCTTTTGAGCTTGATAGTTTTGCTCTATGTGCTTCACTTATATCTTTTGAGCTTGATAGTTTTGCTCTAGTACTTCACTTATATCTTTTAGAGCATGGTGGTGGATTTGTTTTAAAGAAACTATTGGTCTCTCATGCTTCACTTATATTATTTTGAGAGTCTTAAATATCATGGTAATTTGCTTAATAATAATATGCTTGTTATTCAAGATTTGTAAAACTTTCTTTTGAGTGCGTTGAATACTAAGAAAAGTTTGATGCTTGATAATTGTTTTGAGATATGGAGGTGATAATATCAAAGTCGTGCTAGTTGAGTAGTTCTGAATTTGAGAAATGCTTGTGTTGAAGTTTGCAAGTCCCGTAGCATGCACGTATGGTAAACATTATGTAACAAATTTGAAACATGAGGTGTTATTTGATTGTCCTCCTTATGAGTGGCGGTCGGGGACGAGCGATGGTCTTTTCCTACCAATCTATCCCCCTAGGAGCATGCGCGTAGTGCTTTGATTTTTGATGGCTTGTAGATTTTTGCAATAAGTATGTGAGTTCTTTATGACTAATGTTGAGTCCATGGATTATACGCACTCTTACCCTTCCCTCATTGCTAGCCTCTTCGGTACCGTGCATTGCCCTTTCTCACATTGAGAGTTGGTGCAAACTTTGCCGGTGCATCCAAACCCTGTGATATGATACGCTCTTTCACACATAAACCTCCTTATATCTTCCTCAAAACAGCCACCATACCTACCTATTATGGCATTTCCATAGCCATTCCGAGATATATTGTCATGCAACTTTCCACCATACCGTTCTTCATGACACATACATCATTGTCATATTGCTAGCATGATCATGTAGTTGACATCGTATTTGTGGCAAAGCCACTGTTCATAATTCTTTCATACATGTCACTCTTGTTTCATTGCATATCCCGGTACACCGCCGGAGGCATTCATATAGAGTCATACTTTGAGTTGTAATTGTTGAGTTGTAAGTCAATAAAAGTGTGATGATCAACATTATTAGAGCATTGTCCCAGTGAGGAAAGGATGATGGCGACTATGATTCCCCCACAAGTCGGGATGAGACTATGGACGAAAAAAAGAGAGGCCATAAAAAAAAGAGAAAAGGCCCAAATAAAAAAAGAGAGAAAAAGAGAGAAGGGACAATGCTACTATCCTTTTACCACACTTGTGCTTCAAAGTAGCACCAAGATCTTCATGATAGAGAGTCTCTCATTTTGTCACTTTCATATACTAGTGGGAATTTTTCATTATAGAACTTGGCTTGTATATTCCAATGATGGGCTTCCTCAAATGCCCTAGGTCTTCGTGAGCAAGCGAGTTGGATGCACACCCACTTAGTTTCTTTTGTTGAGCTTTCATATACTTATAGCTCTAGTGCATCCGTTGCATGTCAATCCCTACTCAGTCACATTGATATCTATTGATGGGCATCTCCATAGCCCGTTGATATGCTGAGTTGATCTGCGACTATCTTCCCTCTTTTTGTTTTCTCCACAACCACAATTCTATTCCACATATAGTGCTACATCCATGGCTCACGCTCATGTATTGCTTGAAGATTGAAAAAGTTTTGAAAATGTTAAAGTATGAAACAATTGCTTGGCTTGTCATCGGGGTTGTGCATGATTTAAATACTTTGTGTGGGGAAGATGGAGCATAGCCAGACTATATGATTTTGTAGGGATAACTTTCTTTGGCCATGTTATTTTGAGAAGACATAATTGCTTAGTTAGTATGCTTGAAGTATTATTATTTTAATGTCAATATGAACTTTTGTCTTGAATCTTTCGGATCTGAATATTCATACCACAATTAATAAGAGTTACATTGAAATTATGCCAAGTAGCACTCCGCATAAAAAATTCTCTTTTTATCATTTACCTGCTCAAGGACAAGTAGGAATTAAGCTTGGTAATGCCTGATACGTCTCCCACGTATCTATAATTTTTGATTGCTCCATGCTATATTATCTATTGTTTTGGACTATATTGGGCTTTATTTTCCACCTTTATATTACTTTGGGACTAACCTATTAACCGGAGGCCCAGCCTAGAATTGTTGTTTTTTGCCTATTCCACTATTTCGAAGAATCGGAATATCAAACAGAGTCCAAACGGAATGAAATCTTCGAGAACGTGATTTTCTCATCAGATAAGACCCAGGAGACTTGGACCCTCCGTCAAGAAAGACGCTAGGTGGTCACGCGGGTGGAGGGCGCGCCCCCCTAGGGTGTGCCCCCCTGCCTCGTGGGCCCCTCGGACCTCCACCGACGTACTTCTTCCTCCTATATATACCTACATACCCCCAACAGATCAGATACGGAGCCAAAAACCTAATTCCACCGCCGCAACTTTCTGTATCCATGAGATCCCATCTTGGGGCCTGTTTCGGAGCTCTGCCGGAAGGGGATTCCACCACGGAGGGCTTCTACATCAACATCATAGCCTCTCCGATGAAGTGTGAGTAGTTTACCTCAGACCTTCGGGGTCCATAGTTAGTAGCTAGATGGCTTCTTCTCTCTTTCTGGATCTCAATACAATGTTCTCCCCTCTCTCGTGGAGATCTATTCGATGTAATCTTCTTTTTGCGGTGTGTTTGTTGAGACCGATGAATTGTGGGTTTATGATCAAGATTATCTATGAGAAATATTTGAATCTTCTCTGAATTCTTTTATGTATGATTGAGTTATCTTTGCAAGTCTCTTCGGATTATCTGTTAGGTTTGGCCAACTAGATTGGTAGTTCTTGCAATGGGAGAAGTGCTTAGCTTTGGGTTCAATCTTGCGGTGTCCTTACCCAGTGACAGAAAGGGTTGCAAGGCAAGTATTGTATTGTTGCCATCGAGGATAACAAGATGGGGTATTTATCATATTGCATGAATTTATTCCTCTACATCATTTCATCTTGCTTAAGGCGTTACTCTATTTTCATTAACTTAATACTCTAGATGCATGCTGGATAGCGGTCGATGAGTGGAGTAATAGTAGTAGATGCAGGCAAGAGTCGGTCTACTTGTCTCGGACGTGATGCCTATATACATGCTCATACCTAGATATTCTCATAACTATGCTCAATTCTGTCAATTGCTCAATAGTAATTCGTTCACCCACTTTAAAATACTTATGCTCTTGAGAGAAGCCACTAGTGAAATCTATGGCCCCCGGGTCTATTTTCATCATATTAATCTTCCTACGCTTTATTATTGCTTTGCTCTTTACTGTGCCTTTTTATTTTACTTTGCATCTTTATACCAAAAATACCAAAAATATTATCTATCATCTCTATCAGGTCTCACTCTCATAAGTGACCGTGAAGGGATTGAAAACCCCTATTCGCGTTGGTTGCGAGGAGCTATTCATTTTGTGTAGGTACGAGGGACTTGTGCGTGGCCTCCTACTGGATTGATACCTTGGTTCTCAAAAACTAAGGGAAATACTTACGCTACTCTGCTGCATCATCCTCTCCTCTTCGGGGAAAACCAACGCAAGCTCAAGACGTAGCACCTATCATTTTTCTTTTTCTTCTTTTTAGAAGGACTAGGTGCATCTAAATTATTTTTTGAGAATCCTGCTCAATTCTCTTAGGATGGCCTTGAGGATACAAAGGTTCCCGAGTCATTTTGCCAGTTCTAGTAGCCACTCTAACAGCAAAATCATTATTCTTACTATTCAATTCATTGAGCAAATCATTCTGAGCCTTAAGTACTTGTTCTACTTGAGTGGTAACCATAGAAGCATGTTTACTAATGAGTTTAAGTTCACCTTTAACTCGAGACATATAATTACTCAAGTGTTCAATCATATAAGCATTAGATTTTAATTCTCTACCAAAATAAGCATTGAAGTTTTCTTGCTTAACCATAAAATCATCAAACTCATCTAAGCATTGGCTAGCAAATTTAGTGGGAGGGAGTTCAGCTTTATCATATCTATAGAGAGATTTTACCTTTACTACCTGTGTCGGGTTATCAAGACTGTGTACTTCTTCAATAGGTAATGGATTAAAATCATGTATTTCTTCAAAAGGCGGTAAATTAATACCATGTATTTCCTCAACAGGAGGTAAATTATTAACATCTTCAGCTTTTATACCTTTTTCTTTCCTAGATTTCTTTGCCTCTTGCATATCTTCAGGACTGAGAAATAGAACACCCCTTTTCTTCGGAGTTGGCTTAGGAGTTGGTTCAGGAAGTGTCCAATTATTTTCATTGGCCAACATATTATTCAATAGAATTTCAGCTTCATCTAGTGTTCTTTCCCTGAAAACACAACCAGCACAACTATCCAGGTGGTCTCTGGAAGCATCGGTTAGTCCATTATAAAAGATATCAAGTATTTCATTTGTATTAAGAGGATGATCAGGCAAAGCATTGAGTAATTGGAGAAGCCTCCCCCAAGCTTGTGGGAGACTCTCTTCTTCAGTTTGCAGAAAATTATATATTTCCCTTAAAGCAGCTTGTTTCTTATGAGCAGGGAAATATTTAGCAGAGAAGTAATAAATCATATCCTTGGGACTACGCACACAACCAGGATCAAGAGAATTAAACCATATCTTAGCATCTTCACCTTTTAATGAGAACGGAAATATTTTAAGGATATAATAGTAGTGAGTTTTCTCATCATTAGTGAACAAGGTGGCTATATCATTTAATTTAATAAGATGTGCCACAACAGTTTCAGATTCATAGCGATAGAAAGGATCAGATTCAACCAATGTAATTATACCAGGATCAACAGAGAATTCATAATCCTTATCAGTAGCAAAGATAGGTGAAGTAGCAAAAGCAGGATCATATTTCATTCTAGCATTCAGAGTTTTTTGTTTCAACTTAGCTAATAATTTCTTAAGATCACTTCTATCATTGCAAGCAAGAAAGTCTCTAGCAGTTTCTTCATCCATAACATAGCCCTCAGGCACAACAGGCAATTCATATCTAGGGGGAGAATCTTCATCATCACTTTCATCAATATTATCAGTTTCAGTAATTTCATTCTCTCTAGCCCTAGCAAGGTTTTCATCAAGAATTTCACCAAGTGGCACAGTAGTATCAAGCATATAAGTAGTTTCATCATAAGTATCATGCATAGCAGAAGTGGCATCATCAATAACATGCGACATATCAGAATTAATAGCAGAAGCAGGTTTAGGTGTCGAAAGTTTACTCAAAACAGAAGGTGAATCAAGTGGAGAGCTAGATGGCACTTCCTTACCTCCCCTCATAGTTGAGGGATAAATTTTTGTTTTCGCGTCTTTCAAGTTCTTCATAGTGACCAGCAGGTATAAATCCTAAGTGACTCAAAGAATAGAGCTATGCTCCCCGGTAATGGCGCCAGAAAATAGTCTTGATAACCCACAAGTATAGGGGATCGCAACAGTTTTCAAGGGTAGAGTATTCAACCCAAATTTATTTATTTGACACAAGGGGAGCCAAAGAATATTCTTACGTATTAGCAGTTGAGTTGTCAATTCAGCCACACCTGGATAACTTAGTATCTGCAGCAAAGTGTTTAGTAGCAAAGTTGTATGGAAGTAACTGTAACGATAGCAAAAGTAATATTTTTGGGTTTTGTTGTGATTGTAATAGTAGCAATGGAAAAGTAAATAAGCGAAGAACAATATGTGAAAAGCTCGTAGGCATTGTATCGGATATGGAGAATTATGCCGAATGTGGTTCATCATGTAACAATCATAACATAGGGTGACACAGAACTAGCTCCAATTCATCAATGTAATGTAGGCATGTATTCTGAATATAGTCATACGTGCTTATGGAAAAAAACTTGCATGACATCTTTTGTCCTAACCTCCCGTGGCAGCGGGGTCCTAGTGGAAACTAAGGGATATTAAGGCCTCCTTTTAATAGAGTACCGGACCAAAGCATTAACACATAGTGAATACATGAACTCCTTAAACTATGGTCATCACCGGGAGTGGTCCCGATTATTTTCACTTCAGGGTTGCCGGATCATAACACATAGTAGGTGACTATAGACTTGCAAGATAGGATCAAGAACTCACATATATTCATGAAAACATAATAGGTTCAGATCTGAAATCATGGCACTCGGGCCCTAGTGACAAGCATTAAGCATAGCAAATCATAGCAACATCAATCTCAGAACATAGTGGATACTAGGGATCAAACCCCAACAAAACTAACTCGATTACATGATAAATCTCATCCAACCCATCACCGTCCAGCAAGTCTACGATGGAATTACTCACGCACGGTGGTGAGCATCATGAAATTGGTGATGGAGGATGGTTGATGATGACGATGGCGACGGATTCCCCTCTTCGGAGCCCCGAACGGACTCCAGATCAGCCCTCCCGAGAGAGTTTAGGGCTCGACAGCGGCTCTGTACCGTAAAACGTGATGAATATTTCTCTCTAATTTTCTTCTCCCCGAACACGAATATATGGAGTTGGAGTTGAGGTCGGTGGAGCTCCATGGAGCCCATGAGGCAGGGGGCGCGCCCAGGGGGCAGGCGTGCCCCCAACCCTCGTGGAAAGGGTGTCGGCCCCCTGGAAAGTAGATACGACGGAGACGTATCAGGGGCTACTGAAAATTTGTATCAAGGGCGAGCAGATATTTTTGAGATTGCGAGGGATGCAGAGGCGGGAGTAAAATGTCGGGGCTACTGAAAATTTGACTCAAGGGACTGAAGCAGAGCAGGAGTAACATACATCGCACACGGTCCGCACATAATAATTGTGTGCTATCAAACATTAAAACCATCCAGGTGGTAGATATTTTTGAGATTACGAGGCAGTAATATTTTCGAGATTGCGAGGGATGTAGAGGCGGGAGTATTTGGGGAGCGATCTAGTGTGCTTGACACGCCGGCTGCGGACTGTAGCTGACGCACCTTCTCACGTAAGCCATAGTCGTACTATACACCGACGGTGCTCCAAGATATTTTGTACTACATGTCACACGGTTGGTGATAATAAACTGTGTGCGCTCTACTTGATTTGAATTACATAATGGGGTCACAGCGGCAACGGATGCTGTTTGAATTGCTAGACCTTTTATCTACAGTGAACATGCAACTATATGTGCGTCATAAAAGAATTGGAATTATTCATGGTTCGTTTGGACTTTTTATACATTAAACTGGTTTTCTAGCCATTTCAGGTGCACAATTCAAAATTAAACTACATGCACATGCTCTGGTGCAAATAAATTGGTTGATAAATCAAACTTGTGTCCTTGGGTGCATGCTTAGGTCCCTGGCAAGAAATGGGAATGAATTTCAAACACCAAGGAACCATTGATTGCCGGTAAAATGTTGAGATACATGGTTTTTAAATTCTAGTAAATACAAAACACGTATGAAATTCATGAAACTTGGCATGGTATCATGGAGCAGCGTCAACATGCCGTGATAAAAAATTTGACCCATATGGGGCAGATTTGGGTATATGCTTCTCACAAACCAGAGCTCCTCACAACAACCATGATGGTTTCGGTAGGGAACGTGCCACCTTTGGGGACGGAAAGATATGCGTTGGCTCTTATTGCTTTAAAAAAATTCTAGTCTCAACATAGAACAACAGAAGTGTTGTGTTTAATCTTGGATTTTTTCGAGGTTCATTTGGCCTTTTTATACATTAACTGGGTTTTCTAGGCATTTATGTGCATAATTCAAATTTGAACTACAAGCACATGCTCCGGCGCATATAAATTGGTTGAAAAATTAAATCTGTGTCCTTGGGTGCATGCTTAGGTTCCATCCAAGAGATGGGAGTGAATTTCAAACACCGGGGCACCCTTGATTGACGTTAAAACGTGAGATGCCTGGTTATTAAATTCTAGTAAATCCAAAACTCGTCTGAAATTCATGAAACTTGGCATGCTATCATGGAGCCGCATCAACATGCCGTAGTAAAAAAATTGTCCCATTTGGGCCAGGTTTGGGTATAAGCTTCTCACAAACCAGAGCTTCTCACAACAAGCATGATGGTTTCGATAGGGAAGTCCCACCTTTTGGGATGAAACGATATCCATTGCCTCTTATTGCTTTCAAAAATTTTCTCGTGTGAACATAGAACAACAGGAGTGTTGTGTCAATTTTTTGTGATTTTTCAGGGTTTGTTTGGACATTTTTATGCATTAACTGGGTTTTCAATGTATTTATGTGCATAATTCAAATTTGAACTACATGCACATCCTCCAGTGCATATAAATTGGTTGAAAAATCAAATATGTATCCTTGGGTGCATGCTTAGGTCCCATGCAAGAAATGGGAATGAATTTCAAACACCAGGGCACCGCTGATTGCTGACAAAACGTTGAGATACCTGGTTTTTAAATTCAGGTAAATCCAAAAATCATCTGAAATTCATGAAACTTGGCATGGTATCATGGAGCGGCATCAACATGCCGTGCTAAAAAATTTGTCCCATTTGGGGCAGGTTTGGGTATATGCTTCTCACAAACCAGAGCTCCTCACAACAAGCATGATGGTTTCAGTAGGGAACGTGCCACCTTTGCGGACGGAACGTTATCCGTTGCCTATTATTGGTTTCAAAAACATTCTACTGTCAACATAAAACAACAGCAATGTTGTGTTTAATATTGGAATTTTTCGGGCTTCGTTTGGCGTTTTTTATACATTAATTGGGTTTTCTAGGAATTTTATGTGGATAATTGAAATTTGAACTACAAGAACATGCTCCGGTGCATATAAATTGGTTGAAAAATCAAATATGTGTCCTTGTATGCATGCTTAGGTCCCATGCAAGAGATGGGAATGAACTTCAAACACCAGGGCACTGTTGATTGCCGGCAAAACATTGAGATGCCTGGTTTTTAAATTCTAGTAAATCGAAAACACGTTTGAAATTCATGAAACTTGGCATGGTATCATGGAGCGGCATCAACATGCTGTGGTAAATTATTTTTTTCCCATTTGGGGTAGGTTTGGGTATAAGCTTCTCAAAAACCAGAGCTTCTCACAACAAGCATGATGGTTCCGATAGGGAACATCCCACCTTTGGGGACGAAACGATATTCATTGCCTCATATTGCTTTCAAATTTTTTCTCGTGTCAACGTAGAACAACAGGAATGTTACGTCAATTTTTGTGATTTTTCGGGGTTCGTTTGGACATTTTTATGCATTAACTGAGTTTTCAATGCATTTATGTGCATAATTCAAATTTTAACTACATGCACATGCTCCAGTGCATATAAATTGGTTGAAAAATCAAATCTGTGTCCTTGGGTGCATGCTTAGGTCCCATGAAAGAAATGTGAATGAATTTCAAACACCAGGGCACCGTTGATTACCGGCAAAACGTTGAGATACCTGGTTTTTAAATTCTAGTAAATCCAAAAATCGTCTATAATTCATGAAATTGGCATGGTATCATGGAGAGGCATCAACCTGCCGTGGTAAGAAACTTGTCCCATTTGGGGCAGGTTTGGGTATATGCTTCTCACAAACCAGAGCTCGTCACAACAAGCATGATGGTTTCGGTAGGGAATGTGCCACCTTTGCGGACGGAACGTTATCCATTGCCTCTTGTTGCTTTCAAAAGATTTCTAGTGTCAACATAAAACAACTGCAGTGTTGTGTTTAATCTTGGAATTTTTTGGTGTTTGTTTGGCCTTTTTATACATTAATTGTGTTTTGTAGGCATTTTGTGTGGATAATTGAATATTGAAAAACAAGCACATGCTCCAGAGCATATAAATTGGTTGAAAAATCAAATATTGCGTTTATGCTTAGGTCCCATGCAAGAGATGGGAATGAACTTCAAACACCAGGGCACTGATCATTGCCGGCAAAACATTGAGATGCCTGGTTTTTAAATTCTGGTAAATCCAAAACTCGTCCGAAATTCATGAAACTTGGCATTGTATCATGGAGCGGCATTAACATGGGTGCATGCTTAGGTCCCATGCAAGAAAGGGAAATGAATTTGAAACACATGGGCTCCGTTGATTGCCGGCAAAACGTTGAGATCCCTGGTTTTTAAATTCCAGTAAATCCAAAACCTGTCTGAAATTCATGAAACTTGGCATGGTATGATGGAGAGGCATCAACATGCCGTGGTAAATTTTTTGTCCCACTTGGGGTATGTCTGGGTATATGCTTCTCACAAACTAGAGCTCCTCACAACAAGCATGATGGTTTCGGTAGAGAACGTGCCACCTTTGCGGACAAAAAGTTATTCGTTGCCTCTTATTGCTTTCAAAAGATTTCTAGTATCAACATAAAACAACAGGAGTGTTGTGTTTAATCTTGGAATTTTTCAGTGTCCGTTTGGCCTTTTTATACATTAACTGGGTTTTCTAGGCATTTTATGTGGATAATTGAAATTTGAACTACAAGCACATGCTCCGGAGCATACAAATTGGTTGAAAAATCAAATATGTGTCCTTGCGTGCATGCTTAGGTCCCATGCAAGAGATGGGAATGAACTTCAAACTGCAGGGCACTGTTGATTGCCGGCAAAACATTGAGATGCCTGGTTTTTAAATTCTAGTAAACCCAAAACTCGTCTGAAATTCATGAAACGTGGCATGGTATCATGGAGCGGCATCAACATGCCGTGGAAAGAAATTTGTCCCATTTGGGGCAGGTTTGGGTATAAGCTTCTCACAAACCAGACCTTCTCACAACAAGCATGATGGTTTCGATAGGGAACGTCCCACCTTTGGGGACGAAACGATATCCGTTGCCTCTTATTGCTTTCAAATTTTTTATCGTGTCAACATAGAACAACACGAGTGTTGTTTCAATTTTTATGATTTTTCGGGGTTCGTTTTGAATTTTTTATGCATTAACTGAGTTTTCAATGCATTTATGTGCATAATTCAAATTTTAACTACATGCACATGCTCCAGTGCATATAAATTGGATGAAAAATCAAATTTTGTCCTTGGGTGCATGCTTAGGTCCCATGCAAGAAATGGGAATGAATTTCAAACACCAGGCACCATTGATTGCTGGCAAGACGTTGAGATACCTGGTTTTTAAATTCTAGTAAATCCAAAACTCATCTAAAATTCATGAAACTTGGCATGGTATCATGGAGCGGCATCAACATGCCGTGGTAAAAAAATTTATCCCATTTGGGGCAGGTTTGGGTATAAGCTTCTCACAAACTAGAGCTTCTCACAACAAGCATGATGGTTTCGGTAGGGAACGTGCCACCTTTGCGGACGGAACGTAATCCATTGCCTCTTATTGCTTTCAAAAAAATTCTAGTGTCAACGTAAAACAACAGGAGTGTTGTGTTTAATCTTGAAGTTTTTCGCGGTTCGCTTGGCCTTTTTATACATTAACTTGGTTTTCTAGGCATTTTATGTGCATAATTCAAATTTGAACTACAAGCACATGCTCCGGTGCATATAAATTGGTTGAAAAATCAAACATGTCTCCTTGCGTGCATGCTTAGGTCCCATGCAAGAGATGGGAATGAACTTCAAACACCAGGGCATTGTTGATTGCCGGGAAAACGTTGAGATGCCTGGTTTTTAAATTCTAGTAAATCCAAATCTCGTCTGAAATTCATGAAACTTGGCATGGTATCCGGGAGCGGCGTCAAACATGCCGTGGTAAAAAAATTGTCCCATTTGGGCAGGTTTGGGTATAAGCTTCTCACGAACCAGAGCTTCTCACAACAAGCATGATGGTTTCGATAGGGAACGTCCTACCTTTGGGGACGAAACGATCCATTACCTCTTATTGCTTTCAAATTTTTTTCTCATGTCAACGTAGAATAACAGGAGTATTGTGTCAATTTTTGTGATTTTCAGGGTTCGTTTGGACATTTTTATGCAATAACTAAATTTTGAATGCATATATGTGCATAATTCAAGTATGAACTACATGCACATGCTCCAGTCCATATAAATTGGTTGAAAAATCAAATCTGTGTCCTCGGGTGCATGCTTAGGTCCCATGCAAGAAATGGGAATGAAGTTCAAACACTAAGGCACCATTTATTGGCGGCAAAACATTGAGATACCTCGTTTTTAAATTCTAGTAAATCCAAAACACGTCTGAAATTCATGAAACTTGGCATGGTATCATGGAGCGGCATAAACATGCCGTGGTAAAAAAATTGTCCCATTTGGGGCATGTTTGGGTATATGCTTCTCACCAACCAGAGCTTCTCACAACAAGCATGATGGTTTCGGTAGGGAACGTGCCACCCTTGGGGACGGAACGTTATCTCTTGCCTCTTATTTCTTTCAAAAAAATTCTAGTGTCAACGTAGAACAACATGAGTGTTGTGTTTAATCATGGAATTGTTCGGGGTTAGTTTGGCTTTTCTATACATTAACTATGTTTTCTAGGCATTTTATGTGCATAATTCAAATTTGAACTACAAGCACATGCTCCGGTGCATATAAAATGGTTGAAACATAAAATCTGTGTCCTTGCGTGCTTGCTTAGGTCCCATGCAAGAGATGGGAATGAATTTCAAACACCAGGGAACTATTGATTGCCGGCAAAACGTTTAGATGCCTGGTTTTTAAATTCTAGTAAATGCAAAACTCGTCTGAAATTCATGAAATTTCTCACGGTATCATGGAGCAGCATCAACATGCCATGGTAATAAATTTGTCCCATTTGCGGGAGGTTTGGGTATAAGCTTCTCACAAACCATAGCTTCTCACACAAGGATGACGGTTTCGATAGGGAACGTCCCACCTTTGGGGACGAAATGATATCCATTACCTCTTATTGCTTTCAAATTTTTTTCTCGTGTCAACATAGAACCATAGGAGTGTTGTGTCAATTTTTGTGATTTTTCGGAGTTCATTTGGAATTTTTTATGCATTAACTGGGTTTTCAATGAATTTATGTGCATAATTCAAATTTGAACTACATGCACATGCTCCAGTGCATATAAATTGGTTGAAATATCAAATATGTGTCCTCGGGTGCATGCTTAGGTCGCATGTAAGAAATGAGAATGAATTTCAAACACCAGGGCACCATTGATTGCCGGCAAAATGTTGAGATACCTGGTTTTTGTATTCTAGAAAATCCAAAACTCGTTTGAAATTCATGAAACTTGGCATGGTGTCATCGAGCGGCAACAACATGCCGTGGTAAATAATTTATCCCATTTGGGCCAGGCTTGGGTATAATATTCTCACAACAAGAATGATGGTTTTGATAGGGAACGTCCCTCCTTTGGGGACGAAACGATATCCATTTCCTCTTATTGCTTTCAAATTTTTTCTCGTGTCAACATAGAACAACGGGAGTGTTGTGTCAATTTTTGTGATTTTTCGGGGTTCGTTTGGACATTTTTAAGCATTAACTGAGTTTGCAATGCATTTATGTGCGTAATTCAAATTTGAACTACATGCACATGCTCCAGTGCATATAAATTTGTTGAAAAATCAAATATGTGTCCTTGGGTGCATGCTTAGGTCCCATGCAAGAAATGGGAATGAATTTCAAACACCAGGGCACCTTTGATTGCCGGCAAAACATTGAGATACCTGGTATTTAAATTCTATTAAATCCAAAACTCATCTGAAATTCATGAAACTTGGCATGGTATCATGGAGAGGCATCAACATGCCATGGTAAAAAATTTGTCCCAATTGGGGCAGGTTTGAGTATATGCTTCTCACAAACTAGAGCTCCTCACAACAAGCATGATGGTTTCGGTAGGGAACGTGCCACCTTTGCGGACGGAACGTAATCCATTGCCTCTTATTGCTTTCAAAAAATTTCTAGTTTTAACGTTAAACAACATGAGTGTTGTGTTTAATCTTCAAGTTTTTCGCGGTTCGTTTGGCCTTTTTATACATTAACTTGGTTTTTGAGGCATTTTATGTGCATAATTCAAATTTGAACTACAAGCACATGCTCCGGTGCATATAAATTGGTTGAAAAATCAAAAATGTCTCCTTGCGTGCATGCTTAGGTCCCATGCAAGAGATGGGAATGAACTTCAAACACCAGGGCATTGTTGATTGCCGGGAAAACGTTGAGATGCCTGGTTTTGATATTCTAGTAAATCCAAATCTCGTCTGAAATTCATGAAACTTGGCATGGTATCATGGTGCGGCGTCAACATGTCGTGGTAAAAAAATTGTCCCATTTGGGCAGCTTATGGTATAAGCTTCTCACGAACCAGAGCTTCTCACAACAAGCATGATGGTTTCGATAGGGAACGTCCTACCTTTGGGGACGAAACGATCCGTTGCCTCTTATTGCTTTAAAATTCTTTCTCATGTCAACGTAGAATAACAGGAGTATTGTGTCAATTTTTGTGATTTTCAGGGTTCGTTTGGACATTTTTATGCAATAACTAAATTTTGAATGCATATATGTGCATAATTCAAATATGAACTACATGCACATGCTCCAGTGCATATAAATTGTTTGAAAAATCAAATCTGTGTCCTCGGGTGTATGCTTAGGTCCCATGCAAGAAATGGGAATGAAGTTCAAACACTAAGGCACCATTGATTGCCGGCAAAACGTTGAGATACCTCGTTTTTAAATTCTAGTAAATCCAAAACACGTCTGAAATTCATGAAACTTGGCATGGTATCATAGAGCGGCATCAACATGCCATGGTAAAAAATTTTGTCCCATTTGGGTCAGCTTTGAGTATAAGCTTCTCACAAACTAGAGCTTCTCACAACTAGCATGATGGTTTCGATAGGGAACGTCCCACCTTTGGGGACGGAATGTTATCCGTTGCCTCTTATTGCTTTCAAAAAAATTCTAGTGTTAACGTAGAATAACAGAGTGTTGTGTTTAATCTTCGATTTTTTCGGGGTTCTTTTGGCCTTTTTTATACATTAACTGGGTTTTCTAGGCATTTCATGTGCATAATTCAAATTTGAACTACAAGCACATGCTCCGGTGCATATAAATTGGTTGAAATATCAAATCTGTGTCCTTGCGTGCATGCTTAGGTCCCATTCAAGAGATGGGAATGAATTTAAAACACCAGGGCACTCTTGATTGCCGGCAAAATGTTGAGATGTCTGGTTTTTGAACCTAGTAAATGCAAAACTCGTCTGGAATTCAAGAAACTTGGCATGGTATCATGGAGCGGCATTAACATGCCGTGGTAAAAAATATGTCCCATTTGGGGCAGGTTTGGGTATAAGCTTCCCACAAACCAGAGCTTCTCACAACAAGCATGATAGTTTCGATAGAGAACGTCCCAACTTTGGGGACGAAACGATATCGATTGCCTCTTATTGCTTTCAAATTTTTTCTCATGTCAACATAGAACAACAGGAGTGTTGTGTTAATTTTTGTGGTTTTTTGGGGTTTGTTTCGACATTTTTATGCATTAACTAAGTTTTCAATGCATTTATGTGCATAATTAAAATTTGAACTACATGCACATGCTCCAGTGCATATAAATTGGTTGAAAAATCAAATCTATGTCCTCGGGTGCATACTTAGGTCCCATGCAAGAAATGGGAATGAATTTCAAATACCAGGGCACTGTTGATTGCCGGCAAAATCTTGAGATAACTGGTTTTTAAATTCTAGTAAATGCAAAACTTGTGTGAAATTGATGAAACTTGGCATGGTATCATGGCGCTGTATCAACATGCTGTGTAAAAATGCTGTCCCATTTGGGGCAGGTTTGGGTATAAGCTTCTCACAACAAGAATGATGGTTTCGATAGGAAACGTTGCACCTTTGGGGACGATACGATATCCATTTCCTCTTATTGCTTTCAAATTTTTTATCGTGTCAACATAGAACAACAGGAGTGTTGTGTCCATTTTTGTGATTTTTCAGGGTTCGTTCGGGCATTTTTATGCATTAACTGAGTTTTCAATGCATTTATGTGTATAATTCAAATTTGAACTACATGAACATGCTCCAGTGCATATAAATTGGTTGAAAAATCAAATATGTGTCCTTGGGTGCATGCTAAGGTCCCATGCAAGTAATGGGAATGAATTTCAAACACCAGGGCACCGTTGATTGCCGGCAAAACATTGAGATACCTGGTCTTTAAATTCTAGTAAATCCAAAACTCGTCTGAAATTCATGAAACTTGGCATGGTATGATGAAGCGGCATCAACATGTCGAGGTAAAAAATTTGTCCCATTTGGGGCAGGTTTGGGTAAATGCTTCTCACAAACCATAGCTGCTCACAACAAGCATGATGGTTTCGGTAAGGAACGTGCCACCTTTGGGGACGGAACGTTATCCGTCGCCTCTTATTGCTTTCAAAAAAATTCTAGTGTCAACCAAGAACAACAGGAGTGTTGTGTTTAATCTTGGAATTTTTTGGGGTTCTTTTGGCCTTTTTTATACATTAACTGGGTTTTCTAGGCATTTTATGTGCATAATTCGAATTTGAACTACAAGCACATGCTCTGGTGCATATAAATTGGTTGAAATATCAAATCTGTGTCCTTGCGTGCATGCTTAGGTCCCATGCAAGAGATGGGAATGAATTTAAAACACCAGGGCACTCTTGATTGCCGGCAAAACATTGAGATGCCATGTTTTTAAATTCTAGAAAATCCATAACTCGTGTGAAATTCATGAAACTTGGCATGGTATCATGGAGCGGCATCAACATGTCGTGGTAAAATTTTTATCCCTTTTGGGGCAGGTTTGGGTATAAGCTTCTCACATACCAAAGCTTCTCACAACAAGAATGATGGTTTCGATAGGGAACGTCTAGCCTTTGGGGACGAAACGATATCCATTGCCTCTTATTGCTTTCAATTTCTTTCTCGTGTCAACATAGAACAACATGAGTGTTGTGTCAAATTTTGGGATTTTTCAGGGTTCATTTGGACATTTTTACGCATTAACTGAGTTTTCAATGCATTTATGTGCATATTTCAAATTTAACTACATCCACATGCTCTGGTGCATACAAATTGGTTGAAAATCGAATCTGTGTCCTTGGGTGCATGCTTAGGTTCGTTGCAAGAAATGGGAATGAATTTCAAACACCAGGGCACCGTTGATTGCTGGCAAAACATTGAAATACTGGGTTTTTAAATTCTAGTAAATCCAAAACTCGTCTAAAATTCATGAAACTTGGCATGGAATTATGGAGCGGCATCAACATGCCGTGGTAAATTTTTTTTCCCATTTGGGGTAGGTTTGGGTATATGCTTCTCACAAACTAGAGCTCCTCACAACAAGCATGATGGTTTCGCTAGGGAACGTGCCACCTTTGGGGACGGAACCTTATCCGTTGCCTCTTATTGCTTTCAAAAAAATTATTGTGTCAACGTAGAACAACACGAGTGTTTTGTTTAATCTTGGAATTTTTGGGGTTCGTTTGGCCTTTTTTATACATAAACTCGGTTTTCTAGGCATTTTATGTGCATAATTAAAATTTGAACTACAAGCACATGCTCCGTTGCATATAAGCTGGTTGAAATATCAAATCTTTGTCCTTGCGTCCATGCTTAGGTCCCATGCAAGAGATGGGAATGAATTTCAAACATCAGGGCACTCTTGATTGCCGGCAAAACGTTGAGGTGCCTGGTTTTTAAATTCTAGTAAATCCAAAATTCGTCTGAAATTCATGAAACTTGGCATGGTATCATGGAGCGGCATCAACATGCCGTGGTAAAAAAATTGTCCCGTTTAGGGTAGGTTTGGGTATATGCTTCTCACAATTATTGTTTCTCAGAACAAGCATGATGGTTTCGATAGGGAACGTCCCACCTTTGGGGACGAAACGATATCCATTGCCTCTTATTGCTTTCAAAAAAAATTCTCGTGTCAACACAGGAGTTCTGTCAATTTTTGTGAATTTTCAGGGTTCGTTTGGACATTTATATGCATTAATTGAGTTTTCCATGCATTTATGTGCATAATTCAAATTTGAACTACATGCACATTGTCCAGTGCATATAAATTAGTTGCAAAATCAAATATGTATCCTTGGGTGCATGCTTAGGTCCCATGCAAGAAATGGGAATTTATTTTCAAACACCAGGGCACCGTTGATTGCCGGAAAAATGTTGAGATACCTGGTTTTTAAATTCTAGTAAATCCAAAACTCGTCTGAAATTCATGAAAGTTGGCATGGTATCATGGAGCGGCATCAACATGCCGTGGTAAAATTTTTGTCCCATTTGGGGCAGGTTTGGGTGTAAGCTTCTCACAAACCAGAGCCTCTCACAACAAGCATGATGGTTTCGATAGGGAACGTCCCACGTTTGGGGACGAAACGATATCCATTGCCTCTTATTGCTTTCAATTTTTTTCTCGTGTCCACATAGAACAACAGGAGTGTTGTGTCAAATTTTGTGATTTTTCAGTGTTCGTTCAGACATTTTTATGCATTAACTGAGTTCAATGCATTTATGTGCATAATTCAAATTTGAACTACATGCGCATGCTCCAGTGCATATAAATTATTTGAAAAATCAAATATGTGTCCTTGGGTGCATGCTTAGGTCCCATGCAAGAAATGGAAATGAATTTCAAACACCGGGGCACCGTTGATTGCCAGCAAAACTTTGAGATACATGGTTTTTAAATTCTAGTAAATCCAAAAGTCGTCTGGAATTCATGAAACTTGGCATAGTATCATGGAGCGGGATCAACATGTCGTGGTAAAAAAATTTATCCCATTTGGGGCAGGTTTGGGTATAAGCTTCTCACATACCAAAGCTTCTCACAAAAAGCATGATGGTTTCGATAGGGAACGTCCCACCTTTGGGGACGAAACTATATCCATTGCCTCTTATTGCTTTCAATTTTTTTCTCGTGTCAACATCGAACAACAGGAGTCTTGTGTCAATTTTTGGGATTTTTCGGGGATCGTTTGGACATTTTTACACTTTAACTGAGTTTTCAATGCATTTATGTGCATAATTCAAATTTGAACTTCATGCACATGCTTCGGTGCATCTAAATTGGTTGAAAATCAAATCTGTGTCCTTGGGTGCATGCTTAGGTCCGAAGCAAGAAATGGGAATGAATTTCAAACACTAGGGCACCGTTGATTGCCGGCAAAACATTGAGATACCGAGTTTTTAAATTCTAGTAAATCCAAAACTCGTATAAAATTCATGAAAGTTAGCATGGTATCATGGAGCGGCATCAACATGTCGTGGTAAATTTTTTGTCCCATTTGGGGCAGGTTTGGGTATATGCTTCTCACAAACTAGAGCTTCTCACAACCAAGCATGATGGTTTCGATAGGGTACGTCCCACCTTTGGGGACGAAACGATATCCATTGCATCTTATTGCTTTCATTTTTTTCTCGTGTCAACATAGAACAAGAGGAGTGTTTGTCGGGAGAAACAACACCTATGGGATCACAAGAATCCCTACTACGGTTGCCGGGGAGTAGGGTTGCAAGAAGAGCAAGATCAGTAGCCAGCACGAGGAGCGTTTACCCAGGTTCGGGCCACGAGGATGCGTAAAACCCTAGTCCTGCTTTGGTGGGTGTATTTCAGAGAGTTCTTGAGCTCTCGAACTAGCTAAGGTGAGTGCGTGGTTCGAAAGAGCCGAATCCTTCTCCAGTATGCCATGGGCTTCCTTTTATAGTCGAAAGGGTCTGCCACAGTGGCACATAGGAGGTGGAAAGGCGCACAGTGCCCTGAGCTTATCGCTCGTATTACAGGACCAGACGCATTTAATGCGTAGCTTAGTTGTCCCCCTAGTTTATCGGGGACGGGGGCGAGGCCCGTCCCGTCCGTCGCTGCTCGTCCTTGCTTCGACACGCTCCTTGGCCAGCGATGCGCACGACGCCATGTAGGCAGGCAAGCAGTTGAGGTGGCGCGGTGGTGGATCCTTCACGAAGATATGCATGCCGCCACGCAGGAGCTCGATGAGTTGGCCTGGGGGCTGCATGTTGGCACGCAGGTGCCCGCCTAGCTGGTTGGGCTGGCAGCTGCATGTGAACGGCGGTGGAAGCTTGGTTGGCATGGGACTGGCGGTGGCCCAGCTGGCGTCTTTGGTGAGGGCCTTGCTGGGTGGCCCGGCAAGGGTCTTGCTGTGTGGCCCAGCAAGGGTCTTGCCGTGGCGTGCTGTCTTCCCTTGCCGGGGGCCTGGTGGCCTTCCTCGGCAAGGATCTTGCCGAGGATCGTCGTCTTCTAATTGTGACGCCCCAAGACCGGAGTTTCAGTTGCCTTCCATATATTCTGGGTTTCGCCGTGTGTTTCATTTGTGCCTGCCCTTTTATTTTTTTGCATTGCATCATGTCATCATGCCATCATGCCATTTAATTTTTTTAAAACCTCAACTAAATAAATTGTATGCATTTTTCGATCCATTTAAATCGAGGGATATTCACAATGGCGATTTCTCTTTATAACATATACTCCCAATATTATTAGGGAGCTATAATAAATATTCCATTAACTGAAATCACCCATAACACATTTATGCGGTTCTTCAAATTTCCTTTTATCCAACTCAACTTCTTTTCTTCCTTTGGTGCCTTTTTAGTAAAATTGAGTTGCAATTTTACTTTATCCACAAATGTTCCAAATCAGCCCATAAATCACATCTCTGTGTAGGGCCATCTCCTATAATTTCAACCCATTTGGAGTTCATTGAATGGGTTTGAAATCAAACTTGTCTGAGTTAAATTCAACATGTGTGGATTTTTCATTCTCTAAAAATCCTCGGGCCATTTTTGTTAAATTCCTCATATTTTTGTGAGCTCGGGAAAATTATCCCCATGCGCAAATCTTTCCCTAAACCTCTCTTTCTTTTCCTCTCTCTTTTTCTTTTCTGATAGAGATTAGTGAGAGAGAGGGAGCCCAGCCCAGCTGCCCAGCCAGGCCTCTGGCCATTTCCTCTCCACCGGCCTCTCTAAGCCGGCCCAAGGCCCATCCGCCCCGCTGTAACCCTAGGCCCCTAGCCCAGCCTCCCCTCGATCCATCTCTCTCCCTCTCGGTCCCTGCCCGCCGTCGCACACCCGCAGCGCGAGGAGGCCGCGCTCGACCCCGCTCTCCTCCTTTCTCCTCGATCTCCTCCTCTCCCTCTCGTCCTCCCACGCTGGCGACCCCTCCGCCGCCTTGCCGCCTTCCCCGCACCCTTTCTCCACCCGAGCGGCTCCTCCTCACCTCGTCTCGCTCGTCGTGGCTGCCCACGAGACTCCTGCCGCCGGCGCCTCTTCCTGGCCGGATCCGCCGCCATCTCTCCCTCCTACCGCCTCGTCCCGCCTTGCGGTTCCACCTCCTCGCCGGCCGGCCGCAGCTCGCCGCGCCCTGCCTCCTCTTCTCTGTGTTCGCGCGCCCGCAGCGCTCGGCCTCCTTCCACGCGCCATGTCCGCCTCACCTCCGCTGCTCCGCCCGTACCGATCCTCTGCACCTTCCCGTCGGCCCTGCTCCTTCCCTCGCCGTCCCGACCAGCAGCAGGAAAGGAAACCAGGAGCTCAAGCCCTGCCATGGCCGCCGCCCGTTCGTCGCCTCCGGCCGGATCCAGCCGCCCTCGGCCTCCCCTCGAGCACCCGAGGCCCTGCGAGCCTCCCGCTCGCCCGCATCTGCCTCTGCTTCGTGCCACTCATCCTTGGCGCCATGGCCTCTGCCTCCTTTGGATGACCCGTGGCTGCCGTGCCCTGTTGTGCGTTCTCTCTGCTGCCGGGCACTGTTGACGTCAAGACCGTGGGCGCCAAGTTCGTCTTCCATTATCATCTCCGAGGATTTCTCCAAGTACCGCACCGGACGCCAAGTACGACTACACCATGGTGATACGTGAACAACTACACACCTACAACTAGTGTACCTCTACATCCTGGAATCGCAATACCGCACCAAACGCAAGTACAACAAGGAACCCCGAAGGACTTGGATGCGCCAAGTTCCTCTTTGTCCACGATGATTACGCAAGACCCCGAGATCGACTTCGCGGACTCACAAGTACCATGACGACCGCCAAGTTCCACTACCGGTGAACGTTTTGGAATTGCCAAGTCAGACTACAACGCGAAGACCATGTACCACTACCGTCGCAAGTACCTCTACCGTCGTCCCGAAGACGTTGCATTCATCAAGTTCCTCCCCGAAAACGAACGTGTATAACTACCGTCGCCACGTGAACAACGACTTCCACTACGCCGTGTACGACTACTTCCCTCGGCGATCATCGCGAACGTCTACTTTCTCTCTGAACGCATTCCGCCCCGAACGCACGCTTCGAAGGTATAACCGCCGAGAACGACTGCCGTGGATCGAATGCATATGTTGTATGAGATGCCCGTTTGCACCGTGTCCGAATTTGTCACTCGCTTGTTCCTCCTTGTTGCCATGCCATCGTCTCGTGGGAACCCGGTAACCGGGAACACCCCACCATCTTGCTCAACTCGCTTCCTTCACACTTTCTTTTGCACCGATATCTCCATGAGCTACCGGAACCGATATGTTGCCATGGCATCATTTTCGGATTCGCCGCCGTGGCACCCTTTTTCGTTTCCGCCACGACGACAAATGCTTCATAACATGCTCATGTCAACATTTTCATAAAATTGCTTAAAACGTGCACATGTCATCCGCATCATGATAACAACATTTAAATGTTTATAATTGTTGTTTGCATTAATTTGCCTAAATGCCATGTTAAAATGATTTATTTCATAACTAAATAACCGTAGCTCGGATTTAAATAAATTATATATGTAAATGGGGTGGAAAATGCCTAGTTTAACATGGTAGCATTACTTTGCATGTTTAACAACTCTAAAATATGCTTTAGGTCAGAACAGTACCAAATTCGAAATATGGACATGAGGATTTTCCGGAATTATCGTTTGTTGTTTCCGGCCTCATTTAAACTTGCCTAAATAGGTAGTTTAATTATGCTTCACCCGTTGCCATGTTTAATAACATTTAATATTGTTGGTTCCATAACCGAGAGAGAACTAAATAATTGATGTGGTGTTTCTTCAATATGCAACTCATTGCATATTGAGCTCCATTTAACTTGTAGTTTTGTTTGTGCATATTGCCATGCCATGCCTCATTAAACCGGACATGCATCATACTTGTTTGCGCATCATGCCATGTTTATGTGATGGTTGTTTTACTATGTGGTTTGCTTCTTTCCGGTTTGCTTCTCTCGTTAGCTTCGGTTCCGTTCCGGAGTTGTGAGGATTCGTTCGACTACGTCCGTTTTTCTTCTTCATGGACTCGTTCTTCTTCCTTGCGGGATTTCAGGCAAGATGACCATACCCTCGAAATCACTTCTATCTTTGCTTGCTAGATGCTCGCTCTTTTGCTATGCCTATGCTACGATGCCTACCACTTGCTATATCATGCCACCCACATTGCCATGTCAAGCCCCTAACCATCCTTTCCTAGCAAACCGTTGTTTGGCTATGTTACCGCTTTGCTCAGCCCCTCTTATAGCGTTGTTAGTTGCAGGTGAAGATGAAGTTTGTTCCTTGTTGGAACATGTTTACTTGTTGGGTTATCACAATATATCTTATTTAATTAATGCACCTATATACTTGGTAAAGGGTGGAAGGCTCGGCCTTATGCCTGGTGTTTTGTTCCACTCTTGCCGCCCTAGTTTCCGTCATATCGGTATTATGTTCCCGGATTTTGCGTCCCTAACGCGGTCGGGTGATTTATGGGACCCCCTTGACAGTTCTCTTTGAATAAGACTCCTCCAGCAAGGCCCAACATTGGTTTTACCATTTGCCTCACCTATGCCCTTTTCCCTTGGGTTTCGGAGCCGAGGGTCATCTTTATTTTAGCCCCCGGACAAGTGCTCCTTCGAGTGCTGGCCCGAACTAGAGCCCTGCAGCGCCCCTCAAGGCAACTTGAGGTCTGGTTTTAGTTGTACGGACTGCTCATCCGAGTGTGCCCTGAGACCGAGATATGTGCAGCTCCTATCAGGATTTGTCGGCACATCCGGGCGGCTTTGCTGGTCTTGTTTTATTGCTGTCGAAATGTCTTGTAGCCGGGATTCCGAGACTGATCGGGTCTTCCCGGGGAGAAGGAATATCCTTCGTTGATCGCGAGAGCTTATCATGGGCTAAGTTGGGACACCCCTGCAGGGTTTGAACTTTCGAAAGCCGTGCCTGCGGTTATGTGGCAGATGGGAATTTGTTAATGTCCGGTTGTAGAAAACCCGAAGTTGATCTTAATTAAAACACATCAACCGCGTGTGTAACCGTGATGGTCTCTTCTCGGCGGAGTCCGGGAAGTGAACACGTGTTGGAGTTATGCTTGGCGAGGTTGTTCTAGGATCACTTCTTGATCATAGTTGTTCGACCGTGCTTTGCCTCCTCCTCTCGCTCTCTTTTGCGTATGCTAGCCACCATATATGCTAGTCGCTTGCTGCAGCTCCACCTCACTACCCTGTCCTACCTTTAAGCTTAAATAGTCTTGATCTCGCGGGTGTGAGATTGCTGAGTCCCCGTGACTCACAGATACTTCCAAAACCAGTTTGCAGGTGCCGATGAAACCGTGCAGGTGACGCATCCGAGCTTAAGGAGGAGCTCGGTGAAGATCTTGTTCATTGTGTTGTTTCGTTTCAGTTGATTTGTAGTGGAGCCCAGTTGGGACGATCGGGGATCTGTGTAGCATTTGGGGTAGTCTTCTTTTATTTTGGTTCTGTAGTCGGACCTTGATTGTATCTGTATGATGTAATGCTTTACTCATGTATTGTGTGAAGTGGCGATTGTAAGCCAACTATGTATCTCTTTCCCTTATGTATTACATGGGTTGTGTGAAGATTACCTCACTTGCGACATTGCTTTCAATGCGGTTATGCCTCTAAGTCGTGCTTCGACACGTGGGAGATATAGCCGCATCGAGGGCGTTACAAGTTGGTAATCAGAGCCTTCCCCGACTTAGGAGCCCCCTGCTTGATTGTTTGCTGGCGTTGTTGAGTCTAGAACGGAAAATGTTTTGAGTCTTAGGACTTTATATATCGGAGAGTAGGATTCTTTTTACTCCTCAGTCCCTTCGTCGCTCTGGTGAGGTCTCCTGACGTAGAAGTTTTGACTTTCCTCTCCTCAAATTTCACTAAATTTTTTTTTAGGATCACGCGGGTATCTTGGAATCGTTCCGATGGTTTTGTGACGAGAACATTGTTCTTGGTTCCTCCTGACATTTAGGGGTTGTGGCAGTGTCCCGGGGAGTTGAGCTCCGAGGTGTTGTCGTCACAATTTTATCGTTGCAGTTCTGGAATACCTGAGTTTTGCCGACATCGAAAATCTCTTTTGTGCAGTTGTTGGTGAGATAACCTCGATAACCCAGTACTGGGGCGAGCTCGAGAGTATTGCCATGACTCGTATAACGGATGCTTTTCGAAGGTCGAGGAACACGATTGCCGAAGGTTTCTTGGTTATGTGTTGAAGGATGGATACAGCTGGATCTAGGTATTGTTAGTTTGGGTGATATATTTTGTGTCCCCTGTATCCCCAACACCAGATTGCATAACCAGAAAGTTTCGGGAGTTTATAGGTGGGAATTCAAGTATCTCGTAGGATATCTTTCCAACACACACATGATACGATATGGGATCTATCATATGTATTTGTTCCGGCTTATTCTGCAAGCCAAATCCTTTGTTTTTGTTCCGTTTTGTGGTATTCAAGTTTCTTCAATGCCAAGTGTTGATTCCATACCTTTCCTAAATGGTGTTCTCATATTGCTATGTGAATACTAATCCTTGTTGATCACTGAGCTTGTCATGTCAATTCTTTTCTCAACCGGCGTGCTTCTCTTCAAGTGGATCCGATCATTCCAACATTCGCAAGATCAATTCTAAGCTTTTTCTCAACGGTGTTCGTTTCATCCGACCCAAGTTGTTTTGTTGTCCCGCCCTCCCACCCTTTTTCTTCAAGGACTCAGATTTCTTAATCAAGTATCCATTTTATTGAGTGAAGTTTCTTCATTCTTTTCCTCAATGCTCTTATCCGGTGTTTTCTTATGAAGACGCTAAGGAAGCTTCAAACTTATCATTGTTCCATTCAAAATTTCTTCTCCGGTGGATTTAGTTCAAGATTTCGGAGTTGATCTTATCCCTTTTCCTCTTCTCACAATGTTTTCTCATGCCGGTGCACCTCTTAATTTTTCACTTCTTGTTATTCATTTGTTTCCGGAGTGCTAAAGATTATCTCAGAAGATTCGTGTTTTCATTCCTAATCCGTGCAAGATTTCTCGTAGTTGTTATCCCTTTTGAGACATTTAATTCATCCGGTGCAATCTCTCTTTTCAAACAATCGTTCAACAGTGGTTCTTTTGAGTGGGCCCTAACCCACAGGTCTTTTCCCAGGATCTTACCTAACCCTTCTAATTTTCGGAGTTTTCTCAAATTCTTTGCAAAGTTTGATGTAAGGATGAATTATCATCAGTCAAATGTCTTTCTCCAAGATCTTTCAAATTATTTTCATTGTTGGTTCAACCTTTCTAATTTTCATTCCGGAGTGCCTCAACAATTCATGGTGGTGTTTCTCGTCGTCATTCTCGAATTTTGAAGACCGAAGACGAGTTTCTCTTTAGTCTTGCTCCATTCTCTTCAAGATTCATGGTTCTAGCTTCGTGCCATCCTCATATTTGTTTTGATTGTGAGAATTCTTTTCACCCATCCGGAGAAATTCAGAAATCTTTTCAGTTTGATTATTCAGAGCCCATCATCTCAGAATTATTCATTCAAGCGTTGAACTCTTGTTTTCCAAATCTCACCGGTGCATCGTCGAAATATCCTCTAATCAGTTCATGATCTCTTCGTTCTAATGTATCTAAATTCTGTCAAGCATCTTCATTCGTTTTCCAATTCTTCCTGGTGAATTGTGCCTTTGCTACATTCATTCTCAATTCTTACGGTGGTTCGTTCAAGATTTCACTTCCTTCATTATCATATCAATTCATTTGTTGTTTCCAAATTCCGCCGGTGGTTCCATCAATACCTTCTCAAGTTCGCGCTATATCTCTCTTAATCCTTTTTCAACGAGAATAAGTAGTATGCCAAATCCATTCCTTGCCATCAATTTAATTGGTGAAGGATCAGCATAATGTAATTCTTATTCTTGTTTCATCGAGTAAGTTCAATTCCTTATTCCGGAGGTTCATCAAAATTCTTGATTTCAGTTGTTCATCTTTTCTTTTCCTGGAGTTCCAAGCTCTCATCATCACGAATATCCATCTAAATCACTGCAAGGCTTCACCTGGTGTTTTCAACTTCTCTTTCTTTCTATCACCCTTTTGTTTACCGGAGTTCATCATGGAGGCTCTACATGGTGCTTCCTCAAGGATTCTTTTCATTCTTCAATTGTTCATCAAGATTTCTCGCGGAGTTAAGATCCGCCAAACTATATTCTAAAATAAGCATGGTGTTCAACACATGTTTTGTTTTGAGGAGCTCAAGTATTCTTCATCTTGCATTCCGAAGTGCAATTCTTTCTACCTTATCTCTTGAGATGGTGTTATGTCATTCTTGACAATTTTCCTTCATGCTTCATGATTCACATGTTGTCAAGAATGAGGTATTTTAAATCCATCAATCTCTTCATTGGAGTTATCTTGGGCTATATTTCACCTAAAGCTTTCCCTAAGGATTGTTGCTAATTATGGTGCTTATAAATGACCCAAGTTCTTCAATTGTCCTCTCGGTGAAATAAGTTTCTCGTCTCCTTGTTGATAAATCCAATCATTTGTTTCCGTTGGTGGCAGAAACTCACCTCATAATTTTGAGATGTTTGCCATAAGCCCTCAACAAGCTTGTGCTTTTCGTTGTTCATTTGGAAAAAACTCCGTTCAATTCTTCGTTGCAAGGATGCTTTCCAAGCTCTTTTGTGGCAGAAGTTGACATTTTTCTTCTTCATTCTGTTATTCCAAAGATCTATCTTCTATTATTTCTTCCGAAGGCATTGTGATGTTGCTCTCTTCGAACCATCGTCTCGTTTTGTCAAAATCATGTTCTTTTTCTTGCATTATCCATTTAACCGGAGTGTCGTGTTTTCATTCGAGCTCTCTCATCTTATCAAGTTTTGCCCCCCTTCTCAACCGGAGTGTTGTCTGAAATCTTTCTTACCCCTGTGCCATTTTTCAATAGTTCCGGAGGCAGTGTGTTGTTGATTTCATCAAGTATCATCCTATCTTCTCAAGTTCATGTTCAATTCCTTCCATTTACAGTCGGAGTGCTGCCAAAATTATATCATTCTTGTTCATTCTTATCTCGTTTCAACCAGAGTGGTTCCAATTCCTTCTTGTCCATTGTACTCGTCATTCATAGCTTTGCAACCCCCAAGGTTCACATGGTGGTCCTAGTTTCTATTTTCTACTGGAATGCCCTCAATTTCGTTCAACTCTATTGTGTTATTCTTTCAAGTTTTCAACCTCTCGAGGTTCATTGGTTTCACTCGTTTGTCAAAGAAGCAACTTAGTTTTACCTCTTCCTCTCCCGCTTTTCTCCGGTGCCATCCTAGATCTCGGGACGAGATCCTCTCGTAGTGGTGGAGTGTTGTGACGCCCCAAGACCGGAGTTTCAGTTGCCTTCCATATATTCCGGGTTTCGCCGTGTGTTTCATTTGTGCCTGCCCTTTTATTTTTTTGCATTGCATCATGTCATCATGCCATCATGCCATTTAATTTTTTTTAAACCTCAACTAAATAAATTGTATGGATTTTTCGATCCATTTAAATCGAGGGATATTCACAATGGCGATTTCTCTTTATAACATATACTCCCAATATTATTAGGGAGCTATAATAAATATTCCATTAACTGGAAATCACCCATAACACATTTGCGGTTCTTCAAATTTCCTTTTTATCCAACTCAACTTCTTTTCTTCCTTTGGTGCCTTTTTAGTAAAATTGAGTTGCAATTTTACTTTATCCACAAATGTTCCAAATCAGCCCATAAATCACATCTCTTGTGTAGGGCCATCTCCTATAATTTCAACCCATTTGGAGTTCATTGAATGGGTTTGAAATCAAACTTGTCTGAGTTAAATTCAACATGTGTGGATTTTTCATTCTCTAAAATCCTCGGGCCATTTTGTTAAATTCCTCATATTTTTGTGAGCTCGGGAAAATTATCCCCATGCGCAAATCTTTCCCTAACCCTCTCTTTCTTTTCCTCTCTCTTTTCCTTTTCTGATAGAGATTAGTGAGAGAGAGGGAGCCCAGCCCAGCTGCCCAGCCAGGCCTCTGGCCATTTCCTCTCCACCGGCCTCTCTAAGCCGGCCCAAGGCCCAGCCGCCCCGCTGTAACCCTAGGCCCCTAGCCCAGCCTCCCCTCGATCCATCTCTCTCCCTCTCGGTCCCTACCCGCCGTCGCACACCCGCAGCGCGAGGAGGCCGCGCTCGACCCCGCTCTCCTCCTTTCTCCTCGATCTCCTCCTCTCCCTCTCGTCCTCCCACGCCGGCGACCCCTCCGCCGCCTTGCCGCCTTCCCCGCACCCTTTCTCCACCCAAGCGGTTCCTCCTCACCTCGTCTCCCTCGTCGTGGCTGCCCACGAGGCTCCTGCCGCCGGCGCCTCTTCCTGGCCGGATCCGCCGCCATCTCTCCCTCCTGCCGCCTCGTCCCGCCTTGCGGTTCCACCTCTTCGCCGGCCGGCCGCAGCTTGCCGCGCCCCGCCTCCTCTTCTCTGTGTTCGCGCGCCCGCAGCGCTCGGCCTCCTTCCACGCGCCATGTCCGCCTCACCTCCGCTGCTCCGCCCGTACCGATCCTCTGCACCTTCCCGTCGGCCCTGCTCCTTCCCTCGCCGTCCCGACCAGCAGCAGGAAACCAGGAGCTCAAGCCCTGCCATGGCCGCCGCCCGTTAAATGCGCCTCCGGCGGATCCAGCCGCCCTCGGCCTCCCCTCGAGCACCGAGGCCCTGCGAGCCTCCCGCCGCCCGCATTCGCCTCTCGCCCGTGCCACTCATCCTTGGCGCCATGGCCTCTGCCTCCTTTGGATGACCCGTGGCTGCCGTGCCCTGTTGTGCGTTCTCTCTGCTGCCGGGCACTGTTGACGTCAAGACCGTGGGTGCCAAGTTCTTCTTCCACTATCATCTCCGAGGATTTCTCCAAGTACCGCACCGGACGCCAAGTACGACTACACCATGGTGATACGTGAACAACTACACACCTACAACTAGTGTACCTCTACATCCTGGAATCGCGAAGTACCGCACCGAAACGCAAGTACAACAAGGAACCCCGAAGGACTTGGATGCGCCAAGTTCCTCTTTGTCCACGATGATTACGCAAGACCCCGAGATCGACTTCGCGGACTCACAAGTACCATGACGACCGCCAAGTTCCACTACCGGTGAACGTTTTGGAATTGCCAAGTCAGACTACAACGCGAAGACCATGTACCACTACCGTCGCAAGTACCTCTACCGTCGTCCCGAAGATGTTGGATTCATCAAGTTCCTCCCCGAAAACGAACGTGTACAACTACCGTCGCCACGTGAACAACGACTTCCACTACTCCATGTACGACTACTTCCCTCGACGATCATCGCGAGAATGTCTACTTCCCTCTACGAAACGCATTCCGCCCCGAACGCACGCTTCGAAGGTATAACCGCCGAGAACGACCGCCGTGGATCGAATGCATATGTTGTATGAGATGCCCGTTTGCACCGTGTCCGAATTTGTCGCTCGCTTGTTCCTCCTCGTTGCCATGCCATCGTCTCGTGGGAACCCGGTAACCGGGAACACCCCACCATCTTGCTCAACTCGCTTCCGTCACACTTTCTTTTGCACCGATATCTCCATGAGCTACCGGAACCGATATGTTGCCGTGGCATCATTTTCAGATTCGCCACCGTGGCACCCTTTTTCGTTTCCGCCACGACGACAAATGCTTCATAACATGCTCATGTCAACATTTTCATAAAATTGCTTAAAACGTGCACATGTCATCCGCATCATGATAACAACATTTAAATGTTTATAATTGTTGTTTGCATTAATTTGCCTAAATGCCATGTTAAAATGATTTATTTCATAACTAAATAACCGTAGCTCGGATTTAAATAAATTATATATGTAAATGGGGTGGAAAAATGCCTAGTTTAACATGGTAGCATTACTTTGCATGTTTAACAACTCTAAAATATGCTTTAGGTCAGAACAGTACCAAATTCGAAATATGGACATGAGGATTTTCCGGAATTATCGTTTGTTGTTTCCGGCCTCATTTAAACTTGCCTAAATAGGTAGTTTAATTATGCTTCACCCGTTGCCATGTTTAATAACATTTAATATTGTTGGTTCCATAACCGAGAGAGAACTAAATAATTGATGTGGTGTTTCGTCAATATGCAACTCATTGCATATTGAGCTCCATTTAACTTGTAGTTTTGTTTGTGCATATTGCCATGCCATGCCTCATTAAACCGGACATGCATCATACTTGTTTGCGCATCATGCCATGTTTATGTGATGGTTGTTTTACTATGTGGTTTGCTTCTTTCTGGTTTGCTTCTCTCGTTAGCTTCGGTTCCGTTCCGGAGTTGTGAGGATTCGTTCGACTACGTCCGTTTGTCTTCTTCATGGACTCGTTCTTCTTCCTTGCGGGATTTCAGGCAAGATGACCATACCCTCGAAATCACTTCTATCTTTGCTTGCTAGATGCTCGCTCTTTTGCTATGCCTATGCTACGATGCCTACCACTTGCTATATCATGCCACCCACATTGCCATGTCAAGCCCCTAACCATCCTTTCCTAGCAAACCGTTGTTTGGCTATGTTACCGCTTTGCTCAGCCCCTCTTATAGCGTTGTCAGTTGCAGGTGAAGATGAAGTTTGTTCCTTGTCGGAACATGGAGATGTTGTTCCTTGTTGGAACATGTTTACTTGTTGGGTTATCACAATATGTCTTATTTAATTAATGCACCTATATACTTGGTAAAGGGTGGAAGGCTCGGCCTTATGCCTGGTGTTTTGTTCCACTCTTGCCGCCCTAGTTTCCGTCATATAGGTATTATGTTCCCGGATTTTGCGTCCCTAACGCGGTCGGGTGATTTATGGGACCCCCTTGACAGTTCGCTTTGAATAAGACTCCTCCAGCAAGGCCCAACATTGGTTTTACCATTTGCCTCACCTATGCCCTTTTTCCCTTGGGTTTCCGGAGCCCGAGGGTCATCTTTATTTTAGCCCCCCCGGACCAGTGCTCCTTCGAGTGCTGGCCCGAACTAGAGCCCTGTGCAGCGCCCCCTCAAGGCAACTTGAGGTCTGGTTTTAGTTGTACGGACTGCTCATCCGAGTGTGCCCTGAGACCGAGATATGTGCAGCTCCTATCAGGATTTGTCGGCACATCCGGGCGGCTTTGCTGGTCTTGTTTTATTGCTGTCGAAATGTCTTGTAGCCGGGATTCCGAGACTGATCGGGTCTTCCCGGGGAGAAGGAATATCCTTCGTTGATCGCGAGAGCTTATCATGGGCTAAGTTGGGACACCCCTGCAGGGTTTGAACTTTCGAAAGCCGTGCCCGCGGTTATGTGCCAGATGGGAATTTGTTAATGTCCGGTTGTAGAAAACCCGAAGTTGATCTTAATTAAAACACATCAACCGCGTGTGTAACCATGATGGTCTCTTCTCGGCGGAGTCCGGGAAGTGAACACGGTGTTGGAGTTATGCTTGACGTAGGTTGTTCTAGGATCACTTCTTGATCATAGTTGTTCGACCGTGCTTTGCCTCCTCTTCTCGCTCTCTTTTGCGTATGCTAGCCACCATATATGCTAGTCGCTTGCTGCAGCTCCACCTCACTACCCTGTCCTACCTTTAAGCTTAAATAGTCTTGATCTCGCGGGTGTGAGATTGCTGAGTCCCCGTGACTCACAGATACTTCCAAAACCAGTTTGCAGGTGCCGATGAAACCGTGCAGGTGACGCATCCGAGCTTAAGGAGGAGCTCGGTGAAGATCTTGTTCATTGTGTTGTTTCGTTTCAGTTGATCAGTAGTGGAGCCCAGTTGGGACGATCGGGGATCTGTGTAGCATTTGGGGTAGTCTTCTTTTATTTTGGTTCCGTAGTCGGACCTTGATTGTATCTGTATGATGTAATGCTTTACTCATGTATTGTGTGAAGTGGCGATTGTAAGCCAACTATGTATCTCTTTCCCTTATGTATTACATGGGTTGTGTGAAGATTACCTCACTTGCGACATTGCTTTCAATGCGGTTATGCCTCTAATTCGTGCTTCGACACGTGGGAGATATAGCCGCATCGAGGGCGTTACACTAATCCTCGGCTAATCTTGAATATGTCTTCACAAAGATTTGCATGCCACCACTGAGGTGCCTTACCGAGCACTGGCCCCACGTGGATGATGGAGTTGGGGACCGTGGGCTCAAAGGTGGCTCGCTCTATTGGTATGGGGCGAGCTGCCCCCGCAGGGGTCTTGGGGGCTGCTGAGGCTGCCCCGGCAAGGGTCTGGCGGGGGAGCCTGCTACGTCCCTCTGCTCCTTGTGGTCTCTGCCTTGGCGTTGCTCTGATTATCTTGGGCTTCGGTCTTACCTTGGCTCACCTCCCCAGTTCTGCTGGGTGTGACCGTGGGCTCCGCCCCGACTGCCCGCGCATAGGTAAAGGGGTACAAAAGCGTGCCCCTCTTTTTGTACACCGATATGATCCCCCGGGCCTGGGCCACACATAAGCGCGACACGTTGTTGGGCCAGGCCCAAAACTGTGCGCGGGCAGGCGGGGCGGTTTTTACCGCGGTAAAACTTTTCGCGCGCTTCGCTTCCCATGACCCGCGCACGCGGCGCGGCGTGGAGGGGTGTGCGTGACGTGGGCAGCATGCGTGGGTCAGTTCCTGCAAGCATGCGTCACATAAATAGGCAGAGCGACCTGCGGCTTCCCCATAAAAAGGGATAACCGCGTGCGCACTGTTCCTTTTACCTTTCGCTCAACCCCAATCTCAGAAACATCCGCCTGCCTTCCTCTTCTTCTCCAAGCTTCGTTGCTGCTCACCACCATTGCGCTTCCACCGACCTCTATCCTGCCCTCCTCCCCCAGCCGCCATGGCGCCAAAATCCACCAAGGACAAGGGAGTGGCCAAGGATGCCAGAGCCGCGGAGCCGCCGGAGTGTGCTCTGGCGGTGCAGCGGACGTAGTCCGCCTTCTTCCCCTCGACAGTTGATGTGTTCGAGCTTCGAGACTCCTTCAGGACCCTATGGGGAGTGAAGACGGGCGGGGATTCAGGAATCTAGCCACGCGTCATCCCGCACCGATCGCGCCGAGGCTACCCCAAATCGGTACCCCTTCTTTGTCAATTATTTTTCCTGCGGGCTCTGTCCTCCCTTCTCCGATTTCTTCAGCGACGTCATGCATACCTTTGGCTTCCGCCTCCTGGATTTTACTCTGAATGCGGTGGCGTGCATGGCCCTTTCCGCGCATCTCTGCAAGGGCTTCGCCGGGGTGTACCCCAACACGGCGCTCTTTCGCCATTACTTCTCCCCTCAGATCCAACCAGGGGGCGCCATCTCCGGTTGCATCGCATGGGTCTCAAGATCCAAGGGAGCATATCCGGAGGGCGCCATGAAGGACAGGTGGGAAGAATGGCGGGGCCGGTGGTGCTGGATCGAGGTGAAGGACCCACCGACGTTCTGTGAAGTTCGCCGGGCGCCGCCGGTCCGCACAAGCGATTGGAGCGACGTCAATGCTGACGACGAGAAGCTCATGGTTGCCACCACCAGGATCGTCCGGCTCACCGAGGGCGGCCTCACCCTTGAGATGATAGGGGCAGACTTCATCCGCCGCCGGATCGCTCCGCTGCATAAGAAGGGAAGGCCAGCCTGACTCTTCACGAACCCCGCCGACATCATGCGGCTTCGTCCCGGCCTCGACCAAAATTTCACAGTGATGGGGCACACCCATTTCTGCCAGCGGCTCTTCCAGCTTGACATGGGCCGCGACGGCGAGGTCGAGCGGACCGGCAAGGTCGCGAGGGCCGCCGCGAAGGCCAGCAAGGTCCTCAAGGGGCCTCTGTTCAAGCTGCCGACAAGGGTGGTCCCGCTGTGCAATAACTCGCGCCGGTCCGATATCATTGCCATGATGCCGGACTGCAACGCGCATGGCCCTGACCCGAGCCGGAAGGAGCTGGAGGACGCCGAGGTGCAACAGTTCTTTGATACTCTACACGAGGGGTACGTCAGCACCGACGCCGAGCGGCTGCTTGTCCAGGACACTACCCAGGCGAAACTGGACTACATCGCCACCAGGGCGAGGGAGGCACAGCTTGCCGAGGAGGCCGGCAGCGCTGGCGGTGTGGAGGACAAGGCCGCGACGGCCGCGGAGGAGGAGGAGCTCGCCCGATGGGCGGCGGCCGCCGGGGAAGCCAACAACACCGGCACCGAGGCTCCTCTGGTTGAAGATGTCGTCTGCGAGTCGTCGGAGGAGGAGGCCGAGACCGCCGGCCCGATGCCGACTACGGGGAGAGGGCGAGTCCTGCGGCGGGCCAGTTCCGGCGAGCCGGTACGGCCCGGCAGGGCTGCGCGGCCGCAGCTGACCTTGGAGGGGTCCGGGCGCCACATAAGGGCCACGACGGCAAAGAAGTCGGCGAAGGCCACGGTGAAGAAGAAGACAACCGCCCCTTCTTCGTCCACGCGTGTCCAGACACCACCTCCTTCCCCCCCTCCGGCGGATGTTGATACGGAGGTTATTTTCGATTATGGATCCCTCAGACCGAGGAGGAAGAGGAAAATAGCAGAGGAGGAGGCGGACGATGAGTAAGTATCTGGTTCCTTTTTGTTATCTCTGCCTCCTCAATCTGTCTTGCTCGTCTTGACTTGTCTTCGCCTTTGTAGGGACATGGAGACGCTGGCCCAGAGAGTGAAGAGGGCCAAGGTCTCGGTGGGTGGCCAACACCCAGTTGGTACTTCGAGGGCGCCACTGGTGGTGTTGAACAGCCCGGACAGCAGGCCCCGGCATAGCCCCCAGCGTAAGTTCATCACTCTTCACCCATCGACATGTGTCAGGGGCATGACACTTTGGTGCTGACCTTGCCAGGTATGCAGGAGGAGAGCAGCAGCAGGAAGAGCCACAGAGGGCTACTCCCAACACGCCGCCCCGAGGGGCGTCCCCGGCAAGGAAGCCAAGCACCGAGCCCACACACATGGAGGAGGAGGAGGAGAACTTGGGCGCCGGCGGCTTTGCCTCGACGCCAAATGTTGGTGGGGAGGGGACTTCCGTTTCCCAGCCTTGTACTCGCACATGTAAGTCCTTCGCCGTTCGTCCCTTTTTCTTTTTCTTTCTGGCTCTTGGTCCTGGCCTTGCCTCACCCCCTCTTCGGTGTCCAGATTCCTCCTCGGTGAACCCAGAGGACGTGGACGCCGTCATCAAGGACGTCGCCAAGGCCGCCGAGGCGGACGCCGAGAAGATCACCGCCGAGGAGGCCTCTAAGGGCGCTGCCGAGGACGCCGCCAAGGGACCTGCCGGGAAGGCCGGCCGGGCTGACGCTGAGGAGACCAGCAAGCAGCCTGCCGGAGAGGCTAGCGGAGCCGCTGCCGAGGAGGAGGAGGAGGTGGCTGATGACCAGCCTTCCTCTTCTGCTACATCTGGCTACGGTAAGTACCTGAGGGTGAGCGACGACTTGTTCGTCCACCTTCCAGGAGCGTCGAGCACCAGGACACTCGTTGAGGGAGAGGTGTTCGACGAAGAAGTGCTTGCCGCTGCCGGCCTTGAAATCGTCGACAAGCTGATCGTTGGTGGCGATGGTTCGCATGAAGAGCGGCTCCTCCACGCCATGGGCGCCAGCTTCAGGAAGCTCCAAGCGCTCCATCGCGCCCGCCTGGACAAGGCTAAGTCCTGGACGGTGATGGTGGAGAAGGCGGAGGTGGACCTCCAGAAGCGCATTGCCGAGACGCAGGACTGGTTCCGTGAGGCCCACAAGGAGCTCAAGGATGCTCAGGGCGAGTTGTCCAAGCGCGATGTGGAGCTCACCATGAAGCTCGCCGACGTCGAGAAAGCTCAAGAGACGGCGAGGAACTTGGTCGCGACCGCCGAAGCCGCCCGGACCCAGCACGAGGCCGCGCTGAACTCCCTGGAGGAGGACCTCGCTGCACACGAGGAGAAGCTTGCCGCCATGCTTCACGGCAAGGATGCAGAGGTGGATAAGCTTGTCTTGCAATGGACCAGTGAGCTGGAGCAGAGGCACAAAGAGGCACTCAATGCCCAGGCCCAGGTTCACGCCGGCAAGGTGGAGGAGCTAGAGGCGGAGCGTAACAGGCTGAAGGAGCAGGCCCTAAAACTGTCCCAGGAGAAGGACATGCTTAACAGTGCCCTGACAGAGGCGCAGGATGCGGTCGTCAGCAAGGCTGGGGAGCTCTCCGAGGGCAACAACTCCATCAAAGACCTCAAGCTGAAGCTGGAGGGTCTCGAGAAGGTGCTGTGTGAGGCCAAAACACGAGAGGGGACCCTGGCCAAGGAGCTGGACACCGAGAAGCAGTTGCGGAAGAACGAGGGCCTCAACTTCACAGATCACGTGGAGGGCGAGAACCGTTGGCTCGATTGCCTCGCCACCGTCGCCAACCAGGCCACCGCGCAGCTGGCCATCATGGGGATGCCGGACGTGAGGTATGTCCCGGAGCAGAGCGTGAGCGCCAATTGCAGCCTGACTATGTTTTTTGAGAAGGTCGTCGGTGCTCTGGAGCGGCTTCACGCCAACCGGGCGGCCTCACTGGCCGACGAGTCCCGGAGGCTTTGCCAGGGTGCCATGACCAAGGTTCTCACCAAGGTGGCACACTGGTACCCTGATATCGACTTCGACGCCGTGCTGGAGAGCTTGTCGGAGGGTACTGACCTCGCGCCGCTCAGGGAGCGCATCAAGCCCATCATCAACCGAGTCGGCGAAATTCAGAGGGTTGAGGGCCAGCGCCGGGATTAGACGCCCCGTTCTTTATCGCCGCTGCAGGTTCACAACCAAGACAATCACTATCTCTAGTTAGAACCGCAGCAACAATTTGATGTAATATAACTCTGCAGCACTTTTAGTATCATGCATGTTATTTTCCTGTTCGATTTTCCTTTGTATGTCCACCCTACGCTACCTGGGAAGGTTTGCCGGCACGTAAACCCAGGGTGGCATCTTGGGGACGGATCCCCATTGGCCTGCCGGGTGTGCTTGCTGCCGGGCAAACCACCTTGCCTCCCTTAGCGCGGCCGCCCGAACTGTCGAGCTTGACTCGAGTCAGAATCGAGAGCGTTGCCAGGTGCGGAAGGCTACCCCGCCACTCTCGACGCGGGTGCTTGAGCTGTTGAGCGGACTCGAAACAGAACAAGGGCGTTGCCAATTGTGGGAGGGCCCCTTTGCATGCAGGTCTCTCGTACATAGGCAAAATCTTCGAGGACGATAACCTTATATATAGGAGGAAATAACTCAAAGCTCTAAATGACTTAGCTTTTCTGTTGCCGCGCCGGCGTCGTTCCTCCGGCCGCCTTCTTCTCAGGAGCCAAGGGCGATGAAGAACCGCTAGGTTAGCTACTAGGCCCGATTCTCATAATTTCACCCCCTACCTAGCGCGCCAAAGATGTCGGGGGAAACGACACCTATGGGATCACAAGAATCCCTACTATGGTTGCCGGGGCGCAGGGTTGCGAGAAGCGCAGGATCAGTAGCTAGCACGAGGAGCGTTTACCCAGGTTCGGGCCGCGAGGATGCGTAAACCCCTAGTCCTGCTTTAGTGGGTGTATTTCAGAGACTTCTTGAGCTCTCGAACTAGCTGTGGTGAGTGCGTGGTTCGAAAGAGCCGAATCCTTCTCCAGTATGCCATGGGCCTCCTTTTATAGTCGAAAGGGGCTGCCACAGTGGCACACAGGAGGTGGAAAGGCTCATAGTGCCCTGAGCTTATCGCTCGTATTACAGGACAAGACGCATTTAATGCATAGCTGAGGTGTCCCCCTACTTTATTGGGGATGGGGGCGAGGCCCGTCCCGTCCGTCGCTGATCCTCCTTGCTTCGACAGGCGCCTTGGCCAGCAATGCGCGCAGCGCCATGTAGGCAGGCAGGTAGCTGAGGTGGCGCGGTTGTGGAGCCTTCACGAAGATATGCATGCCGCCACGCAGGCACTCGATGAGTTGGCCTGGGGGCTGCATGTTGCCACGCAGGTGCCCGCCCAGCTGGTTGGGCTGGCAGCTGCATGTGAACGGCGGTGGAAGCTTGGTTGGCGTGGGCCTGGCGGTGGCCCTGCTGGCGTCTTTGGTGAGGGCCTTGCCGGGTGGCCCGGCGAGGGTCTTGCTGTGTGGCCCCACAAGGGTCTTGCCATGGCGCGCTGTCGTCCCCGGCAAGGGCCTTGTCGGGGGTCTGGTGGCCTTCCTCGGCAAGGATCTTGGCAAGGATCGTCGTCTTCCAATCCTCATTTGATCTTGAATATGTCTTCGCAAAGATCTGCATGCCACCACAGAGGTGCCTTCCCGAGCCCTGGCGCCACGTGGATGATGGCGTTGGGGACCGTGGGCTCAAGGGTGGCTCGCTCTGTTGGTGTGGGGCGAGCTGCCCCGGCAAGGGTCTTGTCGGGGCTATTAAGGCTGCCCAGGCAAGGGTCTTGCCGGGGGATCCTGCTTCATCCTCCTGCTCCTTTTGGTCTCGGCCTTGGCTCACCTCCCATGTTCTGCTTGGTGTGACCGTGGGCGCGTCTCCGACTTCCCGTGTACAGGTAAAGGGGTACAAAACCGTGCCCCTCTTTTTGTACACCGACAGTGTTGTGTCAATTTTTGTGATTTTTCGGGGTTTGTTTGGGCATTTTTATGCATTAACTGAGTTTTCAATTCATTTATGTGCATAATTCAAATTTGAACTACATGCACATGCTCCAGTGCATATAAATTAGTTGAAAAATCAAATATGTGTCCTTGGGTGCATGCTTAGGTCCCAAGCAAGAAATGGGAATGAATTGCAAACACCAGGGCACCGTTGATTGCCGGCAAAACGTTGAGATACCTGGTTTTTAAATTCTAGTAAATCCAAAACTCGTCTGAAATTTATGAAACTTGGCATGGTATCATGGAGCGACATCAACATGCCGTGGTAAAATATTTATCCCATTTGGGGCAGGTTTGTGTATAAGCTTCTCACAAACCATAGCTTCTCACAACAAGCATGATCGTCTCGATAGGGAACGTCCCACCTTTGGGGACGAAACGATATCCATTGCCTCTCATTGCTTTCAATTTTTTTCTCATGTCAACATAGAACTACAGGAGTGTTGTGTCAATTTTTATGATTTTTCGGGGTTCATTTGGACATTTTTATGCATTAACTGAGTTTTCAACGCATTTATGTGCATAATTCAAATTTAAACCACATGCACATTCTCCAGTGCAAATAAATTGGTTGAAAAACAAATTTGTCTCCTTGGGTGCATGCTTAGGTCCCAAGCAACAAATGGGAATGAATTTCAAACACCAGGGCACCGTTGATTGCCGGAAAAATGTTGAGATACCTGGTTTTTAAATTCTAGTAAATCCAAAACTCGTCTGAAATTCATGAAACTTAGCATGGTATCATGGAGCGGCATCAACATGTCGTGGTTAAATTTTTTTCCCATTTGGGGCAGGTTTGGGTATAAGCTTCTCACAAACCATATCTTCCCACAACAAGCATGATCGTCTCGATAGGGAACGTCCCACCTTTCGGGACGAAACGATATCCATTGCCTCTCATTGCTTTCAATTTTTTTTCTCGTGTCAACATAGAACAACAGGAGTGTTGTGTCAATTTTTGGGATTTTTCGGGGTTCGTTTGGACATTTTTATGCATTAACTGAGTTTTCAACGCATTTATGTGCATAATTCAAATTTGAACTACATGCACATTCTCCAATGCAAATAAATTGGTTGAAAATCAAATCTGTGTCCTTGGGTGCATGCTTAGGTCCCATGCAAGAAATGGGAATGAATTTCAAACACGAGGGCACCGTTGATTGCCGGCAAAACATTGAGATACCTGGTTTTTAAATTCTAGTAAATCCAAAACTCGTCTAAAATTCATGAAACATGGCATGGTATCATGGAGCGGCATCAACATGCCGTGGTAAAAAATTTGTCCCATTTGGGGCAGGTTTGGGTATATGCTTCTCACAAACAAGACCTCCTCACAACAAGCATGATGGTTTCGGTAGGGAACAAGCCACCTTTGGGGACGGAACGTTATCCATTGCCTCTTATTGCTTTCAAGAAAATTCTAGTGTCAACGTAGAACAACAGGAGTGTTGTGTTTAATCTTGGAATTTTTCGGGGTTCGTTTGGCCTTTTTTATACATTAACTGGGTTGTCTAGGCATTTTATGTGCATAATTCAAATTTGAACTACAAGCACATGCTCCGGTGCATATAAATTGGTTGACATATCAAATCTGTGTCGTTGCGTGCATGCTTAGGTCCCATGCAAGAGACGGGAATGAATTTCAAACACCAGGGCACTCTCGATTGCCGGCAAAATGTTGAGATGCCCGATTTTTAAATTCTAGTAAATCCAAAACTCGTCTGAAATTCATGAAACTTGGCATGGTATCCTCGAGCGATATCAACATGTCGTGGTAAAAAATTTGTCGCATTTGGGGCAGGTTTGGGTATAAGCTTCTCACAACAAGCATGATGGTTTCGATAGGGAACGTGCCACCTTTGGGGACGAAATGATATACATTGCCTCTTATTGCTTTCAATTTTTTTTCTTGTGTCAACATAGAACAACAGGAGTGTTGTGTCAATTTTTGTGATTTTTCGGGGTTCCTTTGGACATTTTTATGCATTAACTGAGTTTTCAATGCATTTATGTGCATAATTCAAATTTGAACTACATGCACATGCTCCAGTGTATATAAATTAGTTGAAAGATCAAATATGTGTCCTTGGGTGCATGCTTAGGTCCCATGCAAGTAATGGGAATGAATTTAAAACACCAGGGCACCGTTGATTGCCGACAATATGTTGAGATACCTCATTTTTAAATTCTAGTAAATCCAAAACTCGTCTGGAATTCATGAAACTTGGCATGGTATCATGGAGCTGCATAAACATGTCGTGGTAAGAAAATTATTCCATTTGGGGCAGGTTTGGGTATAAGCTTCTCACATACCAGAGCTTCTCACAACAAGCATGATGGTTTCGATAGGGAACGTCCCACATTTGGGGACGAAACGATATCAATTGCCTCTTATTGCTTTCAATTTTTTTTCTTCTGTCAACACAGAATAACAGGAGTGTTGTATCAATTTTTGGGATTTTTCGGGGTTCATTTTGACATTTTTACACATTAACTGAGTTTTCAATGCATTTATGTGCATAATTCAAATTTGAACTACATGCACATGGTCTGGTGCATATAAATTGGTTGAAAAATCAAATTTGTGTCCTCGGGTGCATGCTTAGGTCCCATGCAAGAAATTGGAATGAATTTCAAACACCAGGGCTCCGTTGATTGCCGGTAAAACGTTGAGATACCTGGTTCTTAGATTCTAGTAAATCCAATACTCTTCAAAAATTCATGAAACTTGGCATGGTATCATGGACCGGCATCGAACATGCAGTGGTAAGAAATTTATCCCATTTGGGGTAGGTTTGGGTATAAGCTCCTTACAAACCAGAGCTTCTCACAACAAGCATGATGGTTTCGAAAGGGAATGTCCCACCTTTAGGGACGAAACGATATCCATTGCCTCTTATTGCTTTCAAATTTTTTCTCATGTGAACATAGAACAACATGAGTGTTGTGTCAATATTTGTGAATTTTCGGGGTTTGTTCGGACATTTTTATGCAATAACTAAGTTTTCAATGCATTTATGTGCATAATCTAAATTTGAAATACAACCACATGCTCCAGTCCATATAAATTGGTTGAAAAATCAAATCTGTGTCCTCGGTTGCATGCTTAGGTCCGATGCAAGTAACGGGAATGAATTTCAAACACCAGGGCACCGTTGATTGCCGGCAAAATGTTGAGATACCTGGTTTTTAAATTCAAGTAAATCCAAAACTCGTCTAAAACTCATGAAACTTGGCATGGTATCATGGAGGGGCATCAACATACCGTGGTAATTTTTTTGTCCCATTTGGGGCAGGTTTGGGCATAAGCTTCTCACAACAAGAATGATGGTTTCGACAGGGAACGTCCCATCTTTGGGGACGATACGATATCCATTTCCTCTTATTGCTTTCAAATTTTTTCTCATGCCAACATAGAAAAACAGGAGTGTTGTGTCAAATTTTGTGATTTTTCGGGGTTCGTTTGGACATTTTATGCATTAACTAACTTTTCAATGCATTTATGCGCATAATTCAAATTTGAACTACATGCACATGCTCGAGTGCATATATATTAGTTGAAAAATCAAATATGTGTTCTTGGGTGCATGCTTAGATCCCATGCAAGAAATGGGAACGAATTCAAACACCAGGGCACCGTTGATTGTCGGAAAAACGATGAGATACCTCGTTTTTTAATTCTAGTAAATCCAAAACTCGTCTGGAATACATGAAACTTGGCATGGTATCATGGAGGGGCATCAACATTTCATGGTAAAAAATTTATCCCATTCGGGGAAGGTTTGGGTATAAGCTTCTCACATACCAGAGCTTCTCACAACAAGCATCATGGTTTCGATAGGGAACGTCCCACCTTTGGGGACGAAACGATATCCATTGCCTCTTATTGGTTTGAATCTTTTTCTCGTGTTAACATAGAACAACTGGACTGTTGTGTCAATTTTTGGGATTTTTGGGGTTCGTTTGGACATTTTTACGCATTAACTGAGTTTCAATGCATTTATGTGCATAATTCAAATTTGAACTACATGCACATGCTCCGGTGCATATAAATTGGTTGAAAAATTAAATTTGTGTCCTTGGGTGCATGCTTAGGTCCCATGCAAGAAATGGGAATGAATTTCAAACACCAGGGCTCCGTTGATTGCCGGCAAAACATTGAGATACCCGGTTTTTAAATTCTAGTAAATCCAAAACTCGTCTAAAATTCATGAAACTTGGCATGGTATCATGGAGTGGCATCAACATGCCATGGTAAAATTTTTGTCCCATTTTGGGCAGGTTTGGGTATAAGCTTCTCACAAACCAGAGATTCTCACAACAAGCATGATAGTTTCGAAAGGGGACGTCCCACCTTTGGGGACGAAACGATATCCATTGCCTCTTATTTCTTTCAATTTTTTTCTCATGTCAACATAGAACAATAGGAGTGTTGTGTCAATGATTGTGATTTTTCGGGTCAATGAATTTATGTGCATAATTTTAATTTGAACTACATGCACATGCTCCAGTGCATATAAATTGGTTGAAAAATCAAATCTGTGTCCCCGGTTGCATGCTTAGGTCCGATGCAAGAAATGGGAATGAATTTCAAATACCAGGGCACCGTTGATTGCCAGCAAAATGTTGAGATACCTGGTTTTTAAATTCTAGTAAATGCAAAACTCGTCTGAAATTCATGAAACTTGGCATGGTATCATGGAGGGGCATCAACATACCGTGGTAAAAAATTGGTCCCATTTGGGGCAGGTTTGGGCATAAGCTTCTCACAACAAGAATGATGGTTTCGATAGGGAACGTCCCACCTTTGGGGACGATACGATATCCATTTCCTCTTATTGCTTTCAAATTTTTTTTCTCGTGTGAACATAGAACAACAGGAGTGTTGTGTCAATTTTTTTGATTTTCGTGGTTCGTTTGGACATTTTTATTCATCAACCGAGTTTTCAATGCATTTATGTGCATAATTCAAATTTGAACTACATGCACATGCTCCAGTGCATATATATTGGTTGAAAAATCAAATATGTGTCCGTGGGTGCATGCTTAAGTCCCATGCAAGAAATGGGAATGAATTTCAAACACCAGGGCACCGTTGATTGCTGGCAAAATGTTGAAATACCTGGTTTTTAAATTCTAGTAAATCCAAAACTAGTCTGAAATTCATGAAACTCGGCATGGTATCATGGAGCGGCATCAACATGCCGTGGGAAAAAAATTGTCCCATTTGGGGCAGGTTTGGGTTGATGCTTCTCACAAACCAGAGCTCCTCACAACAAGCATGATGGTTTCGGTAGGGAACGTGCCACCTTTGGGGACGGAATGTTATCTGTTGCCTCTTATTGCTTTCAAAAAATTTCTAGTGTCAACATAGAACAACAACAGTGTTGTGTTTAATCTTGGAATTTTTCGGGGTTCATTTGACCATTTTTATACATTAACTGGATTTTCTAGGCATTTTATGTGCATAATTCAAATTTGAATTACAAGCACATGCTCCAGAGCATTTAAATTAGTTGAAAAATCAAATATGTGTCCTTGGGTGCATGCTTAGGTCCCTTGCAAGAAATGGGATTGAATTTCAAACACTAGGGCACCGTTGATTGCCGGCAAAACGTTGAGATACCGGGTTTTCAAATTCTAGTAAATCCAAAACTCGTCTGAAATTCGTGAAACTTGGCATGGTATCATGGAGCGGCATCAACATGTCGTGGTAAAAAAATTATCCCATTTGGGGCAGGTTTGGGTATAAGCTTCTCACAAACCAGAGCTTCTCACAACAAGCATGATGGTTTCGATATGGAAAGTCCCACCTTTGGGGACGAAACGATATCCATTGCTTCTTATTGCTTTCAATTTTTTTCTCATGTCAACATAGAACAACATGAGTGTTGTGTCAATTTTTGTGATTTTTCGGCATTCGTTTGGACATTTTTATGCATTAACTAAGTTTTCAATGCATTTATGTACGTAATTGAAATTTGAACTACATGCACATGCTCCATTGCATAATAATTGGTTGAAAAATCAAATCTCTGTCCTCGGGTGCATGCTTAGGTCCCATGCAAGTAATGGGAATGAATTTCAAACACCAGGGCACCGTTGATTGCCGTCAAAATGTTGAGATACCTGGTTTTTTAAATTCTAGGCGATCCAAAACTCGTCTGAAATTCATGAAACTTGGCATGGTATGATGGAGCGGCATCAACATGTTGTGGTAAAAAATGAGTCCCATTTGGTGCAGGTTTGGGTATAAGCTTCTCACAACAAGAATGATGGTGTCGATAGGGAACGTCCCACCTTTGGGAACGATACGATATCCATTTGCTCTTATTGCTTTCAAAAATTTTCTCGTGTCAACATCGAACAACAAGAGTGTTCTGACAATTTTTGTGATTTTTCGGGGTTCGTTTGAACATTTTTATGCATTAGCTGAGTTTTCAATGCATTTATGTGCACAATTCAAATTTTCACTACATGCACATGGTACATTGCATATAAAATGGTTGAAAAATAAAAGCTCTATCCTTGGGTGCATGCTTAGGTCCCATGCAATAAATGGGAATGAATTTCAAACACCAGGGCAACGTTGACTGCCGGCATAACATTTAGATAACTAGTTTTTAAATTCTAGTAATTCCAAAACTCGTCTGAAATTCATGAAAATTGGCATGGTATCATGGAGCGGCATCAACATGCCGTGGTAAAAAATTTGTCCCATTTGGGGCAGTTTTGGGTATATGCTTCTCACAAACCAGAGCTCCTCACAACAAGCATGATGGTTTCGGTAGGGAACGTGACACCTTTGGGGACGGAATGTTATCCGTTGCCTCTTATTGCTTTCAAAATAAATCTAGTGTCAACATAGAACAACGGGAGTGTTGTGTTTAATCTTGGAATTTTTCGGGGTTCGTTTGGCCTTCTTTATACATTAACTGGGTTTTCTAGGAATTTTATGTGCATAATTCAAATTGTAAGTACAAGCATATGCTCCGGTGCATATAAATTGGTTGAAAAATCAAATTTGTGTCCTTGCATGCATGCTTAGGTCCCATGCAAGAGATGGGAATGAATTTCAAACACGAGGGCATTGTTGGTTGCCGGCAAAACGTTGAGATACATGGTTTTTAAATTCTAGTAAATCCAAAACTCGTCTGAAATTCATGAAACTTGGCATGGTATCATGGAGCGGCATCAACATGCCGTGGTAAATTTTTTTGTCCCATTTGGGGCAGGTTGGGGTATAAGCTTCTCACAAACCAGAGGTTCTCACAACAAGCATGATGGTTTCGATATGGAAAGTCCCACCTTTGGGGACGAAACGATATACATTGCCTCTTATTGCTTTCAAATTTTTTCTCATGTCAACATAGAACAACATGAGTGTTGTGTCAATTTTTGTGATTTTTCGGGATTCGTTTGGACATTTTTATGCATTAACTAAGTTTTCAATGCATTTATGTGCGTAATTGAAATTTGAACTACATGCACATGCTCCATTGCATAATAATTGGTTGAAAAATCAAATCTGTATCATCGGGTGCATGCTTAGGTCGCATGCAAGTAATGGGAATGAATTTCAAACACCAGGCCACCGATGATTGCCGTCAAAATGTTGAGATACCTGGTTTTTTAAATTCTAGGAGATCAAAAACTCGTCTGAAATTCATGAAACTTGGCATGGTATCATGGAGCGGCATCAACATGTTGTGGTAAAAAATGAGTCCCATTTGGTGCAGCTTTGGGTATAAGCTTCTCACAACAAGAATGATGGCTTCGATAGGGAACGTCCCACCTTTGGCGATGATACGATATCCATTTCCTCTTATTGCTTTCAAAATTTTTCTCGTGTCAACATAGAACAACAGGAGTGTTGTGTCAATTTTTGTGATTTTTCGGGGTTCGTTTGAAGATTTTTATGCATTAACTGAGTTTCCAATGCATTTATGTGCACAATTCAAATTTGCACTACATGCACATGCTACATTGCATATAAATTGGTTGAAAAATAAAATATCTGTCCTTGGGTGCATGCTTAGGTCCCATGCAATAAATGGGAATGATTTTCAAACACCAGGGCATCGTTGACTGCCGGCATAACGTTTAGATAACTAGTTTTTAAATTCTAGTAATTCCAAAACTCGTCTGAAATTCATGAAACTTGGCATGGTATCATGGAGCGGCATCAACATGCCGTGGTAAATTTTTTTCCCATTTGGGGCAGGTTTGGGTATAAGCTTCTCACAAACCATAGCTTCTCACAACAAGCATAATGGTTTCGATAGGGAACGTCCCACCTTTGGGGATGAAACGATATCCATTGCCTCTTATTGCTTTCAATTATTTTTCTCATGTCAACATAGAACAACATGAGTGTTGTGTCAATTTTTGTGATATTTCGGGATCCGTTTGGACATTTTTATGCATTAACTAAGTTTTCAATGCATTTATGTGCGTAACTGAAATTTGAACTACATGCACATGCTCTAGTGCATAATAATTGGTTGAAAAATCAAATATGTGTCCTCGGGTGCAGGCTTAGGTCCCATGCAAGTAATGGGAATGAATTTCAAACTCCAGGGCACCGTTGATTGCCGTTAAAATGTTGAGATACCAGGTTTTTTAAATTCTAGGAGATCCAAAACTCGTCTGAAATTCATGAAACTTGGCATGGTATCATGGAGCGGCATCAACATGCTGTGGTAAAAAATGAGTCCCATTTGGTGCGGGTTTGGGTATAAGCTTCTCACAACGAGAATGATGGTTTCGATAGGGAACGTCCCACCTTTGGGGACGATACGATATCCATTTCCTCTTTTTGCTTTCAAAATTTTTCTCATGTCAACATAGAACAACATGAGTGTTGTGTCAATTTTTGTGATTTTTCGGGGTTCGTTTTAACATTTTTATGCATTAACTGAGTTTTCAATGCATTTATGTGCACAATTCAAATTTGCACTACATGCACATGCTACATTGCATATAAATTGGTCAAAAAATAAAATCTCTGTCCTTGGGAGCATGCTTAGGTCCCATGCAATAAATGGGAATGAATTTCAAACACCAGGGCATCGTTGACTGCCGGCATAACGTTTAGATAACTAGTTTTTAAATTCTAGTAATTCCAAAACTCGTCTGAAATTCATGAAAATTGGCATGGTATCATGGAGCGGCATCAACATGCCGTGGAAAAAAGTTTGTCCCATTTGGGCCAGTTTTGGGTATATGCTTCTCACGAACCAGAGCTGCTCACAACAAGCATGATGGTTTCGGTAGGGAACGTGCCACCATTGGGGACGGTGTTATCCGTTGCCTTTTATTGCTTTCAAAAAATTTCTAGTGTCTACGTAGAACAACGGGAGTGTTGTGTTTAATCTTGGAATTTTTCGGGGTTCGTTTGGCCTTCTTTATACATTAACTGGGTTTTCTAGGAACTTTATGTGCATAATTAAAATTTTAAGTACAAGCATATGCTCCGGTGCATATAAATTGGTTGAAAAATCAAATTTGTGTCTTTGCATGCATGCTTAGGTCCCATGCAAGAGATGGGAATGAATTTCAAACACTAGGGCGTTGTTGGTTGCTGGCAAAACGTTGAGATACATGGTTTTTTAATTCTAGTAAATCCAAAACTCGTCTGAAATTCATGAAACTTGGCATGGTATCATGGAGCGGCATCAACATGCCGTGGTAAATAATTTGTCCCATTTGGGGCAGGTTTGGGTATAAGCTTCTCACAAACCATAGCTTCTCACAACAAGCATAATGGTTTCGATAGGGAACGTCCCACTTTTGGGGACGAAACGATATCCATTGCCTCTCATTGCTTTCAATTTTTTTTCTCCTGTCAACATAAAACAACAGGAATGTTGTGTCAATTTTTGTTATTTTTCGGGGTTCGTTTGGACATTTTTATGCATTGACTGAGTTTTCAATCCATTTATGTGCATAATTCAAATTTGAACTACATGCACATGCTCCAATGCATATAAATTGGTTGAAAAATCAAATCTGTGTCCTTGGGTGCATGCTTAGGTCCCATGCAAGAAATGGGGATGAATTTCAAACACAAGGGCACCATTGATTGCCGACAAAACATTGAGATACCTGGTTTTTAAATTCTAGTAAATCCAAATCGCGTCTGAAATTCATGAAACTTGGCACGGTATCATGGAGCGGCATCAACATGTCATGGTAAAAATTTGTCCCATTTGGGGCTGGTTTGGGTATAAGCTTCTCATAAACTAGAGCCTCTCACAACAAGCATGATGGTTTCGATAGGGAACGTCCCACCACTACAAAAAACAGACACATCTGTGACATTTTGGGCCGAACGAATTTTTTTCTATCATACATATGACACTTCTATGACGATAATTGTGACAAAACCCGGTATCATCATAGATGTGGTTGGCTCCTACTTCTATGACAAAAAATCATGACAAAAAATGGGCTTTTCGTCCTGGGCGGGCCGGAGACGCTGCTGCATGACATTCTTTGGGCCGTCCATGACGGAAAAAACCGTGGTAGAAGCGAGCAGGAGGAAAATTTCGGGGAGTTCCCGGTTACGGTGGGAGGTCGGGGGCCGAGCGATGCGCATTTCTCTCATACACGTACGCGAGTGTGTGCGAGGCGTTGACTCTAACTGAACCCGAGCGAGGCGTTGGGCTCTAACTGAATCCGAGCGATTGCACTACAGGCTACGCGTTACTAAACCCGAGCGATCGATCGATGGCTGTTAACTAAACCTGATCGAACGATTCCTTCGCTACTGCTGCTAACCAAAGCCGATCGATTGGATGAACAGTGAGCATTGAGGGGGGGTTGATGAATAAAGGAGCGGTGGCGTTGCCTCCGGATGAACAGGACCCGTGGTGTGGTGGAGGGCTGGATGAGCAGTTGATGGTGGAGGGGTGCCCGTGGAGGGTGGTTGAACAGACCCGTGGTGTGGAGGGCTGGATGAACAGAGACGGTGGAGGGTGGTTGAACAGAGTCGGTGGAGTAGCGCGCGGTGGAGGCTGGATGAACAGGAGCCCGTGGAGGCTGGAGGAGGTCGACGGTGGAGATGAACAGTATCCCGTGGAGTCCCGTTTTGCGATACGCCACAACCCTCCCAATGAACAGGACCCCGTTCAACGTAGTAGGTCTGTTTCGTCCGCTTTTGCGACGCCACACCCTCCCGATCAACAGACCCCGTTTGACCGTAGGAGGTCCGTTTAAATCCGCTTTGCGTACGCCACACCCTCCCGATCAACAGACCCCGTTTCGACCGTAGGAGGTCCGCTTCCTCCGTTTTGCGGCACGCCACACCCTCCCGATCAACGGGACCCCGCTTCACCATAGGAGGTCTGTTTCCTCCGTTTTGCGGTACGCCACACACCTCCCGATCAACAGGACCCCGTTTCGAATGTAGGAGGTCCGTTTCCTCCGTTCTGTGGTACACCAGGCCTCGTTTCCATCGCCTGTTCCGTCCAAGCCTCCCGATGAACACGACCACGCATTCCGTTCCGACCCAGCCGGTTGGCTCCCCATGAACATCACGACGACACTGTTTCTCCGTTCCGACCCAGCCATGTACGTATGCGTGAGTAGGCGTTCGAGACCCAGCCATGTACGCATGCGCGAGTAGGCATTCGAGACCCTGCCCATTGTATGTACGTGTACATGCTACGTGCGCGCCTCTACTACGACACGTGCACGCCTCTACATCAACCAGTATATATGTACGTACACGTTCGCGACTAGAATGACAACGCTACGTACACTTCAACCATGTGGGTCCCGACTGTCAGGCACTTCCTTGCGTGCGAAGATGTAGCTGGTGGGTCCCAGCAGTCAGGGGGGCGAATCGTTTTATTTTTGTTTGCCCGGACGCACGTCCTTGCGTGCGAAGGTGTAGCTGGTGGGTCCCAGCAGTCAGGGGGGCGAATCGTTTTTTTTGCCCGGACGCACTTCCTTGCGTGCGAAGATGTAGCTGGTGTGTCCCAGTAGTCAGCGGGGCGAATCGTTTTTTTGCCTGGACGCACTTCCTTGCATGGGAAGATGTAGCTGGTGGGTCCCAGCAGTCAGGGGGATACATTTTTTTCGCAAAATACGGTGGCCCGTCCGGTGGGTCCCCGCTGTCAGGTGGACGAATCATTATTTTGCGCGTAATAAGGAGGCACTTCCTTGCTGCGGCCGTGGACCCAGCTGTCATCCTCTCCACATATAGTCCACGTCCGATGGAAGTCGTTCCTTGACGACGTTGACCACGCCGCGCCGAGAGCAGCACGCCGGTGGACGACGGCGAGGACTAGGAAGGGGACGACTCGGAGCCGGGGAAGACGCAGCAGTGGATGCCCATGCGAAGAGGAGTACGAGGGTTCATTGGGTCGGCTGCGGTGTGAGGCTATTGTCGCCGCAGAATAATAGGGGGTGTGGGTGAGTAGAGGGATGGCCTGGCCAGCGGTGGGAGTAGTAGGGGGCCGTGAGGCCTCCGCGGCATCACAGCCAGCCACGGGAGGCAGGAGCACGCGGCACGACCGATGCTGGTTTGGGCGGCTGGAGCAAGAAGACCAGAGGTTGAAGAAGCACTATGGCCGTTGGATTAACATCGTAAGCTAACAGGAGCTAGAATCGTTCATATTGACTAAGTTGACAAAGCCCTCCGTCACCGTCAACTTGGTAGGCCCACAAGTCAGCCTCCCACTTTGCTGGGTTCCAGCTGGCAGGGGGAGTATTCATTTTTTATGCGTAATAAGGAGGCACTTCCTTGCGTGCGGAGATAGCTGGTGGGTCCGACATGTCAGCGGGGGCATGTTTTTTTCGCAAAATACAGAGGCCCGTCCGGTGGGTCCCAGATGTCAGGTGGAGGAATCATTATTTTGTGCGTAATAAGGAGGCATTTCCTTGTGTGCGGCCGTGGACCCAGCTGTCAGCCTCTCCATGCATAGTCTACTTCCAATGGCGTCGTTCGTTGACCACGTTGACCACGCCGCACCGAGCGCATCCAAGGTGGTGGACGACGGCGAGGCCCCGAACAGCAACAAGCCAGAGATGGGAAGACGCGGGAGTAGAGTCACAGACGGAGATGTGTACGAGGGTTAACTGGTTCTAGTGCGGTGTGGTTCGGTAGTCGGTGGGGAAGAACATGAGGCGTGGAGGGGTGGAGGGATGGCCTGGCCAACGGTGGAGTAGCGCTTCATAGCGAAGCGTGCTAAGTAGAGCTGCTAGCAGCAGGAGGCGGGAGGTGGTCCCGGCGGCGCTGGAGGAAGAAGACGAGAGATTGAAGATGGATGCCGGTCGTTGGATGTAAATCCAACGGATAACATGTCAGAATCATTTTTTGACTAAATTGATAAAGATTGCGTTGGCTTCGACCTATTGGCCCACATTTCAGCCTCCAAAAATGTGGCACGTATTCAACCCATTTTTTCAGAATTTACAGTCTTTTTTTTGTGCGGTAGAATTTACAGTCAATTTGATATTTTTTTTGAATTACAACCACTAGCTGGGCTGGGTGAACAAATAATGTAGCGTCCATGCGGCCCATTTATTTTATTTCCTAAAAAATTACAGTCCATTTGCACTTTCTCGAAATACACGATTTTGCTGGGGTGATTCTAATTATAATGTTGGGTTGGGCCAGCAATGTTATCAAAAAATAAAAAGGCGATGAGCATTTTATTATAAATATATTTAAATAATAAGTGATATTATTACATTCTTCCTTAAATCTTACCAAGCTTTTGTACACAATCACTAGGATTTTCGTGCCAAAACAATCCAGAATTTTATTTGTTAAGAAATTATTTTTATAAGTTAATAAGATGTGGGATATTGTTTTCTTACATATGTAAGTATCTATTAAATATATGATGACAATAAAAATAATATATAATAACATATAAAATAATTTAAATATATATAATATAGTTAGAAGGGAAACATAAGTTAGACCTGGCATTCCTATTCTTATATAGAAAAATAGAACAGACCTCTGCGTTTTCTTCAAAAAAATACATAAATTGGGCTGCCAAAAATAAAGCCTCGGATGGGAGGTCCATAGGCCGGTCGATACATGATGGCCCTAAGAAAATACAAACATGCCTATGGACCTCAAATCCGAGGTTGTGGGCTGCGCATGTTAAAAATGAAAGCCTAGACGGGGCAGCCCAAAACCACGTCCAACACTTGTCAAAACTTCGTCCCTCGTTTTCTCTGTGTTTCGCACACTCGACATTGTGTGGGCATTTTGACTGTGCATCATATGAAGATGTGCTATGCATGAATGTTGATCAGCATGATGTTAACTGTCTGGTAGTTCCATTTTCGACCATGAATAAAACTTCCAACATGATGTTAACCCTGTTTGAAAAGGCCGTGTTAATATAATGCTCTACCTCTGAAAGTTGCAGTTTCTTATCTGAAACTGAACTTGCAGTTTCTTATCTGAAACTGAAACTTGTAGTTTCTTCTCTGAGAATCACATTGTCTACACTTTTATACTCCTATGAAACTACATTTTTTTAAGTGCTAAAAATAGATCTCTAGAATTCATTAAATACTTCATATGCTCAATACTGCAAATCTGAAATTCAAAAGACATTCATATCTGAAAGTACTCTCAAAATACACAATTCACAACCTGCAAATACTGACAACCCTAAGCTCCTCCTGACAATTCACAACCTGCCCGACTATTGGGCGGGGGCAGCCCCTCAGATTCCTCGGCAGACAGCCGCCCTGTGAGACGATGTGAACGGCGAGGGAGACGATGGCGGGGAAGTGTCATCGGGCCAACTGCTTTTCTCCTCTTGCAGTTGGGTTCGGTCGATGAAGAATCCACCGCCTCGCTCTGGCAGGACACCCTCAAAACGGCACCCTGTAGATGCTCGATCCTTCAATATCTGGTGGATGCTCCATCTGGGATCGATACTCCCACCACCGCTCCCTCACGATCGGATTCGGTGAACCTGTTTGCTCCATGGCCCAGAGGAACAGCTCTATGTACTCCGGCGCAACTCCCTCCGAGAGTATCGCCGCCTTTTCGCTCTGTTGCAGATATTTGGCCATGGATGTCGCCGTCGCCGCTAGTTGGTCCTTGTTGTCAAACCAAGACTGTATCTCCAACATCCTAGCTAGCTTCACAGGGTCGCCGTCTGTGATCCTCACGTATCGGTTGTACTCCTCCATCGATCTACTTCTCCACAACACCTTCACTCGCCGGCGGTGGTTTTTGAATGGAGGAGGAGAGGAGTAGCGCTGGTTTTCGATTAGAATTGGAGAGGAGCGACGCTAGTTTTGGACTGGGACAAGAGAGAAGGGGCAGTGGTTTTGAAATGGAAGAGGAGAGGAGCGGCGCTGGATTTAGATTGGAACAGGAGAGGAGCGGCGGTGGTTTGAGAGGAGAAGAGCGGAAGAGCGGCGCTGGTCTTGGAAGTATTTTTTTGTTGTTTTGCGTATTTTGGGTCAAAGTTTGACCACGTACTATATTTGACAAGCAAAATGTGACTGCATGTCACCAAAAGTTTTATCGTTTGGTTCGTATCTGAATGTACTTTGAAATTATATTATTTTTGCAACGATAACATATATTTTATGTGCGAAAATCATGGTCAATTATGACCCGTAATAAAAGGGAGACTAGTTAATGTGGGGTCGCTTTCTTAATTGAAGGGTAAATTGATTTTGATTTTGATCCATCCTGTAGCTACCGCCCTCTCGTCTAATCCTAAATCGCTGCCGACGCTCCTCTCCTCTTCTCCATTGCAAAACCACCTCCTCTCCTCTCCATCATCTCCATTCCAAAACCACCATCTCGCCTCTCCCTCTTCTGATCTTCTCCATTGCAAAACCACCTCCTCTCCTCTCCATCATCTCCATTCCAAAACCACCGTCTCGCCTCTCGCTCTTCTCTATTGTAAGACCACCGTCTCTCCTCCCATCTTTCAATGCTAGCACCGAACCACTCTGAAGGACATCTATGGAGAGGATGCAGCAGCGAATCAGGCAGATCGTCGGCGGCTACAAGGCAAAGTTAGCCAGGTTGAAGGAGATCCTTAGTTGGTTTGACAATGAGTGGGAGATTTCAAGGAAGGTGCGGGCTATGTGGAAATGCACGCGAAAGAGCGAGACGGTGGCGATGAGGGCGGATATCTACATGAACTCCTCGGCGGCAGTCACGCCGCAGCCCTCCGAGTTCATGGAGTATCTCCTCTGGGCGATGGAGCCGACAGATTCACCCGAGGCGACAGTCAGGCGGAGGTGGTGGGCGTACAGGTCGAAGGTCGAGCACCCAGAGGATAACGAATCGATCGAGTATGGTGTGCCGTTCGTGAGGGTGCAGAGCCAGTCGGAGCCACAGGAGTATTCGTTCTCCCACCGCAAGAGGAGGCCGGGTGGCGCGACGTCGCTTCCTCTCCATTCTCCACGGTTCCCTCGGCGCTCGCCTCATTTCAACGGTGGAGGTAGGGTTTAAGGTAAGCTTCGCACTAACCTAATCTTCTTTCTGCTCATGCTTACAATCAGTGTGACAGCTAATGAAAATCATGCTTACAATCAGTCAATCAGTCTCCGAGTACTACGCCAAGCACCCTAAAATAGGTCTGGACCTTTGGGTCAAAGTTGTGACACAGTTTACAAATAAAGAAAAATAGATTGGTGCTTCTTTCAGAAAAGAGTACTCCCTAGAAAACTGCCAATATAAGTTACTAGTATTTGGTTAGAGGATTTGCTGCCGAGAAAGATCCGTTCACAGAGAGCGCCACACATCCCACTGGTGGTGGTGGATGCCAATGCGTGCATGCAGCATGGTTGGTGTCGGTAATTTTTACTTGGCAGACCTCGCACTCTGCATATATTCCGGTTCCATACGTACGTTTGTGCAGTTCCACCAAAATGCAGCTGAATAACCCTGTTTGCACAGATAATGAAAATGCGTGATTACATTATAGTGGCACTAGTTGATGAAGCACACAAAATAAATAGAAGAAAATATTGTGATAGTATCATAGTATGCCATGCTGCGAGGGCGAGATGGACCCTGCGACGCCTCATACGGTACGCCTCATACTGGACATCGTCCCAAGTCTCCCAGATACACCTTATGCCAGTGATGAACATCAGTGTACAGCGGTAGTACAAGGAGGCGCATTGAGACATTCAAATCTCTATTTTTGTACATATCAACTAAAATTAAGCACCCCAGTTTGCAGAAATGCTTAAACATTAACAATGGGACTAGTTGATGAAACATACATTAACAAAGAGAAGCACTTTCTTTATCTACATTGGAAATGAAATGATAGAGATGACACTCACACTATTTTAACTGTATTATTACTTCATTTTATCAGTGACACTAGGGTCGAGCAGGTGGCAAACGAGGTGTACCGTGCGTCGCAAGGATGGAGGCCGGGGGTGCTTAGACTGGGATTGTCGGTGTCAAAACCGGCGGATCTCGGGTAGGGGGTCCCGAACAGTGCGTCTAGGCGGATGGTAACAGGAGACAAGGGACACGATGTTTTTACCCAGGTTCGGGCCCTCTCGATGGAGGTAATACCCTACTCCTGCTTGATTAATATTGATGATATGGGTAGTACAAGAGTAGATCTACCACGAGATCAAGGAGGCTAAACCTAGAAGCTAGCCTATGGGATGATTGTTGTTAGCCCCACGGACTAAAAACCTCCGGTTTATATAGACACCGGATAGGTTAGGGTTATGAGTCGGTTACAATGGTAAGAGATCTACATATCCAGACGCCAAGCTTGCCTTACACGCCAAGGAAAGTCCCATCCGGACACGGACGAAGTCTTCAATCTTGTATCTTCATAGTCTTGGAGTCGACCGTGATGATAGTTCGCTATCCGGACACCCCTAGTCCAGACTCCTCAAGAGCCCCTGAACTAGGCTTCAATGACGCATTTAGTCCGGCGCATATTGTCTTCGCATTGCAAGGCTGGTTCCTCCTCCGAATACTTCATAGAAGGTTTTGAACACAAGGATAGTGTCCGCTCGCAAAACAAGTTCCACATACCACCGTAGAGAGAATAATTTTGCACAGATCTGCTGACGTACTCGCGGGCGTGACATCACACCACGCCTGTGCCTTTATACTAATTGTTTTTACCGTTCCACCTTAGCGCGTTTAGCGAGGCGGTTTCACGGCACGATTACTAAAGCATAGATCGTGCCCCTTATTCCGGATTCCCATCAACACGGACGTGGGTAACCCATTCGCGCCATTGATTATGGCGCTTGGGAGATAAGCGATTTTACCGGTGGCGGGGACGATAGCCGTCCGTCCATATAAGGGATAAGGATCCACCTTTTTCACCTACGCCTTCTTCCTCCTTTGCTCATCCATTTCCGCGCACTCGAGCTCCAGCGCCCAAGTCCGCACACCCCACCTCAACCTTCTCCAACTATGTCCGGAGCGGGAGGCAGGTGGATGGCCTCCTCCGTCACGGAGGGGCACATCACAAGACTGCGGGAGGCCGGTTACTTGTCCGGCGACATCGCGCACCGGCTGCCCGACGAGGGGCAGCTCATCCCCGCTCCCAGGCCCCATGAGAGGGTGGTGTTCCTCACCCACTTCCTCTGCGGACTAGGTTTTCCACTTCACCCATTTGTCCGGGGGCTCATGTTCTACTATGGCCTGGATTTCCATGATCTGGCCCCAAACTTCATCATCAATATCTCGACGTTTATAAATGCGTGTGTGAAACCTTCCTGCATCCAACCCCACTTCGCTTATGGTTGAAGACCTTTAGCGTCAAGCGAAGATAGTGAGCGGCCGACAAGCGGAGTGCGAAGGCGCTATGGTGGGCAGGATGCCCAATGTTCTTTGGCTCGAGGGCTCCTTCGTGGAGACAATAAAGGGGTGGAAATCGAGCCGCGCGACTCCAACTGGACGGCGGCCCCCGAATTCAGATCTGGCTCCCCCACACGGCTCACATCATGGAAAGAGACGGGCCTGAAGTGGGGTGATTCGGAAGAGCTGACCGGACTCCAAACTCGTGTCCGAAACCTGGTGGACAAGAAGCTCAAGCTTGTCCACGTAGTCCAGGTTATGCTCATCCGCCGGATTCTCCCATGACAGAGCGGGCCTTTAATTTGTGGGATTTTGATCCGGCACAGACGAACCTTGAGCGGCTCTTGACACTACGCACGAAGATGCAGGAAGGTGCTGTTCAAAGGGCGAAGCCCCGCATCCGCTAACAAAGATCACGGATACAGCTCGCAGCGTCAAGCCGGCGAGGTAAGTTATTTACCCTTTACGGGACTCTTTTTCATAGTTTGACTCTATCACGGGATCTAAAACTCCCTAATCTTTGACAGACTGGTTGAAGACGCCCGGACAGATTAACTGTCCGGCCTTTGCCGGAAGACCCAGCGGACGCTTTGATTGCCGGAAGGCTCTGGCTCCGGTACCCATGTGGTGCCGGAGAAGAAGGCCAAGAAGGAGGCCACGGGAACTCGAAGGAGCTCCCGACGCGAGGTGCTGTCAGATTCTGAAGCAGAATCTTCTCCTTAGGACGAGGAGGAGGAAAAAGAAGCTTCTCCCCCAATGGGGGAGGAGAGGAAAAGGAAGTCCGCCCCCACTGGGGAGGCCGGAGGGTCCAAGAAGGGAAGAACTCTTCCTCTGGACTTCTCCACCAACGTCGACAACGACGAGGAGGATTGGCCAACAAGGGCCAAGCCCCTGGTGAGACCGTAAGTGTCCGGATACCCATGGCTTTTTTATTATTGCATAGTGTTCTCTAATGTCGAACAATCATGTAGCCCGCCCAAGGGCGAGTTCGCCGCTTCATCGAGCGGGTCCCTGGGTCCATCAGAAACGGAGAGTACTTCGCTTCCGGCCGCCTCCTCGCCTCACGCTGCGGACGAAGCCAAGGTGGTGCCCCAAGGGGGGCCTGGTCAAGAGGAGGTGGCGCAGGAGGCGCCACAAGGCAACCTCCTGAGACTCAGCGCGTGGGGCAAGACCCCAAGGGCTCTAAGCCCGACCCTTGCCGGACTCCATGCCAAAACCTTCAGCGGTTCCGAGTCGGCAAGTGGTCCTTCAGAAGAAGGGAAGACGCCGTGTCCTCCGTCCAACCGGAGGCACGGATAGCATCTTGGGCGCTTAACAGCGCCTCCATCGAGGAGGAGCACAACACTGTTATGAGTGCGGTGATCCGGTCGATTCGATCCGCCAAGAGCGGGCTGACCAAGCCTATACTCATCTTCTAACAGGCTTTGAGGTCAGTTTAGAATATGTAAAAATATTACCGCATAGACAGTAGCCCCTGATGCTTAGTTCGGTGTTCGGAAAGAAAAGTCGGACTAAGGATCTAAAAAGATATACGCAGGAGTCTAACATAAGGTTGTCAATATGGGAATGCAGGCTGCGCTGCTGACCTCTGCCGCACTTACTGCGGAGGTCAATGCATTGAAGCACAACCTCGAGCGGTCCGAGAACGAGCTCGGCCAAGCCAAGAAGCAGCTCGAGGACAAGGAAGGTAAGTAATACCTTATTAGAGAAATACCTTATAGAAAGGTTTCAGTTGCAAAAAATAACAGGAATAACATGGGTACTGCAGGGGCCACGAACGAGGTGGCTACCCTGAAGGATGCGGTGTCCGTGGCCAAAAACAAAGCGGCTGTGGAACACACCGAGCGAGAGAAGGGGGAGGCGCAACTGGCGGAGGTGCGGCAAGAGCTCCAGGCTCTCATGGTAAAACAAGAGGGTTTGGAGCGTGACTCGAAGACCCGAGAGTCCGAGCTTGCCTCGGCTCTTGGGAGTGCCAAAGCTGCTAAGGCCGAGGCCCAAAAAGCCCTCCAAGAAATTGAATCATTAAAGAAGATAGCGGCGGGTAAGGCATTCTTTATGCAAAGCAAGCATGTGAAAGTGAATTACCTATTACTTACCCGGATTCGAGCTCTCCGGGAGCATTCGTAGATCTGCCCAGAGTGTGTCCGATCTTGCCGCATTCTACCGCGCCAAGGAGGGAGCTCAACGGAGAAGGTGTTCGGTCTCAATATCTTTGAGGCGGACATCCGGTGCCCTAAGCGACCAGCTGAAGCAGCTGGTCGAACTCCACAAGGTCGCCGAACAGGCCATGAAGGGCCTTATAGTTCGGCTGTGGCCATTGGAAGCCATGCCTGGGAGCTACTTCGGCTTAGTGTAGCGGCTGGTGGACGCTTGTCCACGAATAGAAGTCATCAAGCGCTCTGTCTGCATTGAAGGTGTCCGTCGGGCCCTTGTGTAACGCCCCGGATTCGATGCGCCAGGTGTCCGTCAGTTATTCGCCGTCTTTGCCATGTCATTTGCTTGCGTGTTGCATTTTATCATGTCATCATGTGCATTTCATTTTGCATACGTGTTCGTCTCATGCATCCGAGCATTTTCCCCGTTGTCCGTTTTGCAATCCGGCACTCCTATGTCCCCCGGCGCCCCCTTTTACCTCTTTTCATGTGCGGGTGTTAAACGTTCTTGGAATGGACCGAGGTTTGCCAAGCGGCCTTGGTATAGCACCAGTAGACGGCCTGTCAAGTTTCGTGCCATTTGGAGGTCGTTTGGTACTCCAACGGTTAACCGGGTAACCGCAAAAGCCTCCTTCTCTTTGCAGCCCAACACCCTTCCAAAGTGGCCCAAACCCCAGCAAACTCCCCTCCATGCTCTCGGTCGTTCGATCACGATCGCGTGGCCGAAAACCGTGCCTCATTTGGACTCTCCTAGCTCCCTCTACCTATAAATAGGTGTCTTCCCCCAAAAATTCCGGGTCCAAACCTACCCTAACCTTCCCCGCCGCCGCCGGACATTTCATCCCGCGCCGATGGATGTGTCCACCCGTTCCCACCGCCGCCCGCAGCCAATGGGAGGCTACCACGTGGCGCCTCCGTCCTCCCGCCGCCAGGCTCGCAGGGCCAGGCGAGGCCCGCCCGGCCCGGCTGCCGCTGCCAGCGCCGAAGCCGGCCCGCGCCGCCCGCCGCGCCTCCCGCCGCCTCGGCCCGCCGTCGCCGCCTCCGCCTCGGTCCGCCGCGCGCTGGCCGCCGCCCGTGTGCCCTGTCGCCGCCGCCCGCCGCCCCATGATTCGCGGCGCCCTCGCGCCCGGCGGATCCGGTGACCCCCCCGCCGGCGCCTCTCTCTTCTTCTCGGCCACCACGCAACCCTTCCGGCCAGCGAACCTCGAAGTCCGAGCCGCCCCGGATCAGATCTGCCCGCGGTTGACTTCTTCCCCCACCCCCGCCCCTTTTTCGTCTAAGTCCTTGATCTGTCATTATTTTGTTGCAATTCCATCATGCCATAACTCTGCATCCGTAGCTCCGTTTTGTGCGTGTAATATGTCAAATTGTTCGCCGCGACGAGTACATCATTTCATCTCATTGCATCATTTTCATTTGAGCTCATCTTGATGCCCGAAATGCTGTTAGAAGAGGGCTATGTGATGTTAGTTTTAGATTATATCAGAACATGCACTTTTGTCATTTTTGCCATGATTGATGTGTGCATCCTATGAACTTGAGTCCTACATGTGTTTATTTTTGTGATCTCTGTGGTGACTAACACAAGCATGCAAACTAGGCTTCATGATGTTGCTGATTTCAGCCCCTGTTCTGCTGATATTTTTATGCCATGTAAACTTGAGGCTACAGAGAGATCCATGCATATTTTGAGATACTTCAGTAAAGATGTTTTGAACATATGGTTATTCTATATCCATCCATGCCCTTGTTTGCGATTATGGAGTGCCATAGATTGAGTCAATCGAGCTCTACTTTTGCTATAAAATGTTTCCTGGCAGATTGTTTACATGTTATTCAATTTTGCCAAGGTTGTTGTAGTTGATCCGTGTATGCTATGATGTTGTTCTTGCCATGTATAGATGCTATGCCATGTCTTCTTACTGTGAGTTTCCTTGCCATGCCATGTATTGCTCTGTGGTGAGTGGTTCAAGCTCACCAACATGCCTACTTATTGTTGTTCCTGCCATGTATGAATCTGTATTATAACTTGCCATGTTTACATGGGTGCCATCATATCTTCTGATCCTTTTGGCTTATGGTCAGTAAAGGACTTTTGTTCTATGCATTTAGTAGATTCATGCTATGCCTTTGTTTGCCATGATAAGTTCCTGTAACATGTTGTTTGATAGCTCTAAACATTGCAACCTGATGTTATTTCTGCCAAAGTCTGAAACTGTTATTATTTGCAATCTTGCCATGTCATTTTGAGCATGTTCTAATGATTTCTGGAGATAGCTCAGTGTTTATGTTTTGTAATGAATTACCTGTACATCATGACCATGCCTTTTGTTATTACGTTGAGGTCATGTAGCATGTTGTTTTGATGCTTGCAATATGCCTAGTTGCTGTTTTGGACAGATTGTTGTCATGACTTGTATAGGGCGTATGTGTTGCACCGTTGCTCCGTTTTGAGTGTGCTCTATATGAAACTTGCTTAGAATTGCATGTAGCTTCATATTATCATGTTGCATCCTTGTTTTGAGGTGTTTGCTTGATGTTTATATGCATTTTGCGTCAATGCCATGTTTATCTTGTTTTGCTCATATCTTCTAGGCCGTAGCTCCGATTTTAATGAACTTTATATGTAACTTGACTAGAATTTCGTGTAGATCATCATGGTGCATCTTAACTTGCAGTTTAACAACTTGAACATAAGGTTTATTCAGATCTGGACCAATTTCGAAATTTGCATATGAGGACTTACCGGAATTGTTATATGTTGCTTCCGGCCTCATTTAAACTTGCTTTGATGTGTTGCTCTTGTTTGCATCATCTCTTGCCATGAGTAGCTTCATCAAGATTTGTCATGCATCATGTTTGTTGTGCATCTTGTCATGTTCATGTGTGGTGTGTTTACTATGTTCTGTGCTTCTTCTTGTTAGTTCCTGTTTCGTTGCGATCGTGAGGATTCGTTCGTCTACGCTTGGTTCATCTTCGTGGCTTCATCTTCTTCATGGACTCGTTCTTCTTCCTTGCGGGATTTCAGGCAAGATGACAGTCACCTTGGATCTCATTACTATCATTGCTATGCTAGTTGCTTCGTTCTTTCGCTATGCTGCGCTACCTGTCACTTGCTGCTCAAGTCTCCCAAATTGCCGTGAACCTCTAATCGTTGTCACCTTCCTATGCAAACCGTTGTTTGGCTATGTTACCGCTTTGCTCAGCCCCTCTTATAGCGTTGTTAGTTGCAGGTGAAGATGAAGTTTGTTCCTTGTTGGAACATGGAGATGTTGTTCCTTGTTGGAACATGTTTACTTGTTGGGATGTCACAATATATCTTATATTATTAATGCATCTATATACTTGGTAAAGGGTGGAAGGCTCGGCCTTATGCCTGGTGTTTTGTTCCACTCTTGCCGGCCTAGTTTCCGTCATATCGGTATTATGTTCCCGGATTTTGCGTCCCTAACGGTCGGGTGATTTATGGGACCCCTTGACAGTTCGCTTTGAATAAGACTCCTCTAGCAAGGCCCAACATTGGTTTTACCATTTGCCTCACCACCACCTACATTTCCCTTGGGAGTAATTAACCCAAGGGTCATCTTTATTCACCCCCCGGGCCAATGCTTGTCTAAGTGTTGGTCCAAACCAGAGCCACTTGCGGTGCCGCCCCTAGGCAACTTGGGGTATCGTCGGTTGCTGTACGTAGTGTTCATCCGGTCGTGGCCTGAGACGAGATACGCGCAGCTACTATCAGGGTGTCGGCACGCCAGGAGGTCTTGCTAGTCTTGTTTTATTACTGTCGAAATGTCTTGTAGCCGGGATTCCGAGACTGGTCGGGTCTTCCCGGGGAGAAGGAATATCCTTCGTTGATCACGAGAGCTTATCATGGGCTAAGTTGGGACAGCCCATCTTCATCAACACAAGCTAAAGACCCTCGCGAGGGGCCAAGCCTCGTGGGGCGGACGACCAGGAGCTTCCTCAGGCGCGGCCTCGTCAGGCTGGCTCATGAGGAGGCGGAGAGTTCAAGGCAGGGTACCTCGCGAGGTGCCCGTGACGCAAGCCATGACGACCAAGGCGCCGATCGAGAGCCAGCCAGCAGCGTCCTCCTTTCCTCTTTGGTGCAAAGGGAGCAAGCGCAGGCGAGAGCATCAAGCAAAGGCATCCGTTTTAGTGCAACAAGACCAAGACCAGCCCCAACGGCTGGAAGGGAGTCATCGTGGAGCCCAAGCAGGCGTCATCACCAGAGCCTTTGGCAGGCGAGGACCAACTTTAGTCAGGATAAGTGTACCCGCTGTTCCCCTTCAAAATGACCAATTGTTGGCGCCCTTCCCGCTCAATATTTGGGGAGAGGCCCAGGGCCTTCGTCTATATAAGTAGAGCTAGCCACCATCGTAGGGGGATCCGGCATTGTGAATCCAGAGAGAGAGATAGAGACCTGATCCTCAAGCTAGAGCGACGGGACACCACTTAGCAGTTCATCACACCCACCAAGAACAGACCCTCGCTAGGCTGTTCTTCCCTGTACTGTTCTTCATCAGCCCAAGAGGCAATCCACCACACCACAAACTAGAGTAGGGTATTACACCACAACGGTGGCCCGAACTAGTATAAATCTTGCGTCTCTTGTGCTATTCTTGCTAGTAGTTTAGGTCCCTGCGATTCGGCGAGGTACGAGAAGGTGGAGGGTTGGATCTCCGCGCGCACCCCAGAGTTCGAACCTCAAGGGTCTGCCGGAACCCGAAATCCGACATTTGGCGCACCAGGTAGGGGTGCGCCGGAATCTGCCTTTCGTCGCCTCGTTCTTCCCCGACCACCGCAACCATGTATGACGCTCGTCGGGCCCGCGCCGAGCGCCGAGCTGCCCTCGCCTCCCATGGCGCCCAGACGGCTCCCGTCGGTGGGCGTCCTCGTCGTTCTCCGTCACTTGCTGTCAACGCCGCCACCGGCCCGGCGGGGACCGAGCAGCAAGCGTCGTCCCAGCACCCGTCCATGAGGCGGGAAGACCGCACCGCCACGCCTTCGCTCACCCCCGCTGGTTCTTCGTCGCGCGCGCCCCGCGTGGCCATGGAGGCCCGAGCTGCACTCATCGCGGCCAAAGAGCTCCTGTGCTACCGCCCCGTCGACGACGTCTACGAAGAATGGCTCGACCGCGTCGCCGAGCTCGTCCGCGCTGCGGGAGGCGACCCCACACCGTCTGTCTCGCTGACCGCATCCCGCCCTGGCGATGAAGCTCCGGCGCCTCGGCAGCCTCCTCCTCAAGATGGCGCCTGGCCCCAAAGCGCGGGCCCTGGCGGAACTTCGTTCGCCAGCGCCGCGCTGCAAGAGCAGAGCTGCCAAGAAGTTCCTCGCCGCAAGAAGCTGCCCTAACGCTCCCGCTCCGGACGTCAAGACCCGCGCTGCCCCGGCCGCGGTGCGTGGAAACCTGCAAGACAAAGCTCTGCCGCCCGAGGCCCCAGCAGCCACGACGGGCTGCCGCGCCTTCACCACCGAGCTGCGCAGCCTCGCGGGCCCGCCAAGTTCAAGCAGACCGCCTCCTCGCCACGACGGCACGGCCGACCCTACGGAGTTCCTCCACTCTGAGCTGGGCATCGAGGCTGCCAACGGGGCGAAAGGGTCATGGCGAACTGGTTTCCCATGGCGCTCAGGACGGAGCCCGCTTTTGGCTCTGAATCTGGCCCTAGGCACGATCCTTCTGGGCGAGATGCGCACCCGCTTCATCGCCAACTTCAAGGTACTCGCGACCGGCCACCCGCCGTGGCGACATGCGCCGGATCAAGAAGCAGCCAGGAAACCCTGCAAAGTACATCCAGCGCTTCAACAACGCGCCTCAAGATCCCGGGGTAATGGAGGAGGCCATCATCTCGCCTTCTCCCGGCGGCGCGCGACGTCAAGATGAAGGAGGAGCTGGCGATGCATGAAGATCTGTTCACCTCCACGGAGCTGTTCAACTTGGCGACCAAGTGCGCCAGGCTGAGGAGGGCGCCTCTCCTCCTCGAGCTGCTGCGTGGTGTGGCGCCCAAGACCCGAGCTTGATTGCCTTCGGGGTTTCGAGTTTTGTCGTGTGATTTGTTTTGTTTTGCATTGCATCATGCCATCATGCCTTCATGCCATTTAATTTTAAAACTCAACTAAATAAATTGTATGGATTTTTCGATCCATTTAAACCGAGGATTCACATGGTGACTTCTCTTTATAACATATCCTCCCAATATTAGGGAGCTGTATTAAAATATTCCATTGTTTTGGAATCACCATAACCCACTTGCATAATAAATCCCATGCCTTTTCTGCTCCGAGTTGACCTCAAAACCTTGCCAATATTTCTTTCATCATTTTCCGGAGTTCCACCAAAAAAACCTCGGGCCATTTTTGCTAAATTCCTCACATTTTTATGAGTCCGGGAAAATTGTCCTCGTTCCCAAATTCTTTCCCTAACCCTCTCTTTCTTTTTGTCTCTCTATATTTTCTTTTCTGCTAAATTAGAGAAAGAGAGAGAGAGAGTCCAGCAAGGCCTTCTGGCCACTTCTTCTCCACTGGGCCGGCCTCTAGCCCGTGGCCTCCCAAGGCCCATGGCCCAGCAGCCCCGCTGTAACCCTAGGCCCCAAGGCCCAGCCTCCCCTCGATCCATCTCCTCCTCTCGTTCCCTCCCTCCAGCGCCGCACGCCTCCTTCCCGATCCCATCGTCCTTCCCATCTCCCTCTCGATCCCCCGATCCCATCTCTCCCTCTCGATCTCTCCCTCTGGCCGCCGCCACCTCGCCCTTCTTCTCCCCTCGGCCCCCCCTCGCAGCCTTCCGCGCGCCTCCCTCTGCAGCACCAGGCCGCGACCGCGCCTCCTCCTCGCCAAATCCCCGTCGCCCGAGCGCCCGAGGAGAGGAGCTCCTCGAGCACCTGCGCCCGTGGCCCTCGATGCTCGCCGTAGCTGCAACTCCTTCTCCAGTTCGTCGTCGTCCTCACCTCGCCCCGCCTCCGTTCGGCTCCCACGCCGAAGCCACCGCCGCGGCCCTGCCGGATGTGGTGACCCCGACGCGCCTGCGCCACCGGTGCTCCCTCCGGCCGCCAAGCTTCATCAGCCCCTGCCATGGCCGCGCCTCCCTGCGCCAAGTCCGGCCGCCGTGCCGCCTTGCTCTGTCGCCCGCCTCCCTTGCAACCTCGCGTCACCCCCGTTGCACCTCCTCTGCACCTTCCCGTCGGCCCTGCTCCTTTCCCTCGCCGTACCGACCAGCAGCAGGGACCAGGAGCTCAAGCCCTGCCATGGCCGCCGCCCGTTCGTCGACTCCGGCGAGATCCAGGCAGCCCCGCGCCGGACCCTCGTTCCCGCGCCTCTGCCTCCTCTGATGCTGCCGCCTCTTTGCCAAGGCCATCGCTGAGTTACCCCAGGAACCGTGGAGTCATGCACGGAAAAACCAAGTCCGACGACCACCGAACCGGAAACGACAAGTACCCCTTCGTTTCGTCAATACCGCAAGTTTAGAAGACCCATGTACCACGGCGGCAAGTTCAACTCCAAAGCGTGAACAACTACTTCCACGATGATCGACAAGTACCCGACGATCGCCAAGTACCTCTCGACCACCTGTGCGACTCGTGGATTCACCAAGTACCCCAAGTTCGACTCGCCCGACTTCCACTACCGTGTACAACTACGGTGGCCTTGACGTCTACGAGATGTACCACTACCGTCGGTCCGTGAGCGACTACTTCCCTCTGAAGCGCTTTCCGTCCCGTTTGAGCGATCCGAAGGTATAACCCGAGGCGACCGCGATGAGATGCCCTTGCATGTATGAGATGCGATATGTTTGCACCGTGTCCGAATTGTCCTTGCGATGCACCTCTTTTGCCATTCTACCGTCCCGTGGGAACCCGGAATTCGGGAGCACCCCACCATCCTCGCATGACTCGCTCACGTCCACACTTCCTTTTGCACCGGTATCTCCGTGAGCTACCGGAACCGATATGTTGCCGTGGCACCATTTTCGTTTTCGCCGCCGTGGCACCCTTTTCGTTCCGCCACGGTGACATAATGCTTCATAACATGCTCATGTTAACGTTTTCATAATATTGCATAAAACTTGCTCATGTCATCCGCATCATGATAACAACATTTAAATGTTTATAATTGTTGTTTGCTTTAATTTGCTTAAATGCCATGCTAAAATGATTTATTTCATAACTAAATAACCGTAGCTCCATTTTAAATAAATTATATATGTAAATGGGGTAGAAAAATGCCTAGTTTAACATGGTAGCATTGCTTTGCATGTTTAACAACATTAAAATTGTGTTTAGGGCAGAACAGTACCAAATTCGAAATATGGACATGAGGATTTTTCCGGAATTGTTGTTGTTGTTTCCGGCCTCATTTAATCTTGCCTAAATAGTTAGTTTCATATGCTTCACCCCTTGCCATGTTTAATAACATTTAATATTGTTGAGTACCTAATCGGGAGAGAACTAAATAAGTGATGTGGTGTTCCGTCAATATGCAACTCGTTGCATGTTGGGCTCCATTTAACTTGTAGTTTTGTTTGTGCTTATTGCCATGCCATGCTATTTAAACCGGACATGCATCATACTTGTTTGTGCATCCTGCCATGTTTATGTGATGGTTGTTTACTATGATGTTTGCTTCTTTCCGGTTTGCTTCTCTCGTTAGCTTCGGTTTTGTTCCAGAGTTGTGAGGATTCGTTCGACTTCGTCCGTTTGTCTTCTTCATGGATTCGTTCTTCTTCCTTGTGGGATTTCAGGCAAGATGACCATACCCTCGAAATCACTTCTATCTTTGCTTGCTAGATGCTCGCTCTTTTGCTATGCCTATGCTACGATGCCTATCACTTGCTTATCATGCCTCCCATATTGCCATGTCAAGCCTCTAACCATCCTTTCCTAGCAAACCGTTGTTTGGCTATGTTACCGCTTTGCTCAGCCCCTCTTATAGCGTTGTTAGTTGCAGGTGAAGATGAAGTTTGTTCCTCGTTGGAACATGGAGATGTTGTTCCTTGTTGGAACATGTTTACTTGTTGGGATATCACAATATATCTTATTTAATTAACGCATCTATATACTTGGTAAAGGGTGGAAGGCTCGGCCTTATGCCTGTTGTTTTGTTCCACTCTTGCCGCCCTAGTTTCCGTCATACGGTGTTATGTTCCCGGATTTTGCGTCCCTAACGCGGTCGGGTGATTTATGGGACCCCTTGACAGTTCGCTTTGAATAAGACTTTTCCGGCAAGGCCCAACATTGGTTTTACCATTTGCCTCACCTATGCCCTTTTTCCTTGGGTTTCGGAGCCCGAGGGTCATCTTTATTTTAGCCCCCGGGCGGTGCTCCTTGAGTGTTGGTCGAACCGAAAGAACTGCGGGGCCACCAGGGCAACTCGAGGGCTGGTTTTACTCGTGGCTGACTTATCCGGTGTGCCACGAGACCGAGGTGCGTGCGACTCCTATCAGGATTTGTCGGCACATCCGGCGGCTTTGCTGGTCTTGTTTTATTCTTGTCGAAATGTCTTGTAGCAGGATTCGAGACTGATCGGGTCTTCACGGGAGAAGGAATATCCTTCGTTGATCGCGAGAGCTTATCATGGGCTAAGTTGGGACACCCCTGCAGGGTTTTGAACTTTCTAAAGCCATGCCCGCGGTTATGTGGCAGATGGGAATTTGTTAATGTCCGGTTGTAGAAAACCCGAAGTGGATCTTAATTAAAATGCACCAACGCGTGTGTAACCGTGATGGTCTCTTCTCGTGAGTCAGGGAAGTGAACACGGTGTTGGAGTTATGTTTGACGTAAGTAGTTTCAGGATCACTTCTTGATCATAGTTGTTCGACCGTGCTTTGCTCCTCTTCTCGCTCTCTTTTGCGTATGTTAGCCACCATATATGCTAGTCGCTTGCTGCAGCTCCACCTCACTACCCTGTCCTACCTTTAAGCTTAAATAGTCTTGATCTCGCGGGTGTGAGATTGCTGAGTCCCCGTGACTCACAGATACTTCCAAAACCAGTTTGCAGGTGCCGACGAAACCGTACAGGTGATGCACCCGAACTCAAGGAGGAGCTCGATGAAGACTTTGTGCTTTGTGTTGTTTCGTTTTCAGCTGATCAGTAGTGGAGCCCAGTTGGGGCGATCGGGGATCTGTGTAGCATTTGGGGTAGTCTTCTTTTATTTTGGTTCCGTAGCCGGACCTTGATTGTATCTGTTTGATGTAATGCTTTACTCATGTTTTGTGTGAAGTGGCGATTGTAAGCCAACTATGTATCTCTTTCCCTTATGTAATACATGGGTTGTGTGAAGATTACCTCACTTGCGACATTGCTTTCAATGCGGTTATGCCTCTAAGTCATGCTTCGACACGTGGGAGATATAGCCGCATCGAAGGCGTTACACGCGGATCCCGAAGAGAAGAAGTCCAAGGCGAAGGACATGAAGCGCAAGGGGGCTGCCGTGCTCGCGGCCGAACCAGACACCAAGCGAGGCAGAGATCAGCCCGAGTCCTCTAAGGGCAGCCGGTACTGCGTGTACCACGACCTCCACACCCACAACACCAATGAATGTCAAGAGCTCCGGGCGCGCTTGAGGAAGGTCGGCAGACGCCCGGCGCAGCGGCGAGGGGCTACGGCCGAGGAGGAGGAAGGAATGCAGGACGCTGGGAAGACCGCGGCCCGCGCCAAGGGTGGCGCGACCAACCTCACGAGGACCGCTGGCAAGACCCACCTGGCTGGAGGGATCAGCCTCGTGAGGATCGTCTGCAAGGGAACGCAGGCCTCCCTCCGCTGCCGCCGCCACCAAGGAGAGTCGAAGACCGTCATTAGGACGAGGGGGCTGGTGGCTTCCAGGAAGCGCGTGCGATCGCCTGCATCCTGGGCGGAGCTCAAGCCCCAGCCTCTCAACGCATCTTCAAGCAGTTCGCCCGTGAAGTGAATGCAGTCCTCCCCAAGCTCGAGTCCACGAGCCCTCTCAGGTGGTCGGCGTGCGCCATCACGTTTAGCTCAGCAGATCAGCTCAAGTGCGCAGCCAAAGCCGGGGTTCTTCCGATGCTTTGCTCCCCAATCATCAGCAATGTGCTAGTCACCAAGACCCTCATCGACGGTGGAGCAGGGCTCAACGTCCTGTCCGTGGAGACATTCAACAATCTTCAAGTGCCTTACGATCAGCTCCAGCCAACCAAGCCTTTCTGCGAGTAACCGGCGGCTCCACGGTCCCGATCGGGCAGGTCCGCCTTCCTGTCACCTTGGGGCCCGCGACAACTACCACACCGAGCTCATCGACTTCGGCGTCGCCCACATTCGCTTTGCCATTACGCGCCATCCTCGGGTACCCAGCGTTGGCCAAATTCATGGTCCGTAACCCACCATGGCTACAACATCCTCAAGATGCCGAAGCGGCGGAGTCATCACGGTGCCACGTGAAGAGAGAGATGATGTGCTCCACAGGCGAGCTTTTCAGGCCGCATCGCTGGAAGACGCAGACCACAGCAGCAGGATGCCTCCCGAGGCAGCACCCAAGAAGAAGAAGATATCGATCGGCCCGGTTCTTCAAGAGACAGGCCCCTCAGGGCCCGCACCGGGCCAGGGGGAGCCTCGTTCCATGGCATAGGAAAGCGCGCCCGGCGCCCTCCTCAGGCAGGGCTCGGGGGCTCTCCCTGGAGGGCCGCCGACCTCGCCAAGGTCTCGAGGGAGGCGCTTGGGCACCACGTGGAGGCGTGTTTCGAAGCACGTTTCCCGCAAGCAGGAGCAAGACCAGGAGGACAGAACCCTCAAGAGTTCATCAGCAAGGCCATTCAGGAGCTACATGAGTCAAGGGTCATGAGGGGCAGCCGCCGCCTACCCGCTGTGGCCCCCCATCCAGGCGAGGATGGTGGGCTGCGCGTCTGCATCGACATACCAGGGCTCAACCGAGCCGCATCTCAAGAGCGCCTCTGGCCCTCGCGAGTGGGACGTTGCGAGGGTCCGCCCCACAGCTACGTACGCATGCCTTATGGCCTGCCAAACGCGGCTGCTGCGCACCAGCGTCTCATGAGGACCATCCTGGAGGCTCAAGAGGTCAGGCACGCCGCAGCCTGGCGGAGATGGAGATGGCCCATGAGGAGCCGGCGCCTCGGAGCCTCCCGAGGCCCCGGGCCTGGGGGCTCATGAGGATCGGCTCCGCAGCCCCTGAGTCTGCTACACCAACAACCCTTCATCCCCAACATCACCGGTGACATCCTTAAGTTTTATTTCCGGTGGGGCGCCTTGAGGCGCATTATTCCCGGGCCGCGTGGGTCCGTCCTGCGGCATGTATCCCTTTATTTCATGTCTTTAGCTTATCCTGTTGGGGCGCCCTCGGCTGCATCATCCCCAAGCCGCTCGGGCCAGTCCCAGTGGCATGTATCCTTCATGCGTTTTCCTTAGGATTATGCTCTCGTTCCACCATGCTTGTTATTTGGTGCCTTTTCCTGGGTGGCGAAATCTTGCACGTTAAAGGGGGGTTCCTGAGCATCGCGACTCAGGGCTCCTACCGGCTCTCCGGCCCTCACCCTCTGGTCTTGTCCATGGCATCGCGACCTGGCTTGCCAGCGACGGTTGAGACCAGCCCGAGAGCCGGGACCCGAGGACATAGAGTTTCGTCATCCAATCCAGCTTGCGCGTTAAAGGGGGGGTGCCTGAGCATCGTGACTCAGCGCTCCTACCGGCTCTCTGGCCCTCACCCTCTGGTCTTGTCCATGGCATCGTGACCTGGCTTGCCAGCGACGGCTGAGACCAGCCCGAGAGCCGGGACCCGAGGGCGTGGGTTGCTGCGTCGACCCGGCTTGCGCGTTAAAGGGGTGCACGACCATCGCGACTCAGGGCTCCTACCGGCTCTCGGCCCTCACCCTCTGGTCTTGTCCATGGCATCACGACCTGGCTTGCCAGCGACGGCTGAGACCAGCCCGAGAACCGGGACCCAGGGCGTGAAGTTGCATCATCTAACCTAGCTTGCGCGTTAAAGGGGGTGCACGAGCATCGCGACTCGAGGCTCCTACCGGCTCTCCGACCCTCACCCTCTGGTCTTGTCCATGGCATCGCGACTGGCTTGCCCGGCGACGGTGAGACCAGCCGAGAGCCGGGACCCAAAGGCGTGAAACATCGGCATCTGGCCAAATTTGCAGGAACACACTCGAAGATAAGGCCCGAGCCAGCGCAACCCGCCTTGAGGTAGAGCCTCGTGAGTCCCAGCTGGCTCACGGGTGCCCAGATACACCTCGTCCAGCCCTACCGTGCAGCCCACGTGTCGGTGGGGCTGTATCGCCGGGGCTCCTCCCGGGGGGGCCCCTCCCACGTTCAGTGGAAGCACCATGCTCCTTGCTGGGCGGCGACACTGCCGAGGAGGCGGCTATGCCCGTCGCATGCGAAGCGCTATGCTCCGCGCTGGTGATAAGCAAGCGAGGTGGCCTCGGGTCACTTCAACCTCGAGGGCCGAGCTCGGTGTCGGCCTCGTCGCCGCGCCTCCCCTCGGGAGCGCGCCAGCGAGGCTGGGCTGCAGGGGCTTCACAGGTCACGCCCAGACGCACGCCACCCAGCCAGGCCCCTCGGGCCTGGTTCGTCCTGACGTCACTCCCGGCGGAGCCAAATTCGCATGCCGTTTGGCGTCGAGGGACTCCTGAGCATCGCGACTCAGAGCCTAACTGGTCACGTAGCCCCTCACCCCTTAGTTCCGAAAGGCTAACGGCGGTTGAGGTATCTGTGAGGCGGGCTTTCAGAGAAGAACGGTGGGTCCGCCCGCGTCTCACCTCCCTACTTGCTGTTCATGCGCCAAGGGGACTCCTGAGCATCGCGACTCAGAGCCTAACTTGTCACGTAGCCCTCACTCCTTGGTCCCGTCCTGGTTTCGGTCGGGGCTAACGGCGGCTGAGGTATCTTGTGGGCGTGCTCTGCGGCGTAGAACATAAGCAAGTAGGAAGCACAAATTTCAAGGAATTCAAAAGCAAATATTACATCCACACTGTTATCGCAATACCAAGCATGAAGTCTAAACGCCTCCCGAGGCATGATACACGCAGGAATTAAAAGCAACATAGGAGCCTGGCAGGTCACTTGTCGGCGGTGGAGCAGCCTTGGTGGGCTCGCCTCATGAAGTAGCAGGGCGGCGCGCCGCTCGGCTTAGTCTTGAGGCCGGAACTTCCCAGCAGAGCCTCCGCGACCCTTCACAGCCTCGGCAGCGGTAGCTGCATGCTTGCCGCTGCCCGCTCCGGCAGGCTTTCCATGTCGGCGCTGGGATCGCGAAGATAGATGTGGGTGAGGATCGCGTCGGTCCGTAGAAGACAAGACACGCGCCTCGGCCTCGGCCGTGGGGCCAAGACCAAGGAGACATCTTCAAGGCGCTTGAATCAGAAGGGAAGCAGCTTGGTGGGGCCGTCCTCTGCGCGCGGCCGGTGGGCTCTCCAGCCGCTATCATAAAGCTCCCTCGGCAAAGCGCGAGCCTTCACCTCCATATCCATGAAGGCCACGCGATCTTGGCAGAACCCGCGCCTTGGCGTCCAGCTCGACCTTCCTCGCCTCCGGTTCCTGCTCCGGTAGCGTCAAGGAGGTCACGGCCTTCTTCAACAGCCTCCGGTCCTTGGCGGCCGCCTCGCTGAGCCTGCATGCTTTCCTCCTGCTCCTGGCGGAGGCGGGCCTCCTCGGCGAGCTGGTTCTGCAGGCCCCTCAGCTCGCCCTCTAGCGTCTCACAGCGACCTTGGATGCTGGCTGCCTCCCTAAGGGCAGCATCACGGGCTACCTTCGCCTCACGAACAGCCTGCTTCTCCTCATCGCAAGCCGTCGAGGCCTGGACCAGCGCCGCCCGAATCGAAGCGTCGGCGCGAATCCAGCTAGAGGCCAGCTCCAAGCGCCCGGACACCAAGCGAGGGTCGGCGCCCAGAAGATCCTGCCACAGCCGGTCCAGTTCAGCGGCAGCGCGATCCAGGACTGTGGGAGGAGTCGGAGAGACAGGAGTTGGTGGAGTAGGAGGAGATGGCGGCGGCATAACCACTGCGCCCTGAGGCGGAACCAGCGGTGCCACGACAACAGTGGAGGCAGCGCCAAGCAAGGGCACCTCAGAGGTCGCCTGGACCAAGGGGGCTGAGCTCGCCCCAGCGGGCTCAGCTAGGCCTCGCGAGGACGCCTTGGCAGGAGAGGCCTGGGCGTTGGGATCATCTTCTTTTTCGGACAGAGGCACCGTCACGGATGGGGCCTCAGGAGCCCCCTTCAGCTTCTTCGCCACGGGCGCCAGCCTGGCCGAAGAACATTGACATCAGACCTCGTCGACAGGGCAATAATCAAGACGAGAAGCAGGCACTTACAGGTCGTCGCCGGTGGACACGAGCAACCTCCGGCCATACTTGAAGCCTGAGAGACGGCTGCAGGGATTAGCTTCAAGGGGACCAGGAGCAGGAGACGCGTCTGCGGACCACCCCGGGACCGGGGCGGATCCGCGGGGGACCAGCCCAGTCCGGTCCTTCTTCGGGATCGGGGCAGGCTTCTGCCTCCCCGCTCACCCTCATCCTTGTCGTCGTCACTCTCGGGGAGGCGGAGAATGTGGGGCCTGCGCCGCAGGGAAGGAGCCCTTGACTCTGCCCCCGAATCAACCCCCTCTCCTGGCTCCCTTTCCTCCACCTCTTCGCCAGAGTCGGAAGAGGACACGTCCACCAGGTCCTCCGGAGCCTCCGCGGGCACGAGCCCGTGTCAGGACCCCGATCCTAAGTCACACCGATCTAGCATGTAACACATCATATCACTTTGCGGCCTCACGCACGGTATTCCCACGGGTGTCGCCTTACCATGGCCCGGGACCGTTTGCGCCTTTTGGCTCATGTATATGATAGTGCCGCTAGCATCCATATGACAGAGAACCCGGGCCGACATGACTAGTCGTGAACCCAAAGTGGCACTAACCTATGGGGACAGGCATACATGAATCAACATCGAGCATGTCGGTCGCGGCGTGCGAATCCGGGCTGTAACCTTTGGGCTATGAGGACTCAGGGAACCCGGGCTGTAGCAGCTAGGCAGGACTCGGATGTCACGCGTGACATTTCCCGAAGGGACGAACACAGGAACAAAGTGAATCACATGCGGCCAGTCAAGTGTGCGAGCAGTAATCTTTGGGCTAGCGAGGACTCCGGTAAACCGGGCTGTAGCGGACTACCATGGCTCGGTGGAAGCACTAGACTACATTTGCCCATAAGAGAGGCTACCAAGGATAGACAACTAGGTTGTCGGATCCCACACATAGCAATACACGTTACACGTACGCATAACATGCAAGTATGTGCTGTAGAACATGGCATCACAACATAACGCAAACTCATATAGATAAAGGCTCAGAAGAGCCACATAGCATTTATTGCAAACAGGGGTCACAGGACCCATCATACAGAGCATACAAGCAACAAGCGGAAGCATTACATGTCTGAGTACAGACAACTACAAAAGAAAAAGGCTGAGAAGCCTGACTATCTATAAGACCCTCCCAAGGGTACAAGATCGTAGCTGAGGTAACAAGCTACTTGTCGAAGTCCAAGCGGAACCACTAGTAAGACCGAAGTCTCCGCTGCAAAAACATAAATAAAGCAACGTGAGTACAAAGGTACTCAGCAAGACTTACATCAGATCCTATTATACATGCATTTGTATCAAGAAGATAATGTGGGGTTTAGTTGCAGCAAGCCAGCTTTGACTCTGTGGCTATCCTGTTCTACGACTACCAGAACTTCCTTGAGGTGATATGGCGCACACGAGTCCACTAGACACCACACAATACACTACTATGGATTCATTCCCGTCTCCATACGAGAAGGCCATCCATAGCACTCACACTTGTCTTGAGCATTTTATAGTATCCACTTCAAGTTGTCTATGTACCACGTAAGCATCCAAGAAGCCCATAACGCGGACCGGCTATTAGAATAGATCATGTTAACCTGCAGGGTGTACTTCTTCACACGCTCTCACCACTTATCACCATGTACCGTCATGTACCTCGGCAACCTTCAAGCGGAAGCTTTGGCGAGGTGTCGGCCACGACCTGACTAACCACACAAGACTCTAGCCCAGGTTTATCGCCTATTCGGGTTCCATCCGCAAGGAGATCCGGCCGGGGTTTAGCTCACGGCCCCAAATGATGTGTGCAGGGTTCCCAAGCCCACCTCGCCGAATGGATCTACGCTTGGTACACCGTGCCACTTGTGCCTAGTCTGTCCCAAGCCCACCTGGCCGAGTGCCACTAGGTAGACTACTAACACTACCTACAAACACCAGAAACTAGTTGGGACTCCTGGACAGAGGTCAAGTTGGTTAATAAGTCGAGAGGGGCACTTAAGCATTCCAATGTGTGGTAGTAGCTAGTCATTGGACAACATACATAGAACTTCGATTGCTTAGGGCGGTTCGGTGAGACAACCCACCATGTACTCCTACATGGCCTCTCACCGCTACCTTTACCAAATCGTGTTCACACGTTCACTCTCAGCATCAGAACATAGAGCACTGTACTCCAATTCATTCCCAATGAATCAGACCTGACAAACTCTAAGAAATAGCAGGCATGGCATGGTAGGAACACAACAATGGCTTCAATCAACTCCTACACATGCTAGTGGGTTTCAACTATTTACTGTGGCAATGACAGGTCATGCAGAGGAATGGGTTCAACTACCGCAACACAAAGTAGCAGATGAATCGTTGTTGTCCTAATGCAATAACTAAGAGCATGAGCGAGAGAGTAGGATTGTATCAGAATGAACAAGGGGATTTGCTTGCCTGGTAGATCAACAAGGAAACACTGCTTCACGGACAGGTACTCTGGAACGGTCTCCGGAGCAAGACCTGTCGAGAAGGAACGGTGCCAAAAATCAAAGCACAAGAATATGCAACAATATGATGCATGAACATGGCATGAAGATGTGATGTTGTTTGAGCTAATGCAGCTAGAGTTCATTTGGTTTAAGCCCATTTGAACCCAAGATTCAAATGCATTTCCAAAGTAAGCTCTTTATATAAGCTATTTTAGTGTTTCACTTGTACAGCAGGTATAAGTTGGTTTTTCATGCATGAAACTGGTACATATGGATAGATTGAATTTTTCTGACAATTTTACATATATAAATTATTTCAATCTGAGCTACGGTTGAATTTCTATGATTTTTTGAAGTTTGGATCATTTTCTGGATTTTCCTGATTAATTTTAATTCCAGAAATCATTTATTGCGTCGACTTGAGGTTGACATGGCGTCGGCAAGTCAGCTATGCTGACTGAGGTCAAACCTGGCGTGTGGGCTCCACAGTCAGTGTCATAGCTAAATAACAGAGGTTAATTAATTTCCCTAACTAAAAATTAGTCAGGGCCAGGCCACACCTGTCATTGACCCATACGGGTCAAATCTAGGTCAACTGGGGGGGTTAATTAGCGCGGGTTGACCCGGTCAATCCAGCTGGTGTTTAGCCGCCGGCGAGGCCGAACGTGGCAGAGGGCTCGGGATCGATGCTCCGGCGACCATTTGGGCGGCGGAGACCATGGGCGAGGAGCCAGCGCTCGTCCGCCTCGTCTGGAGCAAGTGGAAGAGGCGGGGACGGCCGGAGCTCGCCGGAGCGGAGCTCGGGTGGCGGCCGAAGTCGGGTGCGTGCGGGTTAGGTTCTACGGGGCACTAGGGGGGTTGCGATTGGGTGCAAACGACGCGCGGGAGGGCGCTGAGAACGGCGGTGAGCTCGGTTGCGAGTTGTGGCAGCTGTGGCCATGGTGGCACCATGGCCGGCGGCGATGAGGTCTCAGGCGCGGCAACTGAGCTAGCTAGGTGGGGCAAACGAGCACGGGGAGGAGGGGATAACGAAGTAGAGCTCACGGGGAGAACGTAGACGTCGTCAGCGAGCTCGAGGAGGGTCAAACGCGACCGGAACGGCGAGGGCGATCTCGGGTGGCCGGAGATGAAGACAATGGCGATGGCGGCGCTCCAGGGCCTCTCGAGGCGCGTGGCTTGGCGTCGAGGACGAGGAAGACGGCGCGGAGCTTTTGGACTTGTCGGGGAGGCGAGTCCGTGGCGGTGGCAGCAACAGCAGCGTCTGACAGCGACAGTGGTGTTGGCGTCATGAGCGAGCGAGGGAGAGGAGAGGGAGGATTGGGGAGAGTGAGAGGGTCCGGGCGCGTGGCGTCGTCCCCTCTGCCTACTAGCAAGAGGAGGAAGACGGCTATGCCCCTGGTGGGCTGGGCCAGAACAGAACTGGGCCGGCCAGGCTGGGCCGCACTGATGCCGAGCCTCGGTGAGCACAGGTAAGCATTTCTGGTTTTGTTTCTTTTCTATTTTTTCGACATATGTTTTGATTTAATAAAATTACTAAATCAATTTATTTTCTTATGCCAATTTTGTAGTAGCTATTTATATTATTCCGAACTCCTCAACAACTAGCATAATTTTGGACATATATTATATATATAACATATATATATCCAAGGCAAATATTCTTGCATTAATTCAAATGGCCAAAAATAAATACTTGAGCTCCCAAAAATATTGGTTGGAATTTTACCTCTGACCAATATTTTTAGAGAAAACAGGAACATTTTCTTGGGCCAAATTGAAGCAATTTTTATCTGGGTCATTTCCAGAAATGATTCTGAAGGTTTCACAAATCCTCATTTCAAACTTAAATGGAATTTAAACATGATGCACACATGACTAGCTATTCTAGGTCATACCAGAACTAGGGATGTGAAAACTAGCCCCCACTTGAAAGAATCTCGTCCCGAGATTCAGGGGTCGACGGAAAGAAAGCGGGGTACTCCAGTCGAAGACGATCTTCTCGCTCCCAAGTAGCTTCTCTCTCGGAATGATGAGACCACTGAACCTTGAGAAACTTGATGTTTTGACGTCGAGTGACTCGCTCTGCTTGATCAAGAATGCGAACAGGGTACTCTCGATACGTGAGGTTATCTTGGAGATCAAGCGTTTCGTGGTCCACTCCGCGGATAGGATCCGAGAAGCAACGCCTGAGTTGAGAGACGTGGAAGACATCATGCACTCGAGAAAGATGTGGGGGTAGTTCCAATTGGTAGGCAACCTCTCCTCGTTTAGTGAGAATGCGAAAGGGACCAATGTAACGTGGAGCCAACTTGCCCTTGATACCGAAACGATGGGTACCCTTTAGAGGAGTAACCCGAAGGTAAGCCTTGTCGCCAATTTCATAAGCCACTTCCTTATGACGACGGTCATACTGGCTCTTTTGACGAGATTGGGCTGTTTTCAAATTCTCGCGAATGATGCGAACTTGCTCTTCTGCCTCCTGGATCATGTCCGGTCCAAAGAATTGTCTTTCACCGGTTTCTGACTAGTTCAAGGGTGTTCGACATCTTCGTCCATAGAGAATCTCAAAAGGAGCTTTCTTGAAACTGGATTGATAGATGTTGTTATAAGAAAACTCGGCGAAAGGAAGACATTCCTCCCAATCCATACCGAATGAGATAACGCAAGCTCTAAGCATGTCTTCGAGAATTTGGTTGACCCTTTCCACCTGACCACTCGACTGAGGGTGGAAAGCGGTACTGAAGGAAAGATGGGTTCCCATGGCAGTTTGGAAACTCTCCCAGAAATGAGAAGTGAAAAGACTGCCACGGTCTTAATTGATCTCTAGTGGAACACCATGAAGGGATACTATTCGAGAAATATATAAGTCAGCAAGCTGACTAGCAGTGATACTCTCTCGAACAGGTAGGAAGTACGCCAGTTTGGAGAGACGATCAATGACTACGAAGATAGCATTATTCCCTTTCTTGGTCCTGGGAAAGCCGGTGATGAAGTCCATACAACTTTATCCCATTTCCACTCTTGAATAGCTAAAGATTGAAGGGTGCCAGCAGGTCTCTGATGCTCTGCCTTAACGCGACGACAAACGTCACAGTTAGCAATGAACTCAGCAATTTCTCTCTTCATCCTAGTCCACCAGAACCTCTGGCGTAGGTCCTGATACATCTTAGTACTACCGGCATGAATCGTGAGAGGGGATTCATGCGCCTCCTTAAGAATCAATTTTCGCAGATGTTGATTCTTGGGAACCACCAAGCGATTCTCGAAGAAAACAACACCACGATCATCCATAGAGAAACATCCACCAACTCCCTTCTTAATGTTTCTCTTGATGTGGATAACACCCCTATCAAACTTCTGGTCAGAAATGATCTGATCCTTGAGGGTAGGTTTCGCCACCAAGGTAGGAAGGAATCCGTGAGGAGCCATGTGAAGGTTAAGCTTACAGAATTCCTCATGGAGAAATGGTTGGCCCTGCTTCAACATGAGATTGTTGCAATAGGATTTACGACTTAGCGCATCGGCCATGACATTGGCTTTGCCTGGGGTGTAGGTAATCCCTAGATCATAATCTGAGATCAACTCCAACCAACATCTTTGCCTAAGGTTCAAATCTGGTTGGGTGAAGATATACTTGAGACTCTGGTGATCGGTGTAGATCACGCAACATTTACCAAGAAGGTAATGTCGCCAGGTCTTGAGTGCATAGACTACGGCTGCAAGCTCTAGATCATGTGTAGGACAATTCTCCTCATGTGGATGCAACTGTCGAGATGCATAGGCAATCACATGACGATCTTGCATAAGAATGCATCCTAGTCCCTGTCGTGAGGCGTCGCAGTAGATAACAAAGTCTTTAGTGAAATCCGGTGGCACAAGTATGGGAGCTGAAGTCAGGCGTCTTTTCAGCTCCTGAAAACTGTACTCACACTGTGGGGACCACTCGAACTTTTTATCTTTCTTGAGAAGTTCCGTGAGGGGTTTAGCTACTTTGGAGAAGTTTTCAACAAATCGGCGACAATAGCTGGCTAGACCAAGGAAACTCCTAACTTGTTTAACGGTTTCAGGTGGAGTCCAATCGAGAACGGTCTTAACTCTCTCGGGATTGACTGCAATGCCCTTACCAGAGATTACGTGGCCTAGGTAGGTCACTTCTGGCAACCAAAATTCACACTTGGAGAACTTGGCATAAAGGCGGTGCTCTCTGAGTTTTTCTAAAACAAGTCTAAGATGTTTGGCATGCTCTTCCTCGTTCTTCGAGTAGATAAGGATATCATCGAGGTAAACCACGACGAACTTATCTAAGTACTCCATGAAGATCGAGTTCATCAAGCGGGACAAGGTAGCTAGAGCATTGGTTAGACCAAAGGACATGACGGTGTACTTGTACTGGCCATAACAAGTGACAAAGGCTGTCTTGGGGATGTCCCCGTTTCTGATCTTGATTTGGTGGTATCCTAACCTCAAATCCATCTTGGAAAAGACTGAGGATCTAGCGAGCTGATCATACAGATCATCGATCCTGGGAAGCGGATATTTGTTCTTTATTGTAACCAAATTAACGGGACGATAATCTACAACCATCCGGTCCGTACCATCCTTCTTCTTGACAAAGAGGACGGGGCAAGCCCAAGGAGAAGAACTAGGATGGATGAAACCCTTTTGCAAGGACTCATCAAGTTGTTTCTTAAGCTCGGCTAGTTCTAAGGGTGCCATCTTGTAAGGTCTCCTAGAAATTGGAGCTGTTCCTGGGATAAGATCTATGACGAACTCTACATCCCTGTCAGGTGGAACACCTGGCAGTTCCTCTGGAAAGACATCCGAAAAGTCATGGACTACTGGGATATCTTCAAGGTCTGGAAGAGGGCTGGCATTAAGAGAATAGAGCTGACGCTTTGCAACTCTAGTGGAGACAGTGACTATCTTGCCAGAGGGGTGTGTGAGCTGAACAGACCTGGTGTAACAATCAATCTTGGCATGATGAGCTGTCATCCAGTACATACCCAAGATGATGTTAATATCCGAAGACTTGAGGGCTATAAGTGAGGCAAGGAATACAAGTCTGTCAACATGGATTTCATTGCCATAACTTATCTAGAGGTTTGCCATTTGGATCCAGGAGTTTTAATGAGTAGCAGGGAGGGCATATCACAAAATGACATGTCGTGCAAGCGGGCATTGCTTTCAGAAATGAAGGAATGAGACGCTCCAGTATCGAATAGAACCGAAGTTGGATGACAGTTGACAAGGAGTGTACCAAGAACAACATCTGGATCATCATGAGCGTATGTAGCTGAGACGTGATGCACACGTCCATGTTTAGTGGGAGCTGACTTGGCACTGATCATCTTGAGTGATGGCTTACTACCACAGCCAACCGACTTCTCGGGCTGGGGTGGAGCAACTCTGGTCTGAGTGCAAATACGGGCAATGTGGCCTGGCTCTCCGCACTTGTAACAAATCTTGGAGGTAGGACATGGACCCGCATTGGCAGGTGGCCCACCAATAGGCCTGGGTGGAGCATACTGCTGAACTGGATGAGGTGCCACATAAGATGGCGTCGGTGTATATCCAGGAGGAAGAGCGGAGTTTGGAACCCAAATCCGGCGCTTCTGCGAGCCCGAACTGGAAGAAGATCCCAACTCACGGGTGTGCTTACGAGACTCCTCGTAAGTGATATGAGCTGTCTCTGCGTTAATTGCCTTGTTCACAAGAGCCTGGAATGTATTGCAATGGTGCAAGTGGAGATCACGACGCAACTTGGGGTTGAGACCCTTCCGGAACCTAGCCTGCTTCTTAGCGTCCGTGGACACCTCTTCTGAAGCATAGCGGGCAAGGTTCTCAAACTCTCTGCTGTAAGCATCAACAGCAATCTTACCCTGGGTGAAACTACAGAACTCTTCTCTCTTGCGATCGATGAGCGCTTCAGGAATGTGATGCTCGCGAAAAGCCTCAGTGAAATCTCTCCAGGTAGGAATCTGACCAGCTGGAAGCATAGCCTGATAGTTCTGCCACCAAAGACTAGCAGGACCTTCCAGGTGATATGCAGCATAGATGACCTTGTCGCTTTCAGCTACGTTCGCAGAACGGAGCTTGTGTGTGATGCTACGGAGCTAGTCATCTGCATCGAGTGGCTCAATGGAATGATGAAAGGTGGGTGGGTGCAAGCGAATGAAGTCATGAAGGGTCACCGATCCTTTGAACTGATGTGCGGTGTTCTCCTCGATACGTGCCAACAAGCGGTTAGACTCACGCTTGTTTCTCTCCATCTCTAACATGAACTCTGCCAACGAAGGTGGGTCGGGAGGATCCTCATCCCTACCATCTCCATGGTTCTGGCTACGAGAAACAGAACTTCGCTTAACTGATGACATCCTGAGAAATGAAACCAAGGACGGAATCAGCATCAACTATAAGCTATAGATTGTAGGACAAGGAAATTAGTATCTCTCGGATTCCTGGGGCAATTTCGGCAGCATAACGGCAGTAAAATGCTCAGAATAATACATCCTGCTAAAATGGGGTAGTAATCATCACTCAAGGTTCTGGAATAATACTAAACAGACTGCACCGGAAGTACTCGAAAACTGGGGTATGACTCTGATCATCCAATCCTAAGAGACTACGGAGTAGTAACACGTGATCCTAATAGACGGAAGAGAAAGCCTAGTTCCTTAACCCCGTCGGAAAGATAGGATGACTCAGATCAGAAGGCCATGAGGTAAAGGAGTAAAAAGAGCCTTACATTCCTTCCCACAATCAATTCCCTTACATAACTAAAGAATTTCTAGACTCAACTTCGACCAGGTTAGCTTGGTAATCCTACAGGCAGTCAGGCTCTGGTACCAAAGCTGTCAGGACCCCGATCCTAAGTCACACCGATCTAGCATGTAACACATCATATCACTTGGCGGCCTCATGCACGGTATTCCCACGGGTGTCGCCTTACCATGGCCCGGGACCGTTTGCGCCTTTTGGCTCACGTATATGATAGTGCCGCTAGCATCCATATGCCAGAGAACCCGGGCCGACATGACTAGTCGTGAACCCAAAGTGGCACTAACCTATGGGGACAGGCATACATGAATCAACATCGAGCATGTCGGTCAGCAGCGTGCGAATCCGGGCTGTAACTTTGGGCTAACAGGACTCGGGAACCCAGGCTGTAGCAGGCTAGGAAGGACTCAGATGTCACCGCGTGACATTTCCCGAAGGGACGAACCACAGAACAAAGTGAATCACATGCCGGCCAGTCAAGTGTTAGGAGCAGTAGTCTTTGGGCTAGCAGGACTCCGATAAACCGGGCTGTAGCGGACTACCATGGCTCGGTGGAAGCACTAGACTACATTTCCCCATAAGAGAGGCTACCAAGGATAGACAACTAGGTTGTCGGATCCACACATAGCAATACACGTTACACGCACGCATAACATGCAAGTATGTGCTGTACAACATGGCATCACAACATAACGCAAACTCATATAGATAAAGGCTCGGAAGAGCCACATAGCATTATTGCAAACAGGGGTCACAGGACCCATCATACGAGCATACAAGCAACAAGCGGAAGCATTACATGTCTGAGTACAGAGAACTACAAAAGAAAAAGGCTGAGAAGCCTGACTATCTATAAGACCCTCCCAAGGGTACAAGATCGTAGCTGAGGTAACAAGCTACTCGTCGAAGTCCAAGCGGAACCACTAGTAAGACCGAAGTCTCCGCTGCAAAAACATAAATAAAGCAACGTGAGTACAAAGGTACTCAGCAAGACTTACATCAGATCCTATTATACATGCATTTGTATAAAGAAGGTAATGTGGGGTTTAGTTGCAGCAAGCCAGCTTTGACTCTGTGGCTATCCTGTTCTACGACTACCAGAACTTCCTTGAGGTGATATGGCGCACACGAGTCCACTAGACACCACACAATACACTACTATGGATTCATTCCCGTCTCCATACGAGAAGGCCATCCATAGCACTCACACTTGTCTTGAGCATTTTATAGTATCCACTTCAAGTTGTCTATGTACCACGTAAGCATCCAAGAAGTCCATAACCGCGGATCCGGCTATTCGAATAGATCATGTTAACCCTGCAGGGGTGTACTTATTCACACACACTCTCACCACTTATCACCATGTACACGTCATGTACCTTGGCAACCTTCAAGCGTAAGCCTGGCAAGGGTGTCGGCCACGACCTGACTAACCACACAAGACTCTAGCCCAGTTTTATCGCCTATTCGGGTTCCATCCGCAAGGAGATCCGGCTGGGGTGTTGCTCATGGCCCCAAATGATGTGTGCAGGGTTCCCAAGCCCACCTCGCCGGATGGATCTACGCTTGGTACACCGTGCCACTTGTGCCTAGTCTGTCCCAAGCCCACCTAGCTGGGTGCCACTTGGTAGACTACTAACACTACCTACAAACACCAGAAACTAGTTGCGACTCCTGGACAGAGGTCAAGTTGGTTAATAAGTCGAGAGGGGCACTTAAGCATTCCAATGTGTGGTAGTAGCTAGTCATTGGACAACATACATAGAACTCAGTGCTTAAGGACGGTTCCAGTGAGACAACCCACCATGTACTCCTACATGGCCTCTCACCGCTAACCTTACCAAATCGTGTTCACACGTTCACTCTCAGCATCAGAACATAGAGCACTGTACTCCAATTCATTCCCAATGAATCAGACCTGACAAACTCTAAGCAATAGCAGGCATGGCATGGTAGGAACACAACAATGGCTTCAATCAACTCCTACACATGCTAGTGGGTTTCAACTATTTACTATGGCAATGACAAGTCATGCAGAGGAATGGGTTCAACTACCGCAACACAAAGTAGCAGATGAATCGTTGTTGTCCTAATGTAATAACTGAGAGCAGGAGCGAGAGAGTAGGATTGTATCGGAATGAACAAGGGGGTTTGCTTGCCTGGTAGATCAACAAGGAAACACTGCTTCACGGACAGGTACTCTGGAACGGTCTCCGGAGCAAGACCTGTCGAGAAGGAACGGTGCCAACAATCAAAGCACAAGCATATGCAACAATATGATGCATGAACATGGCATGAAGATGTGATGCTGTTTGAGCTAATGCAGCTAGAGTTCATTTGGTTTAAGCCCATTTGAACCCAAGATTCAAATGCATTTCCAAAGTAAGCTCTTTATATAAGCTATTTTAGTGTTTCACTTGTACAGCAGGTATAAATTGGTTTTTCATGCATGAAACTGGTACAGATGGATATATTGTATTTTTCTGATAATTTTTCATGTATAAATTATTTCAATCTGAGCTACGGTTGAATTTCTATGATTTTTTGAAGTTTGGATCATTTTCTGGATTTTCCTGATTAATTTTAATTCCAGAAATCATTTATTGCGTCAGCTTGAGGTCAGCATGACGTCAGCAAGTCAACTGCGGCTGACTGGGGTCAAACCTGGCGTGTGGGCTCCACACGTCAGTGCCATAGCTAAATAACAGAGGTTAATTAATTTCCCTAACTAAAAATTAGTCAGGGCCAGGCCCCACCTATCATTGACCCATACGGGTCAAATCTGGGTCAACTGGGGGGGTTAATTAGCGCGGGTTGACCCGGTCAATCCCGCCGGCGTTTAGCCGCCGGCGAGGCCGAACGTGGTGGAGGGATCAGGATCGACGCTCCGGCGACCATTTGGGCGGCGGAGACCACGGGCGAGGAGCCAGCGCTTCGTCCGCGTCGTCTGGAGCAAGTGGAAGAGGCGGGACGGCGGAGCTTCGCCGGGCGGAGCTCGGTGGCGGCCAAGTCGGTGCGTCTTGGGTTAGGTGCTACTGGGCACTAGGGGGGTTGCTATTGGGTGCAAACGACGCGCGGGAGGGCGCTGAGAACGGCGGTGAGCTCGGTTGCGAGCTGTGGCAACTGTGGCCACGGTGGCACCATGGCCGGCGGCGCTGAGGTCTCAGGCGCGGCAGCTGAGCTAGCTAGGCGGGGCAAACGAGCACGGGGAGGAGGGGATAACGAAGTAGAGCTCACGGGGAGAACGTAGACGTCGTCAGCGAGCTCGAGGAGGGTCGAACGCGACCGGAACGGCGAGGGCGATCTCGGGTGGCCGGAGATGAAGACGATGGCGATGGCGGTGCTCCAGGGCCTCTCGAGGCGCGTGGCTTGGCGTCGAGGACTAGGAAGACGGCGCGGAGCTTTTGGACTTGTCGGGGAGGAGAGTCCATGGCGGTGGCGCGGCAACGGCGTGCGACGGCGACGGTGGTGTTCGGGCGTCACGCGAGAATGCGAGGGAGAGGAGAGGGGAGGATTGGGGAGAGTGAGAGGGTCCGGGGGGCGCGTGGCCACGTCCAGACGCCTGTGGTGGCGAAGGGCGCCGAGCGGGCAGCTGCGTGCGGCGCAAGACGGGCCGGGCACCGCTTCCCCTCTGCCTACTGGCAAGAGGAGGAAGACGGCTATGCCCCTGGTGGGCTGGGCCAGAACAGAACCGGGCCGGCCAGCTGGGCCGCCTGATGCCGAGCCTCGGTGAGCACAGGTAAGCATTTCTGGTTTTGTTTCTTTTCTATTTTTCTAACATATGTTTTGATTTAATAAAATTACTAAATCAATTTATTTTCTTATGCCAATTTTTGTAGGAGCTATTTATATTATTCCAGAACTCCTCAACAACTAGCATAATTTTTGGACATATATTATATATATAACATATATATATCCAAGGCAAATATTTACTGCATTAATTCAAATGGCCAAAAATAAATACTTCTGAGCTCCCAAAAATATTGGTTGGAATTTTACCTCTGACCAATATTTTTAGAGAAAACAGGAACATTTTCTTGGGCCAAATTGAAGCAATTTTTATCTGGGTCATTTCCAGAAATGATTCTGAGGGTTTCACAAATCCTCATTTCAAACTTAAATGGAATTTAAACATGATGCACACATGACTAGCTAGTCTAGGTCATACCAGAACTAGGGATGTGACAGCCCGTCCCCATTGAAGGCGGGCATGGACCCCACAACCTACTCCCAATCCTCGCGAAGAAACAGGGGCGCGGGGGCGCCCTCCGGTCTCGCCACATCGCCCCCAACCAAGGACTGGAGGACCGTCGCCAGATCCTCGCCGGCCGGGGCCACAGGGCTCGGGTGAGGCCTCCACATCGGAAGTTGGTACTGGCGAAGCGGAGCCAGTTGGTGCTCCAGGAACTCCCTCAGCAGCGACGCACCGGTCAGCCTCGCCGCCGCCGCGTCGGCCGGCTTCAGATCTGCATCCATCTTCTCCAGCGCCAGCTTCGCGCGGGGATCCCGAAGCTTCGCTCGGGACCAGTCGTCGGTGCTCTCGGCGGGCTCCGTGGGCAGGATCAGCCGAGGGTGGATTCGCCCAGCATCCACCAAGACCCACTTGCTCCTGAAGCCCTCAATCCGCTTCCCGGGATTTGAAATGGCGATGGCTCCGATGTATGCGACGAAGCTCGCGCACGCGGAGGTGGAACCACGGGAGGCTCGGAGGAAGAAGTAGTGCCGCAGCAAGGCTACCGAGGGCTTCACCCCAACATGGGCCTCACAATAGTAGGCGAAGATTTCCAGAAGAAGGACAGAGTTGGGATGGAGGTGCAGAGCTTGGATGTTGTAGTGATGGAAGACGGAGAAGAAGAACTCAGAGAAGGGAGGCGCCAGACCAGCAATGATGGCGCTCGCGAAGAACGGGTAGAAGGTACTCCCCCGACCCTCAGGGACGGAGGAGCCGGCCTTGAACACCGCCGTTCCATTGCGCCTGCGCCTCCGCCAACCGACGATCGGGGCAAGGCTCGCCACGACACATTGGCGGGTCCAAGGCAGGAGAGTACCAGCTCCACCGGGTTTGGCGAGGATCCATGGTAGCTAGGGCACGAAGGCGGAGTGGATCTGAAGGTCTTGGAAGCAGGGAGGAGAGGCGCAAGAAAGGGGATCCGAGCAGCAAGCTGGAGAAAGTAAAGGAGGCAAGGAAGATGCCGCTCTATTATCAACCCGCGCGGTTGCAGAGGCGCCCACGTCCAATCAACCGCCACGTGGCGCCCAAGGCCGCAGGCTGTTAGGGCCCATGATGCTTCGCACTTGCCCTTTCGCCTCTCTACACGGCCAAGGTCGGGCGCGCCGTGGCCCCGGGGGCTATTGTCGGCGTTCTGGGAACGGGGGTCCCCAGACTTGCCTGCCTGTGGCCTGCGACGTGGCTCAAAGGAGGCCCAGGACAGCCCATCTTCATCAACGCAAGCTCAAGACCCTCGCGAGGGGCCAAGCCTCGCGGGGCGGACGACCAGGAGCTTCCTCAGGCGCGGCCTCATCAGGCTGGCTCATGAGGAGGCAGAGAGTTCAAGGCAGGGTACCTCGCAAGGTGCCCGTGAGGCAAGCCATGACGACCAAGGGCGCCAGTCGGGCGCCAGCCACGCAGCGTCCTCCTTTCCTCTTTGGTGCAAAGGTTGCAAGCGCAGGCGAGAGCATCAAGCAAAGGCATCTGTTTCGGTGCAACAAGACCAAGATCAGCCCCAACGGCTGTAAGGGAGTCATCGTGGAGCCCAAGAAGACGTCATCACCAGAGCCTTTGGCAGGCGAGGACCAACTTTAGTCAGGATAAGTGTACCCGCTGTTCCCCTTCAAAATGGCCAATTATTGGTGCCCTTCCTGCTCAATATTTGGGGAGAGGCCCAGGGCCTTCGTCTATATAAGTAGAGCTAGCCACCATCGTAGGGGGATCCGGCATTGGGAATCCAGAGAGAGATAGAGACCCGATCCTCAAGCTAGAACGACGGGACACCACTTAGCAGTTCATCACACCCACCAAGAACAGACCCTCGCGAGGCTGTTCTTCCCTGTACTGTTCTTCATCAGCCGAAGAGGCAATCCACCACACCACAAACTAGAGTAGGGTATTACACCACAACGGTGGCTCGAACTAGTATAAATCTTGCGTCTCTTGTGCTGTTCTTGCTAGTAGTTTAGGTCCCTGCGATTCAGCAAGGTACGAGACGGTGGAGGGTTGGATCTCCGCGCGCACCCCAGAGTTTGAACCTCAAGGGTCTGCCGGAACCCGAAATCCGACATCGCGGGAGTCAACAGGGAGGCGTAGGCGACGGTGGCGGAGCTCCTAGGCATGTCGGAGAGGCGAGGGGGAGGTAGTGGCCGCGGTGGTGCTTGTCGGCGGTGACGGTGGCGCTCGGTTAAGTGGGGATGAGCGAGGGAGAGAGCAGGGGAAGAGTGAGAGGGGTCGGGTGGATCGGGACGGCAGCGGGCGTTCACCCACGCGCGTCGTAAGCTCGGCGGCAAGCGAGGAGGCGTGGCGCCTCGCGCGCGCATGCGCTGTCCCGCCTCTGCCTACTGGCAGAGGTTAGGGATGACTGGCACCAGGCCAGTGGACTGGGCTGGCCAGGTAAGTGGCCCAGGTAGGTTCTCTCTCTCTCTCTGATTTTCTATTTATTAATGTTTTATATTTTCTGCAATTTGTTTTGATTTGATTCAAAACATCAAATCATTTTTTGAACTTTTTGTAAATTGCTATGTAAGCTCAGAAACTAGTCCAAGGTCACATGCAGTTTACAAAAATATTTGAACTTTATTTCTTATATAACAGAAATAAATTCAACTCAAATATGTCATTGATTTAAGTCAAAGGCCCAAAATAAATATTTCTGTGATTCCAAAAATATTGGTTTGAATTTTACCTCTTACCAATATTTTCACAGAGTAACAGGAATATTTCTTTTGACTCATCTGATGAGAATTAAATGTTGATTATTTTTAAAAGGTTTCTGAGGCTTTGAAAATTCCCTCAATTAAAATTTAAGAATTTAAACATGATAATCATGCAAGGACAAGCAAAGGCTAAACTAGGGTTGTGACACATTACATAAGAGTGGCTCGGGGCAACAAACATCAGAACAGGATATCTGGGTTGGTCCCATTTTTGTTCGGTATAGCCACCTTATACTGTGTGAGGCTAGCAAATCTAGTGCTGGACTTACTCTAGTGCTGGGTTTATATTGAGTTTGTACTGCGTTTCCCTTTATTTCCCTATTAGACCTAGAGACCAGTTGGATATCCAGTCTCTGCTACTTTTCGCCCCCATTATTTCCTCTTTCGACCAAGTCCTAGATTCAGGTAACAAATCATCCCCCACCACCACCCCCTTTCTTCCTTGTTTGAACCATGTAGTAACAAACAGCCGATCGATCCTATCTACGAGGGGGCCTGAGAAATAGTAAAATATACAAATGCAGCGACGTCAGGAGCACGGGAAGTAGAGCAAGGTCGGCTTTGAAGGTAGTTATACCTGGTGGTCGCCGGGATGTCGCTAGGTGGGCTGCGGGAGGCTTGATCTGCCCACACTACGGCAGCGAGGAAGAAGGGGTCGGAGGCCCTCCCTCGCCAACGGTGCTTGGGAGAGAACGGCAAGGCAGGCTGATCGGGACGCGCCCAGCAGTGGGTAAGAGCCGTCGCGAGGACGACCGCGTGAACGTTGCACCTTCTCACCTTCCCGGGCGGAGAGGATCCGTCTGGATCTGTGACCAGCGGTGAGCAGAGAGAGAGAGAGTGTGGCCACCGCTATCGTGTTTAGATCTGGAGAGGCCGAGACAGTATGAAGAGAGCAACACAAGCAAGCAAGCGCGGAGGCTCCTGCCTATATAGTGGAGTAGTACTATTTTCTTTTGTCTACTAGAGCCGGCTTGACCTCGTCAATGACTGTCGAGAAGTCTTCATGCACGTGGCCCGGAGGCGCAGTTGTCGTCATTTTGATCTGAAGCGCCGGATTATAACATATAACACGAAAAAATGCCACATGAAAAGAAATCATAACCTCACTGCCCGAAGGAGACAACATGAATCCCTACGGACAAACTAGATGAGGAACAAAGCTCAAATTAAAGATAAACTCGTAGAAAAGGGGTCCGTCGATAGATGTCCTAATTAACATAGCCGGCTTGACCTAGATGGCAGCCGAGTAGTCACTGTTCGTGCATGTGCCCCCAATGACTAGCCCAACTCAGTTGTCGCTGTTTAACCCTCGCAGTGATCTGAAGCACATGAAACCTAATTTTGCGAGATGACAAGAAACCTTTTTTAGATTTCTCACCACAACTACAGCCATGTACAACACAGCCTACACGATATGTAGACGATAGCCAATCTAGGCGTGTCTGCTGGAGTCTGGTCACATGCATGGACGAACTGATCTTCCGTGTCTTCCAGGGATCGTCCAGGCACCAACGTAGTACAACACTTCTCTAGTACTATCGCTCGTCTCCCTCTTCTATTAAGTCACCCAACTTGCGGGGCCGGGGAGTGTGCCTATGGTCGGTTCTCAATTGCCGTCCCACATGTGTGTGCAAACGCAATATGACGCGCGTTCCATTCGGAGAGCAGCGTGCCAGACCGACCGGCCGTCTGGGGTGCGACGCGAACGCGATGGGCGTGCTGTATACTCCGTACATGTGTGCCGCCGTTTTCTGGACGCTTTGCTCCATGGCGCGGCCACAATCCGTGGATACAAAATTAGTATACTGTATACTATTTAAAAGTCGAGGGCGGGGCCTAGTCGGTTCGACGGAGACGCGAGAAGACGGGGGAGTAGGCTGCTCCAAACGTAGGGCTGTGTGATTTGACAGCGAGTTACTGCTGGACAGATGGGGCCCCGTGATTTGACTTGCCATTATCATTTTAACTGCGGCACTACGACCGGCGTGAGTCTCCCGATTCCTGACCACCTCCATACAGGTGCCTCTCCCAATGCTCCACCATGTAGTAGAGGATGTCTCTTGCATGAGAGCCCACTTCTCCACTTTTTCCTTGCCTCTGTTTCCTCCACATATGCAAAAATGCCATGTAAAGCGCACTATTGTACTTACTTTTACTTGCTCCTACATGTGCTTAAGCTTGCCACATAGGCATAAAGTCTAATGTGGCAACTTAATCAAGAAGAGAGAGACTAGTTTGGTGACCCAACGAAGAAACGGTGCTAAGTGTGTGTACCTAGGTGAAAATACAATAAATACTAGTACTCCCTGTGCCCCATAATATAAGAAGCAAACTTAGCAACACCATTTCATTGGAAGAGGTCACTCCTTGGCAAATGCAATAAATACTAGTACTCCCTATGCCCCATAATATAAGAACATTTTTGGCACTACACTAGTGTCAAAAACGTTCTTATATTATGGGACGGAGGGAGTACGAAGAAAGAGATAGTGAGAAGTAAAAAAATACACTTATAGCCAACCATATAGCCAAAACCTTGTTGTAGTATGAGTGACTAAGTGATGACTATGTATGACATGCCAACATCAGATAGCCTAACGCACCGTGTTAAATCTCCAAGGGCGCGGCCGCACGAGCGACGCGACGGTCATGGTAGGCGCGACCGTGATACAGGCTGCTGGCAGCCCTTGGATCTGAGATCAAACGGCCGCATGCTAAGTTGCTGAAAATTTGCAGAATAATCCTCGAGGATAGGATATTCACCCATAGGTCTAGAATCACGCCATGCAACCGTTCGATCTCAGATCCAAGGGCTTTTGGAAGCCGGAGAATGGAAAGCCACTACCCTGCCGTTCGCACGCTGGAAGTTCGCTCCTACTCGTCCCCGCACGTCCTTCAATACTACGGCGGTTCCCTCCTAGTCGTCCCATCCATTCACATTACGGCAGTTCCACTAATCCTAACCCTCCTCCCAAATCCATGGCGTCCCAAATCTCCACGATCGGCGGTGAGTACAAGGTTAGAACCATCACCGACGATGAGTTCGACGTCATCTACACCCGTTCTTCCGCGATGGTGAAAGGATGCCTTTCTCGCTTCAGACACATGTTCGAAGACTGAGATGATGAGTGGGTCGCTGGGCTAGATGTTGAGTACACCACAGTCCTGGACAAGAGAAGGATCTAAAGGACGAAGAGAGGAAGAAGCCCGCCGTTATCCAGGTTTGCGTGCATGACTTATGCTTGGTCTAGCACATATGCCATGCCGACGTTGAGTGCCAGGAATTTAAGGACTTCCTCAAGAGCAACCTAGTCAAATTCGTTACTGTAGACTTTGGTAACGACAAAGAAGTCCTCCGTCGAATAGGCCTCGTTGTAGGCTACACCTTTGACCTCCAGAAGAATCGGCTGGTTTCCTCTCGTCAGCCTTCAATGTTGACCCTGGCAGGAGCCATGGTTCATCCTTCATATGGTAAACTGGAGAAACCTCCATACATGTTTCATCGTCATGCATGGCAGCGGAATGTACTAGATATAGACCACATCCACTACGCTGCAATTGATGGCTACCTTTGCTTCAATATCTACAAGGGTTGGATGAAGAGGAAGAGCCAAGTGGGAGGTTCAAGCAAAGAAGTATCGGCCAGGAGGAAGAGGGACAAGGACGAAGTCGAGGACGTGGACGAGGACTCCGACTAAGGTGGCAGTCTCGTTGCTCGTGCTGGTTCTAATGTAGTGTCTACCGGAATAGTTGCAAAGTTTAATTTCAGGTGTGCTTAATTTAATTTGAGGGGTGTGTTGTGCTGATCCCCCAGCAGAACTATGTTATGTTTCTTCTCGTTACTTTAACTCTTCAGTACGTACATACTAGTATTTCTTACATTTGATCTTTTAGTTGGTATAGTACTACCACTCGTTTCTTCACATTATATACGTACAATATATATGGCCAACATCATATAGCCAGCAGTTTAGTTGTCAAAGAATTTTAGGGTGCTTAATTTTGTCAAAGAATTCCAGGATGCTTAGTTTTATTTGAGGGGTGGGTTGTGCTGGGCACCATTATTGTGACTAGCCTTTTTAATAGTACTATATGAATAATTTCGCGACGAGCGCTTTCTATATGTACCAGCTTTTTTTTAATTTCAAGTTTTGCTCCATGGCGCAATCCATCGATACTACTGTTGTACAAAAGTATACATTTTTTAAAAGGCTAGAGGGCGGGTAGTCTAGCTTGGTCGGTTTCACGAGGCGAGGGCCTTTGTGATTTGATGGCTCATTATCGCTGGAAGGCGGGGCCTTGTGATTTGACTGCTTTCAGATAAATCGCCGACGACCTGATCAAGGAGGAGCAAAGAACCGTGCGGTATACTCAAGTATTCCCTCGGAGTAGTACTGCGACGGAGGAGCCTGAAACACGGCAGCCCAAATGCCATATGGCGATAAAAATGATCTAATTTTCTAGTCATCTCATTGTTAGCATTGTTCTATTCATTCCCTAAAAAAACCATTGTTCTATTCATGCCTCGCAGAGAACATGACACGTGCCGCGAAACACCCGAAGCAAAAGATGAAACATAAGAGCAAAAGAAGAAGGAAGATTATCACCCCAAATGATCTAATTCGCCGCGGAGTCGTAACTGCTTCTTCATCGCCTCCATGACCTCCATCTCCTTGCACGCCTCCTCCGCCATCTTCTTCATTCTATCCATGACGCGGGATTTCTCGATGCGAGCCTTCATCATCTATTCCACGGCCGCATTACGTACCTTGACAGCAGCCGGGTACTCGATGTGAAGCTTCGCCAACTCCTCCTTCTGATCCATGACGAGGGCCTGCAGCATCTTCGTCGAGGAACTACTACTCTCATGCAACTTCTTCCAGCTGGCGTTCTTCTCCTTCAACAGGTCGATCTCGTGGCAGAGCTTCGCCTTGTCCTCCTGAAGTCGGAGGATTTCTCCAGTCGCCTTCTTCTCCGAGGCAATGCTCTTCTTCAGCATCATCACCAAGCCGGTGGTCAACTCCCCCTGCTGATTGAGCTCTGCGGGCAGGTCGTCGAGGCTCTCCTTCAACAACTCCATCAAGTCTTGGATGAACTCCTTCCGCTTATTGAGGTGCTTATTGAGCTGATCGGGCATGTCGTCGAGGGATAATGACTCTAGCTCCGCCACCTCGGCATGTTCGCCTCCGCGGCTAGGGCGCTCCTAGGAGCCATCGCCAGCCCATGAGAGATCTTTTGAGGTCTCTGCGTGGCAGCGAGCCCTCTTTTTTTTCCACAGCCTTGGTTGCCGCTCCCTTGTTACGAGTAGTTCTCGACCTAGAGCTCTACTCACTGGCCATGGCAACGACGGACGAAAAGAAGCACTTATGAGGAGGAAAGGTAGAGTAATTTTCGGTTAGGTAGTTCCCCTTTTTATAACATAAGTACTAGCACTAGTACTAATACCTGCATAGTGGGAACACGTTCAGGTTTTGTACGTACTAGTAGGTGTGAGCAGGCTTTCGAATGTGACGGGAACAAGGTAAAGATCAATTGATGGTTTTGGTTTCGAGGCCCGAAATGGCTCCCGATGAGTTTAGCGGAACATAAATTTCAAGTACTACACTGCTCAAATGCGTAAATATTATGTTACTGTCAAAAATTGGCACAAAATACGAAGGAGACCAATGGAAGTACTACTAGCAACCCACGATTTAACTACTCGCATGCACGCAGTGGAGTAATAATGTCTTTCTTCCGCCCTCACGTCCACTCAATTTGCATGCGCTGTATTAATTGACCATCAATGAAATGAACGACTTTACACGCGTCATATTATCACATGGGGTGGATCTTGGTACAAAATCGCGCCCGCTCGTGTACCCGCGTGTGCGTGCGAGGGAATGAGTGCGTACGTGGCGTGCATGCACATCTTCGCTTCGTGCATGTACCACCAGTATGGCTCAGGGAGGACGAGTACATTCTTCTGCAACCAGCAGCACGTCACTGTGATCAATCCACGCAAGGGTCGCGACAATGCCTCCACATGTGCCACGTGGCTTCATGAAGTATAAGAGAGACACTCTGTAGCGTGCCATTGATATTCTAATTTACGTGTTTTGCACATACTCGAAGTACTAGTAAGGTACAAGTGCATTCCACGCATCAGATTTTGCAACCAAGTTATGAATAAATACCACACTATAGCATGTAAGCTCTGCGTCATATATGCCTGATGTAGCCCTTCGTTTAATTCATGTAGTTCATCTCATTCAAAATCAATTAGTTTTTATAAAAAAAGCTAAGAACGCGGGAATAGGAAAAACATGGGATTATAGTGGAATGTCTTCTTGAATCCTACAGGATTGTACGAGTGTTTGATTGTGCATGGAAAAAACGCAGAATTCTTTCAAAGAGGTTTGAGTGGATGGGATGTTTCCTATGAAATATAGTGCAAATGAATCATATGGAAAAATTCCTATGGTTTACAATCCTACGAATAAAACAACCAAGATAAGAAAAATTCCTAATGATTAGAATCCTCCAAAATTCCTTTGAGAATCCTTTGAATCAAAGAAGCCCTTAATCTATTTTATGATTCATGGAATTGTGCATTGTAAAGCATAAAGTAAAAAACAAATAATGGCAATTCAACTAGAAAAAAAGTTTGGGCATTTATGATACGAAAGATTCTAGAACAAAAGAGAACCACTGTTGTTTTGTGGTTTGTGCATTATGCTTAAGTTCAACCATGGAGTCTGCTAGATTGTACATGTGGTAAAATCCGGTGGGGGCTAGAAGAGGGTGCGAGGGGCCGAGTGGAGGAGACTATGAGCGAATGCACAAGTGCGAGATCGATATTTAGAGAGAGGCGAACACGTGCTTGTTGTTGCCTTGATGGCGGAGCCATGAAAATAAATGAGCTAGGGGCCAAGCATTGCTAATCCTTTACGAGGAGGGTCAATTGATGAACTTAAACCATTTTTAGCAGCAATTGTCTAATGATCACATTCATATTAGCCTCGATATATAGTGATGTTAGGGGGGCAGGGCCCTTATCGCCTCGCTCACGCCATTTTGCACGCGTCTGAGAGATGAAGCGGAAGGCATGGATGATGAGAGGGGGCCGATGGATATATAATTAATGTGGGTGTATTAGCTATATATGTTAATCCTATATAGAGGGGTATAGATTGATTGATGTGGACGTGGGAAAGAGGGTGAGACCTCACTAGATATATCGATTGATCGGTTTGTGTGGAAACTATGAAATACCTAGCTATATACACACATACATAGAGGAACATCGATCGTTGTGCATGCATGAGAGATAAAGAATGCCCGATATGATGGAGAGGGGGATGTGTGTGGGTGTGTGCCTTCATGGGAGACCGACCTGAAGAAAAAGATTGCATGCGTGCGATGGATAATGCCGACAGGTAGTGTGTGTGCATGCATGCACGAGAGAAAGTTAGTGGTACAAATATAAAGAGAAGACTACTGTGTGGGTGTAAAAGAATAGGAGAGGTCATAATCAATGTAAAGTTGAATTCGAATATTTGAATAAGAGATCCTGATGTTTGAAACCCATGCATGAATGAATATAACGGAGATCTGCGCGATGTGGTTTGGAAACGAGCACGTTGTAATGTATACACATTGAACAAGGTCAGACTGATTTGAATTTGAGATACCGATGGCAGACATCATTTGGCCACGTCGCATCCGTGCATGGACACACTATCCTAATTGGAGATGATGGGCGGCTTTCGCATCACATAACTATATCTATACCCCTATATATATATATATATATTATATTATATTATATTTTTTATATTGTGTGCGGGTAACTTTAACTTTGAAAGATGGTCGTTGGATGAGGCAAATCCGATGGTCCAAAGATGGCAAATTTGAGCACTACTGGCCGTTGGATATCATCTAGATTCCACTAGATTTCGCCACATGTATAATCTAGAAGACTCCATGGTTGAACTTAAGCATAACGCACAAACATCAAAACACAAGCACTTCTTATTTGTTCTAGAATCTTCCGTATCAGAATTGACCAAATGTTTTTCTACATGATTTGCCATTATTTGTTTTTACTTTATGTCTTACCACGCACAATTCCATGTATCTTAAAATAGATTAGCTTTCTTATAAAAACTAGATGATTTTGAATGAAATGAACTATAAGAATTAAATGAACATCTACGTCATGCATATATGACTCAAAGCTTGCATGCTATAATGTGGTATTTATTCATAATTTGGTTGCCAAATCTCATGCGTGCAATGCACGTGTACCTTACTCTAGTCTAAATGGTGTTTGTGTGTGTGTGTGTGTTGTGCGTGTTGAGGTGCAAATTATCTTTTTCTTGGGTACACGTTAAGCTTGTTCTTCCGAAATTTCAAGCCGCGCCTTGTTATGCCGAAAATTCAATCTAGCGTCTCTGTATATCGTGCTGCGAAACTCCCGCCTCTTCAACCCGCGCCTTGTTAGCCCGAAATATTTAAGATATATCTTTGTCTCATTGTGCTCCCACAACTCCCTCCATCTCAACCCGCGCCTTGCTACTCCGAAATTACAACGCGCGCGAAAAGTCCCACCTCCTGTGAAATCCCGACACGCAAAATGCCCGTGGTACCCCTGAACCGAAAGAACCGGCTCAAATTGGTGGGGGTACTTTCGTAACTTACCCCACATTTCGGACAAGCGCGTCTCTAAGCCATGGTTCCCCACTGCCAACCCATCCGCCCACCCATTCGTACACCGAGGCTGCCAAAACCCGCGACGAAACCCCACACCCTGCTCCGTCCGACACCCAGCCGGAGCCTCTTCCCCGACGACGTCGTCCACAGCAACACCTCGACGTCCCTCATCCACCGTACCGCATGAGGATCCGTCGTCGATCTCATCGTCCTGCCGGTTCAGCCACCCCGTCCTCCACCTCCAAGGAGCTGCCCCGACGTTCCCCTCGTCTTTCGCGCCACCTCCATTTCCACACCGCCGTCTTCACCTGCACCACCAGAAGAGCAACATCATCACTGTTTCCTCGGATGAAGCTGCGGCCTAATCGGTGCCACCAAATAGGTTGTACACTAATCGCCGCATTTTCTTCTTGATTCGATCTCACGGTGCTGCCGGCGCTTGGTCCCGAGCCGACACGGCGCGGCTCCATCCATGGCGGCGTCGCCGGCAACTTCCTCCATGGTGTCGCTCCCTCGGCGGCGACATTCACATAAGTAGGAGCCGCTGCTACTTTAGCTCTCGCTCGCGCTGCTGCTCTGCTCTTGCTCTCGGTCCCCTGCCTGGTCTGCTCTTGCTATTGCTCTTGCTCGCGTTGCTGCTCTCGCTCTTGCTCTTGCTTGTGATGCTGCTCCGATTTAGCTACACTTCAGTCGCCTGAATCGACTTTTGGGTCAGTCGATTTTCAAGGGGTGGGGTGGGGGTGGGGCTCGCCGAGGTGAAGGAAGAACCAGCCGCAGCAGGGAGGGGGCTCGCCGGAGAGGTACCCCACTATCTATCTTAGGGTTTAGGATGGGGGCGGTGGTCGCCGGCTGTGGCGGGGCAGTGGCGTGGGGATGGCTGGAGAAAAAGCTTGGCACGGAGGGGGGCTAGAGGATGGCGGGACGGCGGCGGACGGCGGTGGGGAGTGTTTTGGGCGGCGAGGCGGCGCGACCGCGCCGTCATGGGCGGCGGGGGGCTGCTGTTTGGCCGGTGGTGGCTGGCGGCTCAGGGGGGTGGAGGTTGAAGATGAACCGCGGTCCCTTGATTTCGTATCCAACGGCTGCAAAATGGACTGACCAAAGATGAAAATGTCAGTCGACCGACGTGTAGCCTCACCTTGCTAGTGCGTTCAGTTTCGACAGCAAAATTCTGTTTCGACAGTTAAGTTCAGTTTCGACAGTTAAGTTTAGTTTCGATAGTTAAGTTCAGTTTCGACAGTTAAATTCAGTTTCGACAATTAAATTTAGTTTCGACAGTTAAGTTCAGAGATGACCGGCTGATGTATTTTACATCTACACTTTGTGGTTATGTATTTTACGTCGTGTATTGGAGATGCTATTAGAATTCCACTCAGGTTAACGTTGTTCGTTGTCTCTCTTGTCCTGCTTCAGCCTCGGCGTCGTACAACTCACCGGAGCTGCTCCAACGACAAAACCCTCCATCACAACGGAGTAGTACCTCGGGCTCCATCTCCAGACACCTAAGATCTTCTTCCCCTCCTCCGACAGCCAAGTCAGCCGGAGCATCCTCACCGGCCAACCCAATCACGCTAAGATCGACATGGCTTCGCCAAAGAGGTTGTACACTTGTTGCATCTCTTTTTTATTCTACATGTTATATATATTGTCCACTGAGCACTCGTAGCAACGGGAAATGCGATTATTTTATCCTAATATATGACAAGCAGTGAGGTACCAGGCAACTTAGCTATCCATGATGGACTCTCTTGAACGCCATCATTATTTATCTCTGCATGTTTGAGCTTTGCATTTGTCGATGGGCCTGGGAATTGAGCTAGTATGGCAGTGGCCTGGGTCCAAAGTAATAGAAGTAGCACAAAAACATTTTTTTAGTGTAGGATTTTCCTTGCTCAAGCCTGCCTACTATAATCACCAGTGCTTGAAAGGAGAAGTGAATGAAAAACATCGGAATTGGAAAGTTTCCTATGGTACTTCTTTTCATGAATTTGGTGCAAAGGAATGGAGCAAAGGAAAACTGTAGGATTTGTTCCTTTAGTGTCTCCTTGAAAGAAAAACCGTAGGAATTCTAATTTCTACTTCTCCTCCTTTTCATATTCCTATTCATCAAGCACAAGACTAAGAGATAGTAGCATAATAGCATTATAACGGTACATTTTCTTGCGGTTTGACTTAATCTCACCATGCTTTTTTGCATCCTGTGATCTTCCAATTGTTCTGAATCAAACGCCCAGATTGGCAGAAATCCTGTGTTTTTAAATTCTCTGTTTTGCACGTGCATTCCTATCCTATTCCTGTCTATTTCCTATCCCTCCATTGTTAGAATACTCAAATTCAAACAAGCCCTTACTCAATTACTTCTGTTACAGATATGTGTCAAAGAAAACCTTGTGTGGTTTGTCCTGCTCCTGCAGCGTTGTGTTCCACCCCAGCTCAGCTCCTCCAACAAAGGAAGGGTTCACCACAGCAGGGATCCGCTCTCCAGACTGTCTTTCGCCGCCTTAGATCTTCTTCCCCGCCGCCGGCAGCCACGCCAACTGCATTACCATCATCAACTGAGGAGATGACCTTGAGGACTACATGGGTCCACAAAAGAGGTCGCACTCTTCCGTGTCTGCTAACGTTATGCGTCGCTTAATATGATGACATGCTTCATTATCGTCGTGTTCACCTATTAGACTCCGAGCAAGGTCCAAACTAATGCTGAAACTTAAGTTTTAAATGGTTGTGGGGTACATATTGGGGCAGCAATCAGTACTATCTGTCTACTATCTGGTTAATCTCCGGTGTCTACTATGAGTTTCATGTTGGGTGCAAACAAACATTAAAGGAGCCATTATCTGTATTTTTTAACTAAAGCTATTATCTGCCTGCTATCATTGGTTTTGGGTCCATCCATAGTTTGCTACCATCACTCTGGATTCGTGCATGCACTCCTTACATAATCTCACTATGTTTTATTCCTATGCATGCCAGTTATTGTACACAATGGAACTGATCATGTAGAGCAAAAGAGACGAGCCTTGCGTGGCAATAAAATTTCATGCAGACGTCGTTCCATGGTGAGCGCAAAGGAAGCCCCCCCCTCCACCCATTTCGGATCGTAATCAAGAGGAAGATAACTGTTATGAGGGGTATTTAGAAGGAGAAGACCACTCCTATTTACCCCATGAGGTCTTCGCTCTAACTTGGCATGCTGATGTTGGTAATATCATGCATATGGTGCCTTGCATTGCTTACTGTATACATTAAAGATGTCATCTGCTTAGTTTAGACATGCTTTGTGTCAATGCCATCTATTTAGTTTATTTATCGTATATGTGAATCATGCAATGCCATCTTGTCTAGCCAGGCATCATATATGTGAATTTTGCAATGCCACCCTGGTTAGCCAGTCATCTTATATGTGAATTATATCATGCCATAATTTTTTTATTATGTGTTAAATTTGTCAACATTTTTAGTACATTCAATTACTCTTCATGTGCATCAGCCATTCGGCACGGTCATGGAAAAATCTGGAGTGGAAACAAGGTCTTCATAGCAGACAATGCTATCTGACGAAGCGCATGTCTTGCTGGTTACCGATAGCTCCTCAGAGGAGGATTCAGAGACAGATGACCAGTCATATTTCCCCCCCTAGGTGCATGCCCTAACTTGGCAGGGTTATGTTGCTCATATCGCGCGTTTGTTATCTTGCATTGCTATGTCATTTGCTTAGTTTAGACATGCTTTGTGTGAGTGCCACCTGTTTAGTGTCTAATTACCATATATGTGAATTATGCAATGCCATCTTGTTGCAAGGCATATGTATGTGAATTATGCAATGCCATGCTATTTAGGCAAGCGTCATATATGTGAATTATATCATGTCGTCCTCTTTTTGTATTTCTCATTGCTTTTGTCAACAATGTTAGTGTATTCAACTGCTCTTCCTGTGCATCAGCCATTTGAATTGGTGATGGAGAAATCTGTAGTGAAAACAAGGTCTTCAGAGCAGAAAATGCTACCTGCTGTAGCAGATATCTTGCTGGTTACAGATAGCTCTTCAGAGGAGGATTCAGAGGGAGATGACCAGTCCTATTATCCCCCTGAGGTGTATGCTCAAACTTGGCAGGGTTATATTACTCATATAATGCATATGTTGTATTGCAATGCTTAGTTTTTACATCATATACACAATATTGAATGCCATCTCCTTAGTTGACACATCATATATGCGATTGCCCTCTGCTCACTTCCTTAGTATATATATCATATATTTGAATTATGTCATGCCATGATGTTTACATAGACAGCATGTATCTGAATTATGGCATGCCAACCCATTTTCTAAAGACATAATATAGTTATATCATCTCATCCTGTTTACATAGTCATCATATTTTAAATTATGTCATTCTATCTGTGAATTATATCATGCCATCATGTTTCCATTGACGGCATGTTTGTGATTTATGGCATGCCAACCACTTTAATAGACAGATCGTATAGTTATATCATGTCATCCTGTTTACATAGTCATCATATTTTGAAGTATGTCATTCTATCCTGTTTAGTTAGCCATCATACATGTGAAATTGTGTCATGTTATCCTGTTTAATTAGCCATCATATATGTGAAATTATGTCCTGCTATTCTATTTGCTTAGACAACATAAATGTGAATTATTTCATGCCCTGTTTTCTTCCCTACTATCCATTGCACCTGTCTATCTTACAATGTCTGTACATTCAATTACTTTTCTTGTTTATCAACCATTTCAATTGGAGCGAGTGATGGCAGTATCTGTGGGAGTAAAAACACGATCTTCAAAAAAGATCGTGCTACCTGTTGATGCAGATAGAACCACGGTTGTACTTGCCCAAGAACCAGCCCCACCACACATAACCCACACTCATGCAGATTGTACCCCTACCTAGTTGGACAGAGAACCAGCTACACCCCTTCTAACCCCAACCCCAGCAGATAGACACCCAGTTCCCGTTGACACATCACCGTCTCCACCACAGAGCACCCAAACACGAGCAGTTAGTAAGGCAACTGTAGTGCCCAAATCACGAGGACCACCACTCCGAACCCGAAGTCAACGCTTAAAGCAGAAGAAGAATTGTTCTCAGGTCAGGTTCCGTAGCTATGGTTCATACTACTTTGCTCTTGCATCACTTGTATTCTTGATACCAACTAATTTCAAACTTGAAGGATGCAATTGAAACTCCAATGGTGCAACAGGTATGTTTTAAACTTGTTTCTTCAACGTGTTTGGCTGTTTGCTGTTGTGACTTGCTCTATGTTGATTTCAGTTTCAATTGAATAAAACAGTTATGTTCTCATGCCATGCACATTACAAGTGTTGTTATTGCTGTGTAGTTTCCCACACTTATATTCATCTATGCTGCTTTGTCTTAAATAGATATGATTGAATCTGTATCTATCTTTTTTGGCAACATAAACTAGAATGATATAGACCATCCAGTGACCATACTACATAGATATATGTTTGTTTCATGCTGTTATCCTGTCCACCTTACTACTGAACTGGTTTACCAAAATGAGTTTCATATACTACATTGTAAACCTGAGATGTGTTTGTTTGTTTCTCTTTTAGAATGCGGATAAAATATTGGAGAAGACTACCCTGTTATGCAATGGTAAAGGAAATAATGCAGATACGGTTCAAGATAGTGAGACATCCCTGTTGCTCTCCAAGAAAGCTGATAAAAACTATATTGAAGACACTGAGACAACCCTAAAGTCATGTCTTGATGTAGTGTTCGAGTTACTGGCTAACACTGCTGGCACCTGCTCTTCGAACTCGTTGCCTGAATCAGTTAGGCTTCTTGAGTCTCAACTTCAAGTTGAAAGACATCGATCAGATGTTATGTGACAGGAAGTCGAAGGACCGAGGAAGTCCTTGCGAATTCAGATGCATACTTTCGGTGCAACGACAATATTTGGAGGACTTAAGCGCCAAACAAGAGAATGTTAATAAGCTTGCCAAGCATCTTGCCAGCATTATGGGTACCCAGGATATTGTTTCTTGAGCTCTTCTGTAGTGGTTTCAGTTCTGGACTTGTTTTTGCTTGGCGTTTATATCTTCTTTGTGTTCCCTATATTTGCACTGGTGGCGAACTTTGATGCCCAGTGGGTGTAATATGTGTAATAGCCATGATAGCCTAGTGTATGTTGTGTGCTTATTTATTTCCTTGTTGTCTTGTTTATTTGTTTGCTTGTAGTCAGTGCAGTTCTTTTTCTGCGATTTGCTAGTGGCTGAAATAACCAATTTTTTTAAACTAGGCCACAATAACCATGGGCTAATATTTACTGTAGTGACACTGGGCCTCATACGGGCCGTATAAATAGTGGGCCGTCTACAGGCCGTAGAAACAGTGGGCCTTAGACGGGCCGTAGAAACAATGGGCCTTCTACGGGCCGTAGAAACAATGGGCCTTCTACGGGCCGTAGAAACAATGGGCCTTCTACGAGCCGTATCATCAATGGGCCTTATACGCACCATATGATCGATTGACCAAACATGGGCCAAACAGACCGCATTCTGGCCGTAAATGGGCTAGAGTTGGAATCGTCCGTTCATGGGCCAACTATAATGGGCCATCATTAATCGGCCGTATTTGATGACGCTATGAAAACAGCCCAACTTATTAACGGAGCACAAACGGGCCGACTGTAACCACGGGCTGAATTTTGCCCACAAGCAGAAAATGATAGTAACGGGCCGTAAGTAAACGAATGCTGGAAATGAGCCCAAGAATAAATGGGCTCTGAGAAGGCCGAAAGATAACATGGGCTGGAAATGGCCCAAAAGAATAACGGGCCATTAATGGGTATAAAGTGATACAATGTTCTTTACGGGCCAGTTTCACCACGGGCCGTTAATGGGTTTAAATTGATACACTGTTCATTACGGGCCAGTTTCACCATGGGCCGTTAATAGGCCAAGAGTTACATAGGGCCTCATATGGACCGAAAGACGTCATGGGCCATACATGGGCCAGAAGTGAAAACGGGCTGGAATCATATTGGATGGCCCAGATGACACTACTGGGCCTAATTCGAATAGGGCGTAACGGGCCTTGGGTTAGAGGGCTGTAAATGGGCTATATGCGAACATGCCGTTAACAGGCTTTCCATGGGTCGGCCCGCCACTTTTTGACCAAGTCAAACAGGCCGGCCTTTTCATAGGAATGGGCCCTTGTTGGGCGGTGCCACATGTCGACGTATCATAGGCGCCTTATGTCCAATGAGTGGATGACATCTGTCCCAGCGATGAGCCCACACGTGTTTCCTCCAGCCAATGATGATTTTACACGTGGAAAATCCCCATTGGTCGGGGCTGTTAATGGGTTATCGGATCCAAAACCCGACCCGATAGCTTAACGGCGTTCCATTACGGTGGATGCCATGTGTCGGTCACCCTTGACGAAAGCACTTCTGTGACGCGCTATTTATCGTCATGGAAGTGGACACTTCCGTGATGATAATTTTGCTAATGTCATGGAACACTTCTACCAGAGCACAGGTATGACTATCTTGATTCTGTCATAAAATCGTCATGGATGTACATGCATGACAGAAAACGCGACCTACTGTGACAAACACGTATCATCACAGAAGTGTATTTTTTTTTTGTAGTGCACCTTTGGGGACGAAACAATATCCATTGCCTATTATTGCTTTCAAAAAAAGTTTCTCTTGTCGATATAGAACAACAGGAGTGTTATGTCAATTTTTGTGATTTTTCTGGGTTCGTTTGGACATTTTTATGCATTTATTGAGTTTTCAATGCATTGATGTGCATAATTCAAATTTGAACTACATGCACATGCTTCAGTGCATATAAATTGGTTGAAAAATCAAATATGTGTCCTTGGGTGCATTCTTAGGTCCCATGCTAGAAATGGGAATGAATTTCAAACACCAGGGCACCGTTGATTGCCGGAAAAACATTGAGATACCTGGTTTTTAAATTATAGTAAATCCAAAACTAGTCTGAAATTCATGAAACTTGGCATGGTATCATGGAGCCGCATCAACATGCCGTGGTAAAAAATTGTCCCATTTGGGGCAGGTTTGGGTATATGCTTCTCACAAACCAGATATCCTCACAACAAGCATGATTTCGATAGGGAACGTCCCACCTTTGGGGACGAAACGATATCCATTGCCTCTTATTGCTTTCAAATTTTTTCTCATGTCAACATAGAACAACAGGAGTGTTGTGTCAATTTTTGTGATTTTTCGGGGTTCATTTGGACATTTTTATGCATTAACTGAGTTTTCAATGCATTTATGTGCATAATTCCAGTTTGAATTACATGCACATGCTCCAGTGCATATAAATTGGCTGAAAAATCAAATATGTGTCCTTGGGTGCATGCTTAGGTCCCATGCAAGAAATGGGGATGAATTTCAAACACCAGGGCAGTGTTGATTGCCGGCAAAATGTTGAGATACTTTGTTTTTAAATTCTAGTAAATCTAAAACTCGTCTGAAATTCATTAAACTCTGTGTGCTATCATGGAATGTCACCCGACATGTTGTGGTATTTTTCGTGTCCATTTTGAGAGAAGGCGCACTCGAATAATGACAGCCAACAAAGGCAGTTTGAAAAAATAGCTGCCACTTTAATATCTCAAATGTTTGTATAATTCAAGCCATGTGTTTTCTATTAACCATTCACGTGACGCCACGTGTCTTGGTTTTAATGGCTATAGGAGGTGCCATGTGGACAGCTGCTTGACTGAACGGGAGGCGTGTGAGCGCAGTCTGGTGTGCATGCTCACCGAGAAGCGTACAAGCTGTTCAACGCAGGATCTGTGCATCTCTTCAACACGAACGGTTCAGATTATGGTATGCGAATTAAAGCCAGACTTCGGCGCTAAGCCAAGAGACACTGCGATTTGTCAAAATATGCAGCTAAAAATCGATAGCACTATCTATTTTTTGCAACTAAAATTCAGTAATCAAGCATAGATTTCATTCATACTAGCGATTAAGCAGTCGTTCTCACTGGGAAGCAAGACAGCCATGGACCTCCACCAGACTCTCTCCCACTGGTCTATATTAATGGCACCGCCGAGCGGCCGCACCCCCCATCCTCGCCATACAAGCAATTCTTCTCTCTCCGCCCGCATCCTCGACGCTGCTCTGAGTCCTCAAAGTCATCAGTGTACGAGGATGCCGCTGAAGCGCCCCATCGGAGGGAGTGGCGACGCCGGGGCTGCTGAAGCACTGGAGCAGAGCGTGAATATGGAGATATAGGTTTCCATCGCCGCAGACGAGGTGGAGAACGAGGCTACCAACAAGCGGAGGCGGGTCAAGAAAGAACCGCAAGCGACTCCTGCAGGCCTAGACTTCATCAACAACCTCCCCGATGATATGTTGATAGTCATCATATCCCTCCTCCCAATCAAATATCGGGCGAGGACAGTCGCCCTTTCCCGGCAGTGGCGCCCCCTATGGCTCCTCACCCCTGTCGACCTCCTCAACGCCAACAAGCTCTGCCATGGCTATCGCCAAAGCTTGGATGCGTTCTCCCAGATCCTCGGCAGTCACCATGGCCCAGTCAAAGGCCTTATCGCGGGCAAGTTCCATTCCAATGGCAAGGACCGAGCCAAGCTTGACTAATGGTTCCGATCCCCTACCACAAAACAGCTCGTGAAGCTCAGTAATGATGGGCATATGCGCTTGCTGCCAACGTCCGCGCTCCGCTTCGCGCCCATGCTACGCCACGCCAAGTTCATGAACGGCCATCCCCCCCCCTTAATGACGTGCCCGTTCTTTTTCTACCACAACTGAAGCACCTCAAGCTCTTCGCCGTCCGCATCCCAAAGGATTACATGGAGCGCCTGCTCCGCGGTTGTACTGCACTCGAGTTCCTTCATCTTTAGGCGATGAATTGGTCTAGTACCTTGATATACATCACCTCGAGGACTCTCTGGACTATTTATGTGTGTTGTTGGTGCTACAACGAGAGATAACAAAAGGTGGACCACGATATGGTCATCCAGGACACACCTTCACTTGAGATATTACTTGTAGTTGATCAACAAGGTCCAACAGGAATCAATGTCATTTCGACGCCAAAATTGAAAGTGGTGGGCTACTTGTCTGTCAAATACTACAACTTCCAGGTACAAAAGTCGCCTTATACCTCTCCTTCTTGATATCAACGTTATTTCTAGTTTTGAAGATGTATGTTCGTCTGTCATGCAGTGAAGCTTCAGCCAGACTCTAGGCATAGTGAAGGTCTTGGCACTAGAATCTGTCGGCCCCAACCTGACCCAAGTTGGCAGTTGCCTGAGGTACTTTCCATGCCTGAAGAAGCTGTATATCGAGGTGATGTTCGTTTCCTCTTAAATGCTAACCATAAGGAAGTTCAATTTTTTGCACCTTTTCCCAAGTTTACAATGATAATGTACTATGATTTCTGAAGGAATTTTGGAGGATTTTAGGACATACAACCCCCACCCCATATTGCTTGCTTCATTCATATGGTTACAATCGTCCATAAGCATTTCTCCTTTGGATTCATCTGTACAAGTTTTCTTAGGGAATTTTTCATCCAATCCAACCTCTTGTGAAGAAGGCTACATGTTTCTAGATTGTAATCAAATGCCCATGTTAATCATGCCAGATCGAAGATGGCATGTTGGTGCATTTTACAAATCCTGCAAATCAAATGGGCATGTAGCGGTGTTCAGAACTGCTTGTAGGCACTAACACGTTCTCTTCTTTTGCAGATAATAATAGGCCCGGAGGTGGATAATGTTTATAACGACAATCACATCGAATGCTTGGATCTGCATCTCTCAAATATTACTTTGAGCTCCTACCGAGGGACCTTACCAGAGATTACACTCGCCAGGTTCATTCTTGCCAGAGCAAAGGTGCTAAGGGTACTGAGGTTGAACATGCATTTAATTAGGAAAGATGAATGGTATGATTATCAGAGCCGACAGGTACTGTGGAATGGAAGAGCCTCCAAAAATGCCAAACTTCGTATTGGAAGAGCATATGGCAAAGCAATTGGAAGTCATTGTGTCAAACCCATACATGACTTGTCAGCGACTGGTCCCTTTTCAGAAATGATGAAGTTTGCAATGTTTGAATTTGGGCGTTGTAATATTTGAATTTGAACCCTGCAATATTTATGGTATTTGTTATATTGAACCATTTCTATTCTCTTGTCTCAATGCAAACAGTTCATCCGAGTAAACCGCATATCGTATAGCGCACACACCTTGATCTGGCTGACCGTTTCCTTTGTGTTGCTTAATCACAAACAGTTCATCCGAGTGAACCGTATGTTGTACATCGCACACACCTTGATCTGGCTGACCGTTTATTTTGTGTTGCCTAACCACGAACAGTTCATCCGGAGTGAACCGTATGCTGTGCATCGCACATACCTTCATCTGGCTACCCGTTTCTTTTGTTCCTCCTCATCGAAAATGGTTAATTGAACTGAACCGTATGCCCTGAACCGCACAAGCAACTAAAATTTAAACCGTGTTTGATGCATCCTCCATCGCAAATGTTTTGCACCTTTTTTGATGGATTTTTTACACCACCGTTTGCGATTATTGCATGGCACACAGTTTCGTCGAAGGGTCTCTGATTGTAGTGTCGCGTTAGCAGCATCTTGCAGTAGTGTACGATTTGGTACAGACAAGAAAACTACAGCAAACAATTTACGATCTATTTTACGGGTGAGATCTAGTTTCTTGTGACGCCGTGTAGGCCCCTCCTGATAAGTTGAGGGTGCTGTGGGTGCGGTGGCTGTCGGCGGCAGGGAAGAAGACTTTAGACGGCAGATGGTCGGGTCGCCGGATAAATCCTATTGCCGTGGACGAGGCGGTCGTAGGAGCGGCAACAGCAAGGTGGAGGACGGCGCCGATGAAGCGAGAGGACGCGACGAAAGGATCCTGGTCCGGTGCTGTGGATGAGAGACGTCCATCTCTTGTAGTGGAAGACGGGGTAGGGGTAGCGGCTTCGGCAAGGTGGAGGATGGGGTGGCGGACGAAGGAGGCTGGCCGCAGTGGGGAGGTTGTTGTGGCGCCGATGGTGTATGAATGGGGAAATGGATGGGGGGATCTCAAACATTGGGATGCGCTTGTCTGAAATGTGGGAAAGTTACGAACTTAACCCCCGTTTAAATTTCGGACATCACGTCGGTTGGGGATGGGACGGTAATCTCGCATATGCCAAATATCTGCCTTTAGCGATTTCTGGTGAGGAGAGGGTGTTTTTCCGCCCACGGTTGGCGCCCACGGTGTATGAACGGGGCTGACAGGTAGGGCGGTTGTGTCACCTCTGAGGGAAGTTACACATCTGCCCCTATTTAAAATATTTGCCTACATCGATTTCGAACGAGCAGAGTTTGTTTTGCCGCCCACCGTGTATGAATGGGGAAATAGAGGGAGCGACACATGTCTTTCAGACGAGCTTGAATCCAATGTGTTTTGCCGCCCACGTTTGGCGCCCATCGTGTCTGAATGGGGTCAGAGGCGGTCGTGTCACGTCTGACTGAAGTTACTAGTCTACCCCTATCGACAGCAGTGTAAATCTGGTCGATAAGGATGTCAAGTGTCAGGGGTAGACAGTAATTTCCATCTCGCAAACACTTCCTTCGGGCAGCCCACAAATGATAGTGGGTGTTTAGCCGCTTCATTCAAAACTTGGGAGAATTAGCATTCACGTTTTCCCTGGGCCCTGGCAACTAAATTCAAATCCAATTTGTATTCGATTACGAATATCCACATATAATTCTATGTTTTGTTATTTATTTCTTAAGAACACAAAAAATATTTATTCCACATTTATATATGATTATGATTTAGAAATGCCGTGATCTTCGAATTCAGTAGGTTGGATACACTTTGAGTCAAACAGTTATTTCATCCAATACAATACGATCACACGAAAAATAGTTCACCTTATGTCAATCATATAAGTACTGAGGATTACCTCGCCTAAAAAATTCGGACCATTACAACACATGGACAACATAGGGGGTCTTACAACATAATCCATTCAGAGACATGACACAACAACAAGCAAGTACAATAATCTAATGACAATTTCAACTGGTATCTAAAGAAGAACTGGGATTACCTTGGGCTTCAGATAGCAGAAACAGCAGGACCTCCTCCGTCTTCAAATGCAACATTCTTCCTCCAATTCTTGGGTTGCTTGCATAATGCGTGCAGCTAATTGCATAATTTCCAGCCTCGAGATCAAGATTACCTCATTCATGGCAGCCACACCATCTCTTTATGCCTCTAGTACAGCCTCAAGAACTATAATATCTGTGCTCAGACTGCTCTCCGACGGTGTTGCCTCTGAACAACTACCATCTGGTAACATGGATGGCGCACTGCTTCCACGAATAGATTCTGGGGTTGTACATTGTGTCCTAGTGTGAACGGCATCCTGAAAGGTTTCCGCTAGACATAAGTAAGAGATAGTTATTGCATGATCCAGGCAGTAAACTTACATGGTAAACGACATATGAATTATTTCCGATCATGGCAAGTTATATTTAAATGGTCCGAAGCAGCATCAGCCGAAAAGAAATTAAAATGGTAAGATGAAACTAGGGATGTAAGTGGCAAATAAACAACATCGCCAGTCCCATCTAGTTAGTTTTTGCTAGCTCCCTAGTTCATTTTCCTCAAAAAAACAAAAACTCTTTTGAACTATCATACCACTAGTGGACTTTAATCGGGATTAAACGGGACCCAGTTGACATCCCTACTTGGAAGTGAGTGTACCACCGCTATATTTGAGTTGCCAAGGCATCTAAGCAGTTGAAATAATCTGAGAAAGCACTTAATAGTGTGGCCTCATATAAACTACGAAGACAGTCTTGTGATGAAGTTCAGAGGAAATGTTAAGGACTCAAATGAACTAGGCATGCATTTCTTTACAATAGTACAACAGGCACTACTGCATATTTGCCAACTCAGGTATAGCCTAACAAGTAACAAACAAGCATTCGAATCAAGCAATACAGCGAAGCAGACAACTGAACTATTTGTAATTCTGTAGGATTACAAGTTGAGGGCACAAGCCAAGAAAGCAGCCCACACGCTTTACATTTCACATGTACTAAAACACACTGGCTTACCATATGTTGTTGTGAAGCCTCGTTGCTATTGCAATGTTCTTTGAAGATATCATCAACATCCCGTGGTTTTAAATCTAGTTGTTGTAGCTTATTCTGCACCCTCTATTTAGGTAAAATTAATTTTAATTGCATGCACTTGTTCGAATTGATCATCAATGGTTCATATAAAATAATGAAAGAAGGGTGTGTGCTTACACGACAATATATCTGCTTCACTCTATTTTTATGCTTGTTCGAGGTGCCAACCCCAAACGAACAATTATTTTGCTTGATGGGGTTGCCAACTCTATAATTAATAGAAGCATCAAATTAGTCATGCAACTTGGGAAGATCAAGAACACACAGAAAAGTAATGAACAGAGGCTCTTAGCAGTGATGTAACAGCTAGCATCAGGAAATGTAGGGTACAACAAACAAAAAGGAGTGGAACCACATGCTAGTTTGCTGATGTTAATTAAGCATAGAGAACATGAAGAAGTCTGATGGAAACAACATGTGGCATTAGAACAACACCATTATCATAAATATAGCATGCAAGAAGTAAAATAGTAGGCAGTGATATCTAGGAAGTACAGTAATACTTCGGACAAAACTAAAGCATATTAACTATACGTGCACTGGTATGAAATTTAGCACATGTAACATGTTCACTGCCAGAAGTATGGCCCTACAGGTGCAAGCAGAATAACGTGTCTCATGAAAAATTGAATGATGCCCTGAAGAAATTCAAAGGTGCGGTCCTTATGCTAAGAAAGTGAACATAGGCGCCGGCCGTTGGATAATGGTACCTGATTCTCGGTGGTGTATGGGTATCGTTGTCATACTTGATAGCTAAGGATCGTCGATGGTGCTCGTGTTGCGGTTGAGTTTGGGTTGGCTATTGCCGTCGCTGAAATGGCTCCGGTGCTTCGGTTGTGGCGCCTCTCGACATACAAGAAAGCTCATCTGTGGTAAGTGAACAGTTGCATGATAAAGAAGAGAAAAATCAAAAGAGTACAAATTGAAATAACCTGATGAGGCTGCAACGTCAGTAAAGCAGGGATTGTGGAGTTGAATATGGCGTCCGTCGAGCGGGTCCGGTGCAGTGGACGAAGGATCCAACGGGCGCGGTGTATAGTGCTTTCGGTGAGATGGATCAGTTGCGGCAGACGAGGGCTTGTATGAAGGGCCAGCAATGGGGTAGACGAGGGAGTCAGTGAAGGGACTACATTATGGTGGACGAGGGCGCCGGTTAAGCAGATCTGGTGCGGTGGACTATGATGGCGGTCAAGGAGATCTGGAGTGGTGGACAAGCTAGTCGCTGAAGCGGCTCAAGTGAAGTGGTGAGTTGGCAGGTTGGGGTTCCAAGGTGTGGAAGGTAGATCCGGTGGGGTGTGAGGTCCACCGCTATGGCACAGGACTAGATTCGGCGGCTTGCCGTGGTTGGGGGGTCAGGGAGGGGAAGGGGAGGGGCTCTGGGGAAGAATGTTGGGGGAAAGAGGGGAAAACAATGGAGTTACCGAAGCAGCCCTTTTCCGTTCATGTGGCAGGGGTAAAACAGGAATATCACAGGGCTACACTTTCGGGCGCAAGATATTTTGATCTGAGCGGGAAGTTTGAAAGCTATTGGCGCCTGAAATTATAAGTGTTCTGCTCTTGTACGGCCGACTATGATATCATGGCCAAGAATTTATTTTTTTGCACGCAAAAAAGAAGTGCAGGTTTTGAAAATCAATGTCTCAAACTCGAAACTTAGATTGCCCATTCAATTCAAATAGGGATCATTGAGCTAGTACAAGCAAATACTATCATACGACCCAATTCAAAAGAAATTCCAAATGTGTTTATCCTAAATATGATGACAGAAGCAAAAATGTGTATATCTATAAATAAAGTGGATGATTATAAAGTTTGAACATGCCCGTATGTGTAAATCTCTAGGTTTCATATATGAATTTGAAATCACGAAATCCCGGCTTAAAAATGTACCTCTTTTTAAATGAATTAAAAAAAATCTAATGATGGAGTCAAATTCCAAAATTCCAATCTTAGGTTTGTAATTCTGATACATAAATATATATCACGCATGTTCAAAAGTATCGTTATCTCATAGTCCAAACCGTGGAAAAAATTGATCAACCATGAGTGCACACACTGTTGACCATATATATCTCAATTACGCTAAAGTCCCTCAAATATAGACACCTCACTCATTATCTGAAGCCACCCCCCCCCCCTATGCACACAAGTCGTTCTCTCCCCCGGACACGAACACATGAGCACATAAACACTCCCCTCTCTTCTAAAGTCCGGACCCCAATATAGGCCTCTTATCACTTTGTCTCTCGGGCATGCACACATCTCTTCCCCCACTCTCTAGGTATCCCGGCATTCTCTTTCCAAAGCACACGTAGTATGTAGAGTGTATCTTTCCCATACACACAAAACGTCGCCCCCAAATGTCTATCTGCCTAGTTATGTGGTTCTCGCACACTCACCTCACACACCACCCCCACTGCAAACAAGCACACTTTGTCTCCTTGTGCACCACTCTCCTCTTTCTATCTCTCCCACATGCGGACCCGCCCCAATTCCTTCCCTGTATACATATATGTCGTGACTCTTTCCATAGCTCCCTAATGTATCATCGTTCTCAATCTCGCACGTTGTTCACTACACCATCTATTCTAGATCTCTCATGAAGTCCCTATCACACACATGATGACTCGCTTCTCTTCCGTCTCCGTACATAGGCCAATTTCGAACAACATAAACATTGTCTCCCTGTCTATACGCCACTTATGGACACAAATGACCCCTCTCTCCCCCTCTCTTCCTCTCTCTCTCCCTCTCTACGTCGCTAGCTCTCTCTCTCTCTCTCGCTCGCTCTCACACCCCTCTCCCACTCACACTCGATGTCTCTTCCAAATAGTCTACTCCCTGCCCGGACCCATGCTATACCGCTACTACACATGACTTTGTCTCTCTTTGACACTCATGTCGCACCATTCCCCCTTCCCTTATACTAGGTTTACATCATTAGTGGTCTATCTACTCCACATACACACACTCTGTCTCACACACAAATGCGCGCACAAACACACACAGACACGCACAAACACCCATCTAATTGGATCCTTCTTTTAAGACACACACCCTTGCATATTCTCTCCAGCTCTAGGTATGTATATATCCCCCCTCTCTAGCTCAGATGCACACCAAAATTCTCCATCTCTCTAACTCACACATCTCTCCCCATGCCTGCATGCGTAACTCACACACTCACTCTCTGATTATGTCTATGTGTCTCCACGTTCCACAACACAAAGCCCCATGTACATGTCTCTCTCTATCCTCCACACACATAGACACAAAGAATCTCTTATAATTGCCTCAGTCTCTAGACATATCACACATGCACACACACACACACTCTCTCTCCTCTCTCTCTCTCTCTCTCTCCTCTCTCTCTCTCTCTCAAACACGCTCAATAAGGGTTTCCCCGTGAATAACTTATCATCTATTCATCAACAGTCGTGGCAGTACGGCGAACACGAGACGTGAAAAAGAATAAATCTACAAGCGCGTCGCCGTCACCCCCTGCTTATCAGCGACGGGAAAACCTTTGTTTTACACAATTGAGAAGTCATTGTGCTAAGGCCGCACATGCTCAGCCGTTGAATAGAATGTAGATCCTAGTTTACGAAAATAAGTATCTATAATACGTTTGTATCTCCATACTTATATTTCTTCTCTTACAAAAGAACCGAGTTGGCGATGATGGTATGTGTGCCATCTTGCAATATAGACCGTCCGATCTATATCTGACGGATGGAAATTAAACTAAAAGATACCTGCACCTCTCTCCACATTTGCAGACAAGGCCGTCCCTCATTCATCCTTAACTCCAACAACCTCATTGTTGAGAAATTAAAAAAGGAAGCCTTAGGAACAAACTGGCTTGGTGGCCGCTGTCGACATCGTCCATCCCCATGCCTCCGCTTAGTCCAACCACCAATCACCACCACGCCCCACTCCTCTTCACCTTATCTCCTCTTTCTCAAGATATCATTAGTTTTTACACATGAGATTACTCCCGCATGGGTCAATCACAACAAGTGTTTTATAAAAAAATGCATCTTGATGTTCCATGCAATGCACGGACATCTTGCTAGTACTCCTATAGAAGACTAGGTTGGTGAAGATGGTGTGTCTGCGATCCATCATTTCTGACCATTAGATCTACATCTAACGACTGTGAGTTAAGTTGTTTCCTTTTCTCACCAACATCCCGCTTCTCTACCAATTTGCAGAAAAACCCATAATTAGTATCTTAAAGCCAACCACACCCCTCCCTCACCTCACCAAAACAACCCAAGGAATATTTTCTGATTGAAACATAATATATCTCTAGTGATATATGTACATCAAAATTAGAGTGTTTTGTATCAAGTTTGTGAATAAGTATTATTCTAACTATGATCCATTGCAACACCCGTGAACGTTGCTAGTATTTCCAACCATGCAAAAAAATGCTAGTATTTGCATAGTTTCGAGTTTTCCATCAAGATATTAGTCACTCATAGTTGATATTTACTTTCAATCACGTGCACATAGGCACTATGTAACTAGCCTTGCTTATTGGCTTACAAAGCTTAACTTTCACTCCTACTTACAATATGTAGAGTATTTAACAAAAAACTAACACTTTCAACCAGCCCTAGGAAGAAACTATTGTACAAAAAATAGCAAAAACATACGCAAAATTTCTTAATCCACGCTAAAAACTACTACCTAGTGCCGATTAGGCTCGTTTAAACCCGTTTATGAAAGGGTTGGCCCACACGCCCGTGCTGACGTGGCAGCTTAAACCAACACATTTTATTTCATTGTTGACCATTTAGTATTATATTTTTTAACCCTCGCGCCTTCTCTGTCACATCCCAGCTAGACCATGCATTAGGGTGTGCATCATGTTTAAATTTCCTTTGAATTTGAAATGGGGAAGACAGAAACCCCCAGAACCCCCCCTTAATTCAACTAGGGTTTACTAAAAATTATTTCAATGAACCTGAAATGCCCTTCAAAATGCTCATCATCTTTGCTTTGGTTCAGAGCCTATGTCAAAAGTGGTGCATCATTTTCTAGGTCATCCAAAGGTCTTTGAATTAAATCATAAGTTTTTGAACTTGAGCATTTCAAATTATATAAAATATTTCAAATGTCCAAAAATTGCCAAACCAAAATGTTTCATGTTGGAAATATTTCAACAATGGACTAGGAGCATTTTGGTGAATTTTAAAACTGTTTTGGTATTTTTAAAAACTCCACAAAGTTGCAGAAATATAGAAAAAGATAAAATAGGAGAGAACTTAGCTGGCGCCACCTACCCGGCCCACCTGCCGGCCCAGCCCAGCAGCCGCGCCAGCGAGCTGCTTGGCTCGGCCAGGCAGGCAGCCAGTGCTTTCGGCGGGGCACCGCATGGGTGCCACGCACCTGGTCGCCGCCTCGCCGCTCCTCTCGCCAGCTGCCGACGGGGATCACCTCCTATCCCTCCCCCGAACCCCCTGGACATCTCTTCTCCTCCCGGTTCTCTCTCTCGCGCTCCCCGCCTTGGCCGGCCGCCGCCGCCAAGACCATCGCCAGAATCGCGCTCCCGCCGTCCGTGCTCCTCCTCACCTTGTCTAGGAGCTCCGCCGCTCTCCACTACCCCTAACTAGCCAAGCCCCTTTGCTCAAGTGAACTGAATCCACCCCACCGACCTCGACCGAGTTCGCTGTCGCGGAGATCCCTTCAACGCCGTCGTCGCTCCGGCTCGTCCCGACCTCAACGAGTGCTTCTCGAGTTGCCCGTGAGCCCATCTACCTCCCTTCCCTTTCTCTCTCGCTCTCGAGCAGCGTAGCAACCGAACGGAGCTCACCCGCACCGCGCCCATGGAGCTCGTCGCCGACGTGCTCCGGTCACCCTCCGGCCACCCCTTGGTGTCCTTCACACTCACCGCACCCCATGGAGTCTAACCATGCACTTCCCGCACCTCACCGACCCCTCTAGCCCTAAGTTCGTCTTCGGCCGAACTCCGGCGGCCGCCTAGGTCGTCGCCGGCGCCAATTCCGACCACCCCGACCCCAACCGACTCCACCAGTAACCGCGGCTTGTTCCCAGCTACCCATAGCCACCCTCCGCGGCTCGTTTGGTCGCCGGAATGGCCAAACACACTCCGCCGCTTGGCGTGGCTCGCCGGAGGCTGATCGCGGTGCAGCCGACGTGGACCTTGACCACGGTGGGCCCTGGTTGACTCCGATGAGTCACTGACAGATGGGGCCCAGCCCTGCTAACTAAATAGGTTTAGTTTTAATTAAACATTAGTTAAACTAATTACCCTGACACCCTGGACCCACTGTCAGGTTTGACCTGGACGTCTCCGTTGACCCTGACGTCATGCTGACGCATGGCTGACGCATTAATCTAATTTTTGGATTTAATCTAATATAGTAAATTCCAGAATATAATTCAAATTTCAAATGCTTATAACTTTTAATCTGTAACTCCAAATGCAAAGATTTATATATGAAAAATGATCAGAAAAATCCATTCTATCCATTGGTACAGGTTTCATGCATGTTAAAACAAGTTAACCTTGCTGTTTAACCAGAATAAGATAATGCACCTTTAGGGCTATTTCAAATGAGCTAGCATTTGAATCTTTGACTCAAATGGGTTCATCCCTTCCTGTTTTAGCTTGCATTAGGCCAACACACATCCATATTGCCATGTCATAGCATGCATCATATTGTTGCATATTGTCATGTGTGTTTACTTTCGGTATGCCTTTCGTGATAGGTTCTGCCCCCGAGGATAACCTCGACTATCCATCTGAAGGGCAGTACACTACCCCCGTTCCATCAGGCAAGCAACTCATTGATCATTCCGATACAAACCCATGTTCTCGCTTCTGCTCTCGTTTACTGCATTAAGACAACGTGATTTAAACTGTTGTGTGCTGCGGTAGTTGAACCCACTTCCTTTGCATGACCTGTCATTGCCACAGTAACTAGATGAAACCCACTAGTATGTGTAGGAGTTGAATGAGCCATGTTTGGGATTCCTACCATGCTATGCTTGCTATGCTTAGAGTTGTGTCAGGTCTGGCTCATCGGGATGATGAACTGGAGTGAAAGGTTGTGTTGGTTCGAGAGTGAAAGTGTTGAACACGTTTTGGTAAAGGTATCGATGAGAGGCCATGTAGGAGTACATGGTGGGTTGTTTCATTGAAGCCGATCCTAAGAACTGAGATCTGTGTTTGTGATCCATGAAACAGTTACTACCACGCATTGGGATCCTTAATTGACCCTCTCAGCTTCTTAACCACCCTTGTTCTTAGTCCGGGAGTTGCAATTAGTTTCTGGTGTTTGTAGGATATGTGTTGGAGGCCGTGCGTAGTGCTGACCCTAGGGGTGGGCTATGATGCGGTAGATACACCGTGGCCCGATGTACCGAGTGCCCGTTTGGTATCTCGGGAACCCTGCACACATCGTTCGGGGCTGTATGGGAAACCTCGGTCGGACTCCCTGCGGATGGAACCCGAATAGGCGATAAACCTGGACTAGGTACTTGAGTGTTTAGGTAGGCTGTGGCCGACACCCACGTTGGGCTTCCGCTTGAAGGTTGCCGAGTACATGTCGTGTAAACGGCGGTAAGTGGTGAGAGCGTGTGTGAAGAAGTACACCCCTGCAGGGTTTGTAATATGATCTATTCGAATAGCCGTGTCCACGGAGAAGGACTTCTGGGTTACCTACATCAGTTCATAGACAAGTAAATGGATACTACTAAAAGCCTCAAGATAAGTGTGAGTACCGCGGATGGCCCTCTCGTGGGATGACGAGAGAGGATCCACGGTGGAGTATTGTGATGGTGATTAGTGGACTCGTGTGCGACAAATGCTTTACAAAGTGGTGTCACGTAGGATAGCTTAGCCAAGAGTCAAAGCTGGCTTGCTGCAAATAACTCCACCACCTTCTTGAGAATGTGCATGTATGATAGGATTCTATGGTAAGACTTCTTGAGTACCTCCGTACTCATGTTTGTAATTAATGTTTTTCAGAGGACAACACTGCCCCCTCCGATGGGTTCTATGTAGATCTCGACTTGACGAGTAAGCTAGCCACCTGTGTGGTGGTCCTGTGCTTGTGAAGGGCCATTGTAGATAGAAAGGCTCCAACAAGCTTTCTTTCTTTCTAGAGTGCGTACTCAGACTAGTTTGCTTCCGCATGTACTTGTATGCTTGTATGACTTGAGTGTTGGGTCATGTGACCCCTACCTGTATGAATATGTTATGTATGGCTCCTCGGGCCTCTTAAATAAAGTACTTTGAGTTGTAGAGTTTTGTTGTGATGCCTTGTTGTATTTACTCATATCGGGCATATTATGTATGATTGAAATGCTTGGTATGAGTGGGATCCGACAAACTAGTTGTTTATCCTTGGCAGCCTCTCATATGGGGAAATGTAGTCTCGTGCTTCCGGCGATAGTAGTCCGCTACAGCCCGGTTCACCGAGTCCCGCTAGCCAAAGACTACTGCTTCGGACACTTGACTGGCGGCATGTGTTTCACTTCGTTCCTATGTACATCCTTCGGGAAATGTCACGCGGTGGTATTCGAGTCCTGCCTAGCCTGCTACAGCCGGGATACCGGGGTCCTGTTAGCCAGTGCTACAGCCCGAATATATCGTTGATGACCGACATGCTCGATGTGATTCATGTATGCATGTCCCCATAGGTTAGCGCCGCTTTGGGTTCACGACTAGCCATGTCGGGCCGGGTTCTTTGTCATGTGGATGCTAGCGACACTATCATATACGTGAGCCAAAAGGCGTAAACGGTCCCGGGCCATGGTAAGGCGACACCCGTGGGAATACCGTGCGTGAGGCCACAAAGTGATATGAGGTGTTACCGGCTAGGTCGATGTGACTTGGAATCGGGGTCCTAACAGCGTTGGCATCAGAGCAGGGCTGCCTGTAGGTTCGCTAAGCCAAACTGGTCGATGTTGAGTCTAGAAATGCTTTAGTTATATGTAGGGGAATTGATTGTGGGAGGGAACGTAAGGCTCTTTTACTCCTTTACCTTATGCCCTCTGATCTGAGTCATCCTCTTCTCATTCGATGTGGGTATAGGACTAGGCTCTCTTCTCTCTATCAGGTTCACGTGTTACTAATCCGTAGTAACTTATAGGATTGTTGGTTACATCCTCAGTTCAGTTCTACTAATTTTTTTTGTATGCTATCAGTGAACCAGAACCTTGATATGATGTTGTTGAGTGGTTTTGCAATCTAATTTTGAATGTCTCAAATCTGATTTTGAGCATTTACAGATGTTATGCTGCCCGATTTTCCCTAGAAATTCTAATGTCTTTGCATTGTGGCTGTGCTTTCAGATGGCCACCCGTCCCCAGAACCAAGTGGTTCGTCTGACCCGTTGCATTGGTGTGTGTGGTCACACGGCAAGTTGGTTAGGGTGATGATTGAGACTGGTTACCGATGGTATCCTGAATATACCGTCGAGGAGCAGTTTAGGGATTTCAATCAAAGCCAATATCTATGCACGGTCCGGATTTATCCATCTTATCCCGGAGCTACTGAACCACTTCACTGTTCTTATGAGCTCGGGATCACCATTGGAATGTCCGTGCAAGATGCAGCCTATTCTATGATGACTATTATTCGAGCCAGAACTGCCTTGTTGGGCAACACCGATTTCCGCTACATGCCAAGATCCTCCCCGGGGCGCATGGCTACCTTCGAGGTTTGTACAGCGATGCATCCCATGAGGACTCACCTTCGCACTACTTGAGATCTTTGGAGGACAAGGACCGTGAGAACCGGCCTTGCGTATGGAGCTTTTAATGCCCGTTCGATCACTGGGCTACTCGACTCGGTTTGCACTGCCGTGCAAGCGGATATATGGACATGAGGGACTTGTACCCTGTGCGGGCTGGTCTGCCAGACTTTATGGAGTGGCGTGAGGTTGGAGGCATCACTCCTCCTCGTGGGCCTCGTCTGCCACCGTTTGTTGGACCACGGCCACATCCGAGTCTTTATGGTCCACAGGCCCCACAGGATTGTCTGTTTCCGGATGATCATGTTCCACTTCCAGGCTTGGGTGGTGACTTCTATGAGGACTACTATGGAGCTGCCTGCGTTAGTAGTAGTATTCTTAGTATGGTAATAGTTGTATTTCCACCGTCCTGCGTGACTTGTGGAATATGACTTAGTGTGTATCATTCCGGAAGTGTAGAAAAATAATGTATAGGAGTTGGAATGCTTCTGATGAGATGTAACGCCCTTCCTTATAGTTGTACTCCGTCAGGCTTGTACTAAACTATGAATGGTGTGTATGACCATTGGTATATATATGGCAGTTTATATTACCATGTCATGCGGATGAACATCTTTGCATTCCGTGTTATCCATTACATTCCGCACTTCCTTGCTGATTTCTGCCATCCTGGTTTAAACCTTTGCTTTGTTTCCTAGGATGGTCAACACCCGCAACAATCCTGCTGCTCCGGAGCAGGGAGAAGCTAGTGCAGCCAGGAATGTGAATCTGCCTCAACCGCCATCTTTGGCCGAGGTTATGCTAGAAGCAGAACGCAATAAGCGTGAGACCAATCGCTTACTGGAGCGGATTGAACAAAACACCGCACGCCAGCCAAGAAATGATTTGGTTTCACTCAATGACTTCGTCAAGCTGTATCCACCAAAGTTCAAATATTCCGTTGAGCCTCTCGACGAGGATGATTGGCTTCGCAGCATCTATCACAAGCTGCGTTCTGCCAACATGGCTGAGGCTGACAAGGTTACCTTTGCCGCTTATCATCTTGAAGGCCCTGCTAGTCTCTGGTGGGAGAATTATGAGGCTATGCGTCCGGTTGGACAAATTACAACTTGGGCTGAATTCAGTGCCGCCTTCCGTGAGCATCACATCCCAGAAGGTCTTATGGACCGTAAAAGGGAGGAATTCTGCAGTTTCACCCAAGGTAGGCTGACAGTGGATGCCTACAGCCGTGAATTTGGGAAGTTAGCACGTTATGCTCCCGAAGAAGTTTCTACCGATGCCAAGAAGCAGGCAAGGTTCCGCAAGGGACTTAGCCCTGAGCTACGCCGAGACCTTCGTCTGCATGAGTGTACTTCTTTTCCGAAGCTAGTCAATAAGGCTATCAGCGCCGAAACTGGGCAGACTGATTTTGAAGCTTCACGCAAGCACGTCCGTGACTCTAGATCTTCATCCGGCTCTGGATCCCAGAAGCGCCGGGTTTGGATTCTAAATACCGCTCTACCACCCAGGTTCACCTCGAGGCCATCCTTTGAGGCGCCTCGCCCCAACCAGCAGTATGTTCCGCCCAAGACTTATGGAGGCCCTACTGCTAATGTTGCTCCACGCCCAAATGTGATAACTTGCTTCAAGTGTGGAGAGACGGGCCACTACATCCGTGAGTGTCCCCAAAACAACCCCAGTCAAGTTGGAAAGTCTGTTGGCCGTGGCAAGCCAGCAGGAAAGGTGCCCTATGCTAAACCAGTTGCCACTGCTCGTGGCCACGTCAACTATGTTTCCGCTGAAGAAACTTATGAGGATCCCAACGTCGTTCTCGGTACGCTCCTTGTTAATTGCCATCCGGCAACTGTTCTTTTGATCTTGGAGCATCTCATTCATTTATTTCGAGGCTATGCTCGATTGCACAACACCACATTCTGTGACATGCAAACCTCCATGGAAATTTCAGACCCCGGTTCTAGATGGCAAACCTCTAGAATAAGTCATGGGAATGAAATTCTTGTCGACAGATTAGTCTTTCTTGCTTCTCTAATAGCTCTTAAGTCCTCGGACATAAACATCATCTTGGGTATGGACTGGATGTCAGCCCATTATGCTAAGATTGATTGCTCTACTAGAACTGTTCAACTCACCCATCCTTCGGGCAAGACAGTGAATGTTCTAACCCGAGTGTCTAAGCGCCAGCTTTACTCCTTAAATGCCAACCCCCTTCCAGACCTTGAAGATATTCCGATAGTCCATGATTTCCCGGATGTCTTTCCAGAGGAACTGCCAGGTGTTCCACCTGACAGGGATGTCGAGTTCGTGATAGACCTTGTTCCCGGAACCGTCCCAATCTCTAGAAGACCTTATAAGATGGCACCCTTAGAACTAGATGAACTTAAGAAACAACTCGATGAGTCCTTGCAAAAGGGTTTCATCCGTCCTAGTTCATCCCCATGGGCTTGCCCCGTCCTCTTCGTCAAGAAGAAGGATGGAACGGATCGGATGGTTGTAGATTACCGACCTGTCAACTTGGTCACTATCAAGAACAAATATCCGCTCCCCAGGATCAACAATCTGTATGATCAGCTCGCTGGATCCTCAGTCTTTTCCAAAATGGATTTGAGGTTGGGCTACCATCAAATCAAAATCAAGAACGGGGACATTCCTAAAACGGCCTTTGTTACTCGTTATGGCCAATACGAGTACACCGTCATGTCCTTCGGTTTAACCAATGCTCCAGCCACCTTCTCTCGGTTAATGAACTCAATCTTCATGGAGTATCTGGATAAATTCGTCGTGGTATACCTCGATGATATACTCATCTACTCCAAGAACGAGGAAGAACATGCCGAACATCTACGGCTAGTATTGATGAAACTTCGAGAGCACCGCCTTTATGCCAAATTCTCTAAGTGTGAATTCTGGTTACCAGAAGTAACCTATCTAGGCCATGTAATCTCTGGTAAGGGCATTGCTGTCAATCCCGAGTGAGTTCAAGCCATCCTTGACTGGACTCCACCTGAATCGGTCAAGCAAGTTCGGAGTTTCCTCGGTTTAGCGAGCTATTGCCGCCGCTTACGAGAATTTCTAAAGTTGCTAAACCTCTAACCGAACTCCTCAAGAAAGATAAAAGTTCGAATGGACGCCACAAAGTGTGAGTTCAGCTTTGGGAACCTGAAAAGACGCTCGACATCTGCTCCCGTACTTGTTCCACCAGATTTCTAAGGACTTTATTATCTATTGCGACGCCTCGCGACAAGGACTAGGTTGCATACTCATGCAAGATCTACATGTGATTGCCTACGCTTCCCGGCGATTGCGCCCACATGAGGATAACTACCCACACACGATCTAGAGCTTGCAGCAGTGGTTCATGCACTCAAAACCTGGCGACATTACCTTCTTGGTAATCGTTGCGAAATCTACACTGATCACCAAAGTCTGAAATACATCTTCACCCAACCGGATTTGAATCTCAGGCAAAGACGTTGGGTCGAGTTGATTACAGATTACGACTTAGGAATATGTTACACCCCAGGCAAGGCCAACGTCATGGCTGACGCACTAAGTCGTAAATCTTACTGTAACAACCTGATGTTACAACAAAGTCAACCATTTCTCCACGAGGAATTTCGTAAGCTTAATCTCCACATTGTTCCTCGAGGATTCCTTTCCACCCTGGTGGCGAAACCTAACATTACGGATCGAATCATAGCTGCTCAGCAGTATGATAGAGGGATATCTCGGATCAAGGAGAACATTGCTAGCGGAGCTGCTAAGTGTTTCTCCATAGATGAACGAGGTGTTGTCTTCTTTGAGAACCGCTTGGTGGTTCCTAAGAAACAACAGCTACGGCAATTGATCCTTAAGGAAGCTCATGACTCTCCTCTTACCATTCATCCCGATAGTACTAAAATGTATCAAGACCTACGCCAGAGGTTTTGGTGGACGAGGATGAAGAGAGAAATCGCTCAATACATTGCTAATTGCGACGTCTGTCGTCGAGTTAAAGCAGAGCATCAACGGCCTGCTGGTACCCTTCAACCTTTGGAAATTCCTGAATGGAAATGGGATAAAATCGGTATGGATTTCATTACCGGTTTTCCCAGGACCAAGAGAGGAAATAATGCTATCTTCGTTGTCGTTGATCGTCTTTCCAAAGTAGCCCACTTCCTACCCGTTCGTGAGAGTATAACCGCTAGCCAGCTAGCTGATTTGTACATCTCTCGAATAGTGTCTCTTCATGGTGTTCCATTGAGATTAACTCAGACCGTGGAAGTCTCTTCACCTCTCGATTTTGGGAAAGTTTCCAAAACGCTATGGGAACTCGCTCTCCTTTAGCACCGCCTTCCATCCTCAATCAAGTGGTCAAGTAGAACGAGTCAATCAAATCCTAGAGGATATGCTTGAGCTTCATCATCTCTTCGCATGAATTGGGAGAAATGCCTTCCATTCGCCGAGTTCGCTTATAACAATAGTTATCAAGCCAGCTTGGGCAAAGCTCCTTTCGAAGTTCTTTATGGACGGAAATGTCGAACGCCTCTTAACTGGTCAGAAACCGGGGAGATACAACTCTTTGGCCCGGATATGATCCAGGAAGCAGAAGAGCAGGTTCGCGTTGTTCGTGAGAAATTGAAAACAACCCAATCTCGTCAAAAGAGCCAATATGACCGCAAGCATAAGCCTATGGCTTATGAAATTGGCGAGAAGGCTTACCTCCGGGTTACTCCTTTGAAGGGAACCCATCGATTCGGTATCAAAATCAAGTTGGCTCCTTGTTACATTGGACCCTTTCGCATTCTTGCCAAACGAGGAGAAGTTGCCTACCAATTGGAACTACCTCCGCATCTTTCCAGAGTCCATGATGTCTTCCACGTTTCCCAACTCAGGCGTTGCTTCTCGGATCCTATCCGTGGAGTGGACCACGAAACGCTTGATCTCCAAGATAACCTCACCTATCGAGAATATCCCGTTCGTATTCTCGATCAAGCCGAGCGTACCACTCGACGTCAGAATATCAAGTTTCTAAAGGTTCAATGGTCAAACCATTCCGAGCAAGAAGCAACTTGGGAAAGGGAGGATAAATCACGACTTGAGTATCCCACCTTTTCAAGAAGCAGATCCTAAATCTCGGGACGAGATTCTTTTGAGTGGGGGTGAGTTGTCACATCCCAGCTAGACCATGCATTAGGGTGTGCATCATGTTTAAATTTCATTTGAATTTGAAATGGGGAAGACAGGAAACCCCCAGAACCCCCCTTAATTCAACTAGGGTTTACTAAAAATTATTTCAATGAACCTGAAATGCCCTTCAAAATGCTCATCATCTTTGCTTTGGTTCAGAGCCTATGTCAAAAGTGGTGCATCATTTTCTAGGTCATCCAAAGGTCTTTGAATTAAATCATAAGTTTTTGAACTTGAGCATTTCAAATTATATAAAATATTTCAAATGTCCAAAAATTGCCAAACAAAAATGTTTCATGTTGGAAATATTTCAACAATGGACCAGGAGCATTTTGGTGAATTTTAAAACTGTTTTGGTATTTTTAAAAACTCCACAAAGTTGCAGAAATATGGAAAAAGATAAAATAGGAGAGAACTTACCTGGCGCCACCTACCCGGCCCACCTGCCGGCCCAGCCCAGCAGCCGCACCAGCGAGCTGCTTGGCTCGCCAGCAGCAGCCAGTGTTTCGGGCGGGCACCGCATGGGTGCCACGCACCTGGTCGCCGCCTTGCCGCTCCTCTCGCCAGCTGCCGACGGGGATCACCTCCTATCCCTCCCCCGAACCCCCTGGACATCTCTTCTCCTCCCCAGTTCCTCTCTCTCGCGCTCCCCCCGCCTTGGCCGACGCCGCCCAAGACCATCGCCAGAATCAAGCGCTCCCGCCGTCCGTGCTCCTCCTCACCTTGTCTAGGAGCTCCGCCGCTCTCCACTACCCCTAACTAGCCGAGCCCCGCCTGCTCAAGTGAACCGAATCCACCCCACCGACCTCGACCGAGTTCGCCGTCGCCGGAGATCCCCTTCAACGCCGTCGTCGCTCCGGCTCGTCCCCGACCTCAACGAGTGCTTCTACGAGTTGCCCGTGAGCCCATCTACCTCCCCTTCCTTTCTCTCGCTCTCGAGCAGCGTAGCAACCGAACGGAGCTCACCCGCACCCGCCGCCGTGGAGCTCGTCGCCGACGTGCTCCCGGTCACCCTCCGGCCACCCCTTGGTGTCCTTCACACTCACCGCACCCCATGGAGTCTAACCATGCACTTCCCGCACCTCACCGACCCCTCTAGCCCTAAGTTCGTCTTCGGCCGAACTCCGGCGGCGGCCTAGGTCGTCGCCGGCGCCGATTCTGACCACCCCGACCCCAACCGACTCCACCAGTAACCGCGGCTTGTTCCCAGCTACCCATAGCCACCCTCCGCGGCTCGTTTGGTCGCCGGAATGGCCAAACACACTTCCGCCGCCGCGTCGGGCTCGCCGGCGGCTAGTCGCCGGTGCAGCCGACGTGGACCTTGACCACGGTGGGCCCTGGTTGACTCCGATGAGTCACTGACAGATGGGGCCCAGCCCTGCTAACTAAATAGGTTTAGTTTTAATTAAACATTAGTTAAACTAATTACCCTGACACCCTGGACCCACTGTCAGGTTTGACCTGGACGCCTCCGTTGACCTCGACGTCATCTTCGACGATGGTCGACGATTAATCTAATTTTTGGATTTATTCTAATATAGTAAATTCCAGAATATAATTCAAATTTCAAATGCTTATAACTTTTAATCTGTAACTCCAAATGCAAAGATTTATATATGAAAAATGATCAGAAAAATCCATTCTATCCATTGGTACAGGTTTCATGCATGTTAAAACAAGTTAACCTTGCTGTTTAACCAGAATAAGATAATGCACCTTTAGGGCTACTTCAAATGAGCTTTGAATCTTTGACTCAAATGGGTTCATCCCTTCCTGTTTTAGCTTGCATTAGGCCAACACACATCCATATTGCCATGTCATAGCATGCATAATATTGTTGCATATTGTCATGTGTGTTTACTTTCGGTATGCCTTTCGTGATAGGTTCTGCCCCCGAGGATAACCTCGACTATCCATCTGAAGGGCAGTACTCTACCCCTGTTCCATCAGGCAAGCAACTCATTGATCATTCCGATACAAACCCATGTTCTCGCTTCTGCTCTCATTTACTGCATTAAGACAACGCGATTCAAACTGTTGTGTGCTGCGGTAGTTGAACCCACTTCCTTTGCATGACTGTCATTTCCACAAGAATTAGATGAAACCCACTAGTATGTGTAGGAGTTGAATGAGCCATGTTTGTGATTCCTACCATGCTATGCTTGCTATGCTTAGAGTTGTGTCAGGTCTGGCTCATCGGGATGATGAACTGGAGTGAAAGGTTGTGTTGGTTCGAGAGTGGAAGTGTTGAACACGTTTTGGTAAAGGTATCGATGAGAGGCCATGTAGGAGTACATGGTGGGTTGTTTCATTGAAGCCGATCCTAAGAACTGAGATCTGTGTTTGTGATCCATGAAACAGTTACTACCACGCATTGGGATCCTTAATTGACCCTCTCAGCTTCTTAACCACCCTTGTTCTTAGTCCGGAGTTGCAATTAGTTTCGGTGTTTGTAGGATATGTGTTGGAGGCCGTATGTAGCTGACCCTAGGGGTGGGCTATGATGCGGTAGATACACGTGGGTCGTGTACCGAAAGTGCCCGCTTGGTATCTCGGGAACCCCGCACACATCGCTCGGGCTGTATGGGAAACCTCGGCGGACTCCATGGATGGAACCCGAATAGGCGATAAACTGGACTAGGTACTTGAGTGTTTAGGTAGGCTATGGCCGACACCCACGTTGGGCTTCCGCTTGAAGGTTGCCAGTACATGTCGTAAACGGCGGTAAGTGGTGAGAGCGTGTGAAGAAGTACACCCTGCAGGGTTTGTAATATGATCTATTCGAATAGCCGTGTCCACGGAGAAGGACTTCGGGTTACCTACATCAGTTCATAGACAAGTAAATGGATACTACTAAAAGCCTCAAGATAGTGTGAGTATCATGGATGGCCCTCTCGTGGGATGACGAGAGAGGATCCACGGTGGAGTATTGTGATGGTGATTAGTGGACTCGTAAAGCGACAAATGCTTTACAAAGTGGTGTCACGTGGGATAGCTTAGCCAAGAGTCAAAGCTGGCTTGTGCAAATAACTCCACCACCTTCTTGAGAATGTGCATGTATGATAGGATTACGTGGTAAGACTTCTGAGTACCTCCGTACTCATGTTTGCTTAATTAATGTTTTTCAGAGGACAACACTGCCCCTCCGATGGTTTCTATGTAGATCTGGACTTGATTTAGTAAGCTAGCCACCGGTGGTGGTCCTGAGGCTTGTGAAGGGCCATTGTAGATAGAAAGGCTCCAACAAGCTTTCTTTCTTTCTAGAGTCTGTACTCAGACTAGTTTGCTTTCGCATGTGCTTGTATGCTTGTATGACTTGAGTGTTGGGTCATGTGACCCCTACCTGTATGAATATGTTATGTATGGCTCCTCGGAGCCTCTTAAATAAAGTACTTTGAGTTGTAGAGTTTTGTTGTGATGCCTTGTTGTATTTACTCATATCGGGCATATTGCGTGTATGATTGAAATGCTTGGTATGAGTGGGATCCGACAAACTAGTTATTTATCCTTGGCAGCCTCTCATATGGGGAAATGTAGTCTCGTGCTTCTGAGCGATAGTAGTCCACTACAGCCCGGTTCACCGGAGTCCTGCTAGCCCAGCACTACTGCTCGGACACTTGACTGGCCGGCATGTGTTTCACTTCGTTCCTATGTCTGTCCCTTCGGGGAAATGTCACGCGGTGGTATTCGCAGTCCTGCCTAGCCTGCTACAGCCGGGATACCGGAGTCTCATAGCCCAGTGCTACAGCCCGAATATATACGTTGATGACCGACATGCTCGATGTGATTCATGTATGCCTGTCCCCATAGGTTAGCGCCGCTTTGGGTTCACAACTAGCCATGTCGGGCCGGGTTCTTTGTCATGTGGATGCTAGCGACACTATCATATACGTGAGCCAAAAGGCACAAACGGTCCCGGGCCATGGTAAGGCGACACCCGTGGGAATACCGTGCGTGAGGCCGCAAAGTGATATGAGGTGTTACCGGCTAGGTCGATGTGACTTGGAATCGGGGTCCTGACATTCTCTTTCATTGTTGTACTACTTACTAGTACAAGTAGGAGTAGTTTTTTACCTTCGAGGACGCGCATAGCTAGCTAGGCCCTTGAAGACTTGAACCCACTAGCTGCCACCATTTTTGTTTTTCCATGTCTTACTATCTCATCCATGTAGCCAAGAGTGGCTATATATAATAAGCCGGTTATTTTACTTCCTCTATACCAGAGTAGCACTATTTGCTGCATAGTATTACTGACCGTCATATTTGAGCACAACATTATTATGCATGGACCTTGACTATGTACGTCACCATGTGTCCAGATCTTAGATTGCGCGTGTACCAGATGAATGGCGCTGAGGTTAATCCCCGTGATGCTACGTGGGTGCCGAGGAACACTCTTGGAGAGTACTCGCTTTTCATTGGGGACAGCTACCCCATTGTGAAGCGGATGCCACCTTCCGTGCACGACACCAAAGGCCTACCGTTCGTGAAGCATGGTTGTGTCTTCAGTGTGCACCGCCGGATGAACGACATGCTGGGACACGCTATCCCTAATTTATGCCGCTTCAGCTTGGATGAGTCTCCATCATGTGCAACCGGACTAGAAAGTAGCGCCAATGATTCCCGTTGCCCACCGCTATGGATCGTGCCATCCATGAAGAACACCTGGGAGTAGAACCTGGAGGAGGACGTGCAGCCCATCTATAACGTGTAAGTGGAGTATGGTAAATTGTGAACGGTAGCGTTGTGAATATATGTAGACTAGTCATGCACAAATTTATCACATGAATTGGAGATGAACTTGTGTGGTATACTGGCATTTGTCCTTCAGAATTTATTACTAGTAAATGTGTTATGTGTACGTGCAACTTCTGTGGTTGTTGCACGGGCTCCAACACGCTCTTTGAGAAAAAAGGTGGCACAACTTTGGATATAGGTGACGTGGCGGCATCATACAGTAGCATCGTTCGCTATAGTTGTAGTATACTCCTACTAGGACGACAACTCCTATAAAACCTTGTGCTTGGCTCTTTGCCTCTTCGGGAGGTTCAACAGTTCGTACTCGTGTGAACCTTGTACTTGGCTCTTCGCCTCTTAGGAACGTCCAACAATGATGATACTACAGTACAATATGCTTCTGACAATCTGACACCGATTGAACCGCTGCACGTCCACCGCGCAGGGCGAGGGCGAGCGAGATGGAGAGGGAGATGACATTGTTGTCAAAACCCTCTCCTTGTACTGTGAACCACCACACGTGTGGGCGAGGGAGAGGCGTAGTAAGCAAGCTTCTCCTCGTTCGGCGAGTTGATGGGACACATCAAAGCAGTACTAGTACTAGTACATACTCCATCCTTTCCGTTTAATACGACTTAATTTGAAACTAGAAAATACACTGGCGGTCAACGTATGTAACAATACGCTCTTTACGGTCACTATATATAGTTTTGCGGTGATTATATGATCACTAGCTCATCGTAGGGCACCATATTGCACCCTACTGACCGACCACATAGTCGACGTGGCACTTTGTTGACTAGTTAAATTGTCACCTAGTTTCTGGGTCCCACTTGTTAGTTGGCAGAGCAAACAAATTAGTTAAACAAAACTTTACGCAGGCACGAACGGAGTCCAACCCTTGCGCGCGAACCACCCTGGTTGTGTATGTGAGTGCATGCACGTGTACTCCCTCGGTCTTCTAACAAAGGGTGTACATCGGCTAAAAAACAAAGAGTGTACATCTACACTTCCAATGCATTTAGCCTTTAATCTAAATCGATATTGATTTTCTAATGCACCAACTTGTGCTCTAGCTATAGCTACATGTCTATCCTTAATTACAGCATGCAACAACCTTCATTTAATCTTCTTCTCTCAATGGTCGCATGCAAACATAAGTCTGCTAATTTTGGGCATTAATTATGCCCTGGTCATTGTGTAAATCTCTAAATCTACAGTCTTTCACAGGCGTAGGGAGTAGGTTGAGCACTTGAGTGTGAGCGTGTGTGTTTCGTCGTGTGTTGTGTGCCACATGGGTGCATGAGTGTTGCGTGCATCCATGTGTACGTGTGAGTGTTGCATGTTGCATGCATGCATGCATGAGGATTTTACTCCCTCCCATTCACATGTTCATATTTCAAGCTTCCTCTGTTCCCTCCATATGGAAATACTCCCTCTGTTCCCAAATACGCAGTAAAAGCCTCCCTATGTTCCCAATACGGAGTATTTGTCTTTCTAGAGATTTCAACAAGTGACTACTTAGGGAGCAAAATGAGTGAATCTACACTCTAAAATATGTCCACATACATCCGTATGTTGTATTCCATTTGAATGTCTAAAAGGACTATATTTAGGAGGGGAGGGAGTAGCAAATAAACATTAAATTCTCTTGTTTTTCCCTCCTTGGTCACGGTGCACAACCAAAGATGAGTTATTCACCTGGATGGAGGGAGTAGATGGTCAAAGTTTGACACAAAATTAATGCATTGGTAAACATAATTTTTTTAGGAAAATGAGTGCATTAATTGAGTGTTTTTGCAAACTACAAAAATTATTCCACCACTCACCATCTACCTTGGTTGATGAGATTTTTGAATTGAGCCCTATAAACAAGAAAATGAGGTATTACTAGTACTCCTACATTATTGGCTCCGGGTGCCTTGGCCAATGTTTCATCTTGTTGGACCGGATGAGCGTACAGGCATAGGGATACTGTAGATAGGAAGTCTTCGGGATCCATTATTCCACATCTCGGTCAGGGAGAACTATTCAAGTAGTCTTAAAAGTGAAGTGCAAATACACGCTGCAGTAGATGGGACACTTAATTAATAAGCTGAACCAGCGTGTTGGTGTTACTAAATCAGCCTTACCCAGTACTGCCATCATGTTTGCCAGCGGAGCACGCTTCCGCAAATACGCCTGCGCACCTCTCTCCTCCATTAACTAACATATGGGCCCTCTTGAGGTAGACCCACATGTCATCGGCTTAACTATTTACACTCCAAAGGACGGTATATCTTGGTAGTAGTACTAGTAGAATTGAGATTTAATGCACTTTCTTCCCCGTAGTTCACTCTTCTTCCTCCTCTCTTCTTCTTCCACCATTCTTCCCCATTGTCGGCTGCACACTGTCGGCGTTCTGGGAATGGGGGTACCCAGACTTGCCTGCCTGCAGCCTGCGGCGTGGCTCAAGGAGTGGCCCAGTACGGCCCATCTTCATCAACACAAGCTCAAGACCCTCGCGAGGGGCCAAGCCTCACGGGGCAGACGACAGAAAGCTTCCTCAGGCACGGCCTCGTCAGGCTGGCTCGCGAGGAGGCGGAGAGATCAAGGCGGGGTACCTCACAAGGTGCCCATGACGCAAGCCATGACGACCGAGGGCGCCAGGCGGGCGCCAGCCCGCGCAGTGTCCGCATTTCCCCTTTGGTGCAAAGGAGGCAAGCGCAGGCCAAGGCATCAGGCAAAGGCAACCATTTCAGTGCAACAAGACCAAGACCAGTAGGGCGGCAGGAAGGAGGTCATCGTGGAGCCCAAGCTGGCGTCACCGTCAGAGTCTTTGGCAGGCGAGGACCGACTTTAGTCAGGATAATTGTACTAGATGTTCCCCTTCAAAATGGCCAATTGTTGGCGCCCTTCCCGCTCAATATTTGGGAAGAGGCCCAGGGCCTCCCTCTATAAATAGGACTAGCCACCACCAAGGCAGGGGGGATAAAGGGGATCGATCAGCAAGAGGATCGATCAGGATCAAGGGAATCGATCCGAGAGCATCAATCGGAGAGAACCCTAGCAGAGAGAGACAACCGATCGAACTCACCCAAGCAGTTTGTCGCACCAGCTCAAGAACAGCCCCTCGCGAGGCTGTTCTCCCTTTGTATTGTTCATCATCAGCCCCTGAGGCAATCCACCACACCACAAACTGGAGTACGGTATTACACCACAATGGTGGCCTGAACCAGTATAAACCTCATGTCCCTTGTGTTGTTCTTTGTGTAGTTTAGATCCTTGCGAGGCGACGAGACGTAGGTAGGTTGGAGGTGCGATCTCCGCGTGCACCCCAGAGTTCGAACCTAGAGGGTCTGCTGGAACCCGAAATCCGACATTTCGCGCGCCAGGTAGGGGTGCACCGGAATCTGCCTTCCGCCGCCTTGCTCTTCGCCGCCCCTCGCATCCATGTCAGACGCTCGTCGAGCCCGCGCCGAGCGCCGGGCCGCTCTCGCTACTCGCGTCGCCCAGACGGCTCCGTCGGCGGCCGCCCCGCCGTTCCCGTCGCCTGCCGTCGTCACAACGCCGCCACCGGCCCGGCGGAACGAGCAGCAGGCGTCGTCTCTACATCCTTCAGTGCGGCGGGAAGGCCGCACTGCCACCCCGTCGCTGACTCCAGCCGGTTCTTCGTCCCACGCCCGTCGCGCTCCTGCGGACGCGCACGCCATGTTGCTCCTGGCGCGGGAACTTCTGCACTACTGTCCCGTCGACGACCTCTACGACGAGTGGCTCGCCCGCGTCACCGAGTTTGTCAGCACTGCTGGGGGCTCCCCTGCGCCATCCCTCTCGCTGCACCGCGCCCCGCCTTGCGCGAGCGATGAAGCTCCGGGGGCGCCTCTGCCGCCTCCCCCCAAGAAGGCGCCTTGGCCCCAAGGCGCGTGGCCCCTGGGGGAACCCACTCCGTCCGGCACCAGCAGAGCAAGAGAAGAGCTGCCAAGAGGTCCCTCGTCCCCAAGAAGCTGCCTGAGTGCTCCCTTCACCGGCCCGTCACGACCGCGCTCCTGCTCCAGCGCGCCAAGACCCCGCGCTGCTCCTGGCGGCAGCGCACGGAGACCTCCAAGATCAAGCCCTCCGTCACCAAAGACCTCCTGTGGCCACTGCAGGCTGTCGTGCCTTCACCGCCGAGCTGCGCAGCGTGGCCTGGCCGGGCAAGTTCAAGCCAGACCTGCCCCCATGCTACGATGGCATTGCCAACCCTACGGAGTTCCTCCAGCTCTATGAGCTGGGCATCGAAGCCGCCAACGGGGACGAGAAGGTCATGGCGAACTGGTTTCCCATGAGCTGGCCATCCCTCCAGCCCGCACCTGGCTCCTGAACCTGGCTCCTCGCACGATTTCCTCCTGGAACGAGATGCGCACCCAATTCATCGCCAACTTCCAAGGCACCCGCGATCGGCCCCCGGCCATGAATGACTTGCGGCGCATCAAGCAGCAGCCAGGGGAGACCCTGCAAAAGTTCATCCAACATTTTAACAACGCTTTCCTTAAGATCCCCAGGGTGTCTGAGGAGGCCATCATCTCAGGCTTCTCCGACGGTGAGCGTGACGTCAAGATGAAGGAAGAGCTCTCGATCCATGAAGACCTGTGCACATCCCTGGAGCTGTTCAACTTGGCGACCAAGTGCGCCAGGGCTGAGGAAGGACGCCTTTCCCTTCTCGAGCTGCCGGCTGCCGACCCAGAAGAGAAGAAGCCCAATGTCAAGTACGTGAAGCGCAAGGGGGCTGCCGTGCTTGCGGCAGAGCCGGACACCAAGCGAGGAAGGGATCAGCCTGAGTCATCCAAGGGCAGTCGGTACTGCGTGTACCATGACATCCACACCCACAACATCAACGAATGCCAAAAGCTCAGGGCCGTGCGGGACGTGCGTGCCGGCCGACGCCCCGAGCGCAGCGACCGGTGCTATGGCCGAGGAGGAGGAAGAGGTGGAGGACGATGGGAAGACCATGGCCCTCGCCAAGGGTGGCGTGACCGACCTCGCGAGGACCGCTGGCAGGATCAGCCTCGCGAGGGAGGTTGGAGGGACCCGCCTCGCGAGGGAGGCTGGAGGGATCAGCCTCGCGAGGATCGCCCACAAGGCAACGCAGGCCTCCCTCCTCTGCCACCGCAGCTAATGAGAAATGAACACCATCATCAGGACGAGGGGGCTGGGGTCTTCCAGGAGCCGCGCGCAATTGCTTGCATCCTGGGCGGAGCTCAAGCCCAGCCTCTCAGTGCATCTTCAAGCAGTTCGCCCGCGAAGTGAATGCAGTCCTCCCCAGGCTCGAAGCCACACGCCCCCTCAGGTGGTCAGCGTGCGCTATCACATTCAGCTCAGCGGATCAGCTCAAGTGCGCAGCCACAGCCGAAGTCCTCCCGATGCTTTGTTCCCCAATCATCAGCAATGTGCAAGTCACCAGGACCCTCATCAATGGCGGAGCAGGGCTCAATGTCCTGTCCGTCAAGACATTCGACAATCTCCAAGTGCCATACAATCAGCTTCAGCCAACCAAGCCTTTCTCCGGAGTCACTGTTGGTTCCACAGATCCGATAGGGCAGGTCCGCCTTCCTGTCACCTTTGGGACGCGCGACAACTACCGCACCGAGCTCATTGACTTCGACGTCGCGCACATTCGCCTGCCGTACAATGCCATCCTCGGGTACCCAGCTCTGGCCAAATTCATGGTCGTGACTCATCACGGCTACAATGTCCTCAAGATGCCAGGAAGCGGTGGAGTCTTCACGGTGCCTTGTGAAGAGAGAGACGTTGTGTGTTCTCTGGAGCGTGCTTTCCAAGCCGCATCAATTGAAGACCCAGATCACAGGAGCGGGAGGCTTCCCGAGGCTGCTCCTAAGAAGAAGAAGACATCCCCTGGTCATAGCCCTCGGGAGGTAGGCCCCTCAGAGTGCGCGCCCATTCCAGGGGCGCCTCTTTCTGTCACATAGGAAGGCGCGCCCGACGCCCTCCCCGAGCAAGGCTCGGGGGCTCCCTCCTGGAGGGCCATCGACTTTGCTAGGATCACGAGGGAGGCGCTCGGGCACCACTTGGAGGTGTGTTTCAAAGCACGTTTCCCTCAGGAAGGAGCAAGGCAAGAAGGGCCAAACCCTCAGGAGTTCGTCAGCAAGATCATTCAGGAGCTGCAGGAGTCAAGAGTCATGAGTGGTAGCCGCTGCTTACCCGCCGTAGCTCCCCATCCAGGCGAGAATGGTGGGCTGCACGTCTGCATCGACATACCAGGGCTCAACCGAGCCGCCTCTCAGGAGCGCCTCTGGCCCTCACGCTTGGGGTGCTGTGTAGGTCCACCCCATAGCTATGTTCGCATGCCTTACGGCTTCCCAAACGCGGCTGCCGCGCGCCAGCGCCTCATGAGGAGCATCCTGGAGGCGCAAGTGGCCAGGCATTCCACAGTCCTGGCGGAGATGGAGATGGTCCGCGAGGAGCCACCGGCGCCTCCGGAGCCTCCCGAGGCTCCTGGGCCTGGGGGCTCGTGAAGAACGGCTTCCGCAGCGCACGACGTCCGCTACTTCAGCATCCCTTCATCTCCAACATCACCAGGTGACGTCCTTCACGTTTCATTTTCAGCTGGGAGCGCCCCCCAAGGCTGCATCATTCCCAGGCCGCGTGGGTCCGTCCCTGCGGCATGTATCCCTTTTGATTCATGTTTCTAGTTTACTTTATTGGGGGGTTTCTAGTTTACTTTATTGGGGGAGCCCCTCGGGCTGCGTCATCCCCAAGTCGCCCGGGCCCGACCCAACGATGTTTGCCTTCTCTACGCCTATCTAAATGGATTTGCTCCTTCGTGATTAACGTATTTGACCTAATCGCTGCTTGATTGACACCAACTGATGGAGCTGCTCCCTAACGGCACGACGCTTGCGCATGGGTCCGTCCCTGCAACGTCGACAAACCTGAATGGCTGAGCTCTGGCCGCGGCAGCCCTACAGGGCGCCACCTCGTCAAGCCTTCAGTGCCTCATCACCCCTCCAGAGCAACCAACGGCTGACTATCGATTGTCATGGCGAACTCTCGTTCTTCTTGTGATGAGCCTGCAGGATATCTTCAAGGAGCGGTGTCAGGCGAGGCCTTCACGACGTCTCCTTCACTCTCGTCCACGTGAACTGCTTGCTCTCCAGCGCTCACCTCCTGGCCTTGTCCACGGCATCGCGACCTGGCATACCAACGACGGCTGAGCTGGCTCGAGGGCCGGGACCCGAGGACGTAGAGCAGAAATGTCACACCCTGATTTTCATGCCACTGCACTTAAGCCAACAATCATGATAAAATGTGGTTTGACAAAAACTTTTGAGTGTTTTGGACCTTGCCTTGATTGGATTTTTGTCTGTTGTTTGCAAGTGCTCTAAAAATCAAATAAATCCTCCAACTCCTATACTTCATCTCCTTGCTCCAAACTCGTGAACCAATGATCATGCCATGTGTATAGGACATACAAATAATTTCTTACAAAAATAATTTGGCCAAATAGTATTTTTGAAAGTTTGTTTTCCAAAAATCCCTGAATTGAGGTTTGCACTGCAAGTACTTAATTAAGGGTAGTAAAAATCTTTCCAAAAATATATTTGACTCCTATAAGATATATGATACCCAGAAACCATAAAAACATAATTTTAAAAGTTATTTTCCTATTTTATTTAAAGGCTTTTTCTTAAGGCCAGAAATGGTCTTTAATAGGTTAAAATTATTTTAATGCTTTAAAAATATTTGGGAAAAACCTAGCAAAACTCAGTGGACATATATTGTCCATATATAAGAGTTTCAACACATGGTCATGTTCAAAACATTGGTCAAATCTCTCAAAAACTCTTTCTGGATATTTCAAGATTTTGAAATATTTACAAAGTAAATATTGCCCAAAAATTCCAAGAAAATTCTAGCATGTCATATATGACATGTTTGATGATCTTGCCAAGTCTCATGTCATGGAGAATAGTATAACCCCATGAAACCCTCTCAAAACCACTTCTGACCTTTTTCAAGTTTGAACAACTTTGCACTGTCAAATATGTCCAAATGCTCTCACACTTGGTGCCCATGCTTAAATGGTGTAATAATGCATCTAAACCAATTGGCACAAGTTGGAGAACAAGTTAACTTGATCAAAGAGACCCAAACCCTTCATGTCCAGAACCAAATTTGAACAACTCTACATTGGCAACTTTCTCCTTTTGATCTCAACTTTTGTGGACATGATGAGAACCTCTAATGATGACACTACACCAATTGGTGCATCAAGGAGAATAGATTTGCATGACTAAATCTTGGAAAATCCATTTCTGTTCATTTCTAGGGTTTACAAAAGTTGCATTGGCAACTTTGCCCAAATGGACTCAATCTTTGTGGAACCACTTGTTTTCTCATTTCATTTGGCCCTGTCAAGCCTTATGACAAGAGGAGTTCATCTTCTTACCCAAATCAACAACAAACACCTTCTGCCATTTTTCTAAAAACACCACTTTGACCCCTTCCACTAATCTCCATGAGTTCAACTTTTTACCACATCCCCTACTAGACCTCTTCTACCTCCAGCAACGCTCCCATGGCCATTGCTCAATGATTAAGGAGTAGAACACCCCCATTTACTTCTCTGGACAGCCATGGCATCTCTCTCTATCATCCCTGTTCTCTCACCAGAGCCTCTACAGAGCATCCAAGGCTCTCTCCCCTTTCTTTACTACCCCCTAGCACTACTGGACACAAGTGGCCGTGCCCACTTCCCATATCTTTATGCCATGGCATGAAAAAGGCGTGCTCCAGAGCGTGCTACAGTGCTCCCATGCACTGTAGCTGCTCCCTGCCTGAGCCACCCGACCACCTCGGGCCTCCCCAGCGCGCCCGACGAGGTGCCTCGCTGTCCGCGACACGCCACGGCCTGGCCCCTCGCACGCGCGCCAGAGCCGCCCGAGAGCCCCAATGGCCGAGCCCACACGCACGGCGCTCTGCCACTCCCCGCTCTCTCTCTCCTTCTCCCACGACTTGGACCATGCCCACAAGCGCCGCAGACAGCCCCGAGCCTCCTGCCGTGGCCACTGCGGCCATTTCCGCGGGTGCCCGTAGGCCACGTCCACGGTGATCCACGGCCTCGCCACATAAGGCTGCCGCTGACCTCCCTCTGGATCCCCTTTGCTCTCTCTCTCCCGTGCATCCCCTGGACCAAGCCGCACCTCCTCCCGTGCCCTCCAACCTCGTCCATGGCCGGAGCCGAGCCGCCGGCCATCGCCTAAATTCTCGTCGTCCGAGCCCCATCCTCTCCACCTATGGGGGTCATTGCATCACCGCCACCACCACGCAGCTCTCCCGCTCTCCATTTACACTCCCCGAAGGCCCTGGCATCAGGTCCATCCTCGACGATACCCCGGTCCGCCGCACCCGAAGCTCCTTCTCTTCCCGGGCTCCCCCGCGGGCGTGAAGCACCTGGATGGGCGCGCCTTGTCGCGCTGGACCCACCGGTACGCCGAGCGTCGCCGGAGGTGGCCGGTACCGCAGGGGAGAACGCCGACGCCCGCTCGGCCTCGCCTCCCCTGCCTCTGCTCTGTTCGAGCGGGAGGTAGGAGACGGCCTGAGCCCCGGGCCCCGCTCGTCAGCGACCCGGTGGGCGGGCCCCGCCCGTTTAAGTGGAGACGGCTTCAGCGAAGACGTCTTCGACGTCGCCCTGTCGCCCGCGTGGCCGAGCCACTGGGCCGGCCCAGTTGCGCCTCGCCGTTAAATCCCGACCAGTGCGCGCTGCCGCCGCTGGAATTTGGCCCATTAGGTATTTCCATTTACTTTTTTCTTTTTCAACAAGATTCAAACTTTTCCAGAGACCTCATTACAAGTCCAAATCTGATGATTCAAATTTTCAATGACTCCATAAATCAATATCTATTTAATGAGCCATAGGGAACATTTTTACACTGCCTAGTTTCACCTGGATCTGACCAATAGTTCATTTATACTCCTAAACTAGCTTCAAAAATCCATAGAATATTCATTTGAACTCCAAATCTAGTGAAACCAATTTCTAAATGTTTCTAAAATCATGCCTTATTTAATGGGTACTTTTACTCATTTTTATAAAAAGGTATTCTGTAGGAAACTTGCAGATCCATTAAATCCCTTGTTTCTATCATATTGAAATGTTCAGAAATAACCACTGATCCAATTCCAATGAAACCACTCTGGTTATTTTTCATATAACCAGAGGAGTCCTAGAAAAGTCAACTTCATAGTTTTAGAGCACTTCTTTTCCCTTGTTGTGTTGCTTATTGTGATTGTTTCCGGCGTTAGTTAACGAAGTAGACAGAGTACTTGGAGAAGGACCAGAAGATTTCAAGACTCCGATGAACCAGGCAAGCAGCCCTTTGACCATGACACCCCTCTCGTTCATCGGTACCCTTTTTCCAATTGCATGATGATGAAATATGATGGTGGTAAACTTGTTGTGAACCACCACATGATGCATACCCCTACTTGTGACTTTACCTCGTTCATGATTGTATTGTCAAGAGACTAGTTGATGCATAATGATGCATGTGTACCATGAACTCTTTGTGGACACACTCTTTCAAAAACCCCATCGGGTGCCCCTAATGCCCTTGGGAGATGTTGAACCAAGGTCACCACTTGAGGAAGAAGTGGTGTACCGAAGAGAGCTTTTGGTGTGTGTGTGTGTGTGTGTGTGTGAAATGATGGATTAGATTTATGTGTGATTACCGTCCCAACCAAACATGTGCAACCACTCTACCCCTTTACGGGATGGGGCATTATTGATTACTTAGGCTGATACTAGCATGGTGCCCACATTACTAGTGACGGGGGTGACTTGAGGTCACTCTCGGGACGGGGTCGTGCTTGGATAGGCGGCCATGACTGTTTTCACAGGGCACTGGACACGCCGTTGGTCCCTTCGTGTATGCGTAATAATTTGAAAAGGGCAGAGCCCCACGATCTTTTGCTTATACATGAGGGCCGTGTATCAATGAGTGGACCCTATGTTAGTGTCGTCTAGGGAAAGGTAATGATCAGGTGCTTCCCCCGAGTACTTGAGGTACTGCGGGATCGTGGATGACACGAAAGCTTCCCGGATCTTGTGGGTAAAGTACGCAACCTCTGCAGAGTGTCAAACTATTCGAATAGCCGTGTCCACGTTCATGGACAGTTGGGAGGTGCTACTTAAACTATGTCCAGAAATTTTACAATCTCGGTACATGTGTGTGTGTGTGTGGAAGAAAACTATTTGTGTCAAGATGGTGACTTGACATGTTGAATGAAATGGCATTTATCCAAACCCTATTTATGTTGATATTTGTAACCTGTTCTCAAGGTTACCCATGTTCATTGATGCATATCTCACAAGTCGATAGGACATCTCAACTAGCTTGAAGCTAGGTTGCTTACTGGTTGTACAGTTGCATTGTTACTTTGAACCAAATCATGGGTTGCTTGCGAGTACATTCAAAGTACTCATTGGCTTGCCACTGGTTATTTTATTGGCCAGGCATGAAAGAACAAGATATATTGAGGAGTTCCTTGGTGACGATCGTGCGAGATAGGACGCTTTCCCAGTCAGAATGCCTGTAGGGTTAAGGCAGATGGCATGGCTCCAAGTTATCGACGAAGATTTCCGCTGCGATGATATACTCAAGACTTGACCATAATGGTTCTACTTGTGTAAAACGGTATGTATGGATGTAAGACTCTTGTTTTTCAGCTTCTATGTGTTCAGTGAGCATTGATCTCTGGGATCACTGTACACGTGCATTCGGTGATCACGACTTATGAGTCGGGGTCCCCACAAGAAAGGGGAGTAAAGGCGAGAGGGAAGAGGCACGCGGGGACCCCGCCGGGCAACTCCTCAGCTGCCGATGCGCGAACCTAACGCCGCACCAAGAAGCGGTTCCTGACTCCCAAGATAAGTCATCCTCCGGAAATACTAGCTAGCACAGCACCGACCTCGCACCTAATGCAATCCCGTGTTGGCAACATCGCGATCCTTTCTCACCGAATGATGGCTGCTTGACCGCTAAAGGGGACCTCCTGAGCATCGCGACTCAGGGGCTCTTACTGGACCCCGGGCCGCTCACCTCCTGGCCTTGACCACGGCATCGCGACCTGGCATACCAGCGACAGCTGAAGCTTGCCTTGGGACCGGGACCTATCGGCGCAGAGCGTCAAGCCCTCGCGAGGTTCGAAAGGAGGAACTAAGCTAAGATGGGATGAGCATCTCGCACCACTTAACGACAAGGATCATATTAACAAATGGAGCCGAAGGCACCTTACAAGCCCCCACGGGGTGTGTTTTTCGATTCCTCGCAGGGAACAAAAGGAGCAGATCCTAAAGAGCTCTAACTACGCGCATCTCCGCAAGGAGACGCCATCATCAACAGTGGGCCGCCAGGCACCGGCGCCGACCCCATCCAGATCACCGGCGCTGGAAGCCTGACGCGCCTGCCCAGCTCTGAGCGTGGTGCAAGCTCGGAGGCTCGTAGTTGTCGTCGCTCGTCTCCGGAGTCGAGAAGAGCTCGGCGGAGTCGCTGGATCCTCCGACGCCTCCGCTGCCTGAGGAGCTACTGGGGGAGCGGTCGGCGATCCTAGTCCTCGCCACGGCAGGGCCCCGACCGCCTCTCTCAGGGCAGCACTCCAGCCGGCGTCCTTCCGCGTCGAAGACCTTGAACAACATCAAAGAAGCGCCCTCGTACTCCAGGTGGATCACGAGGGCGCCCCTCGTCCGGCAGACCCGGGCGATCTCGCCCCAACCTCGGGTCATGAAGACCTTGCCCGGAGCGACGACCGCAACCTCCGCTCTGGTCGAGGGGGTGCTCCAGCTGGCATGCTACAACCAGAGCTCTAGAGAGCCCCTCTGCGGAATCACGAAGGCGAAGGAGGGAGGAAAGCGAATCCATTTCTGAGGAGGCATGGCAGCGTGGAGCACAAGCTCTCGGGAGGAGCCCTCGGCATGGACTCCGGGAGGAACAACACGCACCGCCGTGACCCGCCGACGCTGACGGCGGCGTCATCCGTGGCGCTCGGCGTCAACTCCTTCAAGGGCCTCAATGCGGGCATACAAGGGCAGCGGGAACCCTGGCGGTGGCCGCTCGTACCAGGGCCTCGACACCTCCTGCCGGGCGCCCTCATCTCGGCGGCAGAGGGCTAGCCGTTTCTTTGGCGAAAGCGGATCGGGACCCTCTCGGGGGACCTTTCCTTTCTCTTCTGCGGAGAACCCGCGGATCGGAGCCATTGTTGCAATATGGAGCAAGGGAAATGTCAGGACCCCGATTCCAAGTCACATCAACCTAGCCGGTAACACCTCATATCACTTTGCGGCCTCACGCACGGTATTCCCACGGGTGTCGCCTTACCATGGCCCGGGACCGTTTGCGCCTTTTGGCTCACGTATATGATAGTGTCGCTAGCATCCACATGACAAAGAACCCGGGCCGACATGGCTTGTCGTGAACCCAAAGCGGCACTAACCTATGGGGACAGGCATACATGAATCACATCGAGCATGTCGGTCATCAACGTATATATTCGGGCTGTAGCACTGGGCTAACAGGACTCCGGTAACCCGGGCTGTAGCAGGCTCGGCAGGACTCCGAATACCACCGCGTGACATTTCCCCGAAGGGACATACATAGGAACGAAGTGAAACACATGCCGGCCAGTCAAGTGTCCAAGCAGTAGTGCTGGGCTAACAGGACTCCGGTGAACCGGGCTGTAGCGGACTACTATCGCTCAGAAGCACGAGACTACATTTCCCCATATGAGAGGCTCCCAAGGATAACCAACTAGTTTGTCGGATCCCACTCATACCAAGCATTTCAATCATACACGCAATATGCCCGACATGAGTAAATACAACAAGGCATCACAACAAAACTCTACAACTCAAAGTACTTTATTTAAGAGGCTCCGAGGAGCCATACATAACATATTCATACAGGTAGGGGTCACATGACCCAACACTCAAGTCATACAAGCATACAAGCACATGCGGAAGCAAACTAGTCTGAGTACAGACTCTAGAAAGAAAGAAAGCTTGTTGGAGCCTTTCTATCTACAATGGCCCTTCACAAGCCTGAGATCACCACCTGGGTGGCTAGCTCACTCGTCGAAGTCGAGATCTACATAGAACCCATCGGAGGGCGGTGTTGTCCTCTGAAAAACATTAATTAAGCAAACATGAGTACGGAGGTACTCAGCAAGTCTTACCACAGAATCCTATCATACATGCACATTCTCAAGAAGGTGGTGGAGTTATTTGCAGCAAGCCAGCTCTGACTCTTGGCTAAGCTATCCTACGTGACACCACTTGTAAAGCATTTGTCGCACACGAGTCCACTAAACACCATCACAATACTCCACCGTGAATCCTCTCTCGTCAACCCACGAGAGGGCCATCCGCGGTACTCACACTTATCTTGAGGCTTTTAGTAGTATACATTTACTTGTCTATGAACTGATATAGGTAACCCAGAAGTCCTTCTCCGTGGACACGGCTATTCGAATAGATCGTATTAAAAACCCTGCAGGGGTGTACTTCTTAACACACGCTCTCACCACTTACCGCCGTTTACACGACATGTACTCGGCAACCTTCAAGCGGAAGCCCAACGTGGGTGTCGGCCACAGCCTACCTAAACACTCAAGTACCTAGTCAGGTTTATCGCCTATTCGGGTTCCATCCGCAGGAGTCGGCCGAGGTTTCCCATACAGCCCCGAACGATGTGTGCGGGGTTCCCGAGATACCAAGCGGGCTTTTCGGTACACGGGCCACGTGCCTACCGCAACACAACCCACCCCTAAGGTCAGCGTTGCGTGCGGCCCCCAGCATGCTACAAACACCAGAAACTACTTGCAACTCCCGAACTAAGAACAAGGATGGTTAAGAAGCTGAGAGGGTCAATTAAGGATCCCAATGCGTGGTAGTAACTGTTTTATGGATCACAAACACAGATCTCAGTTCTTAGGATCGGCTTCAATGAAACAACCCACCATGTACTCCTACATGGCCTCTCATCGATACCTTTACCAAAACGTGTTCAACACTTTCACTCTCGAACCAACACAACCTTTCACTCCAGTTCATCATCCCGATGAGCCAGACCTGACACAACTCTAAGCATAGCAAGCATAGCATGGTAGGAATCACAAACATGGCTCATTCAACTCCTACACATACTAGTGGGTTTCATCTAGTTAATGTGGCAATGACAGGTCATGCAAAGGAAGTGGGTTCAACTACCGCAGCACGCAACAGTTTGAATCGCGTTGTCTTAATGCAGTAAACGAGAGCAGAAGCGAGAACATGGGTTTGTATCGGAATGATCAATGAGGTGCTTGCCTGATGGAACGGGGGTAGAGTACTGCCCTTCAGATGGATAGTCGAGATTATCCTCGGGGGCAGAACCTATCATGAAAAGCATACCGAAAGTAAACACACATGACAATATGCAACAATATGATGCATGCTATGACATGGCAATATGGATGTGTGTTGGCCTAATGCAAGCTAAAACAAGAAGGGATGAACCCATTTGAATCAAAGATTCAAATGCTAGCTCATTTGAAATAGCCCTAAAGGTGCATTATCTTATTCTGGTTAAACAGCAAGGTTAACTTGTTTTAACATGCATGAAACCTGTACCAATGGATAGAATGGATTTTTCTGATCAATTTTCATATATAAATCTTTGCATTTGGAGTTACAGATTAAAAGTTATAAACATTTGAAGTTTGAATTATATTTTGGAATTTCCTATATTAGAATAAATCCAGAAATTAGATTATTGCGTCAGCCATGCGTCAGCATGACGTCAGGGTCAACGGAGATGTCCAGGTCAAACCTGACAGTGGGTCCAGGGTGTCAGGGTAATTAGTTTAACTAAATTTTAATTAAAACTAAACCTATTTAGTTAGCAGGGCTGGGCCCCATCTGTCATTGACTCATCGGAGTCAACCAGGCCCACCGTGGTCAAGGTCCACGTCGGCTGCATCGGCGTCTAGCCGGCGAGCGAGCCATGGCGGCGGAAGTGCGTTTGGCCATTCCGGCGACCAAAGCGAGCAGCGGAGGTGGCTATGGGTAGCTGGGGCCATGCCGCGGCTACTGGTGGAGTCGGTTGGGGTCGGGGTTGCCGGAATCGGCGCCGGCGACGACCTAGGCGGCCGCCGGAGTTCGGCCGAAGACGAACTTAGGGCTAGAGGGGTCGGTGAGGTGCGGGAAGTGCATGGTTAGACCCCATGGGGTGCGGTGAGTGTGTAGGACACCAAGAGGTGGCCGGAGGGTGACCGGGAGCACGTCGGCGACGAGCTCAGCGGGCGGTAGTCTTGGTGAGCTCCGTTCGGTTGCTACGCTGCTCGAGAGCGAGAGAGAAAGGGAAGGGGAGGTAGATGGGCTCACGGGCAACTCGTAGAAGCACTCGTTGAGGTCGAGGACGAGCCGGAGCGACGACGGTGTTGAAGGGGATCTCCGGCGACGGTGGACTCGGTCGAGGTCGGTGGGGTGGACTCGGTTCACTTGAGCAGGCGGGGCTCGGCTAGTTAGGGGTAGTGGAGAGCGGCGGAGCTCCTAGACAAGGTGAGGAGGAGCACGGACGGCGGGAGCTGATTACAGCGATGGTCTTGTGTGGCGTCGGCCAAAGCGGGGAGCGAGAGAGAGGAACCGGGAGGAGGAGGTGTCCAGGGGTTGGGGAGGCGAGGAGGTGATCCCGTCGGCAGCTGGATGAGAGGAGCGGCGAGGCGGGAACCAGGTGCGTGGCACCCATGCGGTGCTTCGCCGCCCGAGCACTGGCTGCTGCTGGCCGAGCCAAGCAGCTGTTGGCGCGGCTCTTGGCTGGGCAGCAGGTGGGCGGGTAGGTGGCGCCTGTAAGTTCTTTCCTGTTTTATCTTTTCTATTTTTCTGCAACTTTGTGGAGTTTTAAAAACACCAAAACAGTTTTAAAATTCACCAAAATGCTCCTGGTCCATTGTTGAAATATTTCCAACGTGAAACATTTTGGTTTGGCAATTTTGGGCATTTGAAATATTTTATATAATTTGAAATGCTCAAGTTCAAAAACTTATGAATTAATTCAAAGACCTTTGGATGACCTAGAAAATGATGCACCACTTTTGACATAGGCTCTGAACCAAAGCAAAGATGATGAGCATTTTGAAGGGCATTTCAGGTTCATTGAAATAATTTTTAGTAAAACCCTAGTTGAATTAAGGGGGGTTACGGGGTTTCTGGCTTCCCATTTCAAATTCAAATGAAATTTAAACATGATGCACACCTTAATGCATGGTCTAGCTGGGATGTGACAGGAAAGGATGGAGAAGAAGGAGAAGCAAGAAGAGATGGACTGGAAGGGCTCGTGTCGTTCCGTACATATAGCCGGGGGAGGCCAACCGTCGACCTCCACGATCACAGGTAATCATGACCCGCTTTGCATGCAGGGACTTGTCAATTCGTGCGATTGCCCGGCGTCGTGGGGAAGCGAGGGCGCCCTGTCCAATCAACACGCCACGCTGGCGCCCAAACCCATGAGCTGTTGGGGCCCAGGCGCCGCAGACTTGCCCTTCGCTTCTCTGCTAAGCCAAGTCAGGCGCGCCTTGGGCCGGGGCTCTGTCGGCGTTCTGGGAATGGGGGTACCCAGACTTGCCTGCCTGCGGCCTGCGGCGTGGCTCAAGGAGTGGCCTAGTACGGCCCATCTTCATCAACACAATGTCAAGACCCTCGCGATTGGCCAAGCCTCGCGGGGCGGACAACAGAAAGCTTCCTCAGGCACGGCCTCGTCAGGCTGGCTCACGAGGAGGCGGAGAGATCAAGGCGGGGTACCTCACGAGGTGCCCATGACGCAAGCCATGACGACCGAGGGCGCCAGGCAGGCGCCAGCCCTCGCAGTGTCCTCATTTCCCCTTTGGTGCAAAGGAGGCAAGCGCAGGCCAAGGCATCAGGCAAAGGCAACCATTTCGGTGCAACAAGACCAAGACCAGCAGAGCGGCAGGAAGGAGGTCATCGTGTAGCCCAAGCCGGCGTCACCGTCAGAGTCTTTGGCAGGCGAGGACCGACTTTAGTCAGGATAAGTGTACTAGATGTTCCCATTCAAAATGGCCAATTGTTGGCGCCCTTCCCGCTCAATATTTTGGAAGAGGCCTAGGGCCTCCCTCAATAAATAGGACTAGCCACCACCAAGGCAGGGGGGATAAAGGGGATCGATCAGGAAGAGGATCGATCAGGAAGAGGATCGATCAGGATCAAGGGAATCGATCCGAGAGCATCAATCGGAGAGAACCCTAGCAGAGAGAGAGAGAGGCGATCGAACTCACCCAAGCAGTTCGTCACACCAGCTCAAGAACAGCCCCTCGCGATGCTGTTCTCCCTTTGTATTGTTCATCCTCAGCCCCTGAGGCAATCCACCACACCACAAATTGGAGTAGGGTATTACACCACAATGGTGGCCTGAACCAGTATAAACCTCGTGTCCCTTGTGTTGTTCTTTGTGTAGTTTAGATCCTTGCGAGGCGACAAGACACAGGTAGGTTGGAGGTGCGATATCCGCATGCACCCTAGAGTTCGAACCTAGAGAGTCTGCCGGAACCCGAAATCCGAAACACACCATTTCCCCCTGCTCACTGCTCGCCCGCTCGCGCCATCTTCATTGGTTGCTCGCGTGTACCATATCCCCCGCTCCTTTGCTTTCGCCACACACGCCATCTTCTTCACTCGCCCGTCGGAATCCACTTTCCCACTGGCTCGCAGGCACCGAAGACCCCAATCATTCAGCGCCCTAAAAAACCCTATGGCAGAACCGATTGACACGCAGAGCCTCGATTCGAATTCCCTCCCTGATGTTCTCTTGGAGCAGATATGTAATCATATGGACCTGCTCAGCACCGTCCGTTTGGCCGCATGCTCGGTGTCTTTGTATCGTCTACTCATCTGCAACCGGCTGGCTCTTTTCAAGACACCCTGCTTACTGATGCCCGATCCTCGTAGGTGGCCCAGACACTGAATTGACGATCCTACGGAGGTTGCCGTGGTGCCCCTCGACATGCTACCACTACCCGTCCACCTGCCCTTCATGCGCGACGACTACTGGGCGGGCATGAAGGCCAACTGGATCGTCCTCATCCACCAATCCAGTAGTCCGTGGCATCTCATGGATATCTACACCCAGCAAAAGATCACCCTTCCATCATTGGATACTGCCGCCATCGAGCCTCGCGGCCTGCCCGATACTCCTGCCTACTACGCACGAGACGCGTCGAGCTTTTGGCTCGACCTCTGTTTGCTGAAGGTTGTAATCTGCGAAGTGCCCACACCATCAGAAGACTACATGTATAACAAGCTCATTGGCTTGTTCAACATGGGATTAGTCTATCTGGAATCCGGTCGCCATACATGGTTATGGCTCATCGTTAATCCTCTTCAGCCAACATTTCTGTCTGATGATATAGTGCATGATGGCATCTTTTATGCGGTCGACGCGCAGATTGGCTGCCTATACTAGTGGAATCTATCGTCGTATAATTGTTCTATCTCATCTCATCTTTACCTTATGAATACGACTGCCTGTTCATTGTTACAAATTTAGAATAGATAGTATGTCTATAACCACATCATTGCTATATGTTCCTCTCATTTCCTAGATTTTTATGACCACACATGTTATTGTTGGAGTTGATATGAGAACAATTGTCATCTAATGATTGTTATAATAGAGATTATGAGTATAACCTAATGATTGTTGTATGTTACTCTCATTTCCAAGATTTTTATAAAAACGCATGTTATGGTTTAGAGTTGATATGAGAACAGTAGTAAGTGCTATGGTAGAATATGAGTAGGTCCTGTCATAGCTGTTTTCCTCTCTGTCAGAGCCCTATAATTGCTTGTAGTTAGTTGCATCTGTGAGCATCCATGCATCATGTATAAATTCAATAGAATTTGAATTGGGGATGTTCAAACTCTAGCACCAAATGAATCCAAATAGGTTCAACTAAAATCTTTTTCAATGATTTCAAAATGACCTTTAAAAATGTTCATCATTTCTGGATCAAGGTGGAAGCATCTACCAAAAATGGTTCACATTTTTTCAGGACATATTTGGACTTTGAATTAACTCATTACTTATTTGAGTTGGAGCAAATAAATAATATATATAAATTTCATGGCTCCAATAATTCTGGAATTGGTTGAGGGCCTATGTAATAATTCAATTATTGCCGATAATTATTTTCAGAATTCTTAAAATGATTTGGTTTAAAAACCAAATTAAAACAAACTACAAAAAGATATAAAACTGAGAGTCTTACCTGGCGCTTACCTGTCCAGCTGGCCGACCTGCTACTGTGCGGCCTTGCCCATAGCGCAGTGCCAGTCACCCTCAACCTCCCACCAGGAGGATGAGAGGCGTGTGGCCACCGCACGCAAGCACGCGCCCCGGCCACCTCCTGCTTGCCGCCTCCCTCTGGACCTCACGGACGACGCCACGCACGCCCCGTGCACAAGCCTCTCACTCTCGCCAACTTTCCCCTCTCTCCCGCAAGAACACGAGCTCGACCGAGCGAGCTCGCCGACACAGATCGACGTACCCGTGGCTACCGGCCACCCCTCGCCCTGCCGCTGGGTCTAGAAGCTCCCTCGCCCTCTCCACCGAGCTACGCATGACCGGAGGCCCTGCTTCATCGCCACCATCGTCGTCTTCACCCTCGGCCGTCGTGGATGGCCGCTGTCCATTCGCGACAAACATCGCTCCCCCGACTCTGCCATCTGCACCATTCACCTCCCCGTGAGCCCTGCTCCTTATTCCCCCTATCCCCTGCTCAAACTCATGCCGTAGCCACCGTCCCACCGCAACCGAAGCTTGCTGCCGTAGGGCATGTCGCCGCCGCGGCCATGGCTTGATTCGGTCGCGTCTGAGCACGCCGTTGAACTCCTAGAGTTCCCAGGAGCCTCTAGGGCACTTCACCTAGCCCCTCCATGCACCGTAGGCTCGCGCACGACCGAGCCCGAATTCTGTCCGCCGCCCAGCTCGACGCCACCGCCGCTACAGTCCACCTCGCTCCCTCCCGTGGCCACCTCTGTATGGGCGCGTGCACCAACAATCCATAGCTGCAAACCGCGCTCGAAATCGTCGACCGTAGCTCAAACCCGACACCCTCCGTCGCACGAAATGGTCGCCGCCGGCCAAACTCCGGCGAGCTGACGTAGCACTATCATTAGTGCTAATCCCTGCCAGCTAGACTCCCCCACAGCCACTGACAGCAGGCCCCGCAGCAAGTCAAACCCCAGTCAACGAGGGATTAGACCCGGTTAACCCCTGTGTTTGTGACGTGTGGACCCCACATGCCAGGTTTGATCCCGGTCAGCTCCGTTGACCTGCTGACATCGTCCCGATGTCATGCTGACGTTGTAACTATTTTCTGGAATTTAAAATAAATAAGAAATGATTTATTAATTTTAGAAAATAACCTAAACTTCAAAAAATCATAGAAATTCTATAATGCCAAATGAAATAAATTATATATGAAGAATGATCAGAAAAATCCAATCTTTCCATCTGTACCATTTTCATGCATGTTTGAACAAGTTAACCTCACTGTTTAGGATGAAACATGATTAGGACAAATTCGAAAATAGACTTGGAGTTGGAATTCGATCTAGCTTTGAATTCCACTTCAATCAAAATGACTTTCTGTTGCATTAGCCCAAATCACAGCATATTGCCATATCATAATCATGCATCATATTGTTGCATTGCATTGATTGTGTTCTTTCTCTGTTTGCCAGTATTTGTTGCCCCCTCAATAGACGTATGTTCCGAGAATGAGTTCGATGAAACCGATGAAGAGCTATACTATCTTCAGAAGTGCCAGGCAAGCAAAAACCCCTTGTTCATTCCGATACAATCCCATTCTCTCGCTCCTGCTCTCTGTTATTGCATTAGGACAACAACAATTCTACTGTTACATGCTGCGGTAGTCGAACCCCTTTCCTCTGCATGACCTGTCATTGCCACAGTAAATAGATGAAACCCACTAGCATGAGTAGGAGTTTGTTTGAGCCCTGATGTGCCTACTCATTCATGCTTGTTGTCATGCCTGCTACTGCTTAGAGTTGAGTCAGGTCTGATTCATCAGAGATGAATTGGAATGTGGTGAACATGTCTTACTGTTGAGCTAAGTGTGTGAACACGATTTGGTAAAGGTAGCGGTGATAGGCCATGTAGGAGTACATGGTGGGTTGTCTCATTGAAATCGTCCTCAGGAACTGAGTTCTGTGTTTGTGATGCATGAACAGTTACTACCACACATTGGGTTCCGGTAACTCGACCCCTCTTGGCTTATTAATCACCCCGATATTTGTCCAGGAGTTGCAACTAGTTTCTGGTGTTTGTAGGTAGTGTTAGTAGTCTACCAAGTGGCACCCGATACAGGTGGGCTTGGGACAGACTAGGCACAGTGGCAAGGTGTACCAAGTGGCACCCGGGTGGTGGGCTTGGGAACCCTTCTCACATTGTTTGGGGCCGTGAGCGACACCCCGGCCGGATCTCCTTGCAGATGGAACCCAAATAGGCGATAGACATGGACTAGAGACATGTGTGGTTAGTCTGATCATGGCCGACTCCCTCTCCAGGCTTCCGCTTGAAGGTTGCTGAGATACATTACAATTTCATGGTGGTAAGTGGTGAGAGAGTGTGTGAAGAAGTACACCCCTGCAGGGTTAACATCATCTATTCGAATATCCGCGTCCGCGGTAATGGACTTCTGGGTTGCATGTATAGTTCATAGACAAGTGAAAGTGGATACTCTAAAATACGCAAGATAAGCGTGAGTGCTATGGATGGCTTTCTCGTGGGGAGACGAGAGCGGATCCATAGTGGTGTACTGATTGGTGAATATGTGGACTCGTGTGCGCCACCTCAAAAGAGTTACTTGCAGTCGTAGTTCAGGATAGCCACCGAGTCAAAGCTTGATTGCTGCAGTTAAACTCGACCACCCCTTTGTTGATACTGATGCATATGTAGCTAGATCTGATGTAACTCTTGTTGGGTACATTTGTACTCACGTTTGCTTAATTTATATTTTTGCAGAGAGACTTCAGTCTCACTAGTAGTTTCGCGTGGACTTCGACGTTTAGCTTGTTACCTCAGCTATGATCTTGTGCCCTCAGCGGGATCTTGTAGATAGTCAGGCTTCTCAGACTTTTTCATTTGTTGTTGTCTGTACGCAGACAAGTTAAGCTTCCGCATGTGCTTGTTGCTTGTATGCCATGTATGTTGGGTCATGAGACCCATGTTTGTAATACTTGGCTCCTTGGAGCCTAATGAATAAATACTCTGAGTCGTAGAGTCTTGTTGTGATGCCATGTTGTATTTGCACATATCGAGCAGATTGTGTGTATGATTGAAATGCTTGGTATCTGTGGGATCTGACAACCTAGTCGTCTATCCTAGGTAGCATATCTTATGGGGAAATGTAGTCTTGTGCTTCCACTGAGCCATGGTAGTCTGCTACAGCCCGGTGTATCGGAGTCCTGCTAGCCCAGTCACTACTGCTCCGAAACACCTAGACTGGCCGACATGTGTCCTTCTTCGTTCATGTGTCTGTCCCTTCGGGGAAATGTCACGCGGTGTCTACCGGAGTCCTGTTAGCCCGCTACAGCCCGGATTCTCCGGAGTCCTGTTAGCCCAGCTGCTACAGCCCGGATTCACTCTCTGATGACCGACACGTTCGTTGCTGGGTCATGTATACCTGTCCCTGTAAGTTAGTGCCATCTTGGGTTTATGACTAGTCATGTCGGCCCGGGTTCTCTGTCATATGGATGTTAGCAACACTATCATATACGTGAGCCAAAAGGCGCAAACGGCCCCGGGCCAGGTAAGGTGGCACCCGTGGGAATACCGTTCGTGAGGCCGCAAAGTGATATGATGTGTTACATGCTAGATCGGTGTGACTTAGGATCGGGGTCCTGACACTCTCATTGTTACATGATGTTTGAACCATGATATATTGCTAGAATATGAACCATTGGCTTATTTTTTGAACTTGGGGTATAATTATGACCACGGCATTGCAATTCTCTGTCTATGATATGTGTCATTGTTATAATAATCTTAATTCCACACATACTCTGAACATGATTATTTATTTTTGTCCTTTTGGTCTCCAATTTGAATTGTTGCAGCAGACACAAATGCGCTGGCCTTCATGATTCCAGGACCTGGAATCATACCAGCCGATGGGTGGTGGTTTATCGCTCGTTCAGCTGACGGCGGTCATTTGATGCTCACTTGCACGTACCAAATTGACCAAACCATTACATCAAACCATATGCAGTACAATGCTTGGGGTGTTCGTGACATTGATGTCTATTGCTGCTTCATGTTCGAGAAAGATCCCAGCTCCGTTGGGCCAGGCCTATTCAACTGGAGGCGGGTTTACAGCCTCGACAACCACTCCATGTTCCTCGTGCTCAATTATCCGATCATCCAACAAATCATCGATCATATCACCGGCGATGATTACCGTGCTATGCAACTTCCATTCGCCAGGGGGAACAGTGTTTACACATCATAACATGGGTTTCATGAATCACCATATTAAGAGATTCGTCGACCTAACTTGTTGACAAATAATCTTCAGTCTGTGAAGGGCATCAAGCTTCCATGTGATGGATGGCTTTTGCAAACACGACATGCGGCGATGTAGTTCATCCCAACTGCAAATATGCACAACTTGATCCGTACTGATATCTAGACTGAGCCATGTATCCTGCTACTGTAGCATGACCCTGTTTTGTTGAATATTATGTACTGTTGTTAGTTTGAAGCACTCCTCTGGTTTAAAGGATAGATACCTTTCTGGGATCAAGTGCATCCTAACTCACCTCCGTAGGATGTACTGATAATGATGATGGCGATGTTGTGCAGAAGCCATATATATATATATATATGTGTGTGTGTGTGTGTGTGTGTGTGTGTGTGTGTGTGTGTGTGTGTGTGTGTGTGTGTGTGTGTGTGTGTGTGTGTGTGTGTGTGTGTGTGTGTGTGTGTGTAGGGAAAATAGATACTACCACCTAGTGGTAGTTACCACCTAAGAATCCACCGTTCATCTCACGCCCGTAGATCGACTGTGCTATTTTTTTGAGAATGCCTAGTGGGCTAGGTGAGGTTCCACCCGATCCATTTAGAATTGTCATTAATTATATTGATTAGTTTATTTGGTAGTTATCCACGTCGATCTGGCCATAAGCTTATCCCAATTTTTGAATGGAAATTCTATCTACTCGTCTCACATCCTTATTCGCTTACTAACCAACCTACCATTTCTCTCTCTACGTAAAAATATTATCATTTCTATCTTCTCGTTACCAACAACAAACAGATTTGTTAACTATCTACGTTTTGCCTGGGCAACACTTTCATCACCGGGCTGCACACGGAGGATCAGCATCGTCGTAAGTATTCTTTTGTCGTCGGCGAGACAGTGAAATACAGCTGGCCATTGTTGTTCTGAGTACCACACAAGCCAGGTATATACGCCAAATTTCTTTTCTTTATTGCTTAGTTGGATTAACGATATCATAGTCTGATCAGATTTCGAACTCTAAAGAATTCATGCCCCCTCATTGACCTTACCATCTTCTACGGTTCTTTCTTGTCGGTGAAACCATGATTTTGAAGATGCCGATGTGATGACAGGAGCAAGGCGTTTGGTAAGGCAACCAGAGGAAGACCAACGATGTCTCCTCGAAGCGTGCGCAAGGTGTCACCACTTTGGAGCCATCGCCGGTGACGGCGCATCCATCCGCTCTGGTTTTGATTGGCAACTTCCTCCACTGGTGTGACATATTACACTGGATGTACCACGTGCGCAACTAGCCGCTGGTGACGAGCTGACTACTCCTGCATCGACACCAACTCTGGAACATATGCATCGATGGAAACAAGACTATATTGTGTATATCAAAATTTCATTATGTAGAGATGTAAAAATTACGGATGAACAGTTTGTACTAGTCTACACGTACATATGTCTATAGTATATCATACCATATACTACCTTTTTGTCATATACTCCTTTTCTTCTAATCTACATACTACAATATGTTAGGTGACTAAGAAATTACATGTACACACCCATATCAAATTATGACCGTTCCTCTATGCTTGTTTAGTTCCATTGACATACTACTTCTGATAAGATAATACTCCATACTACCATAGTACCTCTTTCATGATACTCCATACTACTTTTTGTCATATACTCCTTTCTTCTAATCTACATACTACATGCAAGCACGTTAGGTGCCTGAGAAATTTCATGGCTGTCATCCGCATAGTAATATTAGTATTAAATACCCTCTTGATTAATTCCATTGACATACTCCTTCCCTTGATACTCCATACTTGTCGTGGAATTGTCACGACAGATGTCCTCTTGCAAGGACTTAGTCGTGGAGCCATCGCAACTAGGAAGCTTAAAGGGGTTAACGGGACAAGGGACACGAGAGAGGTTTTATACTAGTTCGGCCCCGTAGATGAAGGTAAAATCCTACGTCTAGTTGGGTTGGTATTGCTAGGGTTTCGATGACCAGGGAGCGAAACACGCTATGCCCGGTTCTTGATTTGATGTTACCTGCCCTAAGCCGCCGGTGGTCGTCCTTTTATATACGGGTTGGCATACGCAGCCTCTGATTCGGCGGCTCATAAACAATGTCCGCCTCGGTGACGTTAATCCTGCCTTATAATACAAGTTATGCCATTACGGCGGTTTATCACTACGGGCCTTAAGTCGCCTGTGGGCTTTAGACCCTTTACTGAACCGCCATCTTCACGCTTGATCTTGGGGTTCATATGATGAATCACCTTTGTGTAACCCGGCCCCTCCTAGGCGGCTTACACAAATAGTTATATCCCCAACATTAGGCCCCGGATTGATTTGAACCGGTTCATGTCAATCTTGAAATACCTTAAAGAAAAGCCTTCTGTCTTCTGTCTGCGCAAAGGTTATAACCCGTCGTGACGTCATCTTCTGAATCCGTGACCACCCATCATGATATCATCAAAGCATTATTCTACTCCGTCATATCTTTAACGGATCATTATTTTTACTGACCATTCCAAAAATCGAGGCGTCGGAGTCGTTGGATAATGATGCCTGGCCTCCTCGTTTCTCGCGCTTTCTCAGTCGATCTTCCCTTATAAATAGGTATGACCCCTAGGTCTTTTCCATTCTCCCCCTTCTGTCATCTTCTTCCTCTCGCGACTTCTCTGCTGCTCGAGCTCCGCCGCCGCAGCCGCCGTGGAGCACCGTATCTTCGTCGACCTTGGCCGCTACATCGACCTGATCCGACCAGAAAAACGCGACGAACCTCCGGAGCAACTCTGCATCTGTAAGTTTCTTCTTCCCTGTTCCTCAGATCTGCATTGATATTTTTGAGTTCGTCGGTGTTCGTCGCTGTTCGTCATGAGCCCTTCATAGATGTCACCTCCGCCGTTCTTTTCTGATCTTAAGATAGTATAAAACTGCTGCGGAAGCTGTTTCACGCTTATTTCAAATGCAAATAGATTCCTTTCCTTTGTACAGAGGCTTCATTCGAGCATATGAACTTATCTGTACAAGTTTTAAGTCTGCAATTTTTCATTTTCTGAACGACCGTTTGATCCCAAATAATAGCTGCAACCTGCGAAACCTGTTTGTTCCATTCTTAGTCAAAAAACTACTTCTGTTAGATCCGCTTAACCGTGACAATTCGTATGGCCGGTTTAAAAGGACAGCATGGATTGACAGCCTTGCCTGCTCTTGGCGGTTTAAAATAACTTAACTCTTTCTGAGTCGCATGGCGGCTTAAATAACCAGATATAATTAGCCATATGTCATTAGGCCCCGTCGCAAGCCACCATTTTGAGGATATTTTAAAATATTCTCCTCAGGGTTAAATTGAGCCGGAATTTTTTATCTTGTCATAGGATTCCATCTGCATAATGGCACCCAAGGCTCCCAAAGCACATGTGACTTGCAACTGGGTCAAATCTGTTGTCACTGAAAACACCTTGTCTGATTTCGTGAAGACTGGCTATCTGCCCGAGAAAGAAGTCACGTCCTAACGTGCTCCTAATCCGTCAGAAGAAAAACCTCAACCCATGGAGGGGGAAGTGATCGTTTTTACTGATCATATGAACCGGGGCTTCTCTCCACCCGGCTCAAAATTCTTCAGGGATGTGTTACATTTTTTTGACATCAGACCTCAAGACATTGGGCCCAACTCCGTGTCAAACATTTGCAACTTCCAGGTCTTTTGCGAGGCATACCTTGGAGAAGAACCCAACCTATTGCTTTTCAGAGAACTGTTTTACTTAAATCGGCAGAAAAAACGTGCCAACGGGCCCAACCTAGAACTTGGTGGCATCTCCATTCAGTGACGGAGGGACTGCCTTTTCCCATATGGTGAACTGCCAAGCCACCCTAAGGATTTGAACCAGACGTGGTTCTATTGCTAGGATACTTCTCCGGCCGATGAGAACCCGCTGCCCGGCTTTCGTGCTCTGCGCCTTGAATCCAACCATCCACTGCCGGACAAGTTATCTGCCGCTGAACGCCTACAGATTGCACCTGCCATAAAGAAAATCAAAGCTCTCTTGGGGAACGGCTTAGATGGCATTGACTTGGTCCGCTCTGGATCTCATGGCGGGTGATACCGTTAAGCCGCCGCCCCGGCTTGTTGTGCACTTACACAGGCAAAAAAGATGACCCGCTGCATCATTGTCCTGATGACTTGCTTGATGATATGATTGAAGCCACGACCCAATCTCTTTTGAAAGAGGGCTCGGTGGTTAGCAACACCTTCGGCTTGCTTCATTCTGCAAGAATAACCCGGCTCTTGCAATAAGTTGTCAATCTAAGAATTTACTCTTTTTGTAGAATGCCTTGCTTTTACTCATCATCTTTTCTCATTATTCACAGGCAAAATACAATTTCTGGAAGGTCAAATATGATCATGAGGCTGCCAAACAGGCCAGAGTGGCCAAGAGAGCTGAAAGGAAAACCGCCAAAGCCGAAGCTCAAAGGAAGAAGAAGCCAAGTGCTTCAGATTTGCTCAAACTGGATGACTCCTCTGATGATGAAGAAGAGGTAATCCTTAACTTTCCTGATTCCTTTACCATCATCTTATTAACATTAACTTCCTTCAGGGGCACACGAGAAATAGCCAAGCAGTCGAGGAAGAGGTAACTATAATTTCCTCCGACTCCGAGCCTTTGCCAAGGCAGAAAGTCCGAAGAGTGACCCGGAAAGTAAGATGTTCACATCCTTTAGCTTACCAAGATCCTCAATTTCTTTTGAAGCAACAGACTCATGAGAGCCGGAGGCAGACCTGGAACAGCAAAGACTCGGAACTCTCCTCCGGCTTACCTGACGTAACAAGGAAGCGCCGGACTGAGGTTATCTCCGATTTACATTCTTTTTTACCTTTGGCGGGTTTCATTCGCCAACCCCTCAATTCATCTGACTCAAACTATCAGGATACTTCACCTTCCTCCGGCGAATCCATGCAATCCAACATGCTGGCTTTCAAGACCGCCCCAGGGTAATGTCAACTTATTTATCCTTATGTTTATCTTACACATGTTTTTGTACTAACCCTTCTCATTTGCACACAGCGTACAAGTGAAGCCCAGCAAAAGGGCGAAGAAAAATAAGCCGGCCAAAGAGCCAGTCGTGACTAACCCGGAGCTCGGAACAACCGTTCCTGACACCTCCACGCATGAACCGCCACCTGAACCGGCCCATGATATTCCAGTACCAACTTCTGATCCACCTGCCGAGCCGACTCTTAGCAGTACTGATAACCCGGAGGTTCCTATCCCGGCAAGAACAGATGACCCGGAAGTCGAGATTCTTAAGACTCAGTTTGTTGAACCGGGAAGACCCACTGTACTTGCTAAGTGCTCTGCCAAGGAAGAACTTCTGGAGTGCCGCAAAACCAAGCTGGACGTCACAGATTATACTCATCTTAGTATTGGAGAAATAGTCTCTAGCTATATAAATCAAGTGCGCAGCAGCCGTGACCTGGAAGTTGATATGGTGAAGCAAATACACCAAAAATCTGAGGTATAACTCTTGTTAATATTCCTTATTCCTCCTTACTATACCAGCTCCCAAGTCTATTGCTTATGAGAAAAAAATATGTTGTAGACTTAGAATCCGCTTAGCACTACTTATCAGACGCCCGACATATCTGGTAACACTCGAAGGCCGGCTTTAAAAGAAGATAATTGAACCGGCGCAGTGTAATACTTTGAACTGCAACATGCATTAGCCCCCAAGTGCCAAGTATCTTTTGCTTGCAAAGTGCTTGGGACTTAATTTCCATGAACCACCGTAGTAATTTAGAGTTCTTCATCATACATTAGCCCCCAAGTGTCAAGTATATTTGCTTGCAAAGTGCTTCGGACTTAATGCTATATTATAGCAATGCTGACTGTAGCCCGGCTTTTATTCAGGCCACCATAAGTCAATTTGAGTCGGAGATTGCTGATTTGAAAAGTCGCCTGGCAGCTCAAGAGACCGAAATCCAAAAGGCCAACTCCAAATTTGAGTTCAGCGTATCTGAACAAGAGAAATTGAAGAAGAGCTTTGAAGCTGATAAGAAGGTGTGGGTTGATGAAAAGGCCCCCTTAGTCACCTGGGCAGAGAAAGCAGAAGCAGCTCTCGTAGACACAACAGCTGAGTTAACCGGCTTAAAACGCCATATATCTCAGATGGCCTCAGCAATCTTTGGTAAGCTATTTTACAAGTGTTAAATACTGTAAATCTTTTTTCGACAAGTATTTTGTTTGTCATCTCCGGCTCAACTGATGTTTATTAATGCAGGAACCACGAGTTCATCTGAACCAGAACATGTTGACAATGCTGAAGGCGGTTTATACATTGGTGGAACAACTCTACGCCGGGTCACAACGCGCTTTAGCCGTTGTGGCTTTATCAAATGATGTTCCCAATCACCTGGCTGATGTATTGAAGCGACTTGTTGTGCTCCCTCAACGGGTTCAAGAATTAAGACGTGCTTCTGCAAGAGCCGGAGCCATAGCCACCTTAAGCTGGGCTAAGGCATGGTTACCAGAGCTGGACCCAGCCGACATCTCCCTTGGATATCCAAGCTTTAAGGAGGATGGCACCCCCTTTGATGAGAAGGATTTCACCGCCTGCGTGAAAGAAATAAGTCCTGTGGCCACTCTGATCGGGAATGATACGGATCTCACCAAGTATCAGCCGGGTTACGATAGCCAAAATCAGAGGATAGCAACGCCACATTATGATGCAGTCAGCTTGACCCCTCCAATTCATAAGCATACCTTCGCCCCCGAAGTCGATCCGGTCGGGTTAATCGATGATGAAGCTGAATTTGAAGCTTTGAGTGGCATTGACTGGTCATCATCAACCTTCCAGGACAGGGTAGCTGACGAAGGAGCGGAAAGGGATGACCCGGAAGCTTCAGGCCAAGAAAATGAATGATCCGTCGGGCGTCTTACTTTTATGCCTTGTAGAAAACAATGATTCATTATCCAGACTCGGGGAGTCTTGTAATAGGGTAGAAGAAAGACTTGATTTTGTCGTGCCATTGCGCATGTTTGAGGCGCTCAACACTTGTTCAAGCCGTCATCGTGATATTCTTCCAGCTTATATTGATCTTCTACTTTAGTTACCCTGTGATCCTTTGATTACCTTGCTGGGTTATGCGACCCGAACAATGAGAGTAAAGGGTGGAATGCTCGGCCTTATGCCTGGTGTTTTGCTCCACTCTTGCCGCCCTAGGTTCCGTCATATCGGTATTATGTTCCCGGATTTTGCGTCCCAAACGCGGTTGGGTGTTATGGGAACCCCTTGACAGTTCGCCTTGAATAAAACTCTCCCAGCATGGCCCAACATTGGTTTTACCATTTGCCTCACCTAAGCCTTTTTCCCTTGGGTTTCGGAAGCCCGAGGGTCATCTTTATTTTAACCCCCCCCCCCTGGCCAGTGCTCCTGTGAGTGTTGGTCCGAACCAAGTAGCCTGCAGGGCCACCTCGGGGAAACTCGAGGCCTGGTTTTACTCCTAGCTTTACTTATCCGGTGTGCCTAGAGAACGAGTTATGTGCAGCTCTTATCGGGATTTGTCGGCACATTCGGGCGGCTTTTCTGGACTTGTTTTACCATTGTCGAAATGTCTTGTAAACAGGATTCCGAGATTGATCGGGTCTTCCCGGGAGAAGGAATATCCTTCATTGATCGTGAGAACTTATCATGGGCTAAGTTGGGACACCCCTGCAGGGTTTGAACTTTCGAAAGCTGTGCCCGCGGTTATGTGACAGATGAGAATTTGTTAATATCCGGTTATATTAAACTTGAAGTAAACTCTTCCAAAATACACCAACCGCGTGCGTAACCGTGATTGTCTCTTTTCGGGGTTGTTCGAGAGGAGAACACGGTTTTTGGGTTATGGTTGACGTAAGTAGGAGTTCAGGGTCACTTCTTGATCATTACTAGTTGGCGACCGTTTGCTTAGCTCCTCTTCTCGCTCTTTTTTCGTAAGTTAGCCACCAAACTGTGCTTAGTCGCTGCTACAACCTCACCACTTTACCCCTTCCTTACCCATTAAGCTTCGCTAGTCTTGATACCCATGGTAATGGGATTGCTGAGTCCTCGTGGCTCACAGATTACTACAACAACAGTTGCAGGTACATGGTTTGCGATGATCATGATGCGAGAGCGATGTTTACTTGTTTTGGAGTTCTCCTTCTGCTTCTTCGATCGGAGGATAGGTTCCAGGTCGGCAGCCTGGGCTAGGAGGGTGGATTTCATTTGAGTTTCTATTTATGTGTCATCCGTAGTCAGATGTTGATCTCATGTATGTTGATGTATTCTTTGGGGCGGTTGTGCATTTTGTATGTAGCCCCAACTATTATGTAATGGTACGATGTAATGATATCCACCTTGTAAAAGCGTCTTCAAGATACGCTTCTATCCTTGGTGGGACCTTCGAGTTCCTTTAGGATAGAGTGGCATCTTGGGCATGACAAGTTGGTATCAGAGCCTCGACCGACCATAGGAGCCCCCTTGATTGATCATATAGTTTGGCCGATGTCGAGTCTAGAAAAAAAACCTTTTTTGGAGTCTAGTTATATCGGAGAGTAGAACTTCTTTTTACTCCTCAGCCCCCTTCGTCGATCTGGTGAGAAAATTTGGACGTAGGTGTTTCAACTTACTTCTCTTCCCCTTCAAATTTTTCTTTAGGATCATGCGCTTTTGTTTTTCGTTTGTTGTCCATCCTCTTTTTTCCGGTGCATTTCTCGTCAAGTTGATTCGACCCTCTTTGTCTTTTGGAGATCAATCCTCAGCTCTTTTCAATCGACGTTGTTTTCCCCATCCGAAGTTGTCTTTCTATTTCCCACCAGCCCACCCCTTTTTCTTCTCGGAGCCGGAGTCCAAAATCGAGTATCCATCCTACTCGTGTGAAGCCTTTGCATTCTCTCCTCAATCATTTCAACCGGTGCTTTTCTATTCAATTATTCGTCGTTCCAGTTGCCTGTGTTTTTTCCCGCCCTCCCACCCCTTTTATTCCGGACTCTGAGCCTCTATTTGAGCATCAATTTCATTCGTGCGGAGTATCTTCAGTTCTTCCTCAGTTGTCTCAACCGGCGAATTCTCGTCGACTTCATCAATGTTCGTCTCATTTCCTTTTTCAGTGGGTCTAATGCAAGTTTTTCGTTGTCGATCGTATTCTTTCCCTCAGCTCAAATATTTCCCTCTAATCGTTCACCTCTCGCCATTTAATCCTTCCAGAGTGCTGAACACATCTCAGAAGATTCGTGTTTGCATTCAATTATTTCGAGGTTGTCACCTCATTCAAATCTTTCAATTGTTCCGGTGCATCATTTCTCATTCAACAATCCTTTCCAACGGTGTTTCTTTTCAATGGGCCATAACCCACAGGTCTTTTCCCAGGATCTTCCCTGACTCTTCTAAGTTTCCCGGAGATATTCTCAAATCCTTTTTGAAGTTGATGTATGTAGGAATTTCATCAGTCAGACGCTTTTCCAAGATCAATTTCAAATGATTTTCATTGTTGACTCTACCTCTTCGCTTTTCATTCTCCCAGAGTATCTCAACAATTTTGGTGTTCTTTCTCGTCGTCATTCTCAACATTTGAAGACCGAAGAAGAGTTTCTCTCAAATCTTGTCCGTTCTCCCAAGATTCATGTCGCTAGCTTGATGATATTCCTCATATTGTTTCTAGTCGTGCAATTCTTTTCATCCACCCGGATTATTTCAGGAGTTGCTTTCTCTCTCGATCATCCGAAGGCCATCTTTTTGGAATATTTCTTCGTTCCATGTTTTTAGCTCTGTTCGTTCCTATATTTGTACTGGTGCTCCGTTCAAGTATTCTTCAATCAATTAGCGATCCCTTCGTTCTCTTGTCTCTTAATTCCCTCCGGTATCTTTGTGTTTTTCCAATTCTTCCTGGTGATTCATTCTCCTTCGTCATTCAATTTTGAATTCTTATGGTGGTTCGTTCAAGATTTCTTTTCTGATGTTATCGTATCAATTCATTAGTTCTTTCCAGTCCTACCGGTGGTTCTTGATGTTTTTCCCAAGTATTGCGCTATATCTCCCCTTAATCTTTCCCCAATGTGAATAAGTTGTATGCAATCCATTCTTTCTCATCAATTTAATTGGTGGAGGATGAGCATAACATAATTCTTATTCTTCTTTCATCAAGTTGATTTATCTCTTCTTTTCGAAGATTGTTCTTGATGAATAATCTCTCGATTCCAAGTTGTTCATCTTTTCTTTTCCGGAGTTCCAAGTCTTCTCACTTGTCTCGTCACGAGGCTCCATCCGAATCATCGCAAGGCTTTAATCTTATCCCTTTCATCCTTCAATTTTATCTCGTCATCCTTTTTCTACATGAGTTCTTCATGGTGGTTCTTCACGAGTTAATTCATTCTTCAAGTGTTCATCAAGATTCGGGTTGGAGGAGCACAAGTATCTTCTTCTTCTTGCTTTTTGAGGTGCAATTAATTCTCCGTATTCTTTTGAAATGGAGTTCTGCATTTCTTCATTCTTCTCAGCTATTTAATCTTTTCTGCTTGTGGTCGGTGATCACCTCATAATTGTGAGATGTCATCTATAAATCCACAACAAGCAATTATTTTGTTGTTGAATTTCCAACAACTCCATTCAGTCCTTCCTTCCAAGGATGCTTTCAAATTCATTCGTGGTAGAAGTTATCATCTTCTTCTCCGTTCCTTTTCATTCAACTCTTTCAATTCTTCCGGGGGCATTGTGTTGTTCCTCTCGTCAAGTATCATTCCATCTTCTCCAGTTCATGTTCTATTCCATTTCATGTTCAGCCGCAGTGCTGCCTAAATTCTTTCAGTCTTATTCCATTCTTATCTTGTTCCTTGAGTTTTTGATTCTCGTCTTAGTCGTTGTTCCTCTCTTCTTCCCGAGTGCTCTCGACTCTTTTCTTCTTCTCTTGCGTTCTTGTTTCGCCTCATTCTCTTTCTCTCCCGTCTCGGTCCTAAGATCTCGGGACGAGATCTCTTGTTAGTGGAGGAGAGTTGTAACACCCCGGACCCGATGCGCCAGGTGTCCGCCTATTATTCGTTGTCCATGCCATGTCATTTGCTTGCGTGCTGCATTTTGCCATGTCATCATATGCTTTGCATCATCATATTTGCAAAACTTGCATCCGTCCCGGTCTTCCTGCTCCTTCTGTTGTCCGTTTCGAGCCCAGACACACTTGCACGCGCCCGCTGCACCTCCGAAATATTAATTTATAAGTGGCCGAAATGTTTTCTCGGAATGGGTCGAAATTTGGAGTGCGATCTTATTTTAGTATAGACAGAGCGCCTGTCAAGTTTCGTCGCATTCGTAGCCCGTTTGATAGCCCAATCGTTAAACTTATAGCGGCGTCGTTGCCGGTCAAACGTCGGACGTTTTCGGTCTTCGAAAACCGTTGTCGGGCTGCACTTCTCTTCTCTCTTCTCAGCCCACACCCACTCTCCACAGCCTATCTAGCCCACCTAGACCCCCCTCCTCGCATCCGGAGCCGTCCGATGGCGATCGCACGGTCCGTAAAACCCCTAGACCCAAACCCTAGCTAAAAACCGCTATAAATAGACCCACATGCCATTTTGGGTAGGCCCTAGCCTCCCCTAACCTCCAGCCGCAATCCCACCTCCCTCCTCGTTTTCAGCGCCGCCCGGATCCACCTCTGGCACTTGGCGTGCCACTGGGCAGTCAGCGCCGCCGCAGCCGCCGCTCCCCGTCAACCACAGCGCGACACTTGCCGCCTCCCCGCCTCCAGCCTCCTCTCTCCTTTCCCCACAGGCCTGCAGGCCCAGGCGCGCCCACCTGGGCCCGAGCCGCCGCCGCAGCAGCCACAGCGAGCCCGTGCACCCGCGCTGCTCCGGCCGCGCGCTGCTCGTGCGCCCGATCCCTTCGCCCGGCCACGTTGCCTCGCCCGGCCGCGCCGCCCGACCATGCGACGCCGCCCACGCCCGTCCCCGCGTTCCCCTACGTCGCGCCGCCCGGTTCCCTCTGCCGCCCTACCGACAGTGCCGGAGGAGCTCTGCCACCCTGCCGACGGCGCCGGGTCCACCCGCGGGACCCGAGATCTGCCCGCGTTGGTGGTCGCCACCATCGCCGTTCCGACATTGCCCGGGACCCCCTCGTGCCAGATCTGGCGCCCCCCCCCCCTCTCCGGCCATCTCCTTCCCCGAGCTCCGGCCGCCGTCTACTTCCTCCGGCGAGCAAATCCCGGCGAGATCCGCGCTGCTTTAGAAACCGTGCAAACCCTAGATCGGAGTGGTATATTTTCTAGGTCCTTAAGTTTTCACATTCTGGTGCTAACTTTGACCTGTCATAACTTCATGCATATAGATCCGCTTTGTGTAGACGATATATCAAAATGTTCACCATGAGATTCTCTTCATTTTGTTCCATTAAGGCATGCTTTTTTGAGCTCATTTTTATGCTCTAATCATTGTTGCAAGAGTTATATATGATGTTAACCTGCTGAGACTGTTATAACTTGTTGTTTTGTCTTTTACGTTGCATTTTGTGTGTGCATCTTTTGGGCATCATGTCTAAATTTTTTAGGAAAATCTCCATACCATATTTATAGAGGAGCAAGCCTTGTATTGTTAGGTGCCCTGTAGTGAGTGGATCAAGCTTGTGAAGTGCACTACTAGCTGTATGTTCTGTCATTGCTGGAACTGTTATATCATGTTGCTATCTTTGCTTGATGATACCAATTAATATGTGCATAATATCTATATGTTCACTAAGGATGTTTTTCTATCAATGTGATACTATATCAATCCATGCCTTTGGTTGAATTTATAGTCTGATGTAGCTTGTTGTAATCTTGCTCTCAAATTGCTAAATAATGTTGCTGTCAGCCTGTTAACATTAAGTTCGGTTTTGCCATGTGTTTTGCTAGTGATCCATGGACTCTATGAACTTGATCTTGCCATTCTTAGCTTCATAATTGTGTCATATTACTGTTGGTTTACTTCACATGCCATGAAATGCTTTGTGGTGAGTGGTACAAGCTCACCAACATGCCTACTTATCGTTGTTCCAGCCATGTACTGTCATATCATTTGCCATGTTTTCATGGGCGCTACCATATTTTCTGTTGATATTTGGAATAAATTTAGTAAGGGAGTTTTGTTAATTGCTTTTAGTACTATCATGCAATGCCATTTTTGCCATGATAAGTTCCTGTAGCACGTTGTTTGATAGCTCTAAACATTGCAACCTGATGTTAAGTCTGTGAAACTGTTATTATTTGCTATCTTGCCATGTCCTTTTGAGCATGTTGTAGTGATTTCTAGAGATAGCTCAGTATTCATGTCTTGTAATGCTTTACCTGTAAATCATGTCCATGCCTTTTGTTTTCATGTTGAGGTGTTGTAGCATGTTGTTTTGATACTTGAAAGTTGCCTAGTTGCTGTTTTGGACAGCTTGCCAACTTGTTTCATGTGTATGTGTTGAACCGTTGCTCCGTTTTGAGTGTGCTTCAAATGAAACTTGCTTAGATTTGCATGTAGTTTCATGTTACCTTGTTGCATCCATGTTTTGAGTGCGTTTGTTTGATGTTTGAATGCATTTTGCATCAATGCCATGTTTAACTTGTTTTGCTCATATCTTCTAGGCCGTAGCTCCGAATTAAATGAACTTTATATGTAACTTGACTAGAATTTCATCTAGATCATCTTGGTTCATATTAACTTGTTGTTTGCTTCTTTCCGGTTGTGCTTCTTCTCGATAGTTCCTGTTTCGTTGCGATCGTGAGGATTCGTTTGACTATGCTTGGTTCGTCTTCATGGCTTCATCTTCTTCATGGAATTCGTTCTTCCTAGCGGGATTTCAGGCAAGATGACCGTCACCTTGGATCTCATTACTATCATTGCTATTCTAGTTGCCTCGATGCTATCGCTATGCCACGTTACCTACCACTTGCTTATCAAGCCTCCCAAGTTGCCATGAAGCTCTAACCTTTGTCATCATTCCTAGCATACCGTTGTTTGGCTATGTTACCGCTTTTGCTCAGCACCTCTTACAGCGTTGCTAGTTGTAGGTGGAGATGAAGATTGCTCCATGTTGGATTATGTTTATGTTGGGATATCACAATATCTCTTATATTATTAATGCATCTATATACTTGGTAAAGGGTGGAAGGCTCGGCCTTATGCCTGGTGTTTTCTTCCACTCTTGCCGCCCTAGTTTCCGTCATCTCGGTATTATGTTCCTGGATTTTGCGTCCCTAACGCAGTTGGGTGTTATGGGAACCCTTTGACACTTCACCTTGAATAAAACTCTTCCAGCAAGGCCCAAAATTGGTTTTACCATTTGCCTCACATAAGCCTTTTTCCCTTGGGTTTCCGGAGACCGAGGGTCATCTTTATTTTAACCCCCCGGGCCAGTGCTCCTCTTAGTGTTGGTCCGAACCGAGCAGCCTGCGGGGCCACCTCGGGGAAACTCGAGGCCTGGTTTTACTCGTAGCTTGACTTATCCGGTGTGCCCTGAGAGCGAGATATGTGCAGCTCCTATCGGGATTTGTCGGCACATTCGGGCGGCTTTGCTGGACTTGTTTTACCATTGTCGAAATGTCTTGTAAACGGGATTCCGAGACTGATCGGGTCTTCCCAGGAGAAGGAATATCCTTCATTGATCGTGAGAGCTTATCATGGGATAAGTTGGGACACCCCTGCAGGGTTTGAACTTTCGAAAGTCGTGCCCACGGTTATGTGGCAGATGAGAATTTTTTAATATCCGGTTGTAGTAAAATTGAAGTAAACTCTTCTAAAATACACCAACCGCGTGCGTAACCATGATTGTCACTTTTCGGGGTTGTTCAAGAGGCGAACACGGTTTTTGGGTTATGACATAAGTAGGAGTTCAGGGTCACTTCTGGATCACTACTAGTTGGCGACCATTTGCTTAGCTCCTCTTCTCGCTCTTGTTCGTAAGTTAGCCACCATACTCTGCTTAGTCGCTGCTGCAACCTCACCACTTTACCCCTTCCTTACCCATTAAGCTTTGCTAGTCTTGATACCCATGGTAATGGGATTGTTGAGTCCTCATGGCTCACAGATTACTACAACAACAGTTGCAGGTACAGGGTTTGCGATGATCATGACGCGAGAGCGATGTTTACTTGTTTTGGAGTTCTCCTTCTGCTTCTTCGATCAGGGGATAGGTTCCAGGTCGGCAGCCTGGGCTAGCAGGGTGGATGTCATTTGAGTTTATGTTTATGTGTCAACCATAGTCGGATGTTGATCTCATGTATGTTGATGTATTCTTTGGGGCGGTTGTGCCTTTTGTATGTATCCCCAACTATTATGTGATGGTATGATGTAATGATATCCACCATGCAAAAGCGTCTTCAAGATGTGCTTCTATCCTTGGTGGGACCTTCGAGTTCCTCTAGGATAGGGTCGCATCTTGGGCGTGACACCCGGTGCTCGCGGCGCGGTGTGGTCAACGTGGTCAACGAACAACATCTGTCGAAGTGGACTGTACGTGGAGAAGCTGATAGCTGGGTCCACAGCCGCACACAAGGAAATGCCTCCTTATTATGCGCAAAATAATGATTCCTCCACCTGACATCTGGGACCCACCGGAAGGGCCTCTCTATTTCGTGGAAAAAACGTTCCGGCCGGTGACAGCTCGGACCCACCAGCTATATCTTCGCACGCAAGGAAGTGCTTCCTTATTACGCACACAAAAATGAATACTCCCCCTGCTAGCTGGGACCCACCATATGGGAGGCTGACTTATGGGCCTACTAAGTTGACGCGGACGGAGGGCTTTGTCAACTTATTCAAAATGAATGATTCTAGCTCTAGTGACCATACGATATCCATCCAATGGCCGTAGTGCTTCTTCAACCTCTGGTCTTTTTGCTCTAGCCGCCCAAAGCAGCGCCAGTCATGCCGCCTGATCCTACCTCTCGTGGCCGGCTGTGCTGCCGGGGAGGCCTCACCACCCCCTACTACTCCCACCGCTGGCCCGGGCATCCCTCTACTCACCCACACCCCCTGTTATTCTGCGCTGACAGCAGCCTCACACTGCAGCCGAACCAGTGAACCCTCGTACTCCTCTCCGCATGGGCATTGATGTCTACTACACAACCTTCTTCTTGTAGACGTTGTTGGGCCTCCAAGTGCAGAGGTTTGTAGGAAAGTAGTAAATTTTCCTCAAGTGGATGACCTAAGGTTTATCAATCCGTGGGACGCATAGGATGAAGATGGTCTCTCTCGAACAACACTGCAACCAAATAACAAAGAGGCTCTTGTGTCCCCAACACACCCAATACAATGGTAAATTGTATAGGTGCACTAGTTCGGCGAAGAGATGGTGATACAAGTGCAATATGGATGGTAGATATAGGTTTTTGTAATATGAAAATTTAAAAACAGCAAGGTAGCTAATAATAAAAGTGAGCACAAACGGTATTGCAATGCTAGGAAACAAGGCCTAGGGTTCATACTTTCACTAGTGCCAGTTCTCTCAACAGTAATAACATAATTGGTTCATATAACTATCCCTCAACATGCAACAAAGAGTCACTCCAAAGTCACTAATAGCGGAGAACAAACGAAGAGATTATGGTAGGGTACGAAACCACCTCAAAGTTATTATTTCTCATCGATCTATTTAAGAGTCCGTAGTAAAATAACACGAAGCTATTCTTTCTGTTCGATCTATCATAGAGTTCGTACTAGAATAACAACTTAGGACACAAATCAACCAAAACCCTAATGTCACCTAGATACTCCAATGTCACCTCAAGTATCCGTGGGTATGATTATATGATATGCATCACACAATCTCACATTTATCTATTCAAACCAACACAAAGTACTTCAAAGTGTGCCCCAAAGTTTCTGCCGGAGAGTCAAGACGAAAACGTGTGCCAACCCCTATGCATAAGTTGACGAGGTCACGGAACCCGCAAGTTGATCACTAAAACATACATCAAGTGAATCACGTGATGTCCCATTGTCACCACAGATAAGCACATGCAAGACATACATCAAGTATTCTCAAATCCTTAAAGATTCAATCCGATAAGATAACTTCAAAGGGAAAACTTAATCCATTACAAGAGAGTAGAGGGGGAGAAACATCATAAGATCCAACTATAATAGCAAAGCTCGCGATACATCAAGATCATGCCGAATTAAGGACACGAGAGAGAGAGAGAGAGGGGGAGGGAGAGAGAGAGAGAGATCTCAAACACATAGCTATTGGTACATACCCTTAGCCCCGAGGGTGAACTACTCCCTCCTCGTCACGGAGAGCACCGAGATGATGAAGATGGCCACCGGAGAGGGATCCCCCCTCCGGTAGGGTGCCAGAACGGGGTCCCAATTGATTTTTTGTGGCTACAGAGGCTTGCGGTCGCGGAACTCCCGATCCAGGTTATGTTCTGGAAGTTTGGGTATATATAAGAGGTTTTGGAGTCGGGAACAAGTCAGGGGGGTCTCTGGACTGTCCACGAGGTAGGCAGGCGCGCCCAGGGGGTTGGCGCGCCCCCACCCTCGTGGGCAGCCGGGACTCTTCTGGCCCAACTCTTTTACTCCATAGCCTTCTTCTGGTCCAAAAATAGGTTCCGTGAACTTTCAGGTAAATTGGACTCCGTTTGGTTTTCCTTTTCTACGAAACTCAAAAACAAGGAAAATAACAGAAACTGGCACTGGGCTCTAGGTTAATGGGTTAGTCCCAAAAATCATATAAAATAGCATATAAATGCATATAAAACATCCTAGAAGGATAATATAATAGCATGGAGCAATCAAAATTATAGATAAATTGGAGACGTATCAGGATCCACTGTCGCGTCTTCCCTGGCTCTGCGTCCTCCCCTTCCTAGGCCTCGCCTTCGTCCACTGCCTTGGTGCTCTAGGCACGGCATGGTCAATGTGGTCAACGAACGACTTCCATCGGAAGAGTACTGTACGTGGAGAGGCTGATAGCTGGGTCCATGGCCGCAGCAAGGAAGTTCCTCCTTATAACGCAGAAAATAATGATTCCTCCACCTGACAGCAGGGACCCACCGGACGGGCCACCGTATTTCGTGAAAAAAAAATTCCCCCTGGCTGCGGGGACCCACCAGCTACATCTTCGCAGGCAAGGAAGTGCGTCCATATTACAGGCAACAAAAATGATTCGCCCTCTGACTGTTGGGCCCACCAGCTACATCTTCGCACGCAAGGAAGGTCTTGACAGTCAGGATCCACTTGGTCAAAGCATACGTAGTGTTGTCATTCTGGTCGAGAACGTGTACCTATATAATGGTCGATCGGTCTGTCTACAGGCTGCTACGATGAACCATGGCCGCGTAAGGAAGGGCGCGTGTCGTAGTAGAGGCGCGCATGTAGCATGTCACGCAGTCCCGTTAATATTGTGTACACGTATGTATAGCGGCCAGGGTGCAAGAAAGTAAATATGGCCACTTACGTACATACAAGCGGGGTCTCGAACGCATACTCGCGCACACGTACGGTCAAGGCTCATGTACATGGCTTGGTCGGAATGGAGAAACTCCGTCCTCGTGTTAATGGTGAGGCAACGGAATGCGTCACGTTCATCGGAGGCAACGGAATACGTCGTGTTCATCGGGATCCAACCGGTTTGGATGGAACATCCGATCGAAATGAGGCCTAGCATACCGCAGAACGGAGGAAACGGCATTGTGTTCGACTGGCCATGGTCGAGACGGGATCTTATTCATCTGGAGGGGTCTGGCGTACCGCAAAACGGAGGAAACAGACTTCTCTTGGACCTCCTACGAACGAAACGGGGTCATGTTGATCGGGAGGGGTGTGGCGTACCGCAAAACGGAGGAAACAAACTTGTGTTGGAGCGCTACGGTCGAAACGGGGGTCCTGTTGACTGGGTTGGGTGTGGCGTAACGCAAAACGGGACTCCAGAGGATACTGTGCATCTCCACCATCGACTGCCTCCACGGGCTACTGTTCATCCACCGTCGACCTCCTCCGGCCTCTACCTGCGACTGTTCATCCATGGCGTCTCCCCTCCTGCCTCCACCATCCACTGTTCATCCAGCTGTCGGTGGGAAACGACACCTATGGGATCACGGGAATCCCTACTACGGTTGCCGGGGTGCAGGGTTGTGAGAAGAGTAGGGATAATAGTCAGCACAAGGATCGTTTACCCAGGTTCAGGCCGCGAGGATGAGTAAAACCCTAGTCCTGCTTTGGTGGAGGTATTGAGTGTTTTTGAGCTCTCTAACTAGCTATGGTGGCGGTCTAGTTCAAAAGAGTCGAATCCCTCTCCAGTACGCCATGGGCCTCCTTTTATAGTTGAAAGGGGCTGCCACAATGGCACACATGAGGTGGAAAGGCCTACAGTAGTACGAGCTTATCGCCCGTATTACAGGGCAAGACGCATTTAATGCGCCGCTGAGGTGTCCTCTGGCTTTATCGGGGATGGGAGTGAGGCCCATCCCATCCGTCGCCGCTCCTCCTTGCTTCGACACGCGCCCTGGCCAGCGATGTGTGCGGCGCCATGTAGGCAGGCAGGCAGCTGAGGTGGCACGGTGGTAGGGTCTTCACGAAGATCTGCATGTCACCATGTAGGCGCCTGCCGATCTGGCCTGGAAGCAGCATGTTGCCACGTAGGTGCCAGCCCAGCTGGTTGGGCTGGCAGCTGCATGCGAACGGCGGTGGAAAACTTGGCTGTCGCGGGCCTGGTAGTGGCCCCGCTGATGTCCTCAGCAAGGGCCTTGCCGGGGGCCCGGCAAGGGTCATGCAGTGGCGCATAGTCGTCCCTGGCAAGGATCTTGCCGGGGGTCTTGTGGCTTTCCTCGGCAAGGATTTCGCCGAGGGTCACCGTCTTCTGGTCCTCATCTGATCCCATGTGTCCATGATCTTGATAAAGATCTGCATGCCATCACAGAGGTGCCTCCCGAGCCCTGGTCCAACCATAGTTCGTTGGGTTGGAACTCGTGGGCTCAATGGTGGCTCTCTCTGTTGGTGTTTGGGGAAGTTGCCCCGGCAAGGTTCTTGCCGAGGCCGCGGAGGCCTGCCCTGGCAAGGGCCTTGCCGGGGGACTCCAGCCGCCCCTTTGTTGTCTCGTGTTTCTGGTCTTGGCGTTGCCTTGATCGTCTTGTGTTGGGCTTCAGCTTCTCTCTGGCTTCCCTCCTTTGCCCTGCTACGTGTGGCCGCGGCGCGTGGCTCTGACTGCCCGGGCATAAGTAAAGGGGTCGAAAGGAGAGCCCCTACTTTTGTACACCGAGAGGAGCCCCCAGGGCTGGGCCACACATAAGCGCGACACATTGTTGGGCCAGGCCCAAAACGGTGCACGGGCAGGCGGAGCAGATTTTACCGCAGTAATTTTTCATCTGCTGTGCTTCCCCCATGCCCTGCGCGTGACATGGAGGGTCGTGTGTGACATGGGGGTTGTGCGTGGGGCGGTTTCCGCATGCATGCGTCACATCGTGGTAAAGAGGTGGCTCGCGCCTTCCCCATAAAAGAGATTAGCGTGGAGGCTCGGCTCATTTACTGGAGGGACTTGGGTCGTGGTCTTCAAGGCGCCTCCCCGATCACGGGCCGGGGAGCGGTCGCCTCACCCGTCCTTTCGACCCTGCACGTTCGCCACTGAAAGTGCAACTATCCCTAGGTGGTTTTGGTAATTCATAACAACATATAGCTCATTGAGCTAATGCTATTCCAAGATGAACATTTCAGGAAAGCTCAATGAATGGCATGGCATGGATGATGAAAGTGGATCCCTCAAAATGCTAATGACAAAGGATTGGCTCAAGCTCAAAAGCTCAAGACTCTTCATTTTATATTTTAGTGATTCAAGATCACATTGAGTCTATAGGAAAAGCCAATACTATCAAGGAGGGATGAGGTGTTTCTTAATGAGCCTCTAGCTTCATGTGCTTAGTGATATGCTCCAAAACCCTCAGCTACTTTCTCACATCCACATATGACCTAAACCTAAAGCCAAAATCGGTCTCACCGATTCTTCCAATCCGGCGCCACCGATTCCATATGTCATAGCCACAGCCACAAACCCTAGGCAAATCGGTTATACCGATAGGGATCTCGGTCTCACCGAGATGGGATTGTAATCTCTCTGTTTCCTTTTAAGTAACTTTTGATCTCACGAAAGAGCGGATCGGTCCCACCGAGATTGCAATGTAAACTCTCTGTTTCCCTTTTGTAACATTTCGGTCTCACGAAAAAGCAAATCGGTCCCACCGAGTTTACGACCAACTCTTTGGTTAGCTAATTACCAAAATCGGTCTCACCGAGTTTGTATGTCGGTCTCACCGAGATTACGTTATGCCTAACCATAACCATATCGGTCTTAGCAAGATGCAAGTCAGTCCACGAAAACCCTAACGGTCACTAGGTTTACTAAAATCGGTCGACCGAGTTTGTTGATTCGGTCCCACGAGATTGGTAAATTGTGTGTATGCAGTTAGATTTTGTGTGTAGGCTATATACCCCTCCACCTCCTCTTCATTAGTGGAGAGAGCCATCAGAACAAACCTACACTTCCAACTTACCATTTAGAGAAAGAACCACCTACTCATGTGTTGAGACCAAGATATTCCATTCCTACCATATGAATCTTGATCTCTAGCCTTTCCGAAGTTGCTTTCCACTCAAATCTTCTTTCAATCAGATTCAAATCCTATGAGAGAGAGTTGAGTGTTGGGGAGACTATCATTTGAAGCACAAGAGCAAGGAGTTCATCATCAACACACCATTTGTTACTTCTTGGAGAGTGGTGTCTCCTAGATTGGCTAGGTGTCACTTGGGAGCCTCCGACAAGATTGTGGAGTTTAACCAAGGAGTTTGTAAGGGCAAGTAGATCGCCTACTTCGTGAAGATCTACCGCTAGTGAGGCAAGTCCTTCGTGGGCGACGGCCATGGTGGGATAGACAAGGTTGCTACTTCGTGGACCCTTCGTGGGTGGAGCCCTCTGTGGACTCGCGCAACCGTTACCCTACGTGGGTTGAAGTCTCCACCAACGTGGAAGTACGATAGCACCACCTATCGGAACCACGCCAAAAACATCCGTGTCTCCAATTGCGTTTGAATCCTCCAAACCCTTCCCTTTACTTTCTTGCAAGTTGCATGCTTTAATTTCCGCTGCTCATACACTCTTTGCATGCTGCTTGAATTGTGTGAAGATTGCTTGACTTGTCCTAAGATAGCTAAAATCTGCCAAACTCTAAAACTAGGAAAAGGCTAAGTTTTAGTTGGTCAAGTAGTATAATCACCCCCCCCCCCTCTACACATACTTCAAGGTCCTACAAGTGGTATCAGAGCATTGGTCTCCATTTTCTTTGATTTCCATAGCTTTTGGTGGTCATAGCCTTGGTTTCACAACCTAGGAGAGTATGGCATCTAGCGAGGGAAATTATCACCGTAGAGTTCCTTACTTTGATGGTACTAATTTTGCTAGTTGGAAGCATAAGATGAAAATGCATATTCTCGGACATAACCCCGCTATTTGGGCAATTATTTGTATGGGCTTGCAAGGTGAATTATTTGATGGGAGAGAGCCGAACCGTGAAGCTAATGCGGAAGAATTGAAGATGTTGCAATACAACGCTCAAGCTTGTGATATCATCTTCAACGGATTGTGCCCCGAAGAATTCAACAAAATCAGCCGTCTTGAGAATGCAAAGGAAATTTGGGATACTTTGATTGATATGCATGAAGGTACCGAATCCGTCAAGGAATCCAAGTTGGATGTGCTCCAAAGTCAGCTTGACAAGTTCAAAATGAAGGATGGTGAAGGTGTCGCTGAAATGTACTCTAGGCTTGCACTTATCACAAATGAGATTGCGGCTTAGGGAGTGAAGATATGGTGACAGATTCATCATCAAGAAGATCCTAAGAACATTGGATGGAAAGTATGATACCGTGTGCACATTGATTCAAATGATGCCAAACTACAAAGATCTCAAGCCAGCGGAAGTCATTGGAAGAATTGTTGCTCATGAGATGTTACTTAAGGATAAGGAGGAACTTCACAACAAGTCAAGTGGTGCTTACAAAGCCTCAAGTGAAGCCCCACATCATCAAGTGAGAAACACACCTTCAATGAAGAATTGAGCTTAATGGTGAAGAACTTCAACAAATTCTACAAGAGTAGAAGCAAAGAAAGAAGCTCCAAGTCAAGGTCTTACAATGACAAAAGATCTTCTAGTCGAGGCGAAATTGCTACAATTGTGGGAGACCGGACACTATTCAATGAGTGTACGGCACCCTACAAAAAGAAGAAGACTCTCCAAAAGAAGAAGTAGAAGAGAAGAATCACCACCAGAGAGAGGAGGAGTAGAGATGATCGTTATGAGCGAAGATCCTCACGGAGAAGCAAGGATTCGGAAAGGAAGGACAAGTCATCAAAGAGCTACACAAAGCGAAGACATCAAGCTCATGTTGGTGAATGGGTATCCGGCTCGACTCCGACCATCACTCAGAGAAGCTATCACTCCGACTCCGAACATACTCAAGATGAAGGTGTTGCCGGTCTAGCACTTGTGTCAACCAACTCCTATGACATATTTGAATCACCAAATGAAGGAATTGGTAGATGCTTCACGGCCAAAGGTCCTAAGGTAACACACCCCGAGTATGTTGATTTTTATGCTGATGAAGATGACTTGCTAGGTGATGATGATTTACTTGTTGACAACTCTAGTGATGAATACTATGATGAAACGTCAATTAATCATGCTAATCAAGTTGAAACGAATGACAATGATAAGTAGAAAATTGATCATCTAACTAAAGAACTAAACACTCTTAAGTTAGCTCATGAAACTATATTCGAAGATCATCGAGAACTTTTGAGGGCTCATGTAACGCCCCAAGACCGACGCTCCAGGCGCCTTCCATGTTTTGCGTAACCGTCGTGTGTTTTATGTTTTTGTTGTTGTTGCATTTCATCATGTCATCATACGCATTGCATCCGCATGTTTTTCTTAAAACTCATAGTCGTTCGTAGTTGCCGCGTCCCCCTGCCTTCGTTGACCATTTCAAGACCAACTACACTTGCAATCTTGCTCTTCGTTTCTCTCTTGTCTTCTCCGGGGCCTTTTGTCAGACACTTTGTCTTTGTCGACCCCTCTCAGACCACCCCTCGCGCGCGTCCGAAAGTTGTCCCGAACCCGACCCGGGTTGTTGTTACCGATAGGTCCGGATCATCCCCTAACATCCCTAAATCATCATCGATTTCTCGTTGGACTCTCCTAAGCTATTTATTCTCGACCGTCTGATAACGATCGGAGGACGATATACCCCTAAGTTAAACCAACCTACTATATATATCTAGACAAACCACCTAATTTCTAGGGATCCTACCCTAGCGCCGCCGCCACTCTCTCTAGGGATCCCCCCAGATCCGATCCATCCAATCCCACCAACCAGCACAACCATCGCCCTCCTCGATCGTCCACGACCCTGAGCCACTTCTCCCGCAGGCAACCGAAGCAACCGACCAGGATCCCATCGTCCTCCGGCAGCAAGCAGGAGCTCAAGCTCCCTCTCTCGATCCATGGCACCCTCGCCCAGAGCACGCAGGACCGCGCCCTTCCTCCCTGCTCTTCCTTCCCTTTCTCTATTTCTTCTCTTTCCCCGCTCATCTCTCTCTGTTGCCTCCACAGGACACCATGGCCAGCCTTTTCCTTCGATCCGTCACCGTGCCTTCGTCTCCTTCAAGCAGCAGCAGCGCCCTCATGCCGATCGCGGCCTCATCGGCTCCGTAGCCGGCGACCAGAACCAGCAGGACAGCCGCGTCCCTCATCTTGTTCTTCCCGAAGGCCAGCAGAGCTCACGTGTCTCCTTCGCCCTGCCGTACTCTGCCATGGATGGCCTCGTCACCGCGGCGCTCCCGCGACAACCAGCCCCACGAGCGGCGCCCTGCCTCGTCGCCGTCGGCAAGCCCTCGGGTGAGCCGCGCCTCGCTTCCCCGTTGCCCTGCCTCCCCGTCTGCTGTTTCTCCCTCTCTGAACCTCCTCCTTTTTCTCGTTCGTACAGGAAGCCTCCGGTGGAGCAGCTCGCTGCCAGGATACCCCTCCTCGACCTGCATTGCGCCCGGTTCCTCGTCCTCCGTCCTTCGCCGCCGGATCCGTTACCTCTCAGCGTCCGCGACGAGCTCCGCCCGATCTCCTTGCGCCCCGACGCCCTGTACCCTCGGGCCCCGCCAAACCTCCTTCCTCCGGTGCCCCAAGCTCCGCCTTCGCTGTCGTTCCACTGCCATGGCGCCTCGGCCTCCTCTGCTTTGCGCGTCGCCAAGTCCCCTGCCTCGCCGGAGCCGCTGCACCGAGCCCCGATCCGCGCCTCCCCTGCCGGATTTGGACCCCGGCGCCTCCCCGCGCTCCGTTCCGCCCGTTCCGGCTGGTTCCCGCCGACCCCGTTGCCATGACCCCCTGCCGGCGTCTTCTCCATTGCCATGGTCCTGCTGCTGTTTCTGTTTCTTCAGAAACGAGAGCAGAAGCGGCTCGCTCGGTTCAGTCTGGCGTTGACCGCGTCGCCAAGGCCCAGCTCCTCTTCACCAGATCCGTCGGCCTGCCTTGGCCTCTCCACAAACCGGGCCTTGGCCCATGGTGAGAACCCCAGCCTAGCGCCCAGCAGTTTCAGCCTAGTGTTGTTTTTTTCCCATGTGCGAATTTGTCTAATTTTCCAGAGATGACAGATTTGCAGAAAAACCCTCATGTTCATGCATTTAATATCTCTCAAACCATGCATCGGATTAAAACAACTTATATATGCAAAATGCTTAGTTTTTCATCTAGTTTCATAATCTGCTACTTTCATCTATGTTAAAAATGTTTAACTTGCTGTTTGTTTAATTTGCTTAAATGCCATGCTAAAATGTTTTATTTCAAAACTAAATAATCGTAGCTCCGTTTTAAATAGACTTTATATGTAAATGGGGTGGAAAAATGCCTAGTTTAACATGGTGCACCTTATTTTGCTGTTTTACAACATTAAAATAATGTTTAGGGCAGAACAGTACCAAATTCGAAATATGCATATGAGGATCTTCCGGACTTGTTGCTTGTTGTTCCGGCCTCATTTAAATTTGCCTAAATAGTTAGTTTACTTATGCTTCACCTCTTGCCATGTTTAACAACATTTAATATTGTTTGGTAGCTTAAACAAGATTAAACTAAATATGTCAATGTGGTGTTTTGTCAATATGCAACTCGTTGCATATTAAGCTCCACTTAACTTGTAGTATTGTTTGTTGCACTTTGCCATGCCATGCCTCATTAAACCGGACATTCATCATACTTGGTTAAGCATCATGCCATGTTTATGCTTGTGTGTTTACCATGTTGTTTGTTTGTTTCCGGTTGTGCTCCTTCTCGTTAGTTCCTGTTTCGTTGCGATCGCGAGGATTCGTTCGCCTACGCTTGGTTCGTCTTCGTGGCTTCATCTTCTTCATGGATTCGTTCTTCTTCCTAGCGGGATTTCAGGCAAGATGACCGTCACCTTGGATCTCATTACTATCATTGTTATGCTAGTTGCTTCGTTCTATCGTTATGCTGCGTTGCCTACCACTTTCTTATCAAGCCTCCCAAATTGCCATGAACCTCTAACCTTTGTCACCCCTCCTAGCAAACCGTTGTTTGGCTATGTTACCGCTTTTGCTCAGCCCCTCTTATAGCGTTGCTAGTTGCAGGTGAAGATGAAGATTGCTCCATGTTGGATTATGTTTATGTTGGGATATCACAATATCTCTTATATTATTAATGCATCTATATACTTGGTAAAGGGTGGAAGGCTCGGCCTTATGCCTGGTGTTTTGTTCCACTCTTGCCGCCCTAGTTTCCGTCATATCGGTATTATGTTCCCGGATTTTGCGTCCCTAACGCGGTTGGGTGATTTATGGGACCCCCTTGATAGTTCGCTTTGAATAAGACTCTTCCAGCAAGGCCCAACATTGGTTTTACCATTTACCTCACCTATGCCCTTTTTTCCCTTGGGTTTTCGGAGCCCGAGGGTCATCTTTATTTTAGCCCACCCCCGGGCCAGTTCTCCTCTGAGTGCTGGTCCAAACCGAGCGATGTCCGGCGCCCCCTGGGCAACCAGGGTCTATGCCAACCCGTTGTGTGGCTCATCCGGTGTGCCCTGAGAACGAGATATGTGCAGCTCCTATCGGGATTTGTCGGCACATCCGGGCCGCTTTGCTGGTCTTGTTTTACCATTGTCGAAATGTCTTGTAAACCGGGATTCCGAGACTAATCGGGACTTCCCGGGAGAAGGAATATCCTTCGTTGATCGCGAGAGCTTATCATGGGCTAAGTCGGGACACCCCTGCAGGGTTTAAACTTTCGAGAGCCGTGCCCGCGGTTATGTGGCAGATGGGAATTTGTTAATATCCGATTGTAGTAAACTTGAAGTAAACTCTTCTAAAATACACCAACCGTGTGCGTAACCGTGAGTGTCTCTTTTCGGGATTGTTCGAGAGGAGAACACGGTTTCTGGGTTATGTCTGACGTAAGTAGGAGTTCAGGATCACTTCTTGATCATTACTAGTTGACGACCGCTTGCTTTGCTTCTCTTCTCGCTCTTATTTGCGTATTTTAGCCACCATACATGCTTAGCCGCTGCCGCAAACTCACCACTTTACCCCCTTCCTTACCCATTTAGCTTTGCTAGTCTTGATACCCATGGTAATGGGATTGCTGAGTCCTCGTGGCTCATAGATTACTACACCAACAGTTGCAGGTACAGGTTATGCGATGATCATGACGCGAGAGCGATGTTTACTTGCTTTGGAGTTCTTCTTCTGCTTCTTCTTCGATCAGGGGATAGGTTCCAGGTCGGCAGCCTGGGCTAGCAGGGTGGATGTCGTTTGAGTTTCTGTTTGTGTTTCATCCGTAGTCGGATGGTGCTCTTATGTATTGTGATGTTGTATTCGTGTGGCATTGTATGCCTCTTGTATGTATCCCCATCTATTATGTAATGTTGATGTAATGATATCCACCTTGCAAAAGCGTTTCAATATGCGGTTCTATCCTTGGTGGGACCTTCGAGTCTCTTTAGGATTATATCACATATTGGGCGTGACAAGTTGGTATCAGAGCCTCGACCGACCATAGGAGCCCCCTTGATTGTTGGCCGTTGTTGAGTCTAGAAGAAAACTATTTTGATTCTTAGGATTATATATATCGGAGAGTAGGATTCTTTTTACTCCTCGGTCCCTTAAATCGCTCTGGTGAGGCCTCTGGCGTAGATGTTTTGTCTTTCCTCTCCTCAAATTTCATGAAATTTTTTAGGATCCTACGGGTATCTTGGGATCGTTCCGATATTCTTGTGGCGAGAACATTGTTCTTGGTGCCTCGACATTTAGGGGTTGTGGCGGTGTCCCGCGAGTTGAGCTCCGAGGTGTTGTCGTCACAATTTTATTGTTGCGATTCTGGAATACTGAGTTTTGCCAACATCGAAAATCTCTTTTATGCAGTTGTTGGTGAGATAACCTCGACGCCACCCAGTACTGGGGAGTTCGGGAGTATTGCCATAACTCATATAACAGATGCTTTTCGAAGGTTGAGGTACACAATTTCCGGAGTTTTGTTGGTTATGTGTTGAAGGATGGATACAGCTGGATCTAGGTATTGTTAGTTTGGGTGATATATTTTGTGTCCCCTGTATCCCCAACACCAAATTGCATAACCAGAAAGTTTCGGGAGTTTATAGGTGGGAATTCAAGTAGCTCCTAGAATATCTTTCCGACAGATGCATAATATGAGATTGGGTAAATCTCTATCATATGTATTTGTTCCGGCTTATTCTGCAAGCCAAATCCTTTGTTTTGTTTTATTTGTGGTATTCGAGTTGCTTCGATGTCTAATGTTGAATCCATACCTTTCCTAAACGGTGTTCTCATATTGCTATGTGAATATTAATCCATCTTGATCATCAAGGTCGTCATGTTAATTCTTTCCAATCGGTGTGCTTCTCTTCAAGTGGTTCCGATCATTTCAACATTTGCGAGATCAATTCTAAGTTTTCACAACGGTGTTTGTTTCATCCGTCCCCAAGTTGCCTTTGTTTTCCCGCCCTCCCACCCCTTTTTCTTCAAGGACTCAGATTTCTTAATCATGTATCCTTTTATTTGTGGGAAGTCTCTTCATTCTTTTCTTTCAATGTTCTTATCCGGTGATTTCCCATGAAGATGCTCAACAGTTTAAAGTTCATCATCCTTCATTGTTGTTTCTTCTCCGATGGATCCAATTCAAGCTTTCGATATTCATCATATTCCTTTCCTCGTTTCTAATGCTTTCATGCCGATGCACCTCTTAATCATTCACTTCTTCCTATTCATTTGTTCTGGAGTGCTGAAAATATCTCCCAAGACTTTTTTTTCCATTCTCAATCCGTTCAAGCTATTTCAAGGTTGTTATCCCTTTCAAGCCATTTAATTCAACCAGTGCAACCTCTCTTTAAAATTTTTCATCGGTGTTTTCTTTTGAGTGGGCCCTAACCCACAGGTCTTTTCCCAGGATCTTACCTGACTCTTCTATTTTCCCGGAGGTATTCTCTAGTTCTTTTCAAAGTTTGACGTAAGAATGAATTTTCATCAGTCAAATGCCTTCTCCTAGGCCGCTTTCAAATTCTTTTCATCGTTGGTTCAACCTTTCCATTTTTCATTCCGGAGTGCCTCAACAATTCATGGTGATATTTCTCATCGTCATTCTCAACATGTGAAGACCGAAGAAGAGTTCCTCTTAAATCCTTACCCGTTCTTCCAAAGATGTGTAGTTCAAGTTTGATGCCATCCTCTCATAATTGTTTTCGATTGTGGGAATTCTTTTCACCCATCCGGAGCATTTCAGGAGTCTTTTCAGTTTGAGTCTCCGGAGCCCATCATCTCAGAATTATTCATTCAAGCTTTCAGCTCTCGTTCTCTAAATCATACCGGTGCATCATTCAAGTATTATCTAATCAGCTCGGGACCTCTGCGTTCACTTGTATCTAAATTCTCTCAAGTATCTTCATTCGTTTTCCAATTCTTCCTCATGAATTGTGCCTTTGCTACGTTCATTTTCAATTCTTATGGTGGTTCGTTCAAAAGTTCTCTTCCTTCGTTATCATATAGATTCATTCGTTCTTTCAATCCTACCGGTGGTTCGTTGAAGACCTTCCCAAGTTTGCACCATATCTATCTTAATCCTTTCTACGAGAATAAGTAGTATGCCAAATCCATTGCTTGTCATCAATTTAATTGGTGAAGGATGAGCATAATGTAGTTCTTATTCTTGTTTCATTGAGTAAATTCAATTCCTTATTCCGGAGTTGTTCATGATATCATTTATCGGTTCTAAGTTGTTCATCTTTTCTTTTCCGGAGTTCCAAGTTTTCCGCATTATCTCATCACGAAGCTCCACCTAAATTATTGCAAGGCTTCACCTTGTGTCTTCAACTTCCCTTTCTTTTTAACATCCTTTTATTACCGGATTTCTTCATGGAGGCTCTACATGATGGTTCATCAAGGATTCCTTTCATTCTCGATTTGTTCTTCAAGATTTCTCTTGAAGTTATGACCCGTCAAGCTATACTCTAAAAATAAACATGATGTTCAGCACATGTTTTGTTTTGAGGAGTTCAAGTATTCTTCTTCCTGCATTCCAAAGTGCAATTCGTTCTACCTTATCTTTTGAGGTGGTGTTATGTCACTCTTGACAATTTCCTTCATGTTTCATGATTCATATTGTTGTCAAGAATGAGGTATTTTAAATCCATCAATACCTTTGTTGGAGTTATCTTGGGTCATATTTCACCTAAAGCCTTCCCTAAGGAATGTTGCTATTTGTGGTGCTTGTCAATGATCCAAGTTATCTCTTTATCATCTTGGTGAAGAAGTGTTCATCTCTCCGTCGATCTAAAGCAAGCAATTGTTTCCTTTAGTGGTCGGTTGTCACCTCATAATGTTGAGATGTTTCCATAAGCCCACTATATACTTATTCTTTTCGTTGTTGGTCTTCCAACAACTCTATTCTAACCTTCTTGCAAGGATGCCTTCCAAATTCAATTGTGGTAGAAGTTGGCATTTTCTTCTCCATTCTTTTATTTCAATGATCTATATCCTATTCTTTCTTCTGGAGGCATGGTGATGTTGCTCTCTTCACTCATCATCTCGAATTGTGAGGATCGTGTTCTTTTCATGCTTATCCATTTAACCGGAGTGTTGTGTCATCCCCTCAAGTTATTTTAATCTTATCAAGTTTTCCTTCTTCTTTTAGTCGAAGTGCTGCCCAAATTATATCAATCTTATTCCTTCTCTATCTAGTTTTAACCGGACTGGTTTCAATATCTATCTTATCACTAAACCTCTTGGTTCTCGTCGTATCCCTTGTTCCTCTTTTCTAACGGAGTGTTTTCAACTTTGCTCATCTTCATTGTTTTCTTTCTTTCATTTTGCTCAACAGCTCAAGGTTCATGGTTTCACTAGTTTATCGAACAAGCAAGTTAGTTTTACCTCTTCTCTTCCTCTTATCTTCCTCTTATCTTCCTCTTTCTTTTCCCTCCGGTGCCATCCTAGATCTCGGGACGAGATCCTCTTGTAGTGGTGGAGTGTTGTAACGCCCCAAGACCGACGCTCAAGGCGCCTTCCATGTTTTGCGTAACTGTAGTGTGTTTTATGTTGTTGTTGTTGTTACATTTCATCATGTCATCATACTCATTGCATCCGCATGTTTTTCTTAAAACTCGTAGTCGTTCATAGTTGCCGCGTCCCCCTGCCTTCGTTGACCATTTCGAGACCAACTACACTCGCAACCTTACTCTTCGTTTCTCTCTTGTCTTCTCCGGGGCCTTTTGTCAGACACTTTGTCTTTGTCGACCCCTCTCAGACCACCCCTCGCGTGCGTCCGAAAGTTGTCCCGAACCCGACCCGGGTTGTTGTTACCGATAGGTCCGGATCATCCCCTAACATCCCTAAATCATCATCGATTTCTCGTTGGACTCTCCTAAGCTATTTATTCTCGACCGTCTGATTACTATCGGAGGACGATATACCCCTAAGTTAAACCCACCTACTATATATATCTAGACAAACCACCTAATTTCTAGGGATCCTACCCTAGCGCCGCCGCCACTCTCTCTAGGGATCCCCCCAGATCCGATCCATCCAATCCCACCAACCAGCACAACCATCGCCCTCCTCGATCGTCCACGACCCCGAGCCACTTCTCCCGCAGGCAACCGAAGCAACCGACCAGGATCCCGTCGTCCTCCGGCAGCAACCAGGAGCTCAAGCTCCCTCTCTCGATCCATGGCACCCTCGCCCCGAGCACGCAGGGCCGCGCCCTTCCTCCCTGCTCTTCCTTCCCTTTCTCTATTTCTTCTCTTTTCCCCGCTCATCTCTCTCTGTTGCCTCCACAGGACACCATGGCCAGCCTTTTCCTTCGATCCGTCGCTGTGCCTTCGTCTCCTTCAAGCAGCAGCAGCGCCCTCATGCCGATCGCGGCCTCATCGGCTCCGTAGCCGGCGACCAGAACCAGCAGGACAGCCGCGTCCCTCCTCTTGTTCTTCCCGAAGGCCAGCAGAGCTCACGTGTCTCCTTCGCCCTGCCGTACTCTGCCATGGATGGCCTCGTCACCGCGCCGCTCCCGCGACAACCAGCCCCACGAGCGGCGCCCTGCCTCGTCGCCGTCGGCAAGCCATCGGGTGAGCCGCGCCTCGCTTCCCCGTTGCCCTGCCTCCCCGTCTGCTGTTTCTCCCTCTCTGAACCTCCTCCTTTTTCTCGTTCGTACAGGAAGCCTCCGGTGGAGCAGCTCGCTGCCAGGATACCCCTCCTCGACCTGCATTGCGCCCGGTTCCTCGTCCTCCGTCCTTCGCCGCCGGATCCGTTTCCTCTCAGCGTCCGCGACGAGCTCCGCCCGATCTCCTTGCGCCCCGACGCCCTGTGCCCTCGGGCCCCGCCATACCTCCTTCCTCCGGTGCCCCAAGCTCCGCCTCCGCTGTCGTTCCACTGCCATGGCACCTCGGCCTCCTCTGCTTTCCGCGTCGCCAAGTCCCTTGCCTCGCCGGAGCCGCTGCACCGAGCCCCGATCCGCGCCTCCCCTGCCGGATTTGGACCCCGGCGCCTCCCCGCGCTCCGTTCCGCCCGTTCCGGGCGGTTCCCGCCGACCCCGTTGCCATGACCCCCTGCCGGCGTCTTCTCCATTGCCATGGTCCTGCTGCTGTTTCTGTTTCTTCAGAAACGAGAGCAGCAGCGGCTCTCTCGGTTCAGTCTGGCGTTGACCGCGTCGCCAAGGCCCAGCTCCTCTTAGCCAGATCCGTCGGCCTGCCTTGGCCTCTCCACAAACCGGGCCTTGGCCCATGGTGAGAACCCCAGCCCAGCGCCCAGCAGTTTCAGCCTAGTGTTGTTTTTTCCCATGTGCGAATTTGTCTAATTTTCCAAAGATGACAGATTTGCAGAAAAACCCTCATGTTCATGCATTTAATATCTCTCAAACCATGCATCAGATTAAAATAACTTATATATGCAAAATGCTTAGTTTTTCATCTAGTTTCATAATATGCTACTTTCAGCTATGTTAAAAATGTTTAACTTACTGTTTGTTTAATTTGCTTAAATGCCATGCTAAAATGTTTTATTTCATAACTAAATAAGCGTAGCTCCGTTTTAAATAGACTTTATATGTAAATGGGGTGGAAAAATGCCTAGTTTAACATGGTGCACCTTATTTTGCTGTTTAACAATATTAAAATTGTGTTTAGGGCAGAACAGTACCAAATTTGAAATATGCATATGAGGATCTTCCGGACTTGTTGCTTGTTGTTCCGGCCTCATTTAAATTTGCCTAAATAGTTAGTTTACTTATGCTTCACCTCTTGCCATGTTTAACAACATTTAATATTGTTTGGTAGCTTAAACAAGATTAAACTAAATATGTCAATGCGTTGTTTTGTCAATATGCAACTCGTTGCATATTAAGCTCCGCTTAACTTGTAGTATTGTTTGTTGCACTTTGCCATGCCATGCCTCATTAAACCGGACATGCATCATACTTGGTTGAGCATCATTCCATGTTTATGCTTGTGTGTTTACCATGTTGTTTGTTTGTTTCCGGTTGTGCTCCTTCTCGTTAGTTCCTGTTTCGTTGCGATCGCGAGGATTCGTTCGCCTACGCTTGGTTCGTCTTCGTGGCTTCATCTTATTCATGGATTCGTTCTTCTTCCTAGCGGGATTTCAGGCAAGATGACCGTCACCTTGGATCTCATTACTATCATTGTTATGCTAGTTGCTTCGTTCTATCGTTATGCTGCGTTGCCTACCACTTGCTTATCAAGCCTCCCAAATTTCCATGAACCTCTAACCTTTGTCACCCCTCCTAGCAAACCGTTGTTTCGCTATGTTACCGCTTTTGCTCAACCCCTCTTATAGCGTTGCTAGTTGCAGGTGAAGATGAAGATTGCTCCATGTTGGATTATGTTTATGTTGGGATATCACAATATCTCTTATATTATTAATGCATCTATATACTTGGTAAAGGGTGGAAGGCTCGGCCTTATGCCTGGTGTTTTGTTCCACTCTTGCCGCCCTAGTTTCCGTCATATCGGTATTATGTTCCCGGATTTTGCGTCCCTAACGCGGTTGGGTGATTTATGGGACCCCCTTGACAGTTCGCTTTGAATAAGACTCTTCCAGCAAGGCCCAACATTGGTTTTACCATTTGCCTCACCTATGCCCTTTTTTCCCTTGGGTTTCCGGAGCCCGAGGGTCATCTTTATTTTAGCCCACCCCCGGGTAAGTTCTCCTCTGATCCAAACCGAGCGATGTCCGGCGCCCCCTGGGCAACCAGGATCTATGCCAACCCGTTGTCTAGCTCATCCGGTGTGCCCTGAGAATGAGATATGTGCAAATCCTATCGGGATTTGTCGGCACATCTGGGCGGCTTTGCTGGTCTTGTTTTACCATTGTCGAAATGTCTTATAAACAGGGATTCCGAGACTGATCGGATCTTCCCGGGAGAAGGAATATCCTTCGTTGATCGCGAGAGCTTATCATGGGCTAAGTTGGGACACCCCTGCAGGGTTTAAACTTTCGAGAGCCGTGCACGCGGTTATGTGGTAGATGGGAATTTGTTAATATCCGGTTGTAGTAAACTTGAAGTAAACTCTTCTAAAATACACCAACCGTGTGCGTAACCGTGAGTGTCTCTTTTCGGGGTTGTTCGAGAGGAGAACATGGTTTCTGGGTTATGTCGTACGTAAGTAGGAGTTCAGGATCACTTCTTGATCATTACTAGTTGACGACCGCTTGCTTTGCTTCTCTTCTCGCTCTTATTTGCGTATGTTAGCCACCATACATGCTTAGGCGCTGCTGCAACCTCACCATTTTACCCCCTTCCTTACCATTAAGCTTTGCTAGTCTTGATACCCATGGTAATGGGATTGCTGAGTCCTCGTGGCTCACAGATTACTACACCAACAGTTGCAGGTAGAGGTTATGCGATGATCATGACGCGAGAGCGATGTTTACTTGCTTTGGAGTTCTTCTTACGCTTCTTCTTGATCGGGGATAGGTTCGGTCGATGCACTGGGCTAGCAGGGTGGATGTCGTTTGAGTTTATGTTTGTGTTTCATCCGTAGTCGGATGGTGCTCTTATGTATTGTGATGTTGTATTCGTGTGGCATTGTATGCCTCTTGTATGTATCCCCATCTATTATGTAATGTTGATGTAACGATATCCACCTTGCAAAAGCGTTTCAATATGCGGTTCTATCCTTGGTGGGACCTTCGAGTCTCTTTAGGATAGTATCGCATATTGGGCGTGACAGCTCATGAGAAGTTACGCTTTGAAAAGCTCAATCTTGAGCAAGAGCATGAGTTCTTAAAAGCAATCAATGATGATCTCCGTAAGAAAAGTTCTTCTTACATTGCCAAGTGTTTACTCTTATCCACTTACATGCCTCAAGTCAAGTCTAGTAACAAGATAGAGAAAGATTCTTTCTCTAGTAGTAACAATAATAATGTCAAATCCAATATTGTTGCTTCTAGTAGTTCTCTTGATTCCACTAATGATTCTCTTAGCCAAGTTACACTTAAGCAAGAAAATAGCTTATTGAAGGGAATTATAGAGAAAGGTGTATACAAGAGCCTTGCCGGGAGTAAGCAATTCTAGGAAATTGTATGCAAGCAAGGAAGGCACCGGAAGAATCAAGGTGTTGGTTTTGAACGAAAGTTCAATGCCAATGGAGTTGAGTGGGAAGAAGATCAACACCCCAAGACGAAGTTTGTTCCTCAACAAGAGAAGTATGATCCTACTTCCTTCAAGGCAACACAAGCACAAGATGATCTTCCCCCACAAGACCACAAGAACAAAGGCAAAGACAAGCTTCAAGAAGAGATTGATGCATTTGAAGAAGCACCTAAGGTCTCGGTCAAGTGGATTCCCAAGACTACGTCAAGTTCTACCTCATCAAGTACAACTACAACTCCAAGGATTCCCATCAAGATGAAGTGGATCCGAAGAAGAAGAACTAGAGAGTTCTTGAGGTGACTCGCCAACATATTTCACTCATATCATTACGGCAAGGACAAGTGCAATCAACTTCCATATCTTGCACTAGTTCAAGGAGTCACAAACCCTCATGTTGGTAAGGCAAGGGACAAGGTAACCTAATGATTTCATGGACATCATTTTGTGTGTGCATCACTCTATGTCTATGGATATATTTGTTTGTTCCTTGTGGGACTAACCCATGTAGGTATTGAAAGTGCAACTCACTCCAAAGGATTGCTCCAAAAAGATCTACATCAACATTGAGCATCCACATCTTCAACACCTACATGAAGTCATCATCGACAAAACCCAAGGTTAGTTCATCCCTCTAAGGGGGGATCTCACATCTAGGGGGAGATTAACTCTAAGAATTGAGTCAAAGCAACTCTAATGATGTGAACACATAAATGCTTTATGTAAAAGTGGTAACCCCACTTGAGCTTAAACGATGAGTATGACCTATAATCAAATGTCTATCATTTGACTGCTAAGTCAATATACTCATATATAGATGACCTAGTCATCGCCAATTATTTGATAGATGCTAGAATTGGTTGTGCATGCTTTGCCACATATTTTATTTGCCATCTTATTGTGTGAGCATGTTGGTTGCATACTTTACTCATTCGAGGACATCCACTTGTTGTTTTGATTGATTGGCTTCTTTTTCTTTGGCCAAGTGGATGGACAAGAATGCCTAAGAACCTTCTCTGGCTATCTATGCTTTTCTCGTCTCAAACTCTATTCATGCTACATCACAAAATTTGATCAAGTCGGATTCGAACCACTCGTGTGAGGAGCACTCGAGTCCCGATTAGTCATAGACTTAAACTTCCAAAACTTCTTTGTGATTCTCGGTCGACCGATTCCTCCATTTCGGTCTTACTGAGAACACTTAGTCGATCTAGGTTTTCAATTTGGTGCAACCGATTTGAACTCTTCGGTCACACCGAGTTGCAATAACTGTACAGTTTTGCATCTCGGTGCCACCAGTGTTCCACTTGGTCACACCGGCTGTGGTAGGGCTATATATAGTCACGGGCAAAATTTGGAAATTTCTCGAACCTCTTCGCCCAGCGCAATAGCTTGCTCTGCCTCCGTGGTCTCCGGATCGTCTCCTCGTCGCCTTGACCGCCTCACATCGCTGGTATCCGCCACCGTCAACGGAATTCAACCCCGCCGTTGCCGCCGTAGCAAGTCTCCGCCGAACTAGGGTATGGACTCGATCATAGTGCTTTCCTCGTCCGATTCTCAGCACATTGTGTTCTTATTGATTCTTGCCACGATTGAAACACTCCTATCCAGTCAATGCAATCCTTAGAATAGTTTTGATTCGAAAATTTAGGGTTAGGTTTCCGGCGAAACCATCTCGGACCCACCGAGTTTAAAAACTCGGTCCCACCGATTTGGCTTATGCCATTGCACTAGTGAGACTCGGTCTGACCGAGAATTGCTGATCGGTGAGACCGATTTTAGGACTTTGTGAAACCCTAGCAGTCTCGGTGCCACGAGCTGTGACTCGGTCAACCGAGTTCATCGATTTAGGTTCCAAAACTGCTTCGGTATCATCGAGTTTGAAAATCGGTTGATTCGAAATGCTTTCTGTGGAAAACTAAAACTGAATTTTTGAGTCATTCTTTTGCAAAAATCTCTGCATTTTGTGATGCTCATCCACTCTACCTCATCTATAACTCTTCACATGGTCAGCAGTCAGTGTTTGCAGCATGTCAGACCAGAGTGACAGTCAGAACAGGTCAGAGGAACAGGTGAACATGATTGAGGGCACTAGTCCCTCCAGCTCTTTAGATGAAGGCAGCAGGAGCACCCCAAGCAATTTGCCAAAAGCTGCCACCAGGCAAAGGAAGAAGAAAACCTCAGATTCTGAAGATGAGGATTATAGGGCAGAAGAGGATGAAGCAACCTCCAAGAAGGTAGTGCTCAAAAAGGAGTATGGCTCAGCACATAGCACAAAGCCTGGACTCAATAAGAAGGTTCCTGCCAAGAGGACACCTATGCCAAAGGTCAGAGCATCAACTCAAATTCCTGAAAAGCCAGATCCCAAAGAGCCAGCTGCTGCTGAAGGTAAGAAAAGGAAAGAGAGGGTCAAGAAGACCACATTCAGAGTTATTGGGAAGCCTTCCATGATGGAAGAGGAAGAAGAGATTGCTGCACCAGCACCAAAGGCACCCAAGCTTATGGGTGATGCTATAAGATCAGGGGCTGCCACATCTAAGCCCAAGGAAGCACCCAAAGCTGCCCCCAAGGCCAAGTCTGCACCAAAGAGGAATACTAGGAGTATTCCAGCTATTGAGAAGAACAAGGCCCCAGTGCCTGAGGTTGCTGATGAAGAAGATGAAGAAGGACAAGTTTTGAGGAAGCTCAAGCCCAAGATACCAGACCACAATGATGCCCATCCTGTGGCTGAGGACATGAAGATAAGAAGAGACAATGGGTTGAGGCTATGGAGGATGACAGATCCATATGCCTCAAGGAGAAGGACTGCTGTGGACTATAGGTTCCACACCAAGGAACAGCAGGACTTTTATGAGACAATTCTGCTGGATATGAAGCCCATAGTGTGTGACATGAGGTGGGTCGACTGGACCTACATGAAAGAAAATGTAGAGCACTATCCTGGAGTGCAAGACAGTTTTGTTGCTATTGGAGTTGCAGACTTTGTTGGGCAAAAGCTCACCAACTGGAATGATGAACTTATCATGCAGTTCTACTCCACATCACACTTTTCTCCAGATGGCAGGATAGTGTGGATGTCTGAAGGTACAAGGTACCAGTCAACTGTTGAGGAGTGGGCAAAGCTGATAAATGCCCCCAAAGGAAAATAAAGATGACCTTGATGTATATGCCAAGAAGAAAATGGACCACAATACCATGGCACACATGTACAAGGAGATCCCAGACATAGCCATTGAGACACATAAGTTTGGATCAGTCCACTTCCTTCTATCAGGGCTGCCAACTATCAACTGCATATTAAGGCACACTCTACTGCCAAAGTCTGGTGACCACAACATGATTAGAGGGCATGCAATCAACATGTTGCATTTGTTTGATGTGCCACATAAATTCAAAGTCATGAGCCTTATGGTTGAAACCATTAAGAGGACTGCAGCTGACCAGAAAAGAAGTTGTGGATATGCCCCTCAGATCCAGGAGTTGATTAACTCAAAGATGGGCACAGGCAAATATCTATTGGATAAAGAACATTTTCCAATTTATCCAGACTTTGAGGACAATGAGGTTGTCATGAATGAGAATGATCCATCGTCAGTTCAAGCACAAGAGAAGAAGGAGAAGGCAAGGAAGGAGAAGGCTGCCAGGATGCCAGCTCAAGAGGAGGCATTTGAGTATTTCTTGAAGAACAAGCAGGAGCAGCTCGGATACTTAATAGCATCAACACTGAGGATTGAGAAGGGATTGGCCACCCTCACTCAAACTCAGGAGAGCTTGGAAAGAATCATAGAACAAAAGTTCTATGACTTAGATGTGAAAGTAATTGAGATTCAATCTGCTGTGGAGCAACTACAAGATGACATGCAGGAGAGGAAGGGCAGAACAACAACTGATGCATTTGCCAGAGTGCCTAGAGCCCAGAGGTCATCTGTTGTGCCAGTTCCTGACACCAGAGCCACTTCGTCTGCACCAGCTACAGCCTCAGTGCCACCAGCTCCAGCACCTACATCAGCTCTAGCTCCATCTCCTTCAACGGAAGCTTTCGTCCTCGGAGTTATCCGGACTCCACCACCTGAAGATCAAGCCTGAGAGTCGATCTAGCACTATGCATTTTCTATGAACTTTTTGGTAACTTGTTGCCAAAGGGGGAGAAAAATGTATAGATCATAGGCTTCGAGAGAGAGAGTGTGTTGCTTTTGTTCTCTCTTGATTTGGTGGTTTTCAAACTTGTTTGCTTTTGTTTGCTTGATATACTATGTTTGTGAGACATTGATGGTCATGTGTTTGATCATAAGCTACCCTTACGCATGTTTGATGACATTATCTTATCTATCCTATGTGGTCATTCACTGTGCTTGGTGATGAGTGCATGTATTCAATCTTTATCATTTTGAGCGCTCCACCAAGATATATGTGACATGGAAGAGTAACCCATGAGCCTAATTCCTTGTGCATTTGCAGTCCAAAGCAAATCGTAAACTATGCACAAATTTAGGGGGAGCTCTTGCTTATCACATACTTCTCAAAGCGACGATGTTTTCAATCTTATTATCATTTGTCGAAGCTTTGATCTATATGTTGTCATCATTACCAAAAGGGGAGATTGAAAGTGCAACTATCCCTAGGTGGTTTTGGTAATTCATAACAACATACAGCTCATTGAGCTAATGCTATTCCAAGATGAACATTTCAGGAAAGCTCAATGAATGGCATGGCATGGATGATGAAAGTGGATCCCTCAAAATGCTAATGACAAAGGATTGGCTCAAGCTCAAAAGCTCAAGACTCTTCATTTTATGCTTTAGTGATTCAAGATCACATTGAGTCTATAGGAAAAGCCAATACTATCAAGGAGGGATGAGGTGTTGCTTAATGAGCCTCTTGCTTCATGTGCATAGTGATATGCTCCAAAACCCTCAGCTACTTTCTCACATCCACATATGACCTAAACCTAAAGCCAAAATCGGTCTCACCGATTCTTACAATCCGGCGCCGACGATTCCATATGTCATAGCCACTGCCACAAACCCTAGGCAAATCGGTTCTACCGATAGGGATGTCGGTCTCACCGAGATGGGATTGTAATCTCTCTGTTTCCTTTTCATAACTTTTCGGTCTCACCGAAAGAGCGGATCGGTCCCACCGAGATTGCAATGTAAACTCTCTGTTTCCCTTTTGTAACATTTCGGTCTCACCGAAAAGAGCAAATCGGTCCCACCGAGTTTGCCTGACCAACTCTCTGGTTAGCTAATTACCAAAATCGGTCTCACCGAGTTTGTGTAATCGGTCTCACCGAGATTACGTTATGCCCTAACCCTAACCATATCGGTCCTACCGAGATGCAAGTCAGTCCCACCGAAAACCCTAACGGTCATTAGATTTACTAAACTCGGTCTGACCGAGTTTGTTGATTCGGTCCCACTGAGATTGGTAAATTGTGTGTAACAGTTAGATTTTGTGTGGAGGCTATATATACCCCTCCACCTCCTCTTCATTCATGGAGAGAGCCATCAGAACAAACCTACACTTCCAACTTACCATTTCTGAGAGAGAACCACCTACTCATGTGTTGAGACCAAGATATTCATTCCTACCATATGAATCTTGGTCTCTAGCCTTCCCCAAGTTGCTTTCCACTCAAATCTTCTTTCCATCAGATTCAAATCCTATGAGAGTGAGTTGAGTGTTGGGGAGACTATCATTTGAAGCACAAGAGCAAGGAGTTCATCATCAACACACCATTTGTTACTTCTTGGAGAGTGGTGTCTCCTAGATTGGCTAGGTGTCACTTGGGAGCCTCCGACAAGATTGTGGAGTTGAACCAAGGAGTTTGTAAGGGCAAGGAGATCGCCTACTTCGTGAAGATCTACCGCTTGTGAGGCAAGTACTTCGTGGGCGACGGCCATGGTGGGATAGACAAGGTTGCTACTTCGTGGACCCTTCGTGGGTGGAGCCCTCCATGGACTCGCGCAACCGTTACCCTACGTGGGTTGAAGTCTCCATCAACGTGGAAGTACGATAGCACCACCTATCGGAACCACGCCAAAAACATCCGTGTCTCCAATTGCATTTGAATCCTCCAAACCCTTCCCTTTACTTTCTTGCAAGTTGCATGCTTTAATTTCCGCTGCTCATACACTCTTTGCATGCTTGCTTGAATTGTGTGAAGATTGCTTGACTTGTCCTAAGATAGCTAAAATCCGCCAAACTCTAAAACTGGGAAAAGGCTAAGTTTTAATTGGTCAAGTAGTCTAATCACCCCCCCCCCCCTCTAGACATACTTCAAGGTCCTACAACCACGCGTCCTTCATACAAGTGGTGGGTGGTGGAGGCGGGAAACCGGCCCGTCGCTGATTGGGGCGGCGGGTCGGTCCTGATTCCCTGCGCCTCCGACGGCTAGATTCGCTGGGTGGGGCGGCCGAGCCTCAACCTCGTCCCTTTACAAGGAGGGGGAGGGAGGGCGTCATCCCGCATTCTCCCAGCGCCCATCCACCTTCATCTTTGCTTCTTTCTTCCACCTGCCATGGCGAGATGAGGTGTTGCGCCTTCGTCGGTGGCGGTGAGGGTCGCTGCTCGTCAGCGCGTCCCTCCTCCCCACGAGCTTGCGGCGGCGGAGCCAGCCGCAAGATGAAGGGGGAGGGGCGTGGCCGAGGTCGCCGCGGCGGTCGGGAGAGAGGGGGATGAGGTGGCGTGGCGGCCGTGCCTCTAACAGTGGTTCCCCTGCAATGGAGGGCTACGTCGGGGACCGGCCCCGCGAGTTCTTCATCAGGCTGTGTCGGCCACCGGGTCGTCGTCTCCGTCTTCCCACCCCTTTCGCTCAGGAGATGGAGCTCGACCCGCCCCAGACCATCAGGTTGCATATGAGGGGCTGCGGGACCGGCGGCACGTGGGTCGACGTCAACTTCCCTGCTTCTCACGTCATGTATCTCCATATTAGATGGAAGACATTCGCCAGCATCCATAGCCTGATGGTGGGGCTCGTCCTCTACTTCAAGTTAATGGAGGGTGGCCTGGTCTTCGTCAAGGTCTACGGAGATCTTGGCACTCACCTGAAGTGTTGCGTGGAGAGATCCTCCGACGATGAAGATTCCTCCTCAAGCGAGAGCGACGAGGAGGACAGCGACAACAACGACGAGGGTAGTAGGCAGGAGGATGACAGGTCCGACTAGGTGTCGGGCCCGCCGTCCCGGGGTGGTGTCGGCAGCAGCAGCATCTGCACCGGGCCCTCTGAACTTCTCGGGGTTGCCTCCTTGGGCGGCTGGCGTAGGAGGACCGGAGAAGGCGAAGAAGGCGGGTGGCAGGCCGACAAGTCGGATTACACGGGCACCGACGCTTTCGTCTCGTATTGCCGGTCCTGCCACCTCCTCTTCCAGCTCTTCGCCTGTCATCATCACGACCAGCCTCTCCCTGCAATGGCCAACGGGATGTTCTCCTGGTGCCTTCTGCTGCTCGTGCCTCGCCTGGGTGCTCTTTTTTCCCTTCCGTCATCTTGTTCCATTTCCTGAGGAGAGGGACAAGAAAGGGATTACGGGCACCTTATCCTTTTTTTAGTTTGTAAGCCTGCGGGCACTTGTTAGATTTGAGACTTGTAATCCCCTTGCTCATGTTTTTCTTTCCGTAAAAACTTGTACTTGTATGGACGTTTTTAATGAAAAAGGGTGCTTGCCGTGCGTGAGCGAGGCCCATGCCAAGGACGAATTCTTGTTATTTTAAAGATAAACATTATCGCCTGGCAGTAGGCCTTGCCGTTCCCCCACTTCAGTCGACCATTCTCACGCTCTCGGCGGAGGCAGGGGCGATGTCACTACAAAAAAAATACACTTCCGTGATGATACGTGTTTGTCACAGTAGGTCGTGTTTTTGTCATGCATGTACATCCATGACAAATTTATGACAGAATCAAGATAGTCATACCTGTGCTGTCGTAGAAGTGTTCCATGACATTACGAAAATTATCATCACGGAAGTGTCCACTTCCATGACGATAAATCGCGCATCACAGAAGTGCTTTCGTCAAGGGTGACCGACACGTGGCATCCACAGTAACGGAACGCCGTTAAGCTATCAGGTCAGATTTTGGATCTGATAACCCGTTAACAGCCCCGACCAATGGGGATTTTCCACGTGTAAAATCATCATTGGCTGGAGGAAACACGTGTCGGCTCACCGCTGGGACAGATGTCATCCACTCATTGGACAGAAGGCGCCTATGATACGTCGACACGTGGCACGGCCCAACAAGTTTAATTGGGCCGGCCAAATTAAAGGCCCGCAAGTTTTGCGGACCATAATGGGCCGGCCCAGCTAAAGGCCCACAAGATTTTGCGGACCATAATGGGCTGGCCCAGCTAAAGGACCACGAGATTTTGCGGGCCATAATGGGCCGACCCTGGTAAAGGCCCACAAGATTTTGCGGGCCATAATGGGCCGGCCCAGCTAAAGGCCCACAAGATTTTTGTGTGCCATAATGGGTCGGCCCAGGTAAAGGCCCACAAGATTCTTGCGGATCATAATGGGCCGGCCAAGCTAAAGGCCCACGAGATTTCGCCGACATTAATGCGCCGGCCCAGCTGTAGGCCCACAAGATTTTGAGGACCCTAGTAGGCCGGCCCATTAACTGGCTGCCATGTTTTGGGCCAAATGCCGGCCCATATCTGATTCGGTCCATTAATGGCCTGCCACGTTCCGGGCCTAAAAGTGGCCCATATGAGATCCGACCCGCTATAAGCCTACCACATTCTGGGCCAAATTACGGTCCAGATCAGGTCCGACCCTTTAAGAGGCTTTGGGCTCAATTATGGCCCATATTAAATTCCGCCCAGCAACCGGACACTATGCTTTTGGGCCCACTTGCTAAAGGCCCACTTAGTAATTCGGCCTGATATTAGTTTTGGCCTGTTAAGGGCCTGTTTAACATTTCGGCCCTATATTAATTTCGGCTGTTAAAAGCCCGTCATATAGTTGGGCCTAACTACGGCCCGATTTGCATCCGCCTGCTTTCATGACCGATATCCGATTGGGCCAAACAAGGACCGAGACAATTTTGGCTGTTAAAAGCCCATGATTTGATTCGCACAATCATGGGACAGGGTTCATTTTGGGCTGCTGCCGGCCCGTGAGCTGTTCGACACATTTCAGGCCCAACCTACATCGTGATTGCATGACGGCCCGATTATGTACCGTAATTTTACGGTTTGGCGGTTCATGAAGACAGGATATATATACTGATAAAATAACTACAGCATCGTGAATAAGAAAAAACCTAGACTATACAATAAATAAATTATGGCATATTACATCCAATGGGCATCAAAGTTCGCCACTATGATAATAAAGCACAAGCAGAAAGCAGATTACATACACTGGGCATCAAAGATCGCCACCAGTGCAAATAAACACACTGACAAAATAATATACAAAACCGAGAGCACTTCAATAGAGTTCAAGAAAGGTTAGACCTGCTGGGGAGCAGCAGCGCAAGCAGCTGAGCAAGATGATGAGACTGCGCTTGTTCAACACTTATATCTTCCTCACTCTGAAAGATAAACAAGCAGACAGATGACAGGTTTTGCACGTAAAAGTATCAGTGCTGAAAATTCATCACATTTGTTACTGACGAATAAAGTAACACAGTTTAAAATTGCATTAACACAATATGGTATTGTTCAGGTCAAGACATGGTAGGAAATGACATTGTGAAGGAGTTGGCAGCTTCACGACAACCTTTGGATTACGATCAAGAACTCATAAGTATCAATGGTTAGTGTGTTGTCAATTTATACCATTCAGATTGGCAAATAAAGAGACAATTTAAATAATAGTAGAATGATATGACATTGTTCATAGTTAAGACATTGCAGAATATGACATTGTGTCTTTGTAGTGGGTAGGTTCACCACACCTTTGGATTACGGATGAAGAACATAAGCATACATGCAGTGCAAAAGAAGATCACTTGCTCTGTATAGTTTAATTTACATGGTATGAAGAAGGAACTTGGTTGTACAAATGAAAACTTAAATTGAGAAAGGACAAACTTTTGTTTATGAACTACATAATAAACTTTAAATAAGCAATTTGATGCAAACACCAAAAATAAACAGCTGTTGCAGTCATGCCTAACCAAATATATACAACAAAGTTTGAAGGCTTGAGATGGACAACCTTACATTATTGGTGAAGACAGGCTCTATAAAGGCCTTGTCCATGCTGATGGGGGGGGGGGCAATTCAAGAAGTTTACCACAGAATCTTCTTCAAAAGCATTGCCTTTATTCTACATTATGTTAAGAGTAAATATAGATGTGATAATATACGAAAAAATGGAGAATATTTAAGATAATATGAAGAGTGATGCTACATAACCAAGTAGCTATAAATGTAAGTGCAGCGATACAGGCAAAAGGTACAGCCAAGAGCAATGCACAGCTAAACTTCTTCAGTACCAACCTTATGGTAAGAGTAAATATAGATCTGATGTGTAGAAAATGGAGGGCAAAGGAAAATAAGCTGCAGAGTGATGGTACATGAACAACTACCTGTCATTATAAGTGGGTACAGTCTGCTGGAGTCGGTCCTACATTTTGTGTCACTGGTTGTACAGCCAATATAAGCGGGGTGTTGTCTAGTTTCTCCAGCACCACCCTGTTTTTCAAGGACTTTGCTGGTGCTCCTTCAGGTTTGGCAATCACCCTCTGCCTTTTTGATGTCTGATGCACAAGAACAACATTTGAGTGGAAAAACATGGTATGATGACAGATGGAATATGTATTGATAATGGATGGGCATGGCATCTCGACATATATGATGAGTAAACTAAGCAGATGGCGGTGCAACAAAGTAGAAGAAATGCAAGACAACATATGCAAGATACCCACAATCAATAAAACATTGCCAAATTAGAACAGGTACCTTGATGGTGAACAGGACAGGCCATCTGCCTTTGATTCCTCGAGGTTAGAATAGTCATTAGGATCATATTCTGAACAAGAATCAACAGGTGGGGAGCGTATGAGTTTCATTGCATCCATAATGGCACTCAATGCCTTGGTGCCAATTTTGTAAGTCATTACAGTGTTTAGCTTCAAGAGTGGACTGCTGCTAGTGTGACATAAATTAGCTACACAGATCATAGTGTAGATATAAAGGGAAAACCTTAAGCATCAGAGTAAAATCAGCAAAGTGGAACTTGCTGGAATATATGTGCTAGTATTGCCGGTACGGCTAGAAAGGCTTCAGATACTAGCTCTCTTCAAGTGAAGGTGCGGTACTGTTAATATCAGTGTAACTCTCAAGGGTGACACAACTCCCCGCATTTCCTTGCTATTCTTATAGGATTCAAGTGGGCAGGCCACGACAAATCCTATTCCTATGTTTACAAGATCCTACGAATCAAAGAAGCTCAAAGTGTCCATCACAACCAACTGTATAGACCTCTACACTGCAAATGTCCCTGCTCATCTTCAGTACAAGGAACATACTGTACTACTAGCATACTCCCTCCGTTCCAAAATATAAGTCTTGGTAGAGATATCCACTATGCATCACATACAGATGTATCCAGATACATTTTAGAGTGTAGATTCACTCATTTTGCTCCATATGTAGTCCATGGTGGAATCTATACAAAGACTTGTATTTAGGAACGGAGAGAGTACATATTAAAGAAGAACGGAAGAGGAACATGGTAAAGAAGAGCAAGCAGATTTTGGATAATAAAAGGTTGGTTGCGCGGTGCCACACATGATGAACAGAGCGCATTAAGAATGCAACTCCCAGCTGTCTCTCGACCATTTCAGGCGGTTGGATGAAGATCCTCGTCTCCTAATCCTTCTTCTTCCTCGTCTCGATTCTTCCCATACAGAACACCGCACGGGGCCCGGCGGACCACCGACCCCACCGCCTGTGTTCCTCCGCCATCCCCACCCCCCACGCGCCCCAACCCCCACCAGCGTCAAGTTTTCTTCATTCGTGAGGCCCCACAACCACCGAGCCCTTCGATCAAGACTGCAAACTCCATGAGCTCAAAAATCGACTTACCCAATTTTGAAATTTAGTCTCTGTGATTTAACTAGTGTGGAATATAAAGGGAAAACCATAAGCATTGGGAGTATAGTGTTGGCGTGCCATGGAGGATCTGAAGGTGCAAACCGGACAAAGGCAACCGCAACCAAGACAAGAAATCGAGTAAAGCGGTGGTGATCTATTTTCTTGCTGCGATAAATAAGTTGAGCAGAATCTGAAAAAGCCTTGCCTGCAGTGCGGCGCCGTGTACTCATCTGCTGAGAATTTGGCGGTGCTGCGATAGCGATGGCTGTCGGTGGCGTGGAAGCAGATCTAGGAGGGTAGCGGTGGCGGCGGGCGCGATGGGCGAGACGGTTAAATGGCGGCGCCCGGCAAGGTGGACGACAGCGGGATGGAGCGAGAGGACGGGATGCAAGGATCCCGGTCCAAGGCGTGGATGAGAGAGGTCGATCTCTTGTAATGGGCGGCGGCATCGGAGTATCAGCTCCGGCATGGTGGAGGAGGGCGGTGGATGGGGTGCCGGGCGGCGAACGGAGGAGGTGGGGTGGAGAGGGTGTTTTGGCACCATGAGTACGAATGGGGAAAAGGGAGGTAGAGAGGAAGGGGGGAACCATGTATTCAGGGCGCGCTTGTCTCAAATGCGAGGAAATTTACAAACTTAGCCCCCGTTTCAAATTTCTACTACATCACAGCAACATTAGACTGTTGGGGATAGGACGATAATCTCACATACACCGAATATTGGCCGACGAGAGTTTGTTTTTGGCGCCCATCGTGTATGAATATGAATCGGGGAGGGAGCCGATTTCGGCCGAGGACACACTGTGTTTTGGCGCCCACCGTGTATGAATCCGGGTGAGAGGCGGTTACGTCATGTTTGGGTGAAATTACAAACCTACCCCTATCGAAACCTATAGAAATCCAGCAGATAGGCTTTGCGTGGCAGGGATAGGCAGTAGTGATTTCCATCTCGCAGATTTTGGTTTCGGGCCGTTACTGCGACCTTTCTCACTTCATTCAAATTTTTTGGAGTGCACATTTACCATGCCAACTCAATTCGAATCCCGTTTGTATTCTATTTTTTCGGGCGGGATCTATTTTCAATTGGAATTACATTCTATATACATCATTTTTTATATATAGCACAACAAAGAATTCTGCTCCTTTATATGAATAGTATGATTTACAAATACAATGATCTCGAAATCTTATAGTTGAATTCGAAAAAATTTAACCAAATTATGTTCTACTAAAATGTATGGATCAGTAATACCTACATATTAAATAACATAGATGTGCGTGAATTCATATTAGTATGCATGTTTGATAGATCAATTTTGGTTCGAGTATGGATTACATGTATCATCATCTTGAATTCAAATATTTGAATCCCTTTTTTGTTCACTCCTTTCACGCCCATCTCTCTCGCATGCATGCTCCTTCAGGTAGCTATCACTCTCTTTTCTCCAGCTCACCCGCACGCTCACTTCATGTTTCTCCTATCCTCACAAACATGGTCTCTCGATTTCTCCCTTGAGAAGTATCACACACTCCCTATCATTGTACATTACACGTTTTTCATTATCTCTCACGTCTCTACTGTTCTCTAGTACTCGGTACCTAAGCTTTCTTTTTCACCGCCACACACACGGTCTCCACTCGTTTTTCACTTTGTCTTTCTCTCTATGGGATTCTCTCACACACCCTATATGTCTCTACATATGACTCATACCACTAAAATTACTCTCTCTCTCTCTCGTAGACACAATATTTGTTGTGGTCTCCTTTTCGTCTCCATCCCAGACTGATATTATTCATTTGTTTACCGATCAGACAACCCTGACTACCGTCTCCTCTCTCTCTCTCACACAGGCACACACACACACACACACAACTCCTGCTTCCACTCCCCTTCCCGACTACCGTCTCTCTCTCACACACACAAAACTCTCGCTTTCGCACCCCGACTCGTACTTCCTCACAAACATTTATCGACTAGCTAGCCTGATAGGTTTATACACCCACACACTCGTGCTTCCACCATCGCATACATGTCTCTCTCCTGCTCCTTGTATCTATGTAGATTTTTCTTCCCTTCTCGAGACATGCCCTCTCGATCATGCACACACGCACTATCGCCTCATTTTAAGTTGATACCTATCACACACACTCCTTGTGTCTTTGTCACACATGCACTCCATCCTCCTCCACTCTCCCTCTCTCTCACACACACATGGGCTTTTTGCAACAACTAGCAAGATGCCCATGCGTTATCTGAACATCAAGATGCATTTGTATGAGTAGTTTATCTTGTGGGGAAAAGGATGAGCGAGGAAGGCCTTATTTGCAAATGTGGAGAGGGGTGTGGGTATCTTTTTGCAAAATTGCCATAGTTTCCTTCCTATCCGTCAGATATAGATCGGATGGCCTATATTGCAGGATGGCAGGCACACGATCATCACCGACAATGCTTTTTATAAGAGTAGGGATAAAAAATAGAGTTGGTGATGATGGTGGGCCTGCCATCCTGCAATGTAGGTCGTCCGATTTATATCTGACGGATAGGAAGGAAAATATGGCAATTTACCCGCACTCTTCACCACATTTGCTGATAAGGCCTTCCCTCGTTCATCCCTTTCTCCCACAAGATCTTGATGTTCCGTGCAACGCACGGGTATCTTGCTAGTAAGAGTAGAAATTAGACTTATACCACTTCTCAAATCTTGAAACCAACAACATTCCTCCCTTATCTCATCAAAAACGCCAATGGAATATATTTTGAGTGGACAATAACATATTTTTAGTGATATACGTATTTCAAAACTAGACTTATTTTTCTATCAAATCGGTGAATATGTAATAATCTACTTTGATCGTGTGGCAACGCATTGGCACATTGCTAGTAGTTATTATAATTTTTTGGACACCAGACAAACGGTGGAGTACATATACGAAGAGAGGAGGTGCACGCACGCAGTCAGCCTCTCGCTGTATCGCACACATGAGTGTTACGTAAAGGCGATGTTAACAAATAAACCCTAAAACCCTAGGTGCACGATTGCTGCATTCGCGGGTACCGGGTACGTGGTGGAGCACCTTTGTAGGAATAGTCAGCTCGCGTGTTAATTTGATCTATTGGAGTTGATGGTCGGGACCACAGCCCACAGGTGAACGACTTGGAGCGCGGTGGCTCGCCAGTTGCCACAGATCGAGTAGCCACGTTTAAAATATAGTTTTTCTAGCGGGGTTAATAGTTCCGATTTTCAATGGCGCGTTATAAGTAGTAAGTAGTTTTCAGAACGATTGGTATGGAGCGAAAATGGAATTCATAGTACTATGTACCTCCTTGGCGTATGGTTGTATGGTTTTTTTTGCGATGGAGGTTGTATGGGTTTATGTTGCGAGATGTTGAACCTGGTAGTTCTAGGGAAAATACTATGGTTTAGATTTAGATGTTGGTTTTAAGTAATGAAAATCGGAAGGGGAAAACCTTCTTTGATTAAAAAAACTACTACCTCCATTCTGGTTTACTAGTCCCCATCGTACTTTGGGTCAAAATTTGTCCATGAATTTTACTTGTAAATGTGAATGGAGAACTAGATTTTGTTATACCCAAAAAAAAGGACTGGAGGGAGTGATTGCTCTAACACGAACGCGACCTCTCTTAGCGCAGGCATTGAACCGGCGCGCCGGCCAAGAGGGCCCCACTCGCTGCAGGCCGGCTGAGCACGCCTCCTCGCCGCGTGCAACCAGCTTAAGACTGCCCCGCCTGCCTTCATTGAATCCGCGTGTGTGCCGGCAACACGTCACGTCCTTCCGCGAGCCGGTAGGCATTTTAGAACACAAAAAATGACTAAAATATAATTAATTTACGCATGGTCTTGACTTGTTGTGCTCGCACTGGTAGCAGGAACTAGTAGAGGTTTTTCTTTATTTATAACTCTCCGCACATTTGTTTGGCTTTGAAATGAATCATGGTTGTGGGCATTATGTATGAAATGTGCAGATATCTGTGAACATGAGTTTGATGTGGAAGTTGAACTTGGAATGTCGGGCTTTCGCGTGAACTATACCATGTCCAATGCTTAAATGCATTATTGTTTGGAAAGTAATTGTTGTTATTACATGACCCGAAAAAAACATTTTGTGCCACATCAGTAGATGCACGGACATCACAACAGGCATGCTGACTGGATAAACATTTGAACCTAGCTATTATGAAGGAAATTTTGTATTGAAAACAGTCTTAGATAGCAGGAGACACCTAGCCTGCTCTGCCTCTGCTAGCTTATTTCTGGCTTCTTCCATCTCTTCTTTGGCTTGGGTGAAGAGAGCATCTGATTGCTCTTTTCGCTTCTTCAGGAACTCAGCTACATTCTCAAGGGCTGCTGCATGCTTTATTTTAGCCTTTACTAATGCCACGAGGACACGAACAGCTGACGACTCCACCTAGCTTGTGTGTAATCCAGCATCATCTGGGAATTTGGACCTTGTGTCTAATCCAGCATCATTAGGGAACTGGAACCTTGTGTGTAATCCAGCCTCATTTTGGAAACATGATCTCGAGGTTGACCATACTTCCCTCCTCGCAGGAACTGCATCCTGACATGAAGTTACTTCTTTTTTAGATCAATACTCAGAGCAACCTAGATCCATTTAGTAGAAGCCAGATAAACAGAACTCGGAGAAGTGAAATCAAAAGGAAAAAATATAAAAATAGACTATAAGGTGAGAACACCCACATCCTACATCAAGCTAAAAACAAACGCATTAGGATGATTAAGACTCTTCTTATTACACATCAAAGAACACCACACTTAAGAGAAACAGAAACTACAACATATACACATCGAAGAACACGAGGCTACACGAAAGTAATTGAAAGGGTGTTACTTACCAAAGCTCGTTTTACAGGTTCAGTGCAACTCCTCTTTAACTTGCCATGCTCCTTGAAGATGTCCCGAATATCCCGTGTTTGGTCTTCATTGCTCCTCTGCATGTTCACACTCGTAGTTTTAAAATCTCAACATGGCAAGAAAAATATACTACTAGTAATACTTGCGCATCTTGTGGGCAACATTAAAGCACTCGTCTGCCATGTTAGAGCATCTCCAACAGAATCGCAATGCGCGGCACTTTAAAAAAGTGTTTACAGTGCTGAGATCGAGAATTAGATAGAGTAGAGGATAGTTCTCAGCATAGATAGATAAAAAAAAGATAATTCAACTACTCCTCGTCGCCCGACTCCTCCTCGGTGATGTCCTCCTCCGACGTCTGACCGTAGGCGTGAAGATACCGATCATCGTCGGATTCCCAGGGCGACGCTGCTCCTAGCCTCATGTTGAATTCAGCGTCCGCTTTTCGCCTACGCTTGTCCTCGCGATAGGCGGCTCGCTCCTCCCTCCTCTTATCCCTCTCCGCCCTCCTTTGCATGTAGAACTCGCGCTCGTTGATGATGTCCTGCGGGAAGTGTTGGCGCCACAGCGCCATGGCTTCCTCGTCCATCTCGGCGATGCCGAGACGGTGCTCCCGCCTCCGGTTGTCGCGATGATCTTCGTCGGTGCTAAGCCGCGGCAGAGGCGCGAGCTCCTGCGCCTGCTCCCGCGTCGGCATGTTGGGGAAGTTCAATGTTCTATTAGGCCACCGGAATCGCCACGCCGCCGCGTCGTACGCGCGGGCGGCCTCGTTGGCGGTGTCGAAATTGCCGAGGCCGAGGCGCATCCCGCGGAACCGGATCTCGGCGGAGAAGCCGCCGGAGGGGCGCGCGCGGTCGCCGCGGTATCCCCAAGTTTCCCGGCGACGCGGTGGCATGGTGGCGCGGCGGCGGCGAGGCGAAAATGAGCGGGGAGAGAGCGGTGGCAAGGAACAGAGCGGTGGGAGGGCGTTGGATTTTATAAAGCGCGTGGGACGCCGCGCGCCAAAACTAGCGCATGCCTGGCCGCTTTTTCCCGCTCGCGCGCGATCCTTTCCTGACGTCTCTGCTATCTCTACTCTCTTCTCTACTATTATATTTATTTTATATTTAATATTTAATATTTATCTCTACTTCCTTTACTGTCTACTTTTTTCTCTATACTTTTTTTCTTGCAATATAGGCCGTCCGATTTATATCTGACAGATAGGAAGGAAACAAATGGGAATTTTGCAAAAAGATACCCATACCCCTCTCCAGATTTGCAAATAAACTACTCATACAAATGAATCTTGATGCGTGCAATGCATGGGCATCTTGCTAGTTCTAAAAACCTATCCATCATTTGCCACACTACTGGTTGCAGATGAAAAACCTACCCAAGTACAGCGCGATACAGGAGCGACGCATAATTACAAGCTGATATTCTGTTGGACAATGGAGGCTATAACCAATTACTTTTACGGGAACAATAGCACCCAGGAAATTTCAAGGGTAGGTATGAACAAAATTGGAACTGCACATGTACTGCTAAGTGATTCAATACACACATTACCAATCGAGGAGGAGAACGATGGTCTCGGCGGCCTCTGCGAGTCATGGTCGGCAACGGGAGTCAGTTCATTGTCCATGATGGTGGTACTTCTGCGCTTGCCGTCGGCTTCCGGGAAGCAAATCCGAGGCCGTGGAAGACGATGCCGGGGAAGAGGCTCCGTGTACGACGACGACGGTGGACCGGCTCTAGTGCGGCGTACGAGGTCGTCGATGAGGCAGATGCGTTGCGGTGGACGAGTGCGCCGATGTACAGGGGAGGAGCACGAAGGCTGCAGTGCCATGGAGAAGTTTATTTTGCGGTTGGGATAGAAAATGGGGAGTATTCAGGTGTACTACTATGGGTGCCGGGGTGGGGTTGGCTGGGTAGGGTGAACCTGAAGTTACGAAAACAGCCCCCTACCAAGCGTCATCCGTAGGCCTGTTCCAAAGGCTATGATGGTAACATCCCACTGCTCGAATCAGGGTCGCAGGAGATTTTCCCACCGACCTCAAAATTTTGTGACACTGGACTCCCCGTGTGGCGTGTTGAGTGATTCGGCTAAGCAACTAGCGAGTAGTAGTAGTAAACTCTGCATATTAGGTTTGACCGAAGTCAAACTTCCTAAAGTTTGACCAAGTTTATAGAAAAATACAAACATTTACCCTAACAAATATGTATGATGTGAAAGTACATTCAATAATGAATCTAATGGTATTTATTTGTTATTGTATATGTTAATATTTTTTGTTATAAGCTTTCTGAGAGTTTACAAAACTTGACTTTGACCAATGCTAATACGTGCACTTAAATAAAAACAGTGGGAGTACACATTTGTTTTCTTAGTTTGTAGTGAACTAATCATTTGTTGAAATTGTGAAATAAATATATTAGGCTATTGACTTCGAATGTAATGGTCTATACAATTCGATAGTTACAATCATTGTCGAATCCCAAGATGTATAGAAGGTCTATAGTACTTCACAACATGCTCAAACTCACATAATCCCAATCAAATGAGAATCTGAATGCATTTCATAGTTATTACTTTGTAGGATGCAACAAAAACAACCATAATCTATTGTCATAGAAGCAAGATTTTGACATATCCCAATGTGTGAATGAAACATGCAGAGAGAGCTTTTGAAGATGGAGCAGATAGGGCGGGAAAGATTGTATGTATGTGGACGAGAGAGTAGGAGACAAACCTAACGAGACAGAGGGAGAGAGATAGAGAGAGAAAGAGAGAGGAAGAAGTTAGGTCCGTGAGAAAGATGGAGACATGTAATATAAGTGAGATGCGTGTGCATCCAGATTCTGTATACGTGGAAGGAGAAGGATCTCGTGGGTTGAGGGATTGACAATTTGTATACATCTTGTTGTGTTACGGATGCTCCTCTCTCTCTCACACACACACACACACACACACACACACACAAGTAAACTAGAAGACCGTTCTCTCAGGTATACACAACGTATCGGCATATCTGTCTATGTCTCACTCATGCATGATCATTTGCACATTCACACCTCTCTATGTCTGTATCACACGCACATGGTCTCCACATTGCTATTCCGCCACAACACACATATTGAAACATACACACGTTCTCTATCAGTCACACACACAAAATAAGTATTAAAAAACGGGACACAACTAAAACGTCCAAATCCAAATAAACACAAATTGGAGCTAAATTCAAATATATGGGAATATTGCAGCATCAAGAACTTTCGCAGGAAATAAAAGTTGAGTAATATTCGAGGATTGTTTTCACACACAGAAAGGTTCGGTGGATGTCCTTCGAGCGCGACACGGTGACAGACCGTTCGATCGACCGCGCGGCCGTGGTTCACGCGCTTGCACATGATTCCGTATCGTGGCTGTGGTACTAACTAATAAAAGCGCTGCCTAAGTCTAATGTTTATGTGTACTAGTACGGTTTTCTTTTAAGTTTGACCAACCTTATATAAAACTAAAGTAAGCTCCCACACGCGCACTCATCAATATGCCGCCGCTGCCGTTGCGCATGTCGGCGCCCGCCTACTCCGACCAACAATTTCTCGCCCATCACCGTCATGTCGCCGCCATCCCTGTGCCATGAAGCCGAAGGCTCGCCCACTCACGTCGTCTGCAGTCCCTCCTCGCGATGCTGCCACGCTGCCAAGCACGTGAGCAGCTGGTGGAGCCGCCTCTATGCATGCAGCGTACGAAGAGGAGGACGAGCGCATGCTCAAGCACGCCGGCGAGGAGGAACTAGCGTGTCATTGTCGTCTCCGCCCGCGCGGAGGAGGCGCGCATGGTGGCTGTCGCGGCGGAAGCCAGTCGCGCGTGCGTCGAGCCCTCAAACCGGGTGCGGATGCGGAATCTACCTTCGAGACCTTGAATGCCACGTGGATCCTGCAATCTGATGGAGCAATTTTGGTGAGTCGACTCATGTGAGCCGTTTGATGCAACATGGATGTCTAGAAGGGCTTCATCCACCTCTTTTGTCGTCTTCTTCCTTCGCCCCGTCGAACTTCTTTCACAAATCGACTGACCCAAATTATACTACTAGTACGATCGTATTAAGTACAGTAGGAACACGAAGATACGAGCAGTAGTACCAACTGCAAGAAGAACAGTAGTAAGACATAGTACTAGTACTACTGTACGTACTAAAGAGTTCAAATAACGAGAAAGAACATACTAAACATTGTTCTGCTGGGGCCTTAGCACAACACACCCTTGAAAATAAACTAAGCAACTAGTCCGCTTGACACTGCAGTAGAACCAACATGAGCGACGGCACTGCCACCTACTCAGAGTCCGAGTCCACGTCCTCGACTTCGTCCTCGTCCCTCTTCCTCTTCCTCGTTGCCGACACTTCTTTGCTTGAACCAGACACTGGGCTCTGCTTCTTCATCCAACCCTTGTAGATATTTAAACAAAGGTAGGCATCCATTGCTGCGTACAGGATGTGATCTTCATCTAATGTCTTCGACACCCATGCATGATGAAATTCGTGAGGAGGTTTCTTCAGTTTAGTGTATGAAGGATCAATCATGGCTGCTGCCAGGGTCAGCATTGAAGGTTGAGAGGAGGACACCAGGCTTGCCTTCTGGAAATCGAAGGGCTGTCCTACAACGAGACCTATCCGACACAGGATATCCCTGTCGTTCTTAAAGCCTACAGTAACGAATTTCACTCTTTTGTCCTTGAGGAAGTTCTTAAAATCCTGGCACTCAACGTCATTCTTAAAGCAGACATTATGTACGCAAACCTGGATCTCGGCGGGCTTCTTCCTCTCTTCGTTCTTTAGATCCTTCTCTCGTCCCAGGACTGTGGTGTACTCAACATCTAGTCGAGCGACCCACTCATCCGTTGAACTATTGAACATGCGTAGGAAGTGAGCAAGCCATGCTTTCACCTTCGCGGATCCATGTGTGTAGATGACGATGAACTGATCGCCGGCGATGGCTCTAACCTGGTACTCAGCGGCGACCATGGAGATTTGGGAGGCCATGGATTTTGGAGGAGGGTTAGGAAAAGTTGAACTGTTGTACCCCACAAAAACTGGGAGCGAACTAATGTGAAAGGACGGGACGACTGGGAGCAAACTATTGTAAGGTAGTAGAAGATGGGGACGAGTAGGGCGTGCGAACGGCATGGGGTTGCTGGCTTGCCTAGTGGATAAACGGCTGCAAGCCCCCAAAGAGTTCTCAAGAACTATGCGGGACCCACTAGATGTCATGTCTACTAGACCCATATCGTAGGCCTGACGGTATAGCTTCTGCCTGTTCGCACGCCATGTCGACGCGTGGATGTAACTTCACTTAATTCCGTCAACCGCGCGCCTCCCATGACCTTCGCCTCCCTCGCGTGGTCGGGCCCTTTGAGACTTCGACCGGCTAATGAGCAATTTTTTTTGCCTACTCCGCATCCATGATACTCCCTCTGGTCCTTTTTACTCCCGTCAACCGTTTGCAAAGTGTTTGACCAAATTTATACTTTTTTTGAACACCACCTTATATTAATTAACCAGCCACACCAGTACACTCATTCGATACAATATTCACCACACAGGCGGTATGTTATTTAAAAGAATACCATATAATCTATTGTCAAAGCTATACTTAGCGATTAAGTGTGCCACCTTATTGGCCGAACGGCTAATCTTTGACAATTGAAGATTGTTGATCAACATCGAGATGCTCAACACTTTCATCTTCAGGTCACGCATAGCAGACCTGTCATAGTCCCCCGATGCAAGAGACGCTACCACAAAAGCGCAATCAGTCTCTAAAATTACAGGATTATGAAGAGAAATACCTATGTAGAGACCGGCAATGCAAGCCCTAAGCTCCGCCTCCACGCTTTGACAGGCATCAATGAAATCCCATGACCAAATTTATACTAAAAATATCAATATCTACAATACTGATTATAATGAGTATAAGAACTACGTTTTATAATGTAAAAATATTGATTTGACATTGTGAATGTTGATACATTTGTCTATTAGTCTGGTGAAAGTAGAGGTACATTTACTTCAGACAAAACTTAAATGCACAATGCAGACTAGTTCCTCCGTCCAGGTGCGTGCCATGTCCTATCTTGTCATCACAACAAGGTTAGCTATTAGAGTACCACTACCTCCCTTCTAGTTTAGAGCAAGTACAATAGAGCTGAGTCAGCAGGCTATAAGAAATAAACTAGTATATTTCTGCTTAGTTGGAGGAAAGAGAAGAGGAGAGAGAAGGTAAGCGGGCTCTTCGTGAAGAGCCAGCTCTAGCACGTGCTCCTAGGCACTTTGTGAGAATGAAATGTGGGCCACATAATAAAAAAGTAGTACACTTTTTTCATCTACTATTGTACATATTGACTATAAGATGGGCCATAGATGACATGGCACTGGCTTATAGCCAGCAGCTGGCTATACTATTAACCATGCTCTTAAAGGGCTCGATTCAAAATTTCACCTACTCTTAGCAAGATAGTACAGGCGGTGGAATAGTTTTTGAAGTTTGCAAAAGTACTCAACTAGTGTTGTCGTTCTTCACACAAAAATGTGTTTACCAATGCATGCATGAACACTAGTTACTCTAACCCCCCTCTCTTCTTTAATTGTTTGCCACATCAGCATGTTTGCTACTATTCCCGTGTGCATGATACCAGCTAAGATACCACCATTATGGCCAGCCTTAATCATCGCATGCAATAATTTACTGCACCTTGAAATATGAACATGTGTGGGGCGTGTATGTTTTTAATGACTTGAGACTATACCTAGCCCGGCATGCAAGATGAGTTATTATTCACCGTTCCCCATACCTGCAGGAAGCCCATTCGTCTCCAAATCTTTTCCTCTCCATGTGTGGAAACAATATGCCTGCCAAACTCTCCTTCTCCCTCCAGCGGTCCAACCACTCCACCTCGTGTGAAAAAATCTACATGCATGACTCTCCTCCCCCCACGCTCGTCCAATCCTTTATGACCAGCAATATTTCCACCCCTTCGCTCCCCCGTAATTTACTCCAACAAATATGCCCACGTAGTTGTTACTTAACTGCAGGTGCATTGGGTCACTGACATATGGGCCCAACAGGTGTTCGGCCCACATATCGATGACATAACCGACCTGCGATTAAATCGATGCAACTCAAGACATATATTACGCAGGTGTGCCATTGCTCGCTATAAATATTGCGCCTCTGACGACATCACTATCTCCTTCCCCTCATGTTCATGTTCATCTCTATCTCCTACCCCTCCCTCTCACGTCGACCACCATGGCATCGCCCCTCCCAAGCCCTAGGAGCCCCTCGCTGCACCGTGCGGACGGTCACGCGTCGCTGTTCCGTTCCTCGCTGCCACTAGTCGAGGAGGACGCGTCGGTGTTCCGCTCCTCGCCGCTACGCGACGCGTCGCTGTTCCGTTCCTCGCCGCCACTAGTCGAGGGGGACGCGTCGGTGTTCCGCTCCTCGCCGCGACGCGACGCGTCGCCCTTTCGTTCCTCGCCGCCACTAGTCGAGGAGGACGCGTCGTCGTTCCGCTCCTCGCCGCGACACGTCGAGGTGGACACATCGGCGTTCCCAATCTCGCCAGCACGCGCGTCGGAGGACGTGTCGGCTCCCCGCTACGAGGAGAATGCCGCGCCGCCCGCCGAGCCCCCCAGCCTTGAGGAGCTTTGGAAAGAAATGGATGTCGCCTTGTGGGAGGCTTTGCCTCCAGCAGAGCGCGCCAAAATAGAGGTGGAGAAGAAGGCCGAGGAAGAGAAGCGCACCGCGAAACAAGCTGCATGGGAGGCCTATGTCACGTCCGAGAGAGTCAGGCAATTGGCTCTTTGGCAGAAGGCTCGTGCGAGGGCCGTGAGGGTGGCGGAGGACGCCCGTGCCGACACCCTGCGTGCAGTCGGGCCCAAGCGCCTCATCTACGCTTGGCGGTACGTGGACCGGGTGCACGCTTCCAGCAAGTTGGAGTACCTGTTGGCGCCGGATCACCACACCGGTGAGATCGCGCTCGCCTGCCGGCAAGCAACCAATCAACACCTCGCGAGTTGCGAGGATGAGGAAGAGGCGTTGTGTCGGCACGCTAGGAAACAGCCGCGCACCAGGGCATTCGTGGCGCGCCGCAAGCGCTCCTGCGAGCGCCGTGGCTTTTAGGAGGAGTATAATTTTTGTTTCGTAAGGCGATCTCATTAGTTTTGGGACGCAAATGATAAATCCCGAACGTTGAGGAATTTTTAGCGTCCTTAATTAAGTATGTAAAAGGGAAAGTTTGGAAACCTTGTGTATTCGTACGCATTTTGCAAGTATGTGCATATAGCACAAACTTTACTATATACTATCGCACTACACGTCTCTCTCGATATATGCTTGCAGACTGTGCTACTCCCTTCGTCCAGGTCAATATGTCATCTTTGGTTGTGCACCGTGACCAAGGAGGGAAGACTTTTACACCTAGACGGAGGGAGTACTACTATTACCTATGTACGTGCAAATGCACGTTTTAACATTACGATGCGGTTTTTGTAAAACTAGAAAAACAGCACTAGTCAAGCTTGTGAAACGATTCAATGCAAAACAAATGCAAAAATGCTCATTTGATTGTTTACTTTTAGCTTCCTTCTCTGTCGTTATTTCTCTATCGTACTTTGTACGGAGTATCTCACTGGTTGGAAAGGCATGCGAATTCCCAAACCGCTTCCTACACCCTGTATCGAATTTTTTCCTAACAAGTTGTGCCGTGCAATTGGAATTCCAACTTGAGTACTACTACTAGTAGGAGTACTAGGGGCCAGTTCTTTTAGGCTTCTAGATTAGTAATCCCATAACTACTATTACCTCCGTCCTGGTTTATTGGTCCCCATTGTAATCTGTGTCCAATTTTTATCATAAATTTAACTAATGAAATGTTAGTGCATGTCACATGCACTACTCCATCCGTCTAGGTGAGTAAGTCATCTTAGGCTGTGCACCGTGACCAAGGAGGAGGAGAAAACGAGAAACGTTAATGTTTTATTTGCTAATTAATAGTATTGCATGCAATGAACTAACCACTGCATGTCGTGTTTGATATCTCAAGTCATTAAAATCATGCACACTCTTTATCTCTTATTGGTTGATATGTCAAGAAACAAGAAATGAGGTAGAAGTTAATGCACCGCGCCTAAGTGTTTTGGGATTATTTGGTTTTTGTAAGATGACTTACACACCTAGACGGAGGGAGTAACATTTTATCAGTTAAATCTTTGGTCAAAATTTAGCACAAATTACAATGGTGAGGAATAAACCAGGACGGAGTAGTAGTTTAGAAGCCTGAATAAATGAGTGAGGCGCCTTCTTGTTAATCTCACTGTGACTAGTCTTGCGGGAAAAGCTGGGGAAGCCGCCAAAAGAACTGGCCCTAGGAGTAGTAGCTAGGGATCGAGTGTGCGAGATGAACAGGAGAAAGTGAATGCAGAGAGATGAAATGCAAAAAGACGGAGGGATGTGATGGTTGCTTGTCCGTTTATTTTACCAGGCCACTTATTACTGGGAGTGGTTGGGTTTTGTGATATGACGGCTTTACTGCCGCGCCACGAGCGGGGTGAGAGGTGAGACTCCCGTGCAGCGCCACCCTCTACACTTGTACTACATCGGTCGTGGTTTATTAGTCCCCCATTGAATTTGACTGAAGATTTAACTGACAAAATGTTAGTGCATGTCAACAAAAACTATATCGTTGGATTCGTATTTGAACATAGTTTTGAATGATATAATTTTAGGTGACATGCATCAGTATTTATCGTACTATATATAATGTTAGTTCAATTTTCGGTCGTACTAATCTATAGTAGTAAGGTGCCCGTGCGTTGCACCGAAGAGTGAAATGCATTGATCCGGGAGTTTTTTATTTTGACAAAGGATGTGGGGGTCATCTCATGTGTAACGGGTATCGACAGGTTTCTTTGGATATTATCTCATCTCTAGAGCTCACAAACATCCGGGTGAAATAGATAAAAAGGTATCTTTTGCAAACAAAAGCGTTCAACTGTCCAACCTGCATCCAAAACATGTGAAGAAATAACACTTATTGTGCTTTGCAAGAAATGATCTTTAAGAATTAGTTTTTGAGTATCGATTGTTATACATGTTGGCTCTGAGATGACATGGCACTTTCTTATAGTCAACAGTTGGCTATACTATTAAGTAATATTAACCATGCCCTTATACACCTAGGCGGAGGATTAAATCGGGATGACTTGCAAGGGGCGGAGGAGATGTAAGAAATGGTTCATCATAAGTCTTTCACCGATCTTGTAGTAAAAATTCATACATGGAAGATTCTAGACTAAACCATAAACGGATACACTTTTATTCATGCGTGATACTCTAATAGAGCAAGATCCAGCATGGAAGTCTCCACATGCTTAGACAGCGGATTACATTGAGTGAAAACTAATGATCAACATTTAACTTGATAATGCGTAATTTTTTTAGAAGAACAGGGAGGCTCCTCCCTGGTTCCATTATCAAATGAAAACCAAAGTGTCTTACATCAGCTCACTGAAAGGAGCAGTTCAAAGGAAGGACTGCGGTGAAAGCCACTCAAGTTTAACGACAAGCTTACAGAATCAAAAGCGGCAAAGAAACGGGCCATAAGCGCCCACACACACACTACATGTTTTCTAAGTGCACTTGATAATGCGTATGTCCAGGTGAACCTCCTTGGAGTCCCTGTGCACCGCGTCGGCGGGTAAAGGATGCCTTGGGTTTTCCAAGTCCACATTGGGGGATGGTCCCAGCTCCCCAGTGTCCAAGTCCGTCCGATGAGGCCGGTGTCGCCGCCCACGCAATCCGGAGGGTTAGTAACAGTGACCACGCACCCATACATCTGCCTTGTGTCAGTGTCAGCGTCAGCGGCGACGCCCTTGACGCATGTTACAAAGATGGGGCGGCGGTCTACGCGGGCCTCGCCGGTGCCCACGATCAAGAGGAAGACGCTGTCGTCCTCCTCCGAGACTAGCAGGCGGCGGTGATCCTCCAGCGACTCCGGCATGGTGAACCGGTAGCACGTGTCGTACTTGATGTTCTCCGCCAAGGGCCAGCAGTGACTGTTGCACGCATCCGTGAGGTGATGCACCATTTCTGACGGCGAGCCACAAAATGGCATCGTGCACTCATAGCAGTGGACGAAGGGCTCCTTGGAGGCATCGACCAGGCCGTCCATGAAACGGGAGTGGCTGTAGGGGACGTTGCGCCTGTTGAATATATGAGCAAGTTACTACGAGATTTAATCCGAATAAGCACAAAATAAATCATGACGGCTATAACAGAGATGAAACTAATCATGTGGACTAGCATAGTAGTAGGATACAGAGTAGAAACATGAATTCTACCACGATTTCGAACCGGAAGGACAGAAACACATACGGTGCAACGGGAGCAGCACCATTGGCGTTGAGGTATTCGCCCATGTCGTTGAGGAAGAGGTTGCCGAGGTCGGGGAAGAAGTCGTGGTCGGTGAAGTCGTGGCTGCCAGGAGTCGCGAGAGTGCGCTCCCCAGATTTCAACAGCGCCCGCCGAATGGAGCGCAGAAGGGAGTGGCTGTAGGGGACGTTGTGTTCGCCGAATGGAGCGCAGGAGTAGCACACGAAGCAGTAGATGGTGTCCTTACTAGTACTCCCTAGTCTCTATCTATCTATATCTATATATATATCTACTCTTATAGAAAACCGAGTTGGTGATGATGGTATGCCTGCCATCTTGTAATATAGACCGTCCGATCTATATCTGACGGATAGAAAACCAACTATGACAATTTTACAAAAGATACCCGCACCTCTCTCCACATTTATAGATAAGGCCTTGCCTCGTTCATCCTTATCTCCCACAACCTCGTGCTCCTCCCTATGTCTCTATCTCTACTACTCTTATTTGTTTTTTATAAAAAATCGAATAGTGTTGCGCCGTCCGCTGCACGCCCGGCTGAACACGCCTCCTCGCCTCCATCATCACCAACTGAGTCTTTTATAGGAGTAGGAGTAGAGAAAAAACCGAGTTGGTGTTGATGATGTGCCGTGCAATGCACGGACATCTTGCTTTTTTTTTTGCATATAAGTCCAAACACCACGTAGACACGGTCTTTGAGCATGGTTCGTAGTCGTTCCACGCTCGAGCATTGAAGTTTGTAACTATTTTAGATTAGAATATACTACTACTCCTCCGGTGCTAGTAGTAGAGAAAAGTCCTACTCTACTCTAGCAAGCTAGGGCATAGTACTATAGTAGGTACTGTAGGGAGTACCAGTACTATGATCACTCAAGCAAGTTGTCTGGCATCGATATGACCCTACGCTGCTGGTATGTGTCTCGTAAGTCAAGCGGCATGTTGTAGTCATCATCACCTGTCCACTTCCCACAGCACATTTTCGCTTCTCCATTTTGTCCGCACATAATCTCGTCCAAGCTTCCATCCCCGCTGGAAGCTAAGGCGCCTCCCCCCTCGTCCTAAACCCAAGCACTAACAATGGCAGAACCGAGCAGCGCCCGCCGAAAGAGTGGCTGGAATTCGCTCCCCACAGAGGTAATCTAGCTCATTGTTTCGCGTGTGGACAATCTCAGTACCATGCCGCTCGCCGCGTGCTCGTCGGGGCTGTACCGTTTACTCAAAGCCCTCAGGCCGGAGCTTTTTAAGCCAGCTCCTTGCTTGCGGATGCCGCCTGATCTTCAGAAACGGCGTGTCACGCAGCATAACGATCGTAGTGTGGCGAGCATCAACCCCCTTCACTGTGATCCAATCCCCGTCAGCCTCAGCTACTTTAACGATATGTACTGGGTCGGCATGAACACGTCTTGGATGGTGCTCGTCGACGGTCGCGGCAGCTGGATGCTCGTGGAGGTCTACACCCGGCGATTGATACCCCTTCCTTCGATTAACATTGCACTGCTTTGGCACCGCAGCCCAGAATACTCAGAATCTCAAAGTAGCCAACATGATACCGAGTTTGATTTGCTCCAGGTTGTAATCTGCCAAGTGCCCACAAGATCTGCGAATTATAAAGACTTCAGGCTAATTGTGTTCTTCAACCGCGGTCTTGCCTATCTGACAGGTCATTGCGGTAAGTGGATAAATCTGCACGTCCATCGCAGGATCATACATCCTCCATGGTTCTCTAATGCCATTGAACACCAGGGCTTCATTTACGCTGTCGACTCCTTCTATGGGTGGACGTATTGCTAGCCTACACCAGTCATCGCTACAAACGGCTGTTACAGCAGTATGTTACTTTCCTATGATATCATGATGGCTTGCTTATATTACTGTCAACATTTACTGAAAAAATATTCATGCTCATAACATGCTGTTCTTAAGATTAACTAAATCAAGAGCCCTTTTTTATTTGACTCCAACTTGATATGATATTGTAGGCCGCCTGGTGTCCCTACACTTCCTAATCCCAGAACCTTTCAAAGAAAAGCGGATGGCAGTTGCAGGTGGTTCCTGGCTCGATCAGACGACAGCGAAAGATTGATGACGTTTGCACATATTGGACCTGTTGTTTCGTGGAATACAATCACAGTCACTGCAAGGTCTTTGAGCAGGATCCCAGCTTCTCTGGGCCTTCAAGAATTTTTGGCTGGAGGCTGGTAAGTAGCCTTGGTGCACGCTCTCTGTTTGTCGGACTGAATTATCCGACTAACCAGGAGATAACCGACGGCAAGGATCATGATGGCAGCGCGGTTTCGTTCATCAGGCAAAACTGTGTGTACACAGCATACCATGAGTCTCCGCATGCACCATACCCTGATATGTGCCACCATGCTCTGCAGCCCAAAGTAGGAGAGAGGGTCGCAAGTATCAGACTTTGACCAGCTGGCTGCAGTTTCCCCCGTCAGGCACCCATCTGGTTCAAGCCGTTAGGCAATCTCCACAGCTTAATAAATGGTAACGTCTAACTGAGCCAGTTAGTTAGATGCGTACACTTGGTGTAGTAGGATCTTTATTTAGTTTGATGCATACACTTGTTCTTTTTTGGTAGCCCTTTTGTAATGATGGCTGATGTTTGGTTTGGAAGAGAGAGCTGCGTCTTCACTCTTACGGCGCCTGCTTATACATCTACACCCCAGTCCTGGTTCTGCTGCTGCTGTTTTCAATGTACAATCAATAGTATATTTAAATCATTGGTTGAATAAATGTGTTGTTAGAACGACAAACACAATGTTTTGGAAGTCGTTGCACGGTTCGATCCTTTAGTGCCCGTGCACTGTACATAGCTCATACTATTTTAAATGACGAACACATTTTCCACTTGTTGATAAGATGCAGCCCAATCGATGAAGGCCCAATAGAAGCCCATAATTAGCTCGGAAGGAGGATCTCACATGAATCCGGCCCGGTACATGCTCATGGTCCCTAAACATAAATAAGTAAATAAATAAATAAATCTAAATGCTCATGCACCAGTTCTTTGGGAAAATAGGTAGCCCAAGATTTCTTTTTGAAGAATACCCAAGCTAGGCCTATTTGTGTTCTCCGAATCGGGCTGCAAATCTTTCAAGACGAAGAGGGATGCATTCCGTCCTGGCCAAAGAGTATGGTCAATGTCATTAAAAGTAATATCAAAATGGGTTGAAAATTCCAAAAAATTATAGCAAATGGGATATTAGTTTTTTTGTTTTTGTTCTTCACCGATATCTTATCGTGATTTCATTGGATTTAACATGACATAGTACTAATTTATTTTAAATTATGGCTATTAATTTTGGATTAAGAATATTTCGTTCCCTAGCAAAAATTTGCGAATTTTCAAAATTTCCCACATATTAAGTTAATTTTTGACAACGGCATCTTGACGAGAAAATGGCCAGCAATTCTAAAAATAGAAAACGGACTGCAATAAATTCCATATGAATTAGGAAATGAGTAAAAATTATAAAATAATAGCAAATGTCTGACTTGTTTACGCAAGGCTTTGTAAGTGAACACACGATTCTAGGAGCAGTGACTGTTGGATGTCCATCCAACGGCCGACGTGCTTCTTCAATCTCAGATTTTCCTGCTCCAGCCGCCTAAACTAGCGCCGGCGGGACTGCCTGCTCCCTCCTCTTGTGGACCGCTGTGATGCCGCGCAGGCTTCCCTGGCCTACCCTACTCCCTCTGCTGGCCTGGCCGCACGCAATCAATTGCCTCCTTATTACGCGAAAAAAAATGATTCCTCCCACTGACATCTGGGGCGCACCGGTTGGGAGGCTGACCTGTGGGCCTACTATGTTGACGCGTACGCAGAGCTTGTCAACTTAGTCAACAAACGATTCTAGCAGTAGTAACCGTTGGATTTGAATCGAACGGTCATGCTGCTTCTTCAATCGCTGCTCTTCTTGCACCAACCACCCACACCAGCGCCGAGGAGACCGCCTGCTCCTGCCTCCAGTTGCCGGCTGTGCTGCCGTTGAGGCCTCATCGCCCCCTACTACTCCCACCGCTAGCCAGGCCATGCGGCGACGGCAGCCTCACACCGCAGCCGAACCAGTGAACCCTCGTACTCCTCTCCGCTTGGGCATCCACTGCCGCATCTTCCCCGGCTCCGCGTGGTCCCCTTCCTAGGCCTCGCCGTCGTCCACCTCCTTGGTGCTCTCGGTGCGGCGTGGTCAATATGGTCAATGACCGACTTCCATCGGAAGAGTACTGTACGTGGAGAGGCTGACAGCTGGGTCCACGGCCACAGCCCAGTTTTTTTAGGATTTGCCAAGTAAGTCGCTTTGTCAGGCCTGTTGGGCTGCAAATCTTTCAAGACGAGGAGAGCTTTCATTCGGCTGGCCGAGAAAATGGCCCATCAGTAATGAGAAATGGGTTGTACATTTTTAAAACACATCAAACCGGCAATTAGTTTCAAATATCTTTTTTTCATTTCGAGATTTTAAATTACATTAATTTTTATGTGTGGAGAATTTGTTGGATTTTATATTGATATATATTTATTTTAAAATCAGTTTGAATGTGAGTCGAAATTTCGGGATTAAAACAGTTCGGACCGCACCAAATATGCAAAATTTCAGATAATTTTTAACCGTGGGCACAATATGGGCTGTAATGCTAACAAAAATAATATGGGCTCCAAAAAACCTTAAGAATTAGCAAATGGGCTGTAAATTATTAGAAAAATGGCAGATGGGCTGTATGTTGTTTTCCACATATTTGAGGCTTTCCTAAAAAGGGTTGATGCACAGCAAAGGATCGTTGGATGTCCATCCAACGGCAGTCGTCTTCTTCAATCTCGCTCTTCTGCTCCAGCCGCTCAAACAAGCGCGCCGACTCATTTCGCTTGCTCCCTCCTCCTCATGGCCAGCTGTGCTACAAGCAGCCTCACCGCCCCACTGTGACTCCCATTGCTGGCCTAGCCATCCTCATTGTTATTCTTCGGCGACGGCAGACTAACCAATAAACCCTCGTGACAGCTTGTACTCCCCTCCGCGGGAAACAACAGCCAGTCTTTCCGCCTCCGTGTCGCCCCTTCCTATGCCTAGCCGCCGCCCACCGTGGTGCTCTCGGCCGGCGTGGTCAATGTGGTCAACGTCCGAGATGCATCTGAAGCGGATCGTGTGCGTGAGACGCCGACAGTGGGTCCACGGCCGCATGCAAGGAAATGCCTCCTTATTACGCCGCGAAATAATGATTCCTCCACCGACATCAGGGACCCACCGAAAGGGCCTCTGTATTTCACGAAAAAAATGTTACCGCCGCTGACAGCTCGGACCCACCAGCTATATCTTCGCACGCAAGGAAGTGCGTCCTTATTACGCACAAAAAAAATGAATACTCCCCCTGTTAGCTGGGACCCAATATAGTGGCATGCTGACTTGTGGGCCTACTAAGTTGACGGGGACGGAGGGCTTTGTCAACTTAGTCAATATGCACGATTCTAGCTCCGATGACCGTCGATGTCCATCCAACGGCCGTAGTGCTTCTTCAACCTCTGGTCTTCTTGCTCCGGGCCCAAACCAGCGCCGCTGTCGTGCTCTCGTGCTCTTGCCTCCCATGGCTGGCTGCGATGCGTGGGAGGCCTCACCGCCTTTACTACTCCCACCGCTGGCTGTGCCATCCTCTACTTACCCACACCCCTGTTATTCTCAGCGCGACGGAGCCTCACACCGCAGCCGAACCAGGTGAACCCTCGTACTCCTCTACGTGGGCATCCACTCTCGCGTTTTCCCTGCTCGAAGTCGTCCCTTCCTAGGCCTCGCCATCGTTCACCGCCCTAGTGCTCTCGGCGCGGCGTGGTCAACGTGGTCAAGGAATGGCTTCCATCGGACGTGGACTGTACATGGAGAGGCTGACAGCTGGGTCCACGACCGCAACAAGGAAGTGCCTCCTTATTACGTGCAAAATAATCAGCGGGGACCCACCGGACGGGCCACCGTATTTCGCAAAAAAAATGTCTCCCCCTGACTGTTGGGACCCACCAGCTACATCTCCGCACGCAAGGAAGTGCGTCCGGGCAAAAAAAACGATTCGTCCCCCTGACTGCTGGGACCCACCAGCTACATCTTCGCAGGAAATGAAGTGCCTGACAGTCGGGACCCACCTGGTTGAAGCGTACGTAGCGTTGTCATTCTGGTCACGAACGTGTACGTACATACTGGTCATTGTAGAGGCACGCACGTGTCGTAGTAGAGGCGCGCACGTAGCATGTACACGTACGTACAGCGGCGAGGGTGCAAGAAAGAAAATCTGACCCGCCACGCACGCATGCTACGGGCAGGGGTCTCGAACGCCTACTCGCGCATACGTACATGGCTGGGTCGGAACGGAGAAACAACGTCGTCCTCGTGTTCATGAGGAGCCAACCGGCTGGGTCATAACGGAATGCGTGGTCGTGTTCATCGGGAGGGATTGGATGGAACAGGCGATGAAAACGAGGCCTGGCGTACCGCACAACGGAGCAAACGGACCTCCTACGTTCGGAACAGGGTCCTGTTGATCGGGAGGGGTGTGGCGTACCACAAAACGGAGGAAACGGACCTCCTACGGTCGAAACGGGGGTCCTGTTGATCGGGAGGGGTGTGGCGTACCGCAAAACGGAGGAAACGGACCTCCTACGGTCAACGGGGGTCCTGTTGATCGGGAGGGGTGTGGATACCGCAAAACGGACGAAACGGACTTGTGTTGGAGCGCTACAGTCGAAACGGGGGTCTTGTTCATCGGGAGGGGTGTGGCATACCGCAAAACGGGACTCCACGGGATACTGTTCATCACCACCGTCTACCTCCTCCAGCCTCCACGGGCTACCGTCGACCTCCTCCAGCCCTCCACGGCTCTCTGCTCATCCAGCCTCCATCGCGCGCTACTCCACCGGCTATTGTTCAACCACCCCTCCACGGGCACCCCTCCACCGTCTACTGTTCATCCAGCCCTCCACACCACGGGGTCCTGTTTAACCACCCCTTCACAGCCACCCCTCCACCATCTACTGTTCATCTAACCCTCCACACCACAGGGTCCTGTTCATCAAGAGGCAACGCCACCGCTCACTGTTCATCCAAACCCCCCTGCAACGCTCACTGTTCATCCAATCGATCGGCTTGAGTTAGCAGCAGCAGCGAAGGAATCGCTCGATCGGGTTCAGTGTAATGACCATCGATCGTCGCTCGAAGTTCAAGAACGCAGTAGTCTCGGATTGCATCGCCGGGTTCGTTAGAGCCCAACGCCTCGCATTCGGGTTCGATTAGCTAACGCCCGCACACACAGCCAGACGTGTGTACGAGAGAAGTGAGCATCGCTTGCACTCGACATCCCACCGTAAATCGCAACTCCCTCAATTTTTCTCCTCGCTTCTACCATGGTTTTTTCGTCATGGACGGCCCAAAGAATGTCATGCAGCTCGCCTCCGCCCGCCTAGGACAAAAGCCCATTTTATGTCATGATTTTGGTCATAGAAGTAGGAGCCCACCACATCTATGATGATACCGGTTTTGTCACAATTATCGCCATAGAAGTGTCATATGTATGATTGAAAAAAAAATTTCATTCGCCCAAGATGTCACGGATGTGTTTTTTTTGTAGTGTGGAGTCGACACTTGTCCGCTTCTCTTGCATGCAATGCTACTCGACCAAGTTCCTACATTGTGGATAGCTCTTGGGAAAAGGGAGTGTCGGTCTCAAACCGGCGGATCTCGGTAGGGGGTCCCGAACTGTCGTGCGCCTAGGCGGATGGTAATAGGAGACAAGGGACACGATATTTTTCCCAGGTTCGCCCTCTCGATGAAGGTAAAACCCTACTCCCCGCTTGATTAATATTGATGATATGGGTAGTACAAGAGTGGATCTACCACGAGATCAAAGAGGCTAAGCCCTAGAAGCTAGCCTATGGTATGATTGTTGTTCGTCCCACGACTAAAAACCTCCGGGTTTATATAGACATCTGGATAGGGTTAGGGTTACACAGAGTCGGTTACAATGGTAGGAGATCTACATATCCGTGACGCTAAGCTTGCCTTCCATGCCAAGGAAAGTCCCATCCGGACACGGACGAAGTCTTCAATCTTTTATCTTCATAGTCCAGAGTCCGCCAATGGTGATAGTTCGCTATCCGGACACCCCTAATCCAGGACTCCTCAAGAGCTCCCTGAACCAGGCTTCAATGACGACGAGTCCGCGCATATATTGTCTTCGCATTGCAAGGCGGGTTCCTCTTCCTAATACTTCATAGAAGATTTTGAACACAAGGATAGTGTCCGGCTCTGCAAAACAAGTTCCACATACCACCGTAGAGAGAATAACTTTTTCACAGATCTGCTGACTTATTCCGCGGCGTGACATCACACCACGGCCAGGCCTTTATACGAATCGTTCTTACTGTTCCACCTCAGTGCGTTTAGCGAGGCGATTTCCTTGGCATGTCTTATCAAAGCGGAGATCTAGCCCCCTTATTCCGGGATTCTCATCAATACGGACATGGTAACCCAACCGCGCCATTGATTATGACGCTTGGGAGATAAGCGAGTTTTACCAGGCTGGCGGGGGACGCATAGCTTCGTCCGTCCATATAAGGGGATACGGATCCACCTTTTCGTCTACGCCTTCTTCCTCCTTTGCTCATCCATTTCCGTGCACTCGAGCTCCAACGCCCAAGTCCGCACATCCCACCTCAACCTCCTCCAACTATGTCCGGAGCGAGAGGCAAGTGGATGGCCTCCTCCATCATAGAGGGGCACATCAAAAAGTTGCGGAAGGCCGGATACTTGTCCAGCGACACCATGCATCGGCTCCCCGACGAGGGGCAGCTTATTCCCACCCCTAGGCCCCATGAGAGGGTGGTGTTCCTCACCCACTTCCTCCGCGGACTAGGTTTTCCACTTCACCCATTTGTCTGGGGGCTCATGTTCTACTACGGCCTGGATTTCCACGATCTGGCCCCGAACTTCATCCTTAACATCTCGGCGCTTATCGCTGTGTGTGAGGCCTTTCTCTGCATCCAGCCCCACTTCGGCTTATGGCTGAAGATCTTCAATGTCAAGCCGAAGGTAGTGGGCGGCCGCCAAGCGGAGTGCGGAGGCGCCATGGTGGGCAAGATGGCCAAAGTCCTATGGCTCGAGGGCTGCTTTGTGGAGACCATAAAGGGGTGGCAATCGGGGTGGTTGTACATTACCGAGCCGCGCGACTCGCAATGGGCGATGGCCCCCGAATTCCGATCTGGCTTCCCCACACGGCTCACATCATGGAAAGAGACAGGCCTGACTTGGGGTGATTCGGACGAGCTGTCCGGACTCCAAACCTGCGTCCGAAACCTAGTGGACAAGAATCTCAGGCTTGTCAACGTAATCCAGGTGATGCTCATCCGCCGGATTCTCCCATGCCAACAACGGGCCTTCAAATTGTGGGAGTTCGATCCGGCACGGCACCAAACTCTGAAAAGGCTCTTCGACACTATGTACGAAGATTCCTGGAAGGTGCTGTTCAAGGGCGCCGAAGCTCCCACATCCGCTACCGAAGATCGCGGATTCAGCTCGCAGCGTCAAGCCAGCGAGGTAAGTTATTTTACCCTTTATGGGACTCTTTTTTCATAGTTTGAGTTTATGCGGGATCTAAAAGTCCCTAACCTTTGATAGGACTGGTTGAAGACGTCCGGCCAGATTAACTGTCCGGCCCCCTTGCCAGAAGAACCAGCGGACGCCCGATTGACAGGGCTGCTGGCTCCGGTGCCTCACGTGGTGTCGGAGAAGAAGGCCAAGAAGAAGGCCACGGGAACTCGAAGGAGCTCCAGGCGCCAGGTGCTGTCGGACTCATCGTCCGATGACTCTGAGGCGGAATCCTCCCCTGAGGAAGAGGAGGAGGAAAAGGAAGCCTCTCCCCCATCGGGGGGAGAGAAGAAAAGGAAGGCCGCCCCGACTGGTGAGGCCGGAGGGTCCACGAACGGAAGGACCCTTCCTCCGGACTTCTCCACCAACGCCGACAACGACGAGGAGGAGTGGCCAACAAGGGCCAAGCCCCTGGCGAGATCGTAAGTGTCCGGACTCCGAAATAGTTCATGACTTTTTATTTGTCGCATAGTGTCCTCTAACACCGAATATGACCATGTAGCCCGCCCAAGGACGAGCTCGCCGCTTCATTGAGCGGCTCCCTGGATTCGTCGGATGTGAATAGCACTTCACTTCCGATCGCCTCCTCTCCTCGTGTCACTGACGACACCGCGGTGGAGTCCCAAAAGGGGTCCATCCAGGAGGAGGTGGTCCTGGAGGCGCCGCAAGGCGACCTCCCGGACTCTGGGCGCAAAGGGGGCGAGACCCCAGAGGGCTCTATGTCCGGCCCTGTGCCGGACTCTGTATCGGAACCTTGAGTGGTTCAAGTCCGCAAGCGGCCCCTTCATAAGAAGGTAAGACTGCTGACGCCGGTGACCTCCGTCCATCCGGAGGCACGGATAGCTTGTTGGGCGCTTAACAGGCGCCTCCATCGATGAGAGCACCGCACTGCTATGAGTGTGGTGATCCAGAAAGTTCAGTCCGCCAAGAGCGGGCTGGTTGAAGCTCGTACCAGCCTTCTAATGTGCTTTGAGGTAAGTTTAGAATATGTAAAAATACTACCGCATAGACAATAGCCCTGATGCTTAGTTCGGTGTTGGAAAGAAAAGCCGGACTGAGGATCTAAAAGATATCTGCAGGAGTCTAACATAAGTATGTCAATATGGGAATCACGAGGCTGCCTGCTGACCTCTGCCCCGCCTTGACTATGGAGGTCAATGGATTGAAGCGAGCCTCGGCGGTCGAGAAAAGCTTCGGCCTTGCCAAGAAGCAGCTCGAGGACAAGGAAGGTAAATGTCGTTACTAAAGTAATACCTTATAAAAAGATTTAGTTGCAAAATAGACAGGACTAACGTGGGTATTGTAGGGGCCGCGAGCGAGGTGGCGACCACGAAGGAAGCGGTGTCATGACGAAGCAAAGCGCCGCGGGCGACATCGAGCGAGAGAAGCAGGAGGCGCTGGTGGCGGAGGTGCGGCAAGAGCTCCAGGCTCTCGTGGAAAAACACAAGAGTTTGGGCGTGACTCAAAGACTCGAGTCCGATCGCCTCGGGTCTTGAGAGTGCCAAAGCCGCTAAGGCGAAGCCCAAAATCCTCCAAGAAATTGAATCATTAAAGAATATAGCGGCGTGGTAAGGCATTCTTTATGCAAAGAAAGCATGTGAAAGTGAATTACCTATTACTTACCCGAATCCGAAGCTCTCCAGGAGCATTCGCAGATCTGCCCCGTAGTGTGTCTGATGCTGCCGCGTTCTACCGCGCCAAAGGAGGGAGCTCGACGGAAAAGGTGTTCTGGTCTCGGTATGCCGAGGCCGGACATCCAGTGCCTGGCGACCAGCTAAAGCTAGCTGGTCGAGCTCCACAAGGTCGCCGAACAGGCCATGAAGAGCCTCATAATTGGTGTGGCCATTGGAAGCCATGCCAGGAGCTACTTGAGGCTAGTCGCGTGGTGGTGGGACGATGTCCATGGATTGAAGTCATCAAGCGCTCCGTCTGCATTGAAGGTGCCCGTCGGGCCCTTGCCCGTGCTAAAGTGCTTTGGGGCAAGCTAGATCTGGAGAAGCTTGTGACGGACGGGCCACCGAAGGGCAAGGAGCATCGCAAGCCCGAAATGTACTATGAGGGCGTCATGAAGGGTGCCCGCCTTATAGCGGGTGAATGCTCCAAAGATGTAATTTTTCAATAGACTCGCATTTGTTATCCTGTATGCTGAAAACTTGTTCATATGCGCTAAGCAACGCTTGTGAATTTAAAATATTACCTTCTGTGCGGCCGTTTATCAAATTTGAGAGATGGCAAGTCGTTGGCTTCAGCCTCCATGCCACGAGTGCTGGGGTGTTCGGGATAAACTTGAGCTCTCTTGTTCCCATTCTTGGGTCCTTTGAGGGAGGCGCTCAACGCAACTAACAAGGCAACCGGACTTATAGTGCTTGAACACCCTCACTTAGCCATAGAATTCTATAATTTTAAATATTGGCGAAGCCCCTAGTATTTGGAAGACCGAGTTTGGGGCGCTATCCACGCCTTGGCCGGAAAATGCCGACTCCTCGCTCTAAGCGGCATAAGTCTTTAGGGACCCGAAAAAACCTCTCGAACAGCGACTGACTCTCTCCCTATCATGACGGTCATTTATAGCTTTCTCCACTGAGGTGCTCAACCCAGCTCAACTGGGGCACAATCGTAGTGGTTCTCCCAGCGCTACCTTAGCCGATATAACGGAGCGTAAGGTACCAAAACATGGGAGCCGGGCAAACCCAACTATTGACCCAAGACATGATTCGGAGCCGATGCATATAATGCTATAAGTTCGGGGTGCCGCACTTGTGAAAGTGTTCAGACTTATCACACCATATTTTCGGGGTACTTAAGCCCCTGGTGTATTGGCCGTACCAAAGTGTACGGGTGCAACATGTCATGAATGAACATATATATATAGAGAAAAAAAGGAGTGCAATAATAGACAAAAGCTATGTATTGTTTATTCAAAAAGGTACTGCAGTGAAAGAACGATACAAATAGTGCGATAAGCAAGGGATGGGACTATTTAACATGTCCCCCTCCAGGGGTAAGCTGCGGGATGGTATGTAAAACAGATATAATGCTCGTAGTAGAGACCACTGGACACTCGGCGTAACCGCTTCCTCGGCTGTTGCGCATCGTGAGTCGCGGCCATTCTAGTGCTGGACGGGGCTTACGGAAAGCGGAGTCGTGAAAGTAAGAGAAAAGAAAAAGAAAAGAATCACACAATGGGGCCCACAGTGCGGTTGAAGCAGCGTGCAGGGGTGCCCCTCCTTATACCCATGGTATCTCGGAGCATAGTTTTGTACGCGTAGTCACGGCTTCCCAATTTGGCGAGGGCTGGGGTTGGAGCCGGATTGCTCTGGCGTGCTTTCGGATCGTGCAGAGCGGTCTTGTTGTAGGTTACTCAAGGTGCGCTTTTACGGTGGTCGGACGTTTAATAGCGGACTCAAGAATTGTTGTGAGAGGCTGCTTTGCACCTCCGCCCGCGAGGACCGCGTGTGCTCCTCTGTTCGGAGAAGGCGTTCGGTGTTTCCATTGACCGTGATTACTCCTCGAGGGCTGGCATCTTGATCTTGAGGTATGCGTGGTGCGGCACCACATTGAACTTTGCAAATGTGGTTCGTCCAAGCAAAGGCGTGATAGCCGCTGCGGAGCGGGACTATGTCGAAGATTAACTCTTCGCCGGAAGTTATCCGGGATCCAAGACCACTTGAGTGTAACTGAGCCTGCAATTAGCCTCTACACCTGGTATGACGCCTTTAAAGGTCGTCTTTGTGGGTTTAATCCTTGAGGGTCTATGCCCATTTTGCGACTGTATCCACGATAGAGCAGGTTCAGGCTGCTACCGCCGTCCATCAGGACTCAAAGTGAGGTGAAATCCGTCAATGATTGGGTCAAGAACCAATGCGGCGAATCCGCCGTGGCGGATGCTAGTGGGTGGTCCCTTGATCAAAGGTGATCGGGTAGGAAGACCATGGGTTGAACTTTGGGGCGATCGGCTCCAATGCATATATCGTCCTTAGCTTGCGCTTCCGCTCCCTTTTGGGTATGTGGGTTGCGTATATCATGTTCACCGTCCGCACTTATGGGGGGAAACCCTTCTGTCCTCTATTGTCCGGCGGCCGGGGCTCCTCCTCGTCATCGCTATGCAGCCCCTTGTCATTGAGTTCGGCATTTAACTTGCCTGCCTGTTTGAAGACCCAACGATCCCTGTTGGTGTGGTTGGCTAGTTCTTCGAGGGTGCCATGTATTTGGCACGAGCGATCGAGTATTCGGTCCAGATTGGACAGGCCATGAGTATTTATTTTGAACGGCTTCTTCCGCTGACCGGGCTTAGAGCCTCTGAATCCGGCATTGACTGTCGTATCTTCAGCATTATCGCCGTTAATGCGGCGCTTGTGCTTGTTGCGATGCGACCTGCCATTGTTGTCGTTGGTATCCGAACTACCAGGGTTTTTGGTCAAGTTGTTGCTACGAGCTAGCCAGCTGTCCTCTCCCGCGCAAAAGCAGGTCATGAGCGTTGTAAGGGCTGCCATGGATTTCGGCTTTTCCTGTCCTAGGTGCGGGGTAAGCCACTCATCGCGGATGTTATGTTTGAAGGCTGCAAGGGCCTCTGCATCCGGACAGTCAACAATTTGATTTTTCTTGGTCAGGAACCGTGTCAAGAATTGTCTGGCCGATTCTTCTGGCTGCTGGATTATGTGGCTGAGGTCATCGGCGTCTGGTGGTCGCACATATGTGACCTGGAAGTTATCAAGGAATGCGGCTTCCAGGTCCTCCCAACAACCAATTGATTCTGCTGGCAAGCTGTTAAGCCAATGCCGAGCTGGTCCTTTAAGCTTGAGTGGGAGGTATTTGATGGCGTGTAGATCATCACGGCGAGCCATGTGGATATGGAGGAGGTAGTCCTCGATCTAAACCGCAGGATCTGTTGTGCCATTGTATGATTCGATGTTTAAGGGTTTGAAACCCTCGGGGATTTGATGATCCATCACATTGACTGTGAAGCATAGTGGGTGTGCGGCGCCTCTGTATTGAGCTATATCACGACGCAGCTCGAATGAGCTTTGTCTACTGTGTTCGGCTCGGCCGGAATTGTTGTATCCGGCGTGACGGTTATCATCACGTGTCGTGGGGCGCCCACGCGATCCGTAGATCGATCTTGTTTGCCTTGCCTTGTCCTCTAATATGTCTCGCAGGTCTGGCGTGTTTCCCCGTGCCTTCGTACTTTTCGAGCGATGCCGGAGTGCGGCTTGAATGGAGGGTCTAGAGGCCTCTCTGTCGCGACCACGGGGTGGCCGGTCGGCCGCATCATGCGCTGGTGATGTAGGTTTGGGTGCTGCTTCCTCTAATTGGGGTAGCAGCCTGCGTTTTGGGTATCTCTTGGAGGGGCGTTCGAGTTCATACTCTTCGGCTGCAAGGACTTCAGTCCATCTGTCAGCTAGCAAGTCTTGGTCAGCTCTAAGCTACTGCTGCTTTTTCTTGAGGCTGCTTGCCGTGGCCATAAGCCAGCGTTTGAAACACTCCTGTTCGGCGGGATCCTCAGGAACGACAAATTCGTTGCCGTCGAGGCTTGCCTCATCTTCGGAGGGAGGCATATAATTATCGTCCTCCACCTCCCTGTCTGCCGCTCTATCATGAGGGCTGGCTTCTCCCTCCTCCTGTGCTGAATCCTGCTTTGGAGGGGTTGTCTTCGGCACTGTCCGGGGTGTTATTATCTCCCGTGCCAGAATAATCATTTTTACTGTGGCGGGATTTAGATCGGCGCCGCTGACGCCGACGCTTGGGCTGTTTCTTGGAGGGGTCATCCTCCGATGTTCCATCACTGTTCCCATCTTTTGGGATGTCCACCATGTATATGTCGTATGACGAGGTGGCCTTCCAGTGCCCTATAGGCGCTGGTTCTTGGTCGTCTCCAGCATCGTCGTCCATACCGTCGATGTCTTCGGAGTCGAAGTCGAGCATGTCGGTTAAATCATCGACAGTGGGTGGTGGGTGGGCGTTGAATTCCTTCGTCGTCCGCATCCCAACCTTCCTGACCGTAGTCCGGCCAGGGCTCTCCTGATAAAGAGAGAGACTTTAGTGAATTCAGGATGTCGCCAAAGGGCGAGTGCTGAAAAGATGTCCATGACAGTGAACTCCATTACGCGCCCAATCGGATTCGATTGGCGGGGTCATGGAGGTTGAGTCCGGAGAGAGTCCGGCACCTTGAGTCACGGTCTTCGCAAAGGACAGGGATGGAGTTTGGCTCAATCGCCGAGATATTGTAGCCCCCAGCGGTGTCCAACCACTCGTCCTCGATCGGGGAGTCGGCCCGAGCTAAGGGTCGGAGTGGGCGCCGTCTTGACCTCGTGGCACCTTGTTCGGCAGCGAGCTAGATCGTGCCCATCGAGACAGTGCGGCGCGCTTGGCTGTGGCTCGAATCCGTCGAAGATCAAGTCTCTGCGGATGTCGGCCATGTAGTTAAAACTCCCAAATCTGACCTGATGGCCAGGGGCGTAGCTTTCGATCTGCTCCAGATGGCCAAGTGAATTGGCCCGCAGTGCAAAGCCGCCGAATACGAAGATCTGTCCGGGGAGAAAAGTCTCACCCTGGACCGCGTCGTTGTTGATGATCGAAGGAGCCATCGGGCCTAAAGATGACGACATAGAGGAACTCTCAATGAAAGCACCAATGTCGGTGTCAAAATCGGCGGATCTCGGGTAGGGGGTCCCGAACTGTGCGTCTAGGCGGATGGTAACAGGAGACAAGGGACACGATGTTTTTACCCAGGTTCGGGCCCTCTCGATGGAGGTAAAACCCTACTCCTGCTTGATTAATATTGATGATATGGGTAGTACAAGAGTGGATCTACCACGAGATCAAAGAGGCTAAGCCCTAGAAGCTAGCCTATGGTATGATTGTTGTTCGTCCTACGGACTAAAACCCTCTGGTTTATATAGACACCGGATAGGGTTAGGGTTACACAGAGTCGGTTACAATGGTAGGAGATCTACATATCCATATCGCCAAGCTTGCCTCCCACGCCAAGGAAAGTCCCATCCGGACACGGGACGAAGTCTTCAATCTTGTATCTTCATAGTCCAGGAGTCCGGCCAACGGTGATAGTTCGGCTATACGGACACCCCCTAATCCAGGACTCCCTCAGGGAGCATGGTGGTTTTATGAAAATAAACGAGGTTTCACACGTCCCAGTCCCGTACGGAAATGCATAATAGTGGAATGAAAGACTTATCTGAATGCGCAGCCCCCGGCAACCTTGGCTTGCTGCGGTTGGATCCTTGCGTCTACAGCCCCCGGCAATCCTGGCTTGCCGGGGTCGGAGCACCGATCCGTCCTCTTTCTCCCAAGCGACTCAGGAGAAGTGTCCACTTGTCCCGCGATCCAAAGGAGACAGAAAGACGCAGACTCGACCTCTAGGCTAGGGGTCAGTCGCCGCTAAGCACTATCAGCACTAACCGAGGGAGAGACTCAACCTAGCATGCATGCTATAACTTAGGGCGCTAGCACTTCGTTTATTTATGCTTAGGGTCTGCGCTTGGCTTTGTACAGAGGGTTACATGCCTTGCCAGAAAAGCTTGTACAAAAGGTGGCTTGCCGGGAGGCCCGGCAAGCCGCGCCTTATGGGTAAGACTTGCGAATATGCTCAATGTTCCAGCAGTTTCTCATTGGGACAACATCTTCGGTCTCCAGGCGGACTGCGCCAAGCCTAGTGACTCGTATTACCCGATAAGGGCCTTCCCAGTTCGGCGTCAACTTGTTGGAATTCTTGGGCTACTGAACGCGCTGAAGTACAAGGTCACCTTCCTCAAAAGCTTCGGGCATTGACCTTGTGGCTATGGTAGCGGCGCAAGGCCTGCTGGTAGCGTGCTGCTCTCACAGCTGCCCGAAGACGATCTTCCTCAAGGAGCGTTGCGTCATCTGGCCGCGGCGGATCTTTCTCAAGCTCATCATTAGCGGGCACTCAAGGTGACCCGTATATGAGTTCCGTGGGGAGAACTGCCTCTACCCCATATACTAGGGCACAGGGTGTCTGGCTGGTGGCTCGATTTGGCGTCGTCCTGATCGACCAAAGAACCGTCGGCAACTCATCAATCCAGCTCCTTCCGCTCTTGTGTAGCTTGTCAAAAGACTTCATTCTCAGGCCTCGCAACACTCCAGCATTTGCCCTCTCGGCTTGGCCGTTGCCCCGGGGGTGTGCCACGGAAGCAAAACAGACCTTGCTGCCGAGGTCTTGAATGTATTGCATGAAGGTGTGGCTTGTGAACTGCGTGCCGTTATCGGTGATGATTCTGTTTGGCATACCAAAACAGCAGACTAGTCCCTTGAAGAACTTGACGGCTGACTGTGCTGTCACCTTCCTCACCGGTTCCACCTCCGGCCACTTTGTGAACTTGTCGATTGCGACGTACAAGTACTCAAAGCCCCCGACAACGCGGGGGAAGGGGCCCAGTATGTCGAGCCCCCAGACCAAAAATGGCCAGGAGAGAGGGATTGTTGAAGGGCTTGGGTTGGTTGATGAAGCTTCTTTGAATGGAACTGGCACGCTTCACACTTGGTTACTAGTGCAGTTGCATCCTGGAGGGCGGTGGGCCAGAAGAAGCCTTGCCGAAATGCCTTGCCGGCAAGGGCCCTTGCCCCTATGTGGGAGCCACATATGCCTCCATGTATCTCTGCCAACAGCTCCGGTCCCTCTTCCCAGGGGATGCACTTCAATTTCACACCGTTCGGCCTTCTTCTGTATAGGACTTCATCGATGAACTGGTACAGGTCAGACAGACGGGCTACCCTTTCTGCTTCTTCCTGCTCCTCAGGAAGTTCCCCTGTCTAGAGGAAATGGACGGTATGTTGTGCCCATACTAGAGCCTGTGGCTCGACGGCAAGGACCAAAGGAATCTCTTTCGCCATGGGGGCAGCCGTGTCTACGGCCAGGGCTGGGTGCCCTGCCTGAGTCAGCCGTCCCTCGGCGGGCTCAGGATCCGCAGTGCCGGCAGCCCCCGGGGGTTCGGCAGGAAAGTACTTGCCGGGGCCTGACTTCCTCCGCTCGTTCTGCTCTGTTAATGGCTCGACGGATGGTTGAGTTAACCGAAGCAAAAAGGTACCTGGTTCCACAGGTAGCTTGAATGCAGCGCGCTTTGACAGGTAGTCAGCGATGTCGTTCTCCGCTCGGGGAACATGCTCCTCTTGTATACCGTCAAAGTGCTCCTCGAGTTTCCTCACCTCATCTACGTAGGCCTCCATCAACGGACTCTGATAATCCTTGTTAACTTGTCTGACGACAAGCTGTGAATCACCCGTGACGATGAGCTTTTTCACCCCGAGGTCCGCCGTGATCCTGGGACCGACAAGCAGCCACTCGTATTCAGAAGTGTTGTTTGTGGACATCTCCCAGGGAAAGTGCATCTGGATCACATACTTGAGGTGTTCTCCGGTGGGTGCGACAATCAGCACACCGGCACCGGTGCCTTGCAGCGAGAAAGCCCCATCAAAGTACATGATCCAGTTGCGGCTTGCCTCCTTGCCAGGGAGAGCGGTCTCGTGGATCTCTTCGTCGGGCGTTGAGGTCCATTCTGCAATGAACTACGCCAAGACTCTGCTCTGGATTGTCGAGGTACTTTCGAACTTCAACCCAAAGCTTGACAATTCCAGGCCCATTCCACAATCCTTGCGGTCGCATCTGGGTTGTGCAGTATCCGTTGCAACAGGAGGTGGGTGACGACGGTGATCTCGTGGGCTTGGAAGTAATGACGCAGCTTCCTCGAGACCATAAGGAGGCCGAAGAGCAATTTCTTCACACCGGAGTACCTCGACCGAGCCCCCTGCAAGAGGGAGTTGACAAAGTAAACCATGTGCTGCATCATCTTTTCTTCTGCACCACTTCACTTGGATGTGCGGGCACCGCCCCGATGGCGTCAGACTCTGCCGGGGGCCTTGCCTAGCCGGCACCAGGCCCTGCCGGGGGAATCTCTGGCTTGTTATCCACCGGCCCTGCTGTCGCCACTGCCTCCTCGTTGACCTCCCTCTGGGCCACCAGTGCGGCGCTGACCACTTGATTAGTTTCCTCTAGATACAGCAGCAACGGCTCTTGTGGTTTAGGCGCAACAAGTATTGGCATGGAGGAAAGGTACTTCTTCAGATCCTGTAACGCTGCCTCGGCTTCTGGGGTCCACTCCATTGGGCCCTCCTTCTTCAAGATTTTCAAAAAAGGAAGGGCGTGCTCGACAGACTTGGAGATGAATCGGCTCATGGCGGCAACGCAGCCAGTGAGCCGACGCACATCCTTGATCCGCTTGGGCGCCTCAATATACTCGATAGCCTTGATCTTGTCTGGGTTTGCCTCGATTCCGCGCTGCAACACAAAGAACCCGAGAAGATTGCCGGACTGAACACCGAAGACACACTTATCAGGGTTCAGCTTGAGGTTGATCTTGCGCAGGTTGGCAAACGTCTCTTCCAGGTCTCGTACAAGAGTGGCCATGTCCTTGGTTTTTACCACTATACCATCCATGTATGCTTCAATATTTCTATGGAGTCAAAACCAATTTGGACCGCTCTTGCGAACATCGAGCCAGCACTCTTCAACCCGAAAGGCATCCATAAAAAGCAATACATACCACACGGGGTGATGAATGTTGTCTTCTTATCATCTTCTCTTGTCATGAAGATCTGGTGGTAGCCTGAGTAGGCATCGAGGAATGACAACAGATCACACCCAGCCGTGGAGTCAACAATCGGGTCGATGCGCGGCAACGGGAAGGGGTCTTTGGGACAAGCCTTATTGATATCTGTGTAGTCAATACACAGCCTCCACTTCCCATTCGCCTTGCACACCACCACCGGATTGGCCAACCATGTCGGATGGAGCACTCCTCTCACCAAACCTGCCGCTTCCAACTTCCTGAACTCCTCTGTGATGAACTCCTGCCTTTCGAGAGCCTGCTTCCCGACCTTCTGCTTGACGGGCCGCGCATGAGGACAGACAACTAGGTGGTGCTCAATCACCTCCCTGGGAACACCGGGGATGTCGGAAGCTTGCCATGCAAACACGTCGACATTCGCCCGCGGGAAGGTGACGAGCGCGCCTTCCTATTTGCTGTCGAGGGTGGAGCTTATGGTGAAAGCCCCTCCTGTGCGGACACCTTCTTGGTCTGCGGTGGCTCAGCTCTGGATTTGTTGCTCTTGCCGGTGGAGCTCTCTGGCACATCCTCGACGGTAGCACAACACTCCGAAGAGGTGCAGTTGCCGGAGTGGGTGCGAGAGGTCTTTCCAGGCTTCTTCTTCCCTCCCGGGGCTTCAGCGGCAGGAGCAAGTGCCTTGGCGGCAGCTGCTGCGACTGCTTCCCGGTAGAGTTGGTCAATGCAAATCAGCGCATCCTTCTTGTCGGAGGGGACGGAGATGATGGTCAACGGCCCAGACATCTTCAGCATGTTGTAGGCGTAGTGCAACGCCGCCATGAACTTAGCTAGTGTCGGGCGGCCGAGGATCCCGTTGTAGGGCAAGGGGATCTCGGCCACATCGAACACGATCCTCTCCATCCAGTGGTTCAACTCTCCTCCAAACGTCACGGGCAATGTGACCTTTCCCTTCGGCTGGATCCTCCCCGGATTGACCCATTGAAACATGCCCGTTTCCTCGAGGTCTCCATCAGGAATTTGCAACCTTTTGATCTTGATGGGCGAGATCAAGTTTAGGCCGGCCCCGCCGTCGACCAACATCTTGTTCACCTTGGGGTTGTGTATCATTGGCGAAACCAACAACATCAAACACCCGACCGCGGTTGTGCGGTCAGGGTGGTCCTCGGTGTCAAAGATGAGGGGCGTGCTGGACCACTTCAGCGGCTTCTGAGCATCGAACGACGGCTCTGCTGCTGTAATCTCACCCGCCCACTGCTTGAGCTGGTGGTGAGAAGTTTGCAGCGAGGTGCCGCCATCGACGCAAATGGCCTCCGTAGCCTTCTGGAACTCTTGCTCGCCGGACTCGTCGTCCTCGTCATGATCATCGTCTTCTTGCTTCTTGTCACGGCCCCGGGCGGGCCTCTCTTGCTGGTTGTCCTTGCTGCGGCAGCATCCTTGGCCGCCATGCTTCTTGCGGGATCCCTCAGCACCATCCTGTCCCTTCTCCTTGTCCCGCCTCTCGTATTCAGCTTTTTGCTTCTCAGCAAGCAGCTCGACTTGTCGGCAGTTCTGGAGGTCGTGGCCCTTGGTGCGGTGGATCTTGCAGTATTACTTGTCAGAGCTTCCTGGCTTGTCGGCAGCTGCCAGGGCCCGGCAGGCGGCGCACCCGGCTCCTTGCCGGGGTCGTCTGCCTTGGCCTTCTTGGCAGCGCCGGTGCTGTCGGATCCCTCGACGGCAAGCACGGTCTTGGCTTTGCGTTTCCTGTTGTGACGCCGGCCCTTCTTCGTCGGGGCGGTGGTATCTTCATCAGTAGAGTTGGTTTCCACGCCGGGGTACTTCCTTCCCTCTTTAGCCCGGGTGCACCTATCGGCCAGAACATAGAGCTCGGCCACATCCTTAACCTTGGTCATCGCCATCTTTTCGTGCATCTTGCGGTTGCGCGCGTTCTGATGGAACGCGCTGATCATGGCGGCGGGATCAACGTCGGGGACGTTGTACTGCACCCGACTGAATCTCTGGATGTACTTGTGCAGGGTTTCCCCTTCCTTCTGGGGGATGATATGCAAATAATTGGCCTGGCCATGAGCTTGGTGGCCTCCAGTGAAGGCGCCAACATACTCATGGCACAGATCCGACGAACAAGAAATGGAATCCGCTAGCAAGTGCATCAACCAAGACATGACATTGGGCTTTAGTGCTAACGGGAAGTAATTGGCAAGCACCTTGTCGTCGCGAGCTCCGGCAGCCTGCATCGCGGTGGTGTAGATGCTGAGGAACTCTGACGGATGGGTCTTGCCAGTGTAATTCTCGCCGACATCGGGCTTGAACGTGCGGTGGGACGGCCACTGGAAGTGCCGCAGCTCACGGGTAAAGGCTGGGCAGCCCACCTCGTAAGGTAGGCCGCCGGAGCCCCTCGGTGCTGGGTGGTCCATAGCGGGTCCCGCCTGCTTGTCCGACTGGTGGCGTGTATCACGCCGGTGCTCGATAGTGGTTCGAGCATCTTCGTGAGCTCGCTCTCGAAGAACTTGGCGTTGGTCGCGGTGGGTCCGTGGGTCGGACGATGCTATGGAAATATTATCACAAACGTCATCGCGACGGACCGACACCCGCGGTGGCTGCCGTGGAGGAGGAGAGTGCACCGTGGCCACAGCACCCCCGGCCTCTCCACCGCTGGCATACGGTGGTTCGATGGACCTCCTGCCCGAAGGCCCCGCCGGTCGCGGATCATCTTTATGGGCGACGGCGACGAGGCTCCGTATGGTGGCTCTCCACTCGCCGAGCTTCTCCGCAACAGGAGGGAAGTCGAGGAGCAGCTTCGCGCGCGCCAAAGCTTCCGCTGGCGTGGGTGGCGGTGACAGCTGCATGAACCGTGGCGCGCTTCGACCTCTAACTACGTTAGAAGGAGCTCCACCACGGCCCAGCGGCTGCGTGCCATTTTTGCCAGCACTTCGGCGAGCATGCTGGACTCCTTCGTCTCGTGGACGATGCACAGGGCTCTTCCTACGGCGGTGTCCGGGGTCTCCAGCGTGGCGCTGCTCGTCGCGAGCACCGCGCGTTGTGGGCGCCGGCGTGGGCGTCTTGGAGGCTGTTGCGCCACCCGCGGGGG